>OZ010796.1:140329947-141550275 GCA_963932465.1 Maratus speciosus | reverse complement strand
AACAAGTAAATAAAACATACGTCCTTTTTAATTTATTTGACGAATAAATGTACTATCAGTATCAAAAAGGAAAAAAAAAATGCAAGTCAATTTATTATAAATTGTAACAGATTATTATAAATTGAAAACAGATTATTTAAATTTTAATTTATTTAATATTTACTTTTCTGTTCAACACGCATTTAAATTTAATAAAATATTTGAACTGTTTTTTATGAATGATAATATATCGAATTTTCGGACAAGCATAATCTTCAACATGCTTTCATTATACACTTGTACAAATATACAAGCGCTGAAATGAACTTCCAAGTATACATTAGTATCATACTAAAAACAACAAAATTATAATACGGCAAGTTGTAAATTAACGTAAAAATACATTTTTTAATTGGAAAATTATGATCTCATTTGACTAAAATGTCCGCGGCGCACCCAGCGACCTCTCACGCCACACAAGTGCGCCACGATACACCGCTTGAGAGTCACAGGATAATGATTAAATAAATAATTCGCCAACGGGTATGGTTATAAACAAAGCTGACATTTCCGTGTTCGAGTCCTCAAATAATCTGTAGTTACAAAAGGTACGTAAAAAAGTAAAAAGGGTACGTAAAAGGTAAAAAAGGTAAAAAAGTCAAGACTATATTTCTTAAGATTGTTTGTTTACAAGGATTTTACTTAATTAAATCATGTTTCATCTTTAAAGGCCATTTTTTTATATTGAAAACATGCCTTGGTTAAATTTCAGTGTCTGTAATAGCTGAAAAATTGTTAAAACTATTCTTTTTACCTGACTGCCAAGAAGGGTTATGTGTTTCTCGCGTATCTGGGGTATGTGGATTTCTTTATACCCTCGAAACAATCCCAACGGCTGGAAGGATTTTAATGAATGATGTCTCTATCGATTTGCCTTAACCGTCCAATGGTAATAGGTAAGGTTTGGTTTTTAGAAATTCAAGATGGCGGCCGTAAAATACAAAATGGCGTAGAGTCGAAAGAATTTTACGCACCCTATTAATTAGCATATCATTGGATAGGTCTTTCAAAATGAAGACGATGTTTCATTGACTATTTTACAGTCAGAAGCTCCGTTTAAAAATTACACAACCTAGAAGTAGTGTAGGTAGGATCTCTAGCTTTACTGCAACTCTAGCCTTCATAGACATATATAGGTCTCATCCAAACTGTGTTAATAGATAGGAGCTAACAATTAAACACAACTTAAAAGTCATCAATATAAGTAAATAAAGAAAACAGGTAAGTAATATAAAAAATAGTTTCACATTGATGAGAAATAATTAATTAGTTCACTTCGCAGTCGGGTTTTTTGATTTTTTTAATTTAATTTTTACTTGTTTTATATATTAAGACGTAAAGCTTTTTAACAATAGATTTTAGCTACAAGCATGTTTTTCTTCCTAGAAAATTATATAAATATTTTATGATGTTTAGCATTTCTACATTCCATCTAACTTATAAAAATATTTTTAAGCAAAAAGAAACATATCTTAAAAATAAAAATACACTTCTTCATGTTGCTGTAGTTACCTGCTCTAAAAATCACTTATAAGAATCTTATGTTGCAATCTGTGACTATTATCTTGTACTAGGAGGTAAAATAAGAATACACACAAAGGAACGCAAAATGATATTTACGGAAAAAATAAGCTCTACTGTTGAAAAATAATTAGTTGAAAACCCTGATTAACTGAAGCGTGAGAATTTAATAGAAGCTACCACTTTTATGTTAAACGGTATTTTTTATGTGTTTTTATATAAAAATAGTATTTTTAATACTTTCCAGCATAGTTAAAAAGCGTCTATGCGAATTCAGTTTATCTGTTTGCCTTCCAGTACTCTAATTCTCTTAAATATACTCGGGTCGTCATTTAACTTTTATATGTAATTATTCGATAGAAAAAATTAATTGTAGTTCATTTACAGGAACACACAAAACATTCCCGTTAAATTATGTTCTGTGAAAGAAGAATTGTTTTCCATAATGACGTTTCAATGCTTCAAACGTATTGAAATTAAAAAGGAACATGTCGGAAATTGTATATTAAACGTGGCAAATGAGGTGCGTTCGTTCTATAACTAGTTTTATAAATATTCAGATCTTGGTGCAATATCTGTTGCACTCTTATGGAAAAATGCACGAATACAATATTTATTACGATTATATATATTAAATTCAGTAATACGGAAATAATAGGACTCCATCTTAATAAGAACGTAATCTCCATGGCAACATAAAATCATTACTTATCATGGAATGTCATTGAATTCATTACGTATGATAAGATTTAATAGAATGAAGAATACTTTTATTATTATCTTTTTAAATGTTTATTTTATTTTCATAAAATTTGAGATGGCGTGACAAAATTTTGCAACGATTATACATATTAAATTTTAAACTATTCTGTTGGGTACTTTTTGCGCTCTTATATGCAGACAGACGGACAGACAGACGGACGGACCAGATGACGTGTATAGGTATATTAATTACGAACGCACCTAAAAGGGAGGTACACTACAAAATGTTTTCGTTAGATCATGGAAAGCGTAGCATTTATTTTATATTTACAGAGAATCACAAAAGAATTCGATTACAGGAATGACTATAATCGATTCAATTGTATGCAAAAAAATGAAATTTCTTATTAATATTCTGTTAGGAAAATGTTTCATAATCTATGAAAGATACATGTTTTTTTCCCTTTTTTGTTTCCTTTACTTTCCGATAATGTTTAAATGCATAATATAGTAGTCAGAAATAGTAAATTTATGCAGTCTATTAAGTAGTTTACGTCTTTCTTGATAATAATACATAAACTTTCCAAAATAAATTCGTCGAATAAGATAAGAGATGTTCTTAAATTCACTTTAAATAAATAAACGTCATGTTTCTTACATTCATTATTTCCATCTAAATTCAATAAATCATAATAGATTGGAGGAAAAAATATCCTCAACAATATTTCTTCTTAGACTACCTTCTGCTTCATTATTAATGCATTTTCGTACTAAATATGAATAAGATATATAAATTACCGAAAATGGGAAAAAAGGGAAACTTTAAATATAATTTATGTTCTTTATTAGAGAAGATGCGCGATCATACATGGAAAGTGCTTTTATTGAATTCTACAGAGACCCGGATCATCTTGTTATCCATAATTGTTTTTTAAAATAGTAACTGTTTGATAAATTACCACATGAATCGCATAATTTTCATGTATGTCCTTTACAAATTGATCATTAAAGTTGAAAAATGAATTAACGAACTTTTTAACTGTAAGACTTGTTTTTCGCACATTCCATTAAGTAAAAGTGATTTTCGATTTATTTTTTTTTTAATTCAGTAATGAATAGCACGATAAACGTATATTACAAAAATTTATTCTAATAGAAAAAAAAAAAAAAAAAAAAAAAAAAAAAAAAAAAAAAACCTACGGATTTCTGTTCTGTGAAATTTCATTTGCGGATTTTTTTTTATATATGTGTTAAAATGGTTTATAATTACAAAAAGATGAAATATATGTATATATACCGGGTGTCCCAAAAATGACTGATGGATTTTAAAATTCAATAACTTGCAAACGGTGACAGATATTAAAAAAATTCTTGCAAGAGTGTTATGTAAGATGTCAGGAGTTTTTATGCTGCGATTCGCAGTTTTAGTTTCAAATAGCATCGATAGATGGCGCTGCAAACAATAACCGCTAAATCCAGGCTCGATTTTTCGGCCTCTCTCTTCTTCCAAGCGAAAAATTACAAAATTCCAGTCTGGACTGAGCACCTATAGAGATCCTACATTAGAGAGAGATTGGATATTGACGAAATGTCCGCCATTTCCGTTACAAAGTAGATGGAACGCCGTACAACGCAATTCATTTTCTTCAGCGTCTAACACTTTTTATTCTATTAAAATTATGAACATTTCATTTTATATGCCTTCTGAGAGTCTTTTAGAATATAAATACAAGCACATTTCCATTTTAATGAATAAAAATTCTCAGAAAATAGAAAATACATTTTTTTTTTTTTTTTTTTTTTTTTTTTTTTTACTCTGCTTAAATGCAGGGTTAGCATTTCGAGAGTGGTCGGAGAGCAGACGAAATTTTTGAAAGAGGTTGCTATATTTTGGCATTTACATTTAAAATAAACATATTTTAGTTTAAACATAACACAAGATATGCTACAAATGTAATTTTATGTAGTGTGGGTATTTATTTTTTACTTTTCTCTGTTTAAATGTTCATTACTGTAGATCAAATAGGCATACTTTTATAAGTAAATAAACAAATAAAATGTATTATAAGGAACTCTTTTGAATTTTATAAAAAAGGTTGAAAATAGATCATTTAACAGCAATAAGAAATTAAAAAAAACAATTACTAAAATATTCAGAAAAGTATAGATTTTTAAATAGATTCCGTTACATCTTCTGTATTATAGTATTTACATTTATAAATTTAGGTAGTTTTAAAGAAACTCATTGGTTGTATGAAATTAAAATGTTCCAATTTTCTAACTTTAATGCTTTTTATAATACTAAGTGCAGCTAAATATCTAAAGAAAAAAAATACGTTCCGAAGAAATGAAAAAAAGTTTTACACACATATGCTTAGTAATGTTTATTTATAAACTTAAAGGCTCTCTGCTTTAGAGGCTTATATACTGTGAATTTATATATTTTACAATTGTCCGAGTCTGCGAAATTTTTTATGCGGATAATTGAAACTTCGAAATAATTATGTCTTCTGTGCCCTTAAATTCAGCGGACGTTAAAAAAGAAAATAATATTAAAAATTAATAGTTTAAGTATTCATAATTTATAAACATTTTCATATTTTAAATAGAATGCACTATATACAATTTTATTGTGTATTACGTTCTTGAAATGAATAGTTCAAAATGTAAAGAAAATTCATCGCCAACTGTCAAACTTCGAAACTCGAAATTATTTACACGTTTTGCTCATTCACTACGCAAGGATTTAAACAAAATCCAGTTTTTAAATGTAAAACAGTCACAGAAACGAAATTGCTTTTCTTGTATTACTCCTTTGACCGGTGTTATTGTAATAAAACTGTTTGAAGTTGACCGCATACTCAGCAATTGGCCTCGGATAATTAAACATACGTTACAAAATAAATAAACATTCCTAAATATTAAAAAGTAAATCTAAACAAAATCAACTTAGCTATTAACAATATAACACGATGCAATATTACGCTGTATCTTTCAAAATCAAAATTTGCTTCAGCGTGTAATAACCACGCATACGGAAAGCGTAACTTAAATGGCAGATTTGCAAAATCTGCCGGCGCCGCAATGTCTAATCTCTCTCTAATGTAGGATCTCTAAGCACCTATTGCTCCCAACGCCAGCTATTGTTTGAAATTCGAACTAAAATCAAGAACCACAGTAAAAAAACTCCTGACATCATACATAAACATCCTGCAAGATTTTTTTAAAATATCTGTCACCGTTTGCAAGTTATTGAATTTTAAAATCCATCAGTCATTTTTGGGACACACGGTATATGTATAAATATATCAGGTAAGTAAAAAACAAAGGTTTTTCCATTTAGTATTTTAAAACTTCACAGCATTTTGCATCGTAAATTATATGCAATTGCAAAATCTCACGTTTTAAACTTTAGACTACCATTAAAATAAACAGATTAACAAGGTATTATAATTAATTAATTCAAGTATATTTTAAATAACCACCACATAGAGACAAGATACGTTTAGTTAAATACATCTTCTGGTTCAAAGTATATTTCCCTAAAACAAAACAAAGTTTAAAATATGGCTATATGTTACAAAATGTTATATGTTTGCAATTGCGCCATTCATTTGCAGAATGTGGGGTTTTTTCCACATCTGCAGCAATCATATTTATTAAATCGCAATAATATATTCTGCTTTATGACACTATAACGCTAAATATTGTAAATTTTGATTTACAAAAACAAGATGTACTAATCAATTATTATCACCAGTAAGTATATTTTTTTAGGTCTTTATATTAATATTTAAATATAGAAAGTGCAATATTTTTAGTTACCCATTTCTACCGAAAACCGTTTTTTGTTTTTTTGTTTTTACTTTTTAAATATACAGTTTTTTTTTATAGTTTTTTATATATGTATATATGCTTTGTACATATTTTTGCATTTATATAATCTATTATTAATTGCAGAGGACATCAAAGTATACCCCACCCCCACCCCCCCCAAAAATGGAAGGTTGAAAATATGGCTATATGTCAAAAAATGTGGAATTCATTTGCAGATTGTGGGGCTTTTTTCTGCATCTGCAGAAATCGGATGGATTAAGTTGCAACAATATATTATACTTTATGATACTGTAAAGCTTAATACAGTAAATTTTGTTTTGCGAAAACACAGATGTGTTAATCAGTTATTAACACTAGCAAATATCCATTTTTTAAAGTCTTTATATAAATATTTAAATATACAAAGTACAATATTTTTTAGTTATCCATTTCTACCGGAAAACAATTATTTTCTGCCTTTTAAATATACAACTTTTTATATTTTTTTCTCGCCTATTATTAATTACACAGAATATATTTCATATTTATTGCTGATTTTTTTAACACTTTCCAACACAGTTAAAAATGTTTATGACATCGGTTTGACTGTATGCCTGTCTGTCCGTTCTGTAACATGGGTTAATACTAGGTTGAGCAAAAAGTTCTGGGAAATTTGTAAAAGTTGCGTGTTATGTGCAAATTAACAACAAAAGCAACAAGAACTATTCTTCAAAGTAGAGACCATCATAGTCCACGACTTTCTGCCAGATTCTGGATTTGCTGGAACCATAGCGGCTCCTTGGTATGGAAAAAATCTTGACATGCTTCTTCCACAGCGGCTACCAAGTCACTGTCATCCAAAACAGATGACCAGCCAGAATGCGGCATGTCTTTCAGATTAAAATTTCCCTCTTCGAATCGCTTAAACAATCTGCCCACAGTCAATTTTTTCGTCGTACTAGCACCCTCACCCTCATTAATCTCATTGACGGCTTTCAGAATCGGTAGACCTTTTCTCCAATAATGCCGGATCAATAAATGCAAATCATACTGTTCAATAGGCATTTTGGAGCCGAAATTCCTGAACTCCTATAGATATACCACTAGTAATCCTACATACGATACAAAATCTGGTAACTATTAGATTAAAAATTTCCCAGAACTTTTTGCTCAACCTAATATAATCGGATTGACATGTAACTTTTATGCGTCAATGATGTTCAGTATACAATGTTCGCTATTCAAAAGGAAGTATGTATCATTTATAGTTCGTTTACAGTGACACACAAAATTTTCCGTTAACTTATTGTGTATGGGAAACAGTCGTTCGTAGTGCATTTTATTTAACCCTTTGTGAGTCAACAACCCCGATTTTGAAAAAAATATCTACTCGGATATTAGATTACATCATTTTAAGCATGTAAAAAAAAGTAAATATTTAGAACATAAAAATTAAAAAATATAATAACTAAAATGTACTTTTATCACATTTCCAGCAACAACAACAACAACAACAAAACCATACATATCATAAATATTGTTAGTTTTCTAATACAAAATTCTAAAGTATACGAACTTACCTTCGTGAAAACTTTTGATGCGAAACTGCTTAACCCCTTCAAGGTCTATGGTTCCTTTTTGGACCACCTGACTTTAATCCCTAACTGCCACATTGGCACCAGAATATTGAAATGAAAAATTTCCTTTTATTAAGTACGTGAAAAAATGTGGTTGCTTATTTTGAAATAAATTTGTTTCTAAATTCCGGTGTCATTCGCTCATTTCAGCATTTTCCAAATAGAAGTACGTTGCCCCTTGAAGGGTTAAATGACAAAATAAATTTTCAGTATGAAAAATTTACTCTATATCGCCTTCTGATGAGAATTATATAAACAATTTATATGAATTGCTGTACTGGGAGATAGCAGTAATCAATAAAATAGTCATCTAAAGCCGACTGTATAAGTAACGTTGATTTTTGGGAAATGTTGCATATGTGAAACGAGGTAATATAAAGGGTTATATTGCTTATTTGAATATCCCGTTTCATTGTACGAAATAAACGTCAAGTGAGAGTATTACTCGCCCTCAAAGGGTTCCGTACAATAAATATATGAATTATTAACTGTATTATTAAAACAAAATCGTTGCTTAATGAATAACACTGGTCAACAAATTTGAACTTTTGCTCTGTCCTAAAACAGAAATTGGTTGTTTTTTATGCAGTTTTTTGTGTTGGTTCCGAATCTAGTTTTAGATTTACTCCAGCACGTCACGTTTGAGAGATATTTGCATAGTTCAATTTATTAGTAAATTTTATACAATTTAGTAAATATTTAGTAACAATAGTACAATATTTAGTAAATTTTATACAATTATTTGCAAATTTAAGGTATAAAGCAATATCAGACAGGGTTTTTTGTTTTATGTTATGATTACTACCTAATTTACTTCATAAAATCGTTGTTTCTGAGATTATACTGACATGTGACTGTGAAATATTGTACCTAATTTGCATATTTTTCATGTTTTTCTAATAATGTTTCTTGACGTTTAAATATTTCTGCCGCACGAGTACGCTAATAAGTTTCTAAACCAGTTTTTTGAGCTGATTTCAAATCTTGTATCTGTTTTCTTCTATCACGTCTATTTTTTGAAAAAGTGAAATTTGAGTTTTTGGTCAAAAAAGCCAGAAATAGCTTTTTCTGATACTTTGTATGATAAACTTCAACTAGTTAGGATATATTCTACTACTTTTTTTTTTCGATTATATAAATTTTTGTTTATGTTCTTATATGAATCTGACCAAGTTCGCCTTTTCTCAATGAATTACACACCCTTAAAAAGCATCTTATATCAAACCTGCATTAATGCCGTGCAAAAGTAGAAATTCATCCTACTCAAAAACTAAACATGACATAAGAAAACAGACTGCAGATTTGAAATCAACATAAAAATCTAGTCTAGAAAAACATTACGTCAACTCTGTGGCAACTATTTTAAAGTTGATAGTGATGTAATCCTTACACCATTGAAAAATATGCAAATTAGATTTTTTTTTCCGAAAATCATTTTCAACAATGCTTTTATACTTCTGATACGATAGGTACATCCAGCGCTCCTGAACACATTTTCTGAAACCCCTCAAATCGAAATTTGTGTGTAACGGAAAAATGCGGTTTTCTCAAAAACTATGTTACCTAGGGTGATCGCTATAATTTTCCTGCAAGGTTTAAATTAACGTATACGACCTCTAATTTTTTCATAATTTTAGTTTCAGTAGATTCGGAAATAGATGGGGTGAGGGACATATTTTTGCACTACATTTTCGACGATATTTCTGAAAATATAATACCTAAAATTAAAAGAAATATTTTTTTCAGTTCAACTTTACTAAAGCTTTCACACGATATACAAAGAAAATATTTTTTTTCAAGCAACTTAATTAGCCCCTCTACGATTTTTCTAAATATATTTGTGAATGTTTAATAATCTCTAAATATGTGGGTGAATAGTCCTTACTACCCCCCCCCCCCACCCACACACACACACACCCATTTGATTTCCCATGCTCCACAGTTTACGAGTAAAATGGCTGTGACAGACGGACAGACAGACACAAGAGTGATCTTATAATGGTTCCGTTTTTACTTTTTAAGTACGGAACCCTAAAAATCAATTTATTTAATACTATTCTGTTAGTGTTGATAAGTGTTTCATAATATATGCCTGATGCATGAGTTTTCGTTCTTGTTTATTATTATTATTATTGCCTGGGAGGATAATTTGAAGTGGGTATCAGCACAGTCAAATGGCTTAAATTTTCATGGAAGAACACTAAATCTAGTAACGATACGTTATGCTCTAAACAAAGACTAAACGTAATAGTGAATATTTACAAATAACTAGCAAAATGTATCGCTGTTGCTTTTATATTGTACTTGCCAGACTTAAGTGTAAAATTCAGCATTCTTACGGTTTTACATTTTGATTTCAATACTTTAAAATAGCAATCTTCATCTTATTTAGTAATAAATTTCTGTTACTAAACAAAGAAAATATTTCTTTTCGAAATTACTGGTTTGAATCCTGGAAATATATGATGATAATAAATCCTGCAAAGCGATATAAATTGGTTAAAATTGACATGATGTTCTGGTCGCCACTTGCCAGGTACTGTCGACAAACATGTTCCTTCATTTCTACACTATGACGCAAAAGTTTAGACAATGACGTCATTCAGCTTTAAAATGTAGAATTATGACGTCAGAATTACAAAAACCTGTAAATATATTCAAAAACTGATTTAAAATGCTATGTACAAAAGACAGTCGTTTTATTTGCTATAATACTAATTTTTTTCATAAAAATTCAAATGTGCTTGTCGCAAAAGTTTAGACACTATTCTAAATTTCTTTGAATATTCGCTGGCATATGCAAATTTAGAATCGATGATGTCACAAATTTGGAGTACTTAAGTTCTGCAAACGATTGCGCTTCATAGTCGACATGCCGAGAGCTAAAGAAATTCAAGTGAATGAGGTTTCAAGGATTTGGCAGTTGAAAGGTGAAGGGAAGAGCGTTTCTGAAATTTCTGCTATTATTAATAGGTCAAAAAATCTATTTATCGAGTTTTATCGAGTGGTTCCGAATATAAAGCAAAATGTCGGTCTGGGAGGCCACGTGTGACAAATGTACGAGAGGATCGCCTGATACAAAGACTAGCGAGTACTCAACAAATGAGCGTACGTGGAGTTCAAAGCTCATCGGGACTCTCTGTATAAAAGGATACGATTCGTAGACGAATTTTGGAAAAAGGAACAATCGTTTTTAGCAAAATGCAGAAGAAACCAGCTCTGAAACCACATCATAAGTTACAAAGACTTATGTGGGCTCGAAAGCATATGTCATATGGAGAGAAATGGCAGTCAGTCATATTTAGCGATGAAAAAAAGTGGAATCTGGATGGTCCAGATGGTTGTTTATCGTATTGGCATGACTTGCGGAAGGAACCTCGACGTTTTTTTAGTCGCAGACAAGAAGGGGGCTCGGTGATGGTTTGGGCAGCCTTTTGCTATATGGGCAAGTATCTCTGACCTTCACCAGTGGTCGTCAAACTTCACAGCATTATACACAGACATTAGAAGAAAACCTACTGCCATTTGCTGAGCTTCTAGGGGGTCCTCAGTGGGAATTTCAGCAAGACAATGCTTCAATTCACACTGCAAAACATTCAAAATCTTGGTTTAATTCCCATAATATAAGAGTTCTCGACTGGCCAGCATGTAGTCCAGATCTTAACCCTATAGAAAATCTTTGGAGCATCATGTGTCGCAAAGTTTATAGCAACGCTAGACAATACTCTTCTGAAAAGGAACTTAAGACATCTATTGAGAATGCATGGTACGATATCGATCCACAAACTATGCAAGATTTAGTTTCTTCCATGCAATCTCGTGTATATGACGTAATACATAAGCATGGATGCGCAAGCAGGTTTTAAAAATTGTTTATTTCGATTTTATTTAATTTGTGTCTAAACTTTTGAGACAGCAGTTTATTTTTGTTACCATTTAATTTATTGCAATATGCACAATTCCACTTTTCTTTGTTATAAATATTGTTTATATGTACAGCACATTAATTTCAAGCAGTGATTTGAAAATTGAATAAATATTTTTCAAAGTATGTAAGAATTTCTTCATTGTCTAAACTTTTGCGTCGTAGTGTATTTGTGTGGTTTATACATTGCAACAGCTACCAATTATATTGTATATGTGTGGTCAGACACATCTTTAAACTTTCAAGTAAGTTCATTGAAAAGAATTTGACACACTAAAGACTAAAGTACAGGAATACTGTGTCTGTTTTATGCAACATTTGAACAATATTATGGTGTTTACAGTTTAAGAACATATAGTCAAACTCATTACCGAATAATTACATATGGAAACTATCATTCATCTCATCATTGTTAATAAAATATTAGGAAAATGTTTAAATAAAATAGAAGGCATTTCTTTAAAAAAGGGGGGGGGGAAATACTACATTAAAATCCTTTAAACACTGGTGGGTGAATTTCTTCCCACTAAATTTTAATTCCCAAATGCCACAAGAGGACCCGAATTTAAGATCAAATTTAATTATTTCACTTTTCAACATTTTTCAGAATCACGGGTAACTCAGATGTGGTTATATTAAATATGTTAAACATTAAAAAATATTAGAGTTAGATAAAGAAATATTTCTCTTTTTATGCGGTGTATTAATGAAGATCACTTCATGAATATATGAGAAATTTTCAAAGCTGGATTTCAAGAAAAAACAATAATAAGATGCGAGTAACCCCTTCTCTCCATGTTATTTTTAGTTTTATGAATGATCGTTTTTACTTATAATTGACGTCATTTTCCAGGTTGGCAGTATTTCGCTTTTTCGAGATTTAATCCCCAATCTTATAGTCTGTCCTTAAAAATGATTAGAGCTATATTAAGAAACATTTCTCGTTTTTACAGTGTATGAATGAAAATTGCTTCACGAATTTATCAGAAAGACGCCAAGCTAGATTTCGAGGCAGGAATGAAATGCGAAAAATTCCTTCCCTCAATTTTTTTTTTTCAATTTTATGAATGAACCTTTTTATATAAAGTTGATATAAATTTCTAGGTCGGCAGCATTTACCTTTTCGAGATTAGGCATCCATCTTGCTACCAGTCCATAAAAAAGATTAGAGCTAGATTAAGAAATATTTATCTTTTTTTACAGTGTAATATGAATGAAAAATGACTTCATGAATATCAGAAATTCGCCAAGCTGGATTTCAAAAGAGGGATGAATGAAATGTGAAAAATTCCTTCCCTCAATGTTTTTGTTTCAATTTTATAAATGAACTTTTGTATATAAAATTGACATCATTTTTTAGGTCGGCAGTATTTCCCTTTTCGAGATTAGAGCATCCATCTTACTACCAGTTCATAAAAAAGATTAGAGCTAGATTAAGAAACATTTATCTTTTTTCACAGCGCATGAATGAAAAATCACTTCATGAATATCAGAAAGTCATCAAGCTGAATTTCAAAACAGGCATGAATAAAATGCGAAAAATTCCTTCCCTCAGTGCTTTTGCTTCAATTTCATGAATGGACCTTTTTATAAAAAATTGACATCATTTTCTACTTTGGCAGATTTTTGCTTTTTTGAGATTAGGGTCTCGCCTGTAGTACTAGTGGAATAAAAAAAATTGTAAATTACATTATTTTAAACAATTATTTAAAAATGTGAAAATGTAATCAATGAAAGTGTGTTTTATGTTTCAACGACAGAAACTTTCTGCTTTTCAATATTTAGGACCCATAGTTTTATAATACAGAAAATTATGGATTAAATAAAATTTGGTACGAAACTTTACTGAATAAAAACGAACGACAAATAAACGAAACCGCATACAGGATGATCAAAAAATGAGTGAAAAGTACGTTATATTGATGCGATCCTAGTAGAAAGTTGCAGTTTTCTGAGGGAACTGCAAAATTTTTTATTCAAATATGCTTTTGAAAATAGCTTATTTTCACACAAAAAAACAGTTTGTCATTTGTGAGTTTGGGAGGTTAAACTCAGAATGTCACTCAATTTGTCAACGCTTCCAGTAGTAAAAATACAACATCGTAAACTTACGTTTTATAATAAAACTGACACGATTACTATAACTGCCGAAAAATTATTTCACCATATTTTTGATACAAAAGTGCTGACCCAAATAGTACAAAATTTTTGGGCAGTAATCTCCGACTTGCCATGCTATTGGCCAACGAATCACTTGCCAACAAAGGTCCAACAATGGTACAACGATTAGTTGCTCAAAATCCTGCTGAGTTGGCCTTCAAATCTGAGGTGCTTCTGTACCCTAACATTTCTCAACAGTATCTTTCCCAACCGTATCTTTCTCAGCCTTACCTTTCCCAACTATAGCATTCCTAAATCCTACCGTTTCCCAACAGCTTGAGCAAACTGCCTACAATGGGCCACCAACCTGCGCTACTTGTTGATACAAGAGTTTCTTGTCTCATATTTTGGATCTGGTGGAATTAAAAATTTATGAAAAGGACGCCGTTTTGACGCAGTTAGGGGAAACTCTCCTAAAAGGACATAACCTAATGAAAAAATGCTTTTATTCATATAAATGTTTTCTCATGACCTTTATTTTTTACAAACTAACATTGAACGGTATACAAAATACAATGGTGTCTTTTAAAAAGGAACAAATAAAGTCACAATTTCATAATAACTATTTATATAAAATGCCGCACTATGTCATTTTACCGACAGTGGTGTCCTAACATGACACAGCCATAAGTTGTTATTAATTGTACTTGCCTACATCACAAATACATTTTTTTGCGCACCAAGAAACATCGGCATATTCAGTATGTCACCACATTGAACATTTAATAGATTTTATTCATTTTTACTTTGATTTAGAGTGACTGAATAAATCTCATTGCAATAAAGACAGGCTTTACCATAATGATCTGAAGAAAGGTCCATGTGTCTGTCGTCATCATTGGATCTAACAAAGCGAATTTTCTTCTGAGCCTGTTGAGCTGCACGTCTTGATTGTGAATTATCTTTCTCAGCAGTTTGTGCCTTCACTTCTGCAATTATAGGACTGCTAGTCAGATTAGTGCACCTGCATGCTTCCTCTTTTTACCCGACTGCCAAGAAGGGTTATGCGTTTCACGCGTATCTGGGTATGTGGATTTCTTTGTACCCTCGAAACATCCCAACGGCTGGGTGGATTTTAATGAATGAGGTCTCTATCGATTCGTCTTAACCGTCCGATAGTTACAGGCTAGGTTTAGTTTTTATAAATTCAAAATGGCGGCAGAGACGAAGATCAATTTTTACGCACCCTATTGAGTGGCATATCATTGGATAGGTCTTTCAAAATGAAGACGATGTTTCATTGACTATTTTACAGTCAGAAGCTCCGTTTAACCCTTTAACGGGCCGTGGTAATATACTTACCACGTAATTTTTATTGAAAACTGATTAATTCGCACCGGAATTTTAAGTAAAATATTTTGTGTTTACAATGCTTGCGATATAACGAAGCTCTTCATTGCAAGAATTGTAAAAACAAAATATTTTACTAAAAATTCCGGTGCGAATAGATCAGTTTTCAATAAAAATGAAGTGGTAAGAATATTACCAAGGCCCGTTAACCCCTTGAGGGGCGCCGTTTGCAGTCTGCAAACGGTTAATTTTAATGCCTAAATATCCAACGGGCTCCGGTAATTTTTCAGTACAATTTCGATCTCATAATAAACGTGAAAAAAAGCTTTTGTTTGTTTTCAAATAATTTTGTTTGTTAATTGTGGTGTGAATTAATTATTTGAACATTTTTTTGAACAGAAATGCCTTGCCCCTGAAAGGGTTATAGGGTTAAATAGTACACAACCTGGAAGTTGTGAAAGTAGAATCTCTAGCCTTACTGCGACTCTAATGTTCATAGACAGCTATATGTCTAATGAAAACAGTGTTTATAGATAGGAACTAACAATGAAACGCAACTTAAAAGTCATCAATACAAGTAAATAAAACAATAGGTAAGTAATTAAAAAAATAGGTAATTAATATAAAAAATAGTTTCATATTGATGAGAAATAATTAATTAGTTCGCTTTTCACGCAGTCGGATTTTTTTATTTTTAAATTTAATTTACAGAATGATCTAACATGAGGTGCACAATGAAGTGGAGGCACATAGAGTGCTCTTATAAATGAACATAATAGACTTGAAGATTCTTCCAGTTGAAAAGATACATACGTTTTTGAGTATCAGAAACAGATGTTGTTGGCGCTGGAGTTGAAGAAGGTGACATTGAAACTGTGAAAATTGACAGATTAGGTCTAGATAGTTTGCTATCTATAGAACTTGCGTTGCTGTCTTTGCTTTCCTTATTTTCCAGTGGACTTTCTTCACGACTGAAACACAGAAGAAAACAATATCAGGAAAGATGTCTGAGTTCCTAGGATGGCTTCCATTTTTCAAAAACTGGCATGCCATTTTACCAACAATCACCATGTTGTATTTACAGAGGCAGTATTCGAGATCTCATGTATTTATAAATTTTTGCAGATACAGAAAATAATCTAAAAAGAATTACGTCTTCACCTCATACATCAGATATGGAATCACTGAAATGAAATAGTCGTGAATAAGCAACAAAAAAATTTCCCAAGAAATTTCTGACGAAGGTGTAAACAATTTCTTTGTATATAATGAAAAGTGCAAACTTGAAACATTCGCCATTAAATGCTTATCGTTGCTGGTCGATTCCACGTTAAATGCTGTCCTCTAGAGACAATATTAAGAAACATAAGGTACGTCATTTTAATTAAGTATGTAATTTTGGGACAGTTTATGGAAACACATATGAAATTTATGAACTGAAGAAAAAACAGCGTATAAATGTAGGTTATTTTAAATGAGAATATGAATAACTATAGATTTTTGTCAGTAAAAAAAACACTATAAGTGGCTTAATAGAAACATCTTTCGAAAATAAGACGTGGTGTGTCACTTGGAGAAAATTTTACTATAAGACATGGATTTATTTTCGTGATACGGTAATACAATTGTTAAACATTCGGAAATTTTCGATATAAAATAAAGGAGTTGATAATTTTATATAGGTTAGTGAAAATGTAAGTGGCCAATTTTAAATCTTTCTCACAACAATAAAATTCCGTTTCCGTCACACCATCGCTTATTTTTGCTGAAATATTTCATACGATTTACTTATGCTTAAAATTTTCTTAGGATCAAAATTGATGATATTTCAGAAGAAATAAAAATATATCAAATTTTATAATGAATATTTGGTATTTTTTTCAGATTACAAAATAATATAATAATAATAATAATAATGATAATAGTAGTAGTAATAATAATAATAATAATAATAATAATAATAATAATAATAGTAGTAATAATAATAATAATAATAATAATAATAATAATAATAATAATAATAATAATAATAATAATAATAATAATAATAGTAGTAATAATAATAATAATAATAATAATAATAATAGTAATAATAATAATAATAATAATAATAATAATAATAATAATAATAATAATAATAATAAAAGTGTTACAGTGTAACATTATCTTAATTGTTAAAAATTGCTGTTTTATGTCATTAGCACATTGTACTTATAAAATACGTTTCAGAAAGATAATATAAATAACTTTGGCGACTTTTCCAGTTTCTTCTGACTAAGAAATGGCTCATTCATGCTTTTTTAAAACAATTTCCTTTTTTTTTTTTTTTTTTTTTTTTAATAAACCTTTACTTACAACTTGGACAAAGTAATTATGATCAAATGTGGTAATGCCAGGGTTCCCACTCCGTCCGGTTTTCGTGGTTTTCTTCGAACCTTAGATTTCCAAGCGTTAATACGGGTTAGGTTCCCTTAGAAGACCCCCACGAAGGGCACTCCTCCCCTTAGGGCCTTTATCCCTCGTGTTGATAATTGGCCATCATAAACACAACCAACCAACATACTCCGTCCGTTTTTTGAACACCACTTTTTTCCAAAGAAAAATCTTCTTTATATTTTTCGTCCAAACTTAAGCCGAAAGGCGTTTTTGTTGTCATTGTTGCCAAAACCTAGCACGGTGGGAGCCCTGTAATGCTGTCAGTTTAATATTCTGAAACCACATGTGCGTAAAACAATGAATATTGCGAAACAACAGCATAACGAATGTGTCGGGTCCTTTGAGATCTTGGGAATCTGCACCTTTATTGTAAGACCGGAATCTATATAAAACGGAATTCGTTTGGTCCATTGTGATTCCGTCTTAGCATATTTCATTGTATTAGAATTGCGCTACCTGTTATGACAAAAACTTGCTTAAAACGGAAATCCCCCTGTCTTTTTCAACTTTGTCTATCACCCCCACCCCTTTCATTAACTGATAAGCCTAGATATGCCACCCCGCTGCTTTCTGTAGCAGTTTTATGAGTTGATCACAAAACATTGAAAACAAGTCAAACAAGCATTTGGCTTCCTGCATAGTTTGGTCATCTTATTCTGACCTCTAAGCTAAGCTTGCCGATCTTACTCTGGTGGGGATCACAGCAGTGTTGCCAGTGGGCTATTTTTTTTAGTTCAGATTTCTTGATTGGCACCACTTTTTTGAAACGATAAATTTTAATTTGTTTTCGCTTTAATTAATGTGTCATTAAATAAGGCGCATTTTACCATTTCAAAAAAGTGGTGCCAATCAAGAATCTGATTTTTAAAAATGTAGCCCATCTGGCAACACTGGTTCACAGCAGGCAAAGATATCCCTGATTGGTTGGCAGGTGTTAGCTTTTAACCGCCAGTGTCGGGATGGGAGAGGTGCTAAAAATACAATAATAAAAAATGCCCAATATCAAAATTGGGTAAAGTATTTCTATAGTTGTTTTAATAATATTGTCATGTTAAAAAATATCTAAATAAACACAGTAATGTCTATTTTAGTAAAAATTAAAAATAGACAAATTATAATTTTATGAAAAGCATATTTCACTTTTACTATGCATTCTTTTATATTCATTAGGAATGTAGATTGAAAACATACTCTTAGATAAAGAGCTCTTGCAAAGAAAAAGAAAAAAGATAAAGATAAAAGAAAAAAGAAAGAAAAATTAAGCAGCTCCTTTGAAACACGTTTTAAAAATTATTCTAATGCCATGGAATCTGCTTAAACGGAAACTAGCAATTAAACAGTTAACCGGCTATTAATAAATTAATGTATTTTACATGTACTAGAAATATCAAGGGGCGGTGATGTTTTTTTTTTATTTAACTGTGCTTGAAGAAATTTATTTCTCCAAAAATATTTTGCTTTTCAGAAATAATATGTTCGCAGTCCCTTGTGCAGAATCAAAAAAAAAAAAAAAAATGCAATTTAACAAATTACAACTACCATTTGGAAAATGATTTCTTTCAAAGACTAAAATTTAAGACAGAAAATCGCACGGAGCTGATCATGCATTACGTACGCCATGGATTAAATTTTTCGGTACTTTAAATTTTTAAACTTCTACGGAGCTGGTCATACATTACGTACGCCACGGATTAAACATTAATATTCCTGGACCAATTTTAAATGGTAAATACGGGTTAGGTTCCCTTAGAAAGACCCCACGGAGGGCACTCACCCTAGGCCCTATATCCCTCGAGTAGATAATCGGCCGTCAAAAATCAACCCATCGCAATTTTAAATGAAATTTCATTCTTAAACTTCTAAACATCCCACAATATTACTTTTTACACCGTCGTATAGAGAAAAAAATGTAATTTTAAATGCAATTTGTTTGAAAGCTGTATCTCAATTTGTAACTGAGTTATTAATTTTTTTGGTAGTTTTTATTTCTTTTTTGTCATAGTGGCAACAGAAGTAAAGGCTGGCTACAGAAAGTGGCAACAGAAGTGAATTATGTCAGTCAGGTATAATTCGGATAGCTTAACAGGTAAAGCATAGGTACGGCAAGCCATGTATCCATAGGTTCGATTCCTGGTGTGGACATTTTTCGCTCTGTTGTAATAAATTTCAACTGTGCTACTCCTACCTTGAATATGATTTAATCCACTTGGAAAAAATATTCGTTCTCTTCATTATAAGTAAAAAACAATTTTTCAAATTATGCTTTTCTCCAAATCGTAGACAATGTTGCCGCATCTGACTGTTTTTTCATTTAGGCATTGCGAATTCTCACCAGTATATTTTAATAGTTATTTTTGCTTTACTAGACGATAGACAATCCATAAATAACAGAAAAGGAAATTACTATTCAAAATTTTATGATGTAAATTCAATATTTCTAAATAAAAAATCCGTCAGATGTGGCAACACTGATCATACCACGTCCCTAAGGCTAATGTCAGACGGACGTCTTTTTGTACGCTTTTTTCCTTACGTATTATCCCTACACAATGCCGCTAGCATTGTGTAGGAATAATACGTAAAGAAAAAGGTGTTCAAAAAGACGTTCGTCTGACATTAGCCTTAAACCCTCATTTTCCCGTTTTTAAATCATAATTCGAAATCTATTTAAAAGAAAAATTTGAAATTGAGAATTCGTATAAAGCAGGACATAATAAATTGAAATCTATCAAAAAAATTGTAGGTTGCAATTCATATTTTTTTCGAATATTAATTTTATAATTCATAATTCGTAATATAAAATTTCTTAAATTGCAAATTCAATACATTTATGTTTGAGTTTTTTAGTATTATAACCTCACAAAAAATATCACATTAGGATTATAATTTCAGGAGGTATTAATAAAAATATGAAAATGTAATTTAACATTAGCAGCTCTAAATTTTGAATGCTTATGATTCAAAAACTTATCATCCAAATGATTTGAAATTTCGTTTTTAGGCATAGTTTGAACCGAAGATTTAAAATATATTGTCAAAATTGTGTGTTGTCATTGAAAAAACAATGTTTGGTCTGGTTTATATTTGTAGATAGTCCCCTAAGTAAACGTTATATACATCATTTAAAACTAGGCTTTATTTCCAATCGTTTGGTGCCAGTAACTTTCTTCTATTTTAATTAGTTGTATAGTTAGTAGGGTGTGTTTACTTCCCCCCCCCCCTCGACTGTACATCAATATCAACAAAACATTTGAGAAAGCAATACTGAGAACCAATAATTAAAAAAAAAAAAATTATACAAGGTGCCCACGAATGTCCTCTCCCCTAACATCAGAGTGGCTATTGCTAAAGTAATGCACGTGGTGTCTAGGTATAGTAAAATGGCTATGAGCCCCGCGCTTAACCCCTTAACAGTGACATTTGTTTTCTTACAAAAAAAAATTAAAAATGGGGCTGGACACCACTTTTTCCTTACTAAAATATTTTCCTTACATAATCGAAAAATATCTGACAATCAATAAAGATAAATTTACAGTTACAAATTAGTAATATCAAAATGCTTTTAATAACGAAGGAAGCAAAGTGTTCTTGCCCGAATCCAGTTCGGGCCACACTGTAAAGGGGTTAAACTAGTTAACCTACAGTATTTGTTTACCAAGGTTGTACGTTCTCTAGCTGAGACTTCTTGCTGAGTCACCTAGCGACAAATTGAGAAGTTAGCGTAAGACAACTTGTAAAACGATATGATATATAATAAAAAGATTAATTATTATAAAGTTGTAGAGCGTCCTCAACTTTGTACGTAAAAGTAACTTTATTAGAATTATCCAGTAATGCCAATGTTTTATATCGAATATCCAGCTTAAATACCCCCTAATTGCATGCAAAATTAAAATTGTGATATTGAAGGGAAGATTGCCATTTTCTAATAAAACAAATGCATGCAATCTCGGCGCAGTTTATTAGAATAACCAAAACATGTTATGTATTGTGTCCACTGTCGGAAACAATGCATCATGCATTTTGCATGTGTTCCGATGGTGGACACAATGATCATAACGCAGTTTTCTTAATAAAATAAACTGCACCCTAGTTAGGGTAAAATCCCCATTTTGACACCTAACCAGTAATGGGGAATTTGCATACATGGGGGAATTGATCATTTTTATATTTTTCTGATAATTCTACATCCACAGTTTTCAAAAATGTTCTCAAAAATGCAAAAAAAATAATCCATAATTAAAAAATTAATCGAAAAAGTAAGCTAAAATCAAGTGATTCCAAATCGGGGCGTGACTTACTATGACGTCACAATTCATGACATGCCAATGTTTACATTTTGTTAGCAAGCGACGATCGTATTGGGAAAGGAAAGAGATACTAGGCTTTGGAAATACAAGTTCAAAATTTTTAAACTACTAATTTTAAAAATTTGGTTCTTTCGGATCTGTATTTTATTTTCTACGCTGATTTATAAAATGTCAGTTTGAAAAAATTTGAAACGGCAAGTTTCGGATTTCTGAAAAAATCGATATTTAAACTCATTAAAAAACTTTTCACATAGAGTTGACGGGATATTGTTAAAATTAGGAAAAATAAAGAAACGATCGCATTTAAACTTTGACTTTTTTTTTAAACGCATAATAAGGATTTTATATATTTAGGGTGAGATGATTTTTGGTGGTGGTGGGGGTGGGGGGGGGGGGGGGCAGTTTTCTCGTTTTTCTTCAGATCAGCTGTTTACTGCGTTTTAAATGTGATTTTTCACTGAACACTCAAATAAATATTCTTCTTTAACATTAGATATTTGAAAGAGTGAGAAATGCAGGGAGAGGGGAGGGACGTCCGGAGGGCAGCTACTTCCTAAATTTTGAGTACAAGCCTAATGTGACATACCGTTAGAAAGCTGCATGAAAACTTATTCACATTATGCACATCCGGAGTCCCTCCACCCCCCCCCCCCCCACTTCGCCCCCTGGGGGCACTTTTGTAAATTTTTAGGGTTTTTTTTTTTTACAAGAATTCGCAGTGCGTGCGCAGCATGTGCTGCTATACGGTGCCACATGCGGCGGGGATCTGGTTCACGTTTTTTTTTTCTTTCTTTCTGGTACAGATTGTTTTTTTTTTTTTTTTTTTTTTTTTTTTTTTTTTTTTAGATTATGCAGTGCGTGCTAAGCACACCTGCTACACGGTGTCGTAGGCAGTGGGGACCTGGTTCGAGGTTCGTTCAGATAGAGATTTACTATGTATTCAAAGACTGCGATTTAAAGATTTTTCGCGCGTGGGACTTATATAAATGTTTAATATATATATGTATATATATTTTTTTTTTTGGGGGGGGGGGATAAAACTGGAAAGTAAACGTGAAATTCATGGGAGAAAGGAAATAAATTCATAAATGAACTAGAAATTTAATTATAAGATCGAAGAAGATAAATTTAAAAGCGGAGATTTCAGTGTCTAAAAATTGAAAGCATACAAAATAATGGATTGCGAAGCGATCCAGAATGGAAACACGAAACGATTTCATCTGGGATTGGCTGGGATTTACTTTGCAATACATCAGGAAGCGATTACGCGGGGGGGGGGGGGGGTAAGCGTAGCGATCAGGGGGGCGGAACTCCCTAGTCATCGTAAAAAAAAGCATAAACGAATTCTGGATATATAATTAAAAATACATATATACCAAAATCTCACGGATTTTTTCATGGTTACAATACTTTCCTTGCATAATATATGTAAAGTATGAGTAATAAAATAAGTGATTGCTACACTTAAATGAAGAAGCTATGTACTCTGCGAATAAGTTTTTTAGTATGTTTTATTAAAACTTTATTCTAAAATTAATACATTATGCATTCATGCTATTAAATTAGTTATGATCATTAGATAAAGTAGGATTTTTCTTGTCTTGAATTTTTCTTGTCATATCTTCATAGCATTAGTACATGATTTTCTAATGGCAGGGTCTTTTGGCACGCTGGAAAACAACTTTTCACTAGACTTACTCGTTGTATTAGTGCAGAGTGGCACAATACAGTATTTATAATATGACTTTGTGTTGTCAGCCATAATAATTTTAGAAATAGCAATATTTAAAACGGACAAGTTGAAAAGTGACGCACGTAAACAATAACTATGTATTTTGTTGTCATGAACCGTGACGTCAGATGTATTACGCAGCACTTTCGGGATACGGTAAATAGTGCGATATTAAAACAAACATAAATCAATAGTAAAAGCTCAAAAAAAAATATGCTGGGTATCTTTCTTAATTTTTCATGTTCTATTGTGTCATAATAAAGTTAGAAAACGTGCAAATTCTCCATTGACACCAGGAAAAATCAAACTCAAAATGCGTTTTCATGTACAATTCTGCGAAGTCTAATTGTAACTTATTTGTCTTAGCTGTTATAACGTAATTTTCAGTTATTGTTTTTATTTATATATGGGATGGTGTCAGTTATAGGAGTTAATGACCATATTTATTAAAAAATTATCATTTTTAGTAATAACAGTGTAATTTTTCATAATTTTTCTTAACAAAATTTTGTAATGGGAAGTAAATTTTTGCCGCCGAATTCGCGAAGCGTGGCACTCCGCGTGTCCATCCGCCGGTCCCTGCCCACGTCCCATTAGCCCAGAGCGGAAGACAGGTTGAAAAGAAAAATTGAAACCGGATGAATTTAAAACGGAAATTGATTAAATTAAAGACATCGAAAAGCGGGGAAGGGTAGGGTTTGGGCGTTGCCATCGAAATACTCAAGGCCTGAGGACACGAGTTGTGACGTCATCACTAATGGACCAACTTCTCATTAGTGTTGGATCTCACACCGGAAATTTTTGAATAGCAATTTTCTTTTCTTTTATTTGCTGAATATCTATCATCTTATAAAACAATACCGACTATTTAAACTTACTGGTGAGAATTCGGAATCCCTAAATAAAAATTCAGCTAGATGCGGAATGTCACAGTGTTGCCTCATCTGGCTGATTTGTTATTGAGGGATTCCAAATTCTCGCCAGTAAGTTTAAATAGTTAGTATTGTTTTATAAGATGATACATATTCCATAAATAAAATAAAATAAAATTACTATTAAAACTTTTCCGGTGAGAATTCCAACAGTAGTGGGAATTAGGTCGATTAGTGATGACGTCACAACTCGTGTCCCCAGGCCTTGAGTATTTCGATGGCAACGGTTTAGGGCACTCAAGCAACCGGACGACTGCAACGGCTTCGAGCTCGTTATTAGTCTGGGGAGGCGGTCGGGGATGGGAGTAAGTAGGGCTACTATACTTTGAAAAACAAAGATAAATACGGAATACATTTAAGAGGACCTTCTACATTAGGAGACAAAAAAAGCACTTTTTTATGACTTTTTTGTAAGAAAACTGCATGATGGATCTTTTTGAAATTTTAACAGTTTATTATACATATCTTAAGGTATACACAAGAAATTTTATTAGATTCTGTTGCTTCTGCTCTAACAAGGAGAGGGCCAACCTTGTTAATCACAGATTTTGATTATTTTAATATATGTTGTAGGGTAGAGACCCCTTAGTGTCAGGTTCAACGGATTTTATCAAATGCTCCTTAGTTCTTGAGAAACCGGGGGGGTCTAATAGTAGTACACAACTTAAATACTTACTTTGCAACCGCAATGATAGGTTGGTCGTAGCTCAGTAGGTACGGCGTTGGCTATCTGTTCTGCGGGCCCGGGTTCGGTGCCCGGACGCGCTACATTAGTTTTTTCTCATTTTTTGTTTTATAAATATACTTATAATTATAATTTAATAAATTCAATTAAAAATTTTAATTTCATACATTAATTATAATGTTAACAAACTTTAATTTATCATTTTTTTAAACTATTATTTCTCATTATTTAAAGAGGTTTAAAAAGAAATTGGATATATTATTGAATGATAAAATTTCCAAAATCGTGACAAATATGGCGCCATCTAGTTATGATAATATAAAAGAATATTCAAATAAAATATAAATTAAAGCAGAAATAAGATAAAGGGGAAAGCAAAATAATTGAAAACGCAAGCATACGTATTACAAATTTAAAAATCTTTAATATGCAAAAAAAAAAAAAAAAAAAAAACGGTTGTAATTTAATTCTGATGCTATTTTTTAATATAATTATGCTTGTTACTTTAAAAAAGAATAATAGTATTATCGCATTGACTTCCTTTGTGAAAGCAATGCGTAAATGATGTTTCTTTAAAATCAAGAATTGACACAATTGCTCAATATCATTGCATCGATAAAGAATATATGAAATACATTTTAAAAGTTATTAAAAAAAAATTAACAGTTTTATGATGTTTTATTACAACTATTTAGTTAAAAGTAAAAATTAAATATGTTAAAATTATAATTGATATACAATATTAAAAATTTTAATTTACAACAAGATTATTAAGTTATACACTATGACGCAAAAGTTTAGACAATGAAGAAATTCTTACATACTTTGAAAAATATTTATTCAATTTTCAAATCACTGCTTGAAATTAATGTGCTGTACATATAAACAATATTTATAACAAAGAAAAGTGGAATTGTGCATATTGCAATAAATTAAATGGTAACAAAAATAAACTGCTGTCTCAAAAGTTTAGACACAAATTAAATAAAATCGAAATAAACAATTTTTAAAACCTGGTTGCGCATCCATGCTTATGTATTACGTCATATACACGAGATTGCATGGAAGAAACTAAATCTTGCATTGTTTGTGGATCGATATCGTACCATGCATTCTCAATAGATGTCTTAAGTTCCTTTTCAGAAGAGTATTGTCTAGCGTTGCTATAAACTTTGCGACACATGATGCTCCAAAGGTTTTCTATAGGGTTAAGATCTGGGCTACATGCTGGCCAGTCGAGAACTCTTATATTATGGGAATTAAACCAAGATTTTGAATGTTTTGCAGTGTGAATTGAAGCATTGTCTTGCTGAAATTCCCACTGAGGACCCCCTAGAAGCTCAGCAAATGGCAGTAGGTTTTCTTCTAATGTCTGTGTATAATGCTGTGAAGTTTGACGACCACTGGTGAATGTCAGAGATACTTGTCCATTATAGCAAAAGGCTGCCCAAACCATCACCGAGCCCCCTCCTTGTCTGCGACTAAAAAAACGTCGAGGTTCCTTCCGCAAGTCATGCCAATACGATAAACAACCATCTGGACCATCCAGATTCCACTTTTTTTCATCGCTAAATATGACTGACTGCCATTTCTCTCCATATGACATATGCTTTCGAGCCCACATAAGTCTTTGTAACTTATGATGTGGTTTCAGAACTGGTTTCTTCTGCATTTTGCTATAAACGATTGTTCCTTTTTCCAAAATTCGTCTACGAGTCGTATCCTTTGATACAGAGAGTCCCGATGAGCTTTGAACTCCACGTACGCTCATTTGTTGAGTACTCGCTAGTCTTTGTATCAGGCGATCCTCTCGTACATTTGTCACACGTGGCCTCCCAGACCGACATTTTGCTTTATATTCGGAACCACTCGATAAAACTCGATAAATAGATTTTTTTGACCTATTAATAATAGCAGAAATTTCAGAAACGCTCTTCCCTTCACCTTTCAACTGCCAAATCCTTGAAACCTCATTCACTTGAATTTCTTTAGCTCTCGGCATGTCGACTATGAAGCGCAATCGTTTGCAGAACTTAAGTACTCCAAATTTGTGACATCATCGATTCTAAATTTGCATATGCCAGCGAATATTCAAAGAAATTTAGAATAGTGTCTAAACTTTTGCGACAAGCACATTTGAATTTTTATGAAAAAAATTAGTATTATAGCAAATAAAACGACTGTCTTTTGTACATAGCATTTTAAATCAGTTTTTGAATATATTTACAGGTTTTTGTAATTCTGACGTCATAATTCTACATTTTAAAGCTGAATGACGTCATTGTCTAAACTTTTGCGTCATAGTGTACTTACACACACACACACACAAGCAACATGGTCACAAGCAACATGGGGAAATTTTTTTTAACGTTTTCTTGGGGGGGGGGGACCCTCCTAAAAGTTGCCAATTAGTTAGAAAATGAGATTGTCAAAGTTTCAGCTCAAATAAATAACATTAACCCGTGTCTCATCGAGGTTGAATTCTTGAAAATTTGCAATTTTTGGCAAAAAATTGTCGTTTTTCTTTCCTTACGTGAAAAATATTTGTCTTAGAAACCTGATTCTTGTTTTATTTCATAGAAACTGTTGTTGCCTTGAACTTTTACTCTCATGAAAACTTATATTTAATGAACATTTAGTATTTTTCAGGACATCTAGAGAACCTTACCCCCAAACTCTGCATTTTTGAAACATTGGTAAAAAATGACAAATTAAAAATTTTATTACTTTTGATAATTTTTCTGTATTATTTTTATTAATAGGCAAAAATAAGTGAACAATTTTTGTAACTTTAAAAATATTTTACGAATTATAATTGATTATTAGTTATCTAGTTCTGTGTCTAGTAAGAAAGAGCTTCTCGATTTGTATTGCAGTTGAACCTCTGAATTTCTCTTTTTATTACAAGGCTGTTTTTGTTATCTGTTATGGTTATCTATTTTTAGAATTGACGAAACATTACGTAAAACCCCTTCCCCCTCTTGATATGATGGCAGAAATGTAAGATTTTTTAAATTGGCCACATCTCTCATCAAATCATGGACAGTAAGCAGCCAAGTAATTGTCAAGTTTTATGTATTTTATTTTATAATATTCGCAAAATGAACTGAACGCCAGAGAAACTGCTAGGCTTAGAATACATCCACTAGCTTCTTCAAAGCAAATTCTTCAAAGCAAAACTTTTTTTTTTATAAAATGAGACCTGCATTATGTTTCTAGGTTCAATTGTATTCATTTCATGAAGGAAAAACAGCATTTTTTGGTGAAAAATCACGTTTTTTTAAAACTTAAACCTCAATGAGGAACGGGTTAATATTATCCAAATGAGCTGAAACTTAGCCAATCTCATTTTCTAGTCAATTGGCAACTTTTTGGGGGGTCCCCCCGAAAAAATTCGAAAATTGATTTCTTGTGACCACCCTAACTTACATGTATATTTATAAAACAAAAAATGAGAAAACACAGCATACAGGTACCGAACCCGGGCCCTCGGATCACCCGCCAAACGTCATACCAACTGAGCTACGACCAGCCGATCATTTTAGTTGCAAAATAAGTATTTAAGTAGTGTACTACTATTTGACCCCCCCCCCCCCCCCCCGGTTTCTCAAGAACTATGGAGCGTTGGATAAAATCCGTTGAACCTGACACTAAGGGGTCTCTACCCTACAACATATATTAAAATAATCAAAATCTGTGATTAACAATGTTGGCCCTCTCCTTGTAAGTTATAAAGAAATATGTTCAACCACATTTTTTGACACGATGGGCAACATTTAAAAAAAAACTATTCAATGGATCACCTTGATTTTTTTTTAATTAAAGCTTGTTTAATTGCCTTCGATATGACTTAAAGCTTTTACTAAAATTATTAAAAAAAAGTTATTAACAAATAAGAACGAATTTTTTTAACATTTTTTTTTTCTAATCAGCCATTACATAACTTTTTTTAATAAATTTATCAGTTCCTTTAATTTAACTAGATGCTATACTCACGAAGTTTACGAAAAAAAAAATTATTTTTGTGTTTCAAATAATTCGACAAGGCGTTATCATGCCCACCGTCCAGACGAAATTTTTCAAATCAGTTGAACATATTTCTTTATAATTTAGAGTAGAAGCAACAAAATCTAATAAAAAAATTATTGTGTATACCTTTAGATATGTATGATAAACTGTTAAAATTTCAAAAAGATCCATCATGTAGTTTTCTTACAAAAAAATCATAAAAAAGGGCTTTTTTCTATCTCCTAATGTTGAAAGTCCCCTTAAAACTTTGTAATAGTGATCTGAATAAGAAAGAAGCCTTAAGGTGTTAGTTACTGGCAGTTACGCCTCATATATATTTTATTAGTAAATGATGACCAATGTAAGGGCTTCAAAGAGGGCTAAACGACTCCACCGTCAGGGAAAACTAATGTGGTTTAGACTTCTCATAGTTTTTCTAACTTTCAATAATAACTTTTTAAATTTATTTACTTATTACAATTACATAAACCTCTGTAATACATAAATATTAGTTTTTATAAAACCATAGCTTTATAAAAAGTGAAATTAAGCACATTTAATGTAATATAATAAAAATCATAGTTCAGATAATACTGAAAAAAATTTCCACTTGATATGTCACGATCCGTGAGATATATTAACTTACAATGGATATATAAAAATAAAACTTATGTTAAAATGGCTTCTAAACTATGTTTGATAGAACGGATTAAAATATAAATTGTTTGCAGAAATTGTTTAAAAAATTCTTTTAAATTTTATAAAGGGAAAAAATTTCAAAAATAATTATTTATTCATTAAAAAAACAATGAAAATATTTAATTTTTTTCAATAAAATTAATTTATTACATAAAATGTAATTTAAAAGCCATTTTAACAAAAGATTTATGTTCATAAATTCATTGTAAGTTATCTTACGGAATGTGACTTACCATGTGGAAAAAAATTACAATATTAGCTGAATTGTACTTTTTAGTACTTTACTTTAGTACTTTACTTTATGAGTGTTTATTTTTAGATTTATAGAGCCTGATATATTGTTTAAATATATTACTGAGGTTTATGTAATTTCAACATGTATTAAACATTTTTGAGAACTCGAAACAAAAACACAGAAAAAAGCATAAGAATATCTAATCCAAAAATAAATACTTTAATCAGGGGCAACGTGACCGATTTAAGGAAAGAAAAAATGAATGAATATCACCACTACTTGCAATATAATACTTAGATTTAATTTTAATATTTTAGAGAAATCTTTCTTTTTCAGGAAAACTTTCTTGTCTGTTACAAAAGATAACTTGTAAAGTAAAAATTGTCGCCTCTAAAGCTTAAGCGTTACCTCTAAGAAATTTTAGAGTAAAAAAACAGTGAAGGGAGAAAAAAAGACCCAGCAAATTCTAATCCAGAAAAACATACTTTGATCAGCGATTGCATGACCGATTTAAGGAAGGAAAAAAAATTAATGAGAATCACCATTACTATTACCAATAAAATACTTAGATTTAATTTTAATATTATAAGGAAATCTTCCTTCTTCCCATGCATTTCCACGTAAACTCAATACATCTGTGACCCATTTCTCCCCCAAGCTCCTTGTCTACCTAATGATGCCCCAGAGTGGCTTTCCAGGCGTAAATGATGATTAGTTGTTTTGGCTTCTGAAGTTTCGAAAGATTTCTCTGGGCTGCTTTATTTTACCCCTCCCGTATAATTAATTTTAATAATAGATACGAGGTTTTGTTTTCATCTTATTTTATTTCAGACCAATTCTTTTAATTATTTCTCTGGGGCATTTTTATTATAGAGTTGAGTTATATGCAATACGTAAGGTATCTCTTTAATGAAATATATTTCTTTCAATTTCAACTGAAGTTCCGTTATCCATTTTTTGCAATTTATTTTAATCATTAATTGAATTTTATTTTCATCATGAATTTTTAAAGTTAAGAAACTTTAGTTTTAGATTATTTTATAAATTGACGAATTTGTTCCTGAAATGTAAACTTTAATGTGTCATGGTTCATGTTTTTAAAAAACATATCATCTGAAACATATGATTTCTGTCCTTTTTGTTTTTTTTTAGATATTTTTTTTCAAAAAGGAACAGATTTCTATCTTATTTATCATTAGCGATTTGATAATAATTATGTTTTAAAGATTATTTATATGAGTTTACCCCAGAAAGTGAAAAATGTTGTAAAATGTGTTGAAATATTCTTGATTAAAAAAAAAAAAAATGTTGAAGTTTAATAATCTACCTCAAGGAAGTTGAAACTGTGACGTTGCGGACTACTTGCTAAAACTGTTTCCGAATATTAATAACTGCCTTATCGCAGAAAATTATTACAAATCATGTGACAAAAATAGTATTCCGAGTGGTAACAAGTGGTCTGAGTGATAATAGTGGTAAAAATGGCCAGCCGGAACACATGCTGAACCGCATTAAATGCATTCGTTAATATAAAAGAAACCCATATGTTTCTAAAAAGATCTAATGATCTATTAAGAGGTTTCAGCTGTCAGCATAAAATCCATAATTATGCCAAAGTATCACAAATACATTACAAGAGACATAATGGCATTTCATCTTGAAAATTGAAGGCATCTATTAATTTTTTTAACTGTTTATTTACAGTTTTATATTATATATAACTACTTATTATTATATATAACTTCAGTCATATGTGTGAATAAAAAATTAAGAGCTTTTATATAGCTCGACAAGTGGTAACACAAAAACCTATTGTGTAAAGTGAAGATTAAATAGTCATTTGAAACGTAGCAATACGTTTCGATTGTTATATGAGTAAAATATATGTGGGTTTTTTAATAACTATGGTAAATTCATGAATGTTAAGATTACATTACCAATTCCGTGGACAAAATAAAATCCTATAAGGATTATAAAATCTATACTAATAAAAGAAATTTTCGATCTATCTGTCTGTGTGTGTGTCCGTAATGGCTAGTGAAATCTACCGTATGTACAAAGCTGAAAATTTGTGTGATGGTAGTCCAAGGCCCATATTAGTGCAACTGAGAGGCAGAATTGTTAATTTCTAATAATTAGCAAAGTTATTAATTAAAAATAGCAAAGCACTCTCTTCGAAAAATCACCTATTTCACTTCGAGTCGTCCCATTTCACGAGAAACCGCTCGCATTTGCCTAGAAACATGCTTACACAGTTGAACGAAGATGAAGAAAGGATTTGGGGGGCTTTATTATTATTCTTTTTTAACCTCGAACAGCCAAATTATTAACTATAGTTGAAAACGGAAGACATATTCTGAAAGAACTTACATTTACGTCTTGAAAAAAACACCAATGTTAACCTTTAAAAAAAAAAGAAATCAAAATGGTCGTTTTTATAGTTCTCTTTTTCTGCCAAATGGCATCGCTTCGATGCGATATAGAAATGATGAGTATACAAATAATGATTATACAATTGTGATGAGTATACAAAATTTGTTCAACAGAAAGAGCATAACGCAATTAAAATCTACCTCTAAACCATTCACTTCTATGGTCAGTAATACTAACGAATTCCTTTATGTATCCCTATTTATATCAACAGAAAACCACACTTTTCAGTAAGAAACTTATAGTACACATCAGTAATCCCTATAAATTCGTTTATGTTTGAACTAGCGTAACAACATTAAAATATACTGTAAACGATTTTTGCCAGAGACCATTATGTAACAGAATTCTTTTGTGTGATCCTGTACATGTATAATAAATGCTTTGAACACCATATTCTACATAAAGCATGTTTTAGTGCACTTCATAAATGTATACCAATTTAATTATGTTTCAGATGGTGTAATATTGGTACAAAATGAAAAGGAAACGATTTTTTTCCCTTGGCCGTAATGTAACGGAATAATTTTGACTGATAAATGAACTATACATGCTACTCTACTTTCAATAGCAATCATGCTACAGTAAACAACAATAACATATAGAAATTTCTGAGGAATCCCATTATATACGCGTGTTAGATCTCGGTCAAACGGGCAGACAAAGCGAAGTCATAAACACTTCTCACCTATGTTGGAAAGTGTTAATAAGTCGGAAATTGTACGTCAAACATAGCAAATGAGGTGCGTTCGTACTATAACTAGTTTTATAAATATTCAAATCTTGGTGCAATAACTGTTGCACTCTTATACAAAAATGCATAAATACGAAATGTATTACGATTATATATATTTAATTCAGTAATACGGAAATAATAGGACTCTATCTTAAATAGGACGGCATCAACATGGCAACCTAGAATTATTACCGATAATAGGATGTGATTGAAATCTTTACGTATGAAAGAATTTAATAGAATGAAGAAAACATTTGTTACTATATTTTTTAATTTTGATTCGATTTTCATAAAATTTGAAATGACTTGAGAAATTTCTGCAACGATTATAAATATAGAATCTCAAACCATAAGATTGGATAATTTTAGTGCTCTTACATGCGGACAGACGAGCGGAACAGACGACCACTATAGATACTACGTATTTATAAAATTACGAACGCACCTAAAAATGGTATATAAAATAAAGTCAAGCTAAAATATACAAAACTTTTATTTAGTATACATTTATTAAACACATATCATCCTATTGACGGCTTTTGGCTGTAAAAGATATTTACGATGGAAGTTTAATTTTGGATGATATAATATATACCTTTGAATTAATATTATCAGGAGTCGGAAAAACTATTTTCTTTTTCCAGTGAATCACAACTAGTTTATCGAAAGTGTTGTTAACTACAAATAAAACTGCTTGTTTTAAAAAGTAGTGATAACGAACTAATTTTCTAACCTGGTCATTATCTCGCTAGTGTTAGATTTTGTCAAAAGATTCAATTTGCACCTGCAATTGTGTCGACTAGTTGCAAAACCGGCCATCTAAAAAAAAAAAAAAAAATCTTGGCGGAAAGCAGATTGTTTGGCCACACTTAGCCAAAATAAGTTTGAAACCAAAACTCTTTAGATTTATAGTCATTGGGACAGTATATTTAACCGGTTTTGGCATGGTTTATTGTTTCCAGATAATAGAAACGTTTACTTAGAACTTTAAAAACTATAAAAACACATTTTCCAATTTTGAGGAGTTGGCCGGTTTCGCAACTAGACGACACAACAAAAGGTAAGGCTTAAATAATAAAGTGACCGCACGTAACATCGCATCTATCGGGATACAATTAAATACGTGCGATATAACCCATTAAAAAAATGAAAAAAAAATAACATATAAGAAAATGTTTTGTATTTGTCTCCAAAAGGTTAGATTCTACGCATATTAAAAACACCAGCGAAATTAAAAAGAGATATCTAATATAATCAACATTTAAATACAGTTACTTAAGGGTACAAGGGAAATTCAAATTCATTTTTTATTTATTTATTTTATTAATTTCACATTAAATACTATATGCATTATGGAATGTAGTTATCACACATGAAATTTAAAAAAAAAATGAGTAGAAAAATAAGGACTTTCCTAGTATAATTCAATATTTTTTTTTATAGCTGTTTGACATAATATATGTCATACAACTGTTTATTTTTTTTTAAACTAAGTATAATTGGAAAAGTTAAAGATAGTTAATTGGGGAAATATGATGGAAACATACTAAAAATTTCCTAAATTTAGAAAATATTTTTTTTTACCCATATATTCAACTATATAAAGTTTGATGCACAGTTTTAGTTATGTATATAAAACAATATTCTTATACCGGGTAAGTCAAAATTAATATAGCGATTACAAACGGCTATAACTATTTAATAGAAAAGAATTTATGGATAAGATTAACACGGAATGTAGACGGTACTTCAAAATTTTGGTTACATACGTCATAGATGTACTATATGACTTCCCTTGGTTACACGAACAGCATCTAGGCGGTAGACCATTTCACGCCATACATTCTGAACCATTTGTTCAGTCACCGATACAAGCACATTACAAATATGTACTTTGAGTTCTTCAATTGTTTGGGGCATGGAAGGCACCACCCTGTCTTTCACATAACACCACAGAAAAAAAAATCAGCCATTTTTACCGTCATAATTGGCCATTTTTACTAATGAGATGGCCGCAATGAACATGTATTGTTGTCGTTGCAATGTTTCAAATCGCGCATGCGTAGGCTTCCGCTTCACTGCACTTGCCTTACGTAAAGAAATTTTGAAGTTCCATCTACATTCTGTGTTAATCTTATTGATAAATACTTTACCATTAAATAGTTATAGCCGTTTGTAAAGGCTATATTTATTTTGATTTACCCTGTATATGATCGGCTTTAAATCACAGAAAAAGAGGGAATTTTTTTTTTCATTTTCCTTTGAATCACTTACACAATTGTGTAGGTCACGTCATAAAGGGTTAATATTTCAATTGTAGTGAGTTCTGTTGAGAGTTATTTATATTAAATTGTCTAAATTTAAAATCTGGAAAATTACAGAACAACTCTAAATTCAAATAATAAATAAATCTGTTTATAAAGCAATTTCAAATAATGATAAATCCGGCATTAAAATATGAAGACCTAATAACAAGTAAAAAGAAAAGAGTTGCTCTCAACAAATTCCTTTGGTGGGTCAGTATTTAATTTTAGCTGCAAGTGTCAATTGAAAAAAAAAAAAAAAAAAAAAAACTATGTATGAATTGCTGGACACTGCAATAGAGATTTTCTGCTGAAGTTCGCATATTGTTTAGTAGAACAAATTTTGCACAAAATAAGGAAGTGATGGCAACATAACCTACATTATATTACCCTATATAAATTAACGTAAATAGTAGTGTGGGTTCTCTCTACTAAATATTGATTTTTTGAATAGCGCTCTCACTGCACTACATTGTGGAAAATGTAGCATGCTATACTACAAACTACAAGTAAAATGTAGCATCTAATGTAGTTACACTACTTCCGCCCCCTTAATGATAAATATATATATCTTAATCACATTATTTATCTATGAATACAATTACATATCTGAGGCATTCTCACGATTTTTTAACTTTCGGGAATAACAATCTGGTGAAATTAAACTTACTAAAATAACATTTTAAACTTATAGATGAATGCCTTAATGATTCAAAATAAAGAAAAAATGGTCAGCAGCGAAATTTTTTGTATTTAACTGAGTTTAAGTTAAACTTCCGAGTTTAATTTTCCTTACTATTTTACCACTGTAACTTTTTATTTTCTTCTAAATTTTTATATATAATGAATTTGCATAGTATCCACAGGGCATTCAAATAAGAAATAATAACAATATAGTATTTTTAGTACAAAATTTTGATATAACATTGTCTTAAAGGGGTGTTAAAGAAGGGATGGTAAGGGGGGGGGGGGGGAAGGACGGTATGGGAAAAAATGAACGTTAAGACAAAAAAGGGCTGGTAAGGATAGGACGGCAAGGAATATTATCACCTATTTTTAGGCATATCATGTACTATGTGATAGCCACAATGTTTATTGATTATTAGAAACAGTTATTTACATTGGATTAAAAAAAAAATAATTTACCTCGAAAAGTGCAGGAATAAACCTTGGGGAATTTTAGCCATTCTTTCTCTAGCATACTTCTGCATGAGAAAAAAGTTGAAAAAAATTATGTTGCTGCATCTGAAGTGATTTTCTGTATAATTTTAGGAAGAGAGACGGTAAGTAATCTAAAACCCAGGGACAGAGTTAAAAAAAATAATAACAACCGTAAAAATGTGTGCTTGTTAATTTTTTCTACATATTTATATAAAACAATAGTTCCTGTTTCCGAAAAAAATTGCATCGAATTATTTTTATTGAAACAATTTTATACAGACAGCTCCAAACTTAAAAATCAGCATCAGGGAGGCAGGACGGTATAGGAATTTAGTGGTATAGTTGATTCCTCAACATCACCCAAAACTTATTTATCTTGTTAATATTGTTATGCAGTCATACAATGGGATGTTTTCCAGCATAATAAATAATAATAATAAAAAAACCAAGAATATGTACTATAAAAATTATTATTCATGCACTTAAAAGTCAAAAAATTTTGAGAATGCCGCATCTATAAATGTATCATATAGTAAAATTATACAGTGTGTCCACGTATAACCTGACCGACCTTTATTTTCGCAACCGTTGGTCCTAGATGCATACTTCCAATTACAAAAGTGGTCAAAATTAGGTGCAGAGTTAAGATAAAAAAAGTTTGAAGCGAAAAAACAATTTAGCGAAGAATTACATAATCTAAATTTTTATACGGTCCCCTGGTTCTATAAGTTATATTTAGTAAAATTTTCCTGTTACACTGACAAGTAAGGCAAAAAAAGGCCCGTTATTCTATGATTAAAATTGACCGAGTAATAGCTGTTGAAAGTTGGAGCATATTTTTTGCTGCAAATTAGGGGTCATTCACAAATTTAGTAGAAATATAATTTCGTCAGCTATATTAAAGAAATGGTTGAGAGTAAAATTAGCATTGCAATATAAATTTGAAATCTTTAATCATTCTGACATATTACTGCAAAATATGCAATTTGTACTGAACATATAAGAGGATAAAAATAACAGAATTTTTGTTAAATAAAAGGATGAAAAACAAAAGCCTAAATTCTTTACAAAAATGATGCATATCTTAAAATGCTGTTAGATTACATCGTCTTGCAAATTTTGGGTTGTGCCATGTTTTTTAGCTTTTGAAAATTGATTCACATGTATTTTTTAGCGCTGAATCCGAAAATGTCCTTCATTTTAAACCATCACGTCAGGATTTTTCTCAATTTCAAAGTTAAAAAGCTCAAAGTTAAAATTGATCTCCTCTCCCCTCCCAACCTCATCGGACCCCTGAGCTGTTTAGCTGTAAAAAACCCAGTATAAGCCACAAAATTGAATAAAATATTGAATTAAATAAAATTAAACTGAAAAAAAGTTTTACACCTATTTTATAGTATCCGATTTTCCGCTATTTTTTAATCTTGAAATTTACGATTTGCGAAAAATCCTGACATGATGGCTAAAAGTGAAGGTAATTTTTTTTATTTAGCGTTAAAAAATACATAAAACGTAATTATAAAAGTTAAAAAACACAACCATGGCAGGTTTATGTTATCTGATCTAAAACCATTTCATAAACTTGTTGACGGTAATCTATCCGATTTTTTTTTGTGTTATCCTCTAATATAAGTATGTATAAGATGGTAAGCGACGAAAATCATAATAATATTACATTGTAATCGGATTTAAGTCAGTATGTAAAATTTTAACTTCGATCGGACGTTTGAAAGTCAGTTAAAGTTCGAGTACAAATTTTAAACTGGAAAGACTATCGTTGCAAGTCAAATAAAACCTTATGAAAATAACTTAATTTTTGTTAAAGGAAATCATAGCCTCAAATCCTTATAAAATATAACATATGTTAAAATACAATTGTTTTTACTAATCTGAAACTTAACTAATAAAGTTAACTCAATCGTAATATTTGTACGATTTCTTTCAAACCGCAGATACCTTGAAAAATGTTTAAGTACTTTATATACGACCCCTGAAAGCATGGTCGAAATCTTCTGTTTTGATATGCAAAAAAGTGGTTTAAGTAATGCATTTCAAAGTTTCATAACTCGGTCAATTTTAATGTTAAAAGAATGGGACTCGTTCTGTCTTACTTGTTAATGTCACAGTAAATTTTTACTAAATATCACTTATAGGACCGGGGGACCGTATAAAAATTTAAATTTCGTAATTTTTTAATAAATGTTTTTCTTGACCCAAATCGCTTTGAAAATAATTCTTTACCTTATTTAAACCATTTTTGTAATTGGAAGTATGCATCTAGGACCAACGGTTGCGAAAATAAAGGTCGGTCAGGTTATACGTGGGCATACTGTATACTATAAATATTTCTGCTATTGCCTTTAATATTTCTGCCACATGATATTAACTATAGCGTTACATTCTATAAAAAGAGAAACAAGTCGGTAAATTGTATGTCAAACGCGGCAAATGAGGTGCGTTCGTACTATAACTAGTTTTATAAATATTCAGATCTTGGTGCAATACCTGTTGCACTCTTATGTAAAAATGCATCAATACAAAATTTATTACACTTCTATATATTAAATTCAGTAATACGGAAATAATAGAACTACATCTTAAACAGGACATCATCACCATAGCAACAAAGAATCATTACCTATCATCGGATATCACTGAATTAATTACGTAGGATAGGATTTATTAGAATGAAGAAAATTTTTATTAATATCTTTTTAAGTTTGAATTCGATTTTCATAAAATTTCAAATGACTCGACAAAATTCTGCAACGATTATATATGATCAATTTCAAACCATTCGTTTGGGTAGTTTTTGCGATGTTATATGCGAAAATATAGACAGACAGATAGACGGACGGAACAGAGAATGAATATCGGTACTAAATATTTATATAATTACGAACGCACCTAAAAAGTTTCACTTTAATTTTTCTTCTATATGCGCTGTTTTGGCGGTATATTTACCTGGCACGGATAATGCGTAAATACCAAAAATAATATATATTAAGCAATTTACTTGTTGATTTGTGGGTAAGATTCAACATAAAGAAAGAAACACGTGTATAAAAAATTATACAGAACTTGAAATACAGTAAACTCTATGTAAGGCGGACTCTGTATAAGACGGAAATCAGTCTAACTCGGAAAGATTTTCAAGTCCCTACGAATCCACAGACATAAAGTAAAATTTGTCTAAGGCGGAATATTGTCTACCACGGAAATTTTTCTCGGTCCCGATCGATTCCGCCTTAAACAGAGTTTACTGTATTTTTCATAGCATCGATGGTGTTCGTAAAATGACTTTATTTTTAAAAAATATGTATAATCTTGATTATCGAATTGATATTTTTTATCAATAAATTTTTATTATTTTTAAAACTTTAGATATTTGTTTTAGAGAAACTGAGTAATATTTCAAATATTAAATGTATTTTTTGTAGATTTATCCTACATTAGCATATTCCACTTTCATTACTATAGCATAAACTAATATTGAAAAATAAATAAAAAATAAATAATAAGAACTAATGGTCGATGTATAAATTCCTAAAGATTTTTCTGAAAAATATTTCATCAGCAAAGACATATCGGAGCAAATTTATTTTATTTTATTTTTTTTTACAGATTCTTCAAAATATTTTGGAGTGTATCTACATTCTACATACTTAATTGTACAAAATTACGATCTTTTCGAAATAAAATAAACGATGTCTCTTACGTAGCATAAATTTTTTTCGCTTTTCAAAAAAAGATCATATGTTTATATTTAAGCTTTCTGTATATTTACGAAAATAAATTATTCTACATTAAAAGCAATACCCAGTCATTTTTAATCAAGATATTGAAAGAATATTTTCAAAGAAAAACGAAAAATTAATTTCAACATCCTTATACAGCTTAATATTCAAAGTGTCTAATAAAAATGATTTCATTACTTCAAGTTTTCAAGGATAAAACACACCTTTTAATTACATTTACTTCAAAATAAGAGGAAGAAAAATATGCAACTTAAAATAAATGGAGAAATGTTTAAAGACATGCAGTTTTTTTTTTTCAAATTTAATTACTGCTTTTCCATACGGAGGCTTCCTTCTGAAGTCATAAGTAATTTCTCTTGTAATTAATAGGAAGCTAAAATAATAAATTGTTTTCTAGCTCAAAGAGTGTTTACGAGAATTTCCGTGGTACAAGATATATAAGAAAAAAAAAGAAAATCAATAATGCACTTTTCCAGATTAAAAAGCACATCGCATTAAATTTTTTAAAAATGTCTAGTCCGCTACAGCTTTTACTTTCTCTTTTTTTTACAAAAAAAATAACAAACAAACAAAAAAAAAAAAATAAGATTAAAAAAAACCACGATGATGTTGACACTTGGTAGGATCAAAATCAGTTCTTGTTGAAATGCAAAGTAGTAGAGAAATGTGAAATAAAGTAATAACGCTTTTATTTATTATTAATTGGCTGTTTTTTTATTGCCATAACGGTGAATTATCTGTCTAGTTTATTGTAGGGACTGGTTTATCCTTGACGATATATTTTTTAATTTACCTTCATTTATTTATTTATTTTTTTTTAATGTTTTGTCAGTTACAGCTTCCCCCCCCCCTTTTTTTTTTTTTTTACAAAAAACAATAATCACACAAAAAAAACAAGATTAAAGAAAACCACGATAATGTTGACATTTGGTATGATCAAAATCAGTTCATCGTTGAAATGCAAAAGTGTACCAAAATGTGAAATAAAGCAATAACGCATTTATTTCTTATTAATTGGTTGGTTTTTATTTGTTTTTCCATAAATACGAATTATGTGTCTAGTTTATTGAAGGAAATGGTTTATCTTTGATGATAGATTTTTTAATTTATCTCCATTTTTTTCATTTTTTTTGTTTTGTTTTGTCAGTTACAGCTTTTACTTTTTTTTTTTAGAAAAAACAACAATCACACAAAAAACAAGATTAAAGAAAACCACGATATGTTGACATTTGGTATGATCAAAATCAGTTCATCGTTGAAATGCAAAATTGTAACGAAATGTAAAATAAAGCAATAACGCATTTATTTCTTATTAATTGGTTGGTTTTTATTTGTTTTTCCATAAATACGAATTATGTGTCTAGTTTATTGAAGGAAATGGTTTATCTTTGATGATAGATTTTTTAATTTATCTCCATTTTTTTCATTTTTTTTGTTTTGTTTTGTCAGTTACAGCTTTTACTTTTTTTTTTTAGAAAAAACAACAATCACACAAAAAACAAGATTAAAGAAAACCACGATATGTTGACATTTGGTATGATCAAAATCAGTTCATCGTTGAAATGCAAAATTGTAACGAAATGTAAAATAAAGCAATAACGCATTTATTTCTTATTAATTGGTTGGTTTTTATTTGTTTTTCCATAAATACGAATTATGTGTCTAGTTTATTGCAGGGAATGGTTTATCTTTGATGATAGATTTTTTAATTTATCTCCATTTTTTTCATTTTTTTTGTTTTGTTTTGTCAGTTACAGCTTTTACTTTTTTTTTTAGAAAAAACAACAATCACACAAAAAACAAGATTAAAGAAAACCACGATATGTTGACATTTGGTATGATCAAAATCAGTTCATCGTTGAAATGCAAAATTGTAACGAAATGTAAAATAAAGCAATAACGCATTTATTTCTTATTTAATTGGCTGGTTTTTATTTGTTTTTCCATAAATACGAATTATGTGTCTAGTTTATTGCAGGGAATGGTTTATCTTTGACGATAGATTTTTTAATTTATCTCCATTTTTTTCATTTTTTTTTCCTTAATATTTTGTCCGCTACAGCTTTTACTTTTTTTTTTTTTTAGAAAAAACAACAGTTACACAAAAAATAAGATTATAGAAAACCACGATGATGTTGACATTTGGTATGATCAAAATCAGTTCATCGTTGAAATGCAAAATAGTACCGAAATGTGAAATAAAGCATTAACGGATTTATTTATTATTAAATGGCTGTTTTTGCCATAACGGCGAATTATTTGTCAAGTTTAGTGCAAGGAATGGTTTATCTGTGACGATAGATTTTTTAATTTATCTTCATATTTTTCATTATTTTTTTTTTTAATGTTTAGTCCGCTACAGCTTTTACTTTCTTTTTTTTTTTTTAGAAAAAAAACTGGAAGCACACAAAAAATAAGATTACAGAAAACCACGATGATGTTGGCATTTGATATGATCAAAATCAGTTCATCTTTGAAATGCAAATTTGTACCGAAATGTGAAATAAAGTACTAACGCATTTATTTAATATTAATTAGCCGGATTTTTTTGCCATAACGGTGAATAACCTGTCTAGATAATTGCAGGGAATGGTTTGTCTTTGAGGACAGACTTCTGTAATTTAGCTTAATTTTTTTTTCATTATTATTATTATTATTTTTACATGTTTAGTCCGCTGCAGCTTTTACTTTCTTTTTTCTTTTAGAAAAAACAACAAACACACAAAAAATAAGAATAAAGGAAACCACGATGATGTTGACATTTAGTATGGTCAAAATCAGTTCACCTTTGAAATGCAAAGTAGCACCGAAACGCGAAATAAATTAATAACGCATTTGTTTATTATTAATTGATTCTTTTTTTGCCATAACGGTGAATCACCTGTCTAGATGTAATGCAGGGAATGGTTTATCTTTAAAGATAGAATTTTTAAATTTATCTTCATTTTTAGGTGCGCTCGTAATTATATAAATGCGTAACACCTATAGCCGTCGGCGGCTCTGTCCGTCTGTCTGTCCACATATAAAAGCATAATAAACTACTCTACTAAAATGAATTTGATATATAGAATCATTGCAGAATTTACTCGATTCATGTCAAATTTTATGAAAATCGAATCAAAATTTAAAAGGATATTAATAAAAGTTCTCTTCATTCTATTCAATCCTATCATATATTATTTAATTCAATGAAATTCCATGATAGGATATGATTCAAGGTTGCCATGGTGATAACGTCCTGTTTCACATGGAGTCCTATTATTTCCGCATTACTGAATTGAATATATATAAGCGTAATAAATTTTGTATTCATGCATTTTTGCATAAGAGTGCAACAGCTATTGCGCCGAGATCTGCAAATTTATAAAACTAGTTATAGTATGAACGCACCTCATTTGCCACGCTTGACGTACGATTTCCGGCTTGTTTTCATTATAATTCAACGTTACACTAAAGTATGATTAAAATATTTCTATAGCTTAAAAAATTTAAAACTAAAATTATAAAACTTTTTAACAATAATGCACAATAAGTAATTCACATTAAAGTTACTTCGAAAGCTAGTGACGTTAAAACTTAGTTTAAAACAATTTGACACTTGTTAACAGTGATCATTTTTCCAGGACGGAGCCAAACTCAAGACCTTCGGCTTAAATTTTTAACTCTCTGCTTATTGAGCTACCTGGATGAAATATGACGGACACAATTCACTCGGAGAAACTTTTTGGCAATTGCATCTGTTTTACCATGTAGACAATCCAGCAAAATATACCGTAGGCAAGGGAACTCCATTAAACGATGAATACGTAGACCCCTGGACAGTCTTTCACAGAGTATTACCAAAAAGGTATGTGCGTGAACTGTGCTCGTTGGTTATCAGTGCAGAACGGTCGTAATTTCAGCCAAAGATCTTGAATTCGACTGCCGGCATGGATGCTTTTTCACTTAGTTGGGAAAATGTCAAATAGTCTGATACATTTGCCAAACAGTATGATTGAGTTATAGCGTGGGGGGGGGGGGGACTTATGAGGAATTGTGCACTTTGTGCCAAGTCTTTGAAATTTGGTATAATCTTAGATATTAACTTAAGATTTAAGGAAACCATCGCAAACAACTTGTGCGCGCCCTCTGGTGGCCTGTTTGCTGGAAATCCAACATGGCCGCCGTCTGTATTGGTATTTTTAATAGATGGGCTCCTTTTAGTCAAAACCTTACGTAATATCACTTTTTATAAGTTCTAGAATAAGAGGAATCCATTTTTGAGGTCTAATTTATGTTTAGAAATCAATTTCAAGGTTATAACGTATCTGATTAGAGAGTAAAACTCAAGGTAAAGAAGCAATTGTTTTATTAATTCGATGTAATTTATTAATTACATAATATAAAGAAACATGAATGGTTGACACAGATATGATAGAATTTGACGTAAGTTACAGCTTTGCAACGTGATATATAATTGTTACTTCATGTATTATGAGAGTTATTTGTACAGCCTTCTTGACACTTGCATAATGGGCTGCAGCGAATCCCAGCTCGATAACATTTACATCTGCCTGTGCATCAGAGCAAACAACCACAATCCAGTAGCAGTGAACATCCGTGACTTGCATCTGGAAGATCAGTCTAGTTGAGTACCCATTCTTTGGTTCTATCATTCCATTCCCAACCCCATTTACTATAATCAGGAATATCAGGTGATTTGGACAGCGACATCTTCCAAATGAATGCGGTAATGAGCAGAAATCGCTTTGTATTCTGAAATAAAGCACATTGTGATGGTGAGATAGATTCAGGAGACTTTAAGCTTTGGGTAAACATCAGTTTCCTTGCATTATTGACTGAATCTGCAACACAGTTTTGGCTGTACATAAGAAATGTAAAACGTTCATGACGAGGTGTGCAGTGATTGCAACGCGAAACTATTAGGTGTATTTGTGATATCAATGAACGTGTCAGTGACCTCAGGATAAGCAGCCCATGCATTCCCTGCCGTATTTTTACCTATTCCAAACATCGATGATGTTCCATCACACCCCGTAAATGCATGAAAAAGAGAAGGGCTTCGGAGCGTTCAGGTCCACACTGTTGACAGATATGATGGATTGGAATCTCTTTAAACGTCTTTCCAGATCCAAAGCCTATCCATAACTCTGACATATTCAACCGTTTCAAGTGATATATGGTCAGAACAACCATGTCTGTGTCCACTGTGATGAGGTGTGCTTTGGCATGTCTTTGCTCAGCTGTGTGTTGCAAGTGCATCATTATTATGGTGTCTGCTTCTTCTTGCTGACTTGGAGACATGGTTGATATGTCACTCGTTCTGTTGCTTAACAACTGATTATCCTTTGTGGTGAACAGTTGATACCGAGCACCAGTGGTAACATCAGCCAATTTCACGCTGAGGAAGTTAAATAAGTCTTGCTTATTGTTGGAGTTCGATAAAAATTTCTGCCATGCTGTAATTTCTGCCAAATACCATGCCCCTTTGGTATAGGTGTTTTCACAGTCACTCTAGTTTGATGCCCTGAAGTGTCACCTCGTTTATCCCGGGTTTGTGATTTGAGGCTACCATCGTGATATGTGTCGCAGACTGCACCTACTCTTGTGATGTTAGGCGTCATTTTGCTTTCTATGTCAACAGGTGCATATTTATATATTCCCCGAAAACTGTGGCACGCAGTGGTTTTATAATATGAATAACTGCCGGCATATAGAGTACAAGCACTGATGCCTCCTTGAATGATTGAGAGCGTACTGTGTCAAGCATTCCAGGAAGGCACCCAAGACGAGCAGATTTCGTTTCTGGCAGTAATTTTCCCTCATTAGATAAGGAAGGCGGGTCATGCTGGTTCTCGTGTCTGAAGAAGTAATCTATGTCAGGTTTTGGTCATGCTTGCAGATTTAGAAATAGCTTTGTGATGAGCGATGCATTTGCCTTCGCTGTTCCCAACATACTGGTTCCTTTCTTGAGATTTGCAGGCGGCCGGTTGCTGAATGTGTATATGTTTGCCCTTGGAAAGTGTGTGTTAGAGGTGTTTTATAGCTCTTTGAATTCTGTCCCTCACAAAGTCCTTATGCATGGTTTCGCCCATCCCCTTGGCTTCCTTCAGGCACATAGCAACAACAGGATCCATGACCTCACCGGTATCCAATGTGACGAGTTCCATACCTGTCTCTTTAAACGGGTTTACAATTTTTCCATCTTGTACTACATTAAGAAGGGCTTTTAGTTGCTTAAAAATTTGGTCTGTCCGGCGGTAGAAGATTCCTGATATTCCTGATTATTTACGAATGAATAATTCGAATTACGTTCAAAATCATCTATTACCCTCAGCACCTTAGGTCTTGAAATCTCGATGACCTCCTTCTCTTTTTTCTGGCCATACAGACCCTTAGGTCCACTATCCGCTTTTATGAATTGTATACTATGCTCGTGGCTCTGATCTAGTGCCATGAAAGAGAACTTTTTTCACTACGTTGAACAGCAAACTGCCCTTTCATAAAAGCTTCATGGTTGGACCATAACTTGGATGAGTATGTTGTAAACATGATATGTCATTCAGAAAAACGGGCAGCCAGCGTGAATAGTTTGTGTGACCAAAGACGAAAAACCATGGCCAAAGTTCTTCGCTAGAACTGTTAGTAAGTAGCCAATTACCCACTCACTAACCTCTAACAAAACGACAAATTAACAGGAGAAAGCCTCTGACAGTTACCCAGTAATGTACGGTTGGTGATTTGGCCATCATCTCAATGTTCCATAATCACGTCAAGAGACATAGGTACCTCATTATCAACAAAGTTTTTCAAATCTGCTTCTAGTGGTATGGCTTGTGATATGGTTTGTGATGACACTCTTTCTTATATGGATATCGTAAGTCTTTTCGGATGTCTTGCTGGCACAAGCAACACAAAGTCCAATTTGTCGTTTTTCTCCTTTTTCCTAAATTCATATTTATGTTGATATGAAGAAATACACTGTAGTTTTTTTGAAGTCACTGTTCAGACTGTTCAGAACTTAGAAACCAGAAAAAAGAACTAATATATTTTATACGGCTGTTCTGGTATTATATTACTCTATTATATATTATTGTAAAGACCATATTCTATATTGGTATTATAATATTCATGTATTATTCATATATTTCAAGATTTTGTGTTTAATAGAGGCCCATCTATTAAAAAATACCAATACAGATGGCAGCCGTATTGGATTTCTAGCAAACAAGCCACCAGAGGGCGCGCACAAGTTGTTTGCGATGGTTTACCGAAAACCTTAATATCATAACTAATACTATACCAAATTTCAAGACTTGGCACAAAGTGCACGATTCTTATGAATTTTCCATAATTCCAACCCAGCTATTAAGGGGTCTTGTAACTTTTAAACGCGTCGAAAATTAACGAAAAACTTCAATGTTTGATTTAGTCTATCTTCAAAACCTTTTTGAGTATAAACATGAAATTTTCGATATCGATTAAACAGATTGTGCTTTGTAATATGCTGTCATTAGAAATTTATTAGCCTTTTACAGAATTTGTGTATTTGTTGAAATCAAAATAGCTCTTTTTTTTATTCCACAAATCATTGCGCGCATGATACCTTTAGAAAGTATGTATGGATTGTCATGAAATTTGGTAAAGATAATAAACAAATATGTGTGCTTAAAATGAATTACTTTTAAGTATTTACAATGATAATATTTTTCGTTATGGCTATTTTTATTCATTAAAAAAATAATTTTTTTTAATATTTTTTTTTATATAGTTAATGAAATAATTTTGGCCTAAGAGTAGTTCATTTTAAACACATATATGTTTAGTATCTTTACCAAATTTCATGACAATCCGTACATACTTTCTCAAGATATACGCGTAATGACTTATGGAGTAAAAAAAAAAAAAAGAGCTATTTTGATTTCACTAATACACAAATTCTGTAAAAGGCTAATAAATTTCTAATGACAGCATATTACAAAGCACAATCTGTTTAATCAATATCCAAAATTTCATGTTTATACATAAAAAGGTTTTGAAGATAGACTAATTCAAACTTTGAAGTTTTTCGTTAAATTTCGCCGCGTTTAAAAGGTACAAGACCCCTTAAAATAATGAAAATTGTAATTTTAAACCGTAGACCCTGATATACTATTTCTTTCGGCCAACAATTAAAGTGTCTTCCCTAAAAAATAACGTTACGTTACATAAGTCAGCCGTAAAACGAAGCAGATGTATCATTGTACGGTTAGATACTGATAATATCTACTGCAATTTTCTAAACTTCTAAACATCTTACATTTTCAATTTTTACACCGTCGAACGGTGGGACGTTTTGACGATCTAGGTAGACAAAATTATTTCGTTTGAAGTTTATTTAGTTTTGAGTGTTTTTTTTAAATGCATCACTAATAAAATACTCAAACAGTGCTAAATATTTGATTATTTAACAACAATGTCTTAAAATAAAATTTCAGGGTGCCCACTAAAATCCGTTCCCTGCATCTATATTCATAAACGTGTTGTCTAGGTATAGTAAAGAGGCTATGCACTACTATAAGAGGCCGATTACAGCGCCATCTGGTACAAAATGGCGACATTAGCGTTTCTATCGCGAAAATGGTTCGAAATATGGGATAAAAGTGAATGACGACACCTTGTGAACATGAATGCTAACTGACACTCGTTTTGAATGTGAATCTTGTTTTCGAGATAGGAATACTAACTTAACTGCTTTGCACCAGGTGGCGCTGAAAGCGTTCTTATCTGGTAGCGCATAGCCACTTTACTATACCTAGATACCACTTATATGACTATAGCTGCAACCGTTCGGCAATTAAGAGCGTGGGAAGTATTTTAGTGGGCCCCTGTATAATGCATTACAAATATTGCGTTAAATATACGTATTTTACAATTAAGTAAATAGCAATTTAATGAATACATGTAAGTTAACATTCATTTCTTTTTTGTATTTTTGTCTACTCAGAATTGCTCAAAAAATTTGTGTAGTCATGCTGAAAAATAACATTTTTTAAGTACAATCTTATTAAAAAAAACTTTAAGGTTTTGTGGTACCCTGTAAAACATATAAAATTTTCGGTTGTAAAAATGCTGTTGTGAGAATAAATAACTTGTATAAATTTTATTCAATTTGAAATTCAATTTCTGCATATAGTTGGTAATGTATCCGAAATTTTTATGTGTCCCTGTAAAAGAAATACAACTACTACGCACTTTCTTTTCTGTTTAAAAATGCTATTGCGTATATCAATAACCTATAGTAATTTTGTTGAAATTTAATTAGATTTTCTGTTTTTTAGCAACAATCTTTCCGCAATGTTTTGCGTGGCCCTGTAACAAATGCATAATTTCTACTTTCGTCAAATTATAATTTAATAGAATTGTCATCGGAAAAACACATGTAGGCAAAGTTTCAGCTCAATCTGATAATTGAAATCGGTTTCAAATTGTCTTGCAAGATTTGAACTAATCTTTTATGTGGTTCAGTAAAAAAAAAGTAAATAGTAACTGCTACAATCCATAAATTATAATAATATTGCATTGTTATCAGAACTGTACATCCTAAGCAAAGTTTCACCTCACTCAGATTATTGAAATTGGTTTAAAATTAACTTGCAAGTTTTAATCTAAATTTTTGTGAAGCCCTGTAGAAACATTATTCTTAACAAACTTCTATATTCTTTAAATTATAACAGTATTGTCATTCAAATTACACGTGTTTTCATTGTTTTGGCTCAATCAGATAATTAAAAGTGGTTTAAATTTGACTAGCAAGATTTGAACTAAACATACATGCATGCACTGCAAGTTAATATGATGCTTGTTTATCAATAAAAACTTAATGATCGGCAGACATCTTCAGGACTTTTTTTTTAATTTTTCAATACTTTAGGAATGGCACTTTGATTTTAAAAAAACGCATATTGCTGAATAATGCTGAATAATATGTTAAAAGCCAAGGTGGAATTTGTAAACAGCATCAAGAATCATCCACAATTACAACCTTTGAAAAAAACAGTTAAGCCGGTTTGATATCGCTTATTTTCAAACATAAATGGGTTAAATCTGACCTTCATAAACCTGTTACATATGTTCAGAAAACTCGTGCTTTCAAATAAAACAGAATAGTCACGACGTGCTTTCAAACTAAGAGGAAGCTAGTGCAAATTTTGAAACTCCCTCAAACAAATCTCGCAAATGGTTTCTTTATGGTCATAATTAATCGACACCTCTGATTTTTTTTCGACAAAACTCGTACGGATCTCGAAAATACAGACATTTAGCTGCCAGCACACGCGGGTTTGTCAAATTCCGAGTAATCAGAAAAATGAATTTTGTCCACCTAGATCATCAAAACGTCCCTCATTGCATCATATAGGGGGAAAAGTATTTTTAATTGCAATTTGTTTGAAAACTGCATCTTAATTTATTTTTGACATATTGTTACTATTACTATTATTATTATTTTGTAGTTTTTAAACCCATTTCAGTAAGGGTGGTAGTAGAAAGTAAATTGAAAATAGTAGATTACTATTACTATTACTATCTTTTTGTTGCTATTTTCTCATAAAACTGAAAGAAAAGTGTAATTAAAATACGTGCTATGCCAAGAATATCGTCAGCTACAAAAACGTATTTTAAATTACATACAGTGTGATTTTTTTCTCCGCAACTTACTTAATTCCTCTCAAAAAGCTGAAAGAATGCAATTTTATTAATCCGTGTGTAATAACATTTTCCGAATTTTGAAAAAATATAAATGAATGATTTCTGATGAAACATGGAGCTATTATAAACTATATTTAATTTTCAGTAACCACATTAATGTTACAAACAAATGAAGATTTATGGATCATTAGATACCCGTTTTTTTTGTCGAGTTTCTTGAATGACGACATCACTTTTTTTGCTGTGTCTATGTATTATTCCATAATAGTTACGTCCTATGCATACTTTTCGGTAGATATTGTTTAAGTGGACCGGGAAAGCCCAATCTCCACCATGTTAAATTCATCAACTTTATGTACCTTTTTCCCAGAAATGGTAAAACATAGAGATCTAGATTTTTCAGAGTAGTTAAAATAACATGATTTACGTATTTTAACTGACCATTTTCTTTCTAAGTGAAACTGAAAATTAATTATTAATTATTTATTGAAAGTCATTTTTAAATTAGCAATTTTGGTAAGATTTCACTGACTAAAATATATAATTCTCAACAAATCATTAAATCCCTATGTTAAAGTATACAATATAACATAATATAAGTATTAAACAAAAATCTGAGTTCTTAAGTTTAATAGATATTGAAAAAAAAGGAACATAAACATGAAAAATCCAAGTTTTGAGGAAAAGCCAATTAAAGATTTAAATGTCTATTAAGTTGTGATATGCTCTTAGAAAGAATGAATAATTTCAACACTTATTATTTTTTTTAAATATAAAGATGTCTGACAATCGTTGGAAAGATAAAAGTTTAAACTCTTTAATGATATAAAAAAGTAAATATCGATTTTTTGGTTGAATTTTGCTTTTCCGGTCCCCTTAATACTGGATCGTAAATGTGAATTCTTCAGCGGATGGAAATTATGTTATTTTACATAAAATAAAAGCGTGTATCTTATAACTGAAATACGTTTTGTACTATCGATATTTATCTATATTCTTTTCTTCATCGAGGCGACACTAAATTCTTAAAAAGCAGAATTCCTGTTTTCCAGTTTATATAGATTGTATGGAGAATGTAGTGCAGGGACGGCGAATTTTACCACAGCCACATGCCAAATTTCCACAAAAATATATCTTACCTGATCATAACGTGCCAACAATAAAACATTTTAATGGAGCAAACAATAATGAATAAAAAATACTTAACCTTTTTGTTTTTAACATTAAAACATAGGTAATAGTTGATGTTATACTTTAGAAATTTATTTTGAAAATATTATTTCTGTTGTCTCATCTTAGATGCCAAATAATTTATATCAGCTTCGTACTTAGTTATTTACAAGATTTTGCAAGTTTAATTGGACTCATTTGCCAAGATTTTTTTTTACTGGAATTTTTCATATTATTTATTACCGAAAAGGATGTCTCGCAGAAATATTGTCAAAATAAGACCGCCAGAATCTACAGCTTCTTTGAGTCTGGAATGGAATTCCAAGTTGTTATAATTTTACCATCGTGTTTTGCTTATAATGCCTTTTAATCTTTCTTTTGCGGTAATCCCCTAATTCTCTTTCATTCTTAAAATTTTGTGAGCCAATATTTAGCTAGATTGGGATACATTAAGTTATATTTTGCTTTCTTCAAACTTTAGGACAATGACAGCAAACCAAACTAATCGAATTTAGATAAACATCTAGATTAATTAACGCAATTTGTGAAACTCTACTATATTTTGATGTAGAACCTGAATCTATGCCGTGCCAAAAATAATCTGCTGCGTGACACTTAGGACACGCGTGTCATATGTTCGCCGTTCCTGATGTAGTGCATACAATACACTTATCATGGCACTTCTTCCTTTCGAGATGTTGTGACTTTTAACATTGTATTTTATAAAATTGACTTATGGTGATAAACAAATTAATTTTTCAGCAAACATCCTCTAAACATTTAAAAAAAAAAAAAAAAAAAAAAAAAAAAATCAAAACATTTCATTCATAACTTTTTTCATGTCTAAAGATTTTCTGGAGAAAAAAAAAATGTGAGGTAAATATATAAATAAATAATAAATTAATAAAATTAATAAATAATGAAATTGTGAGAGGAAATTAAAAAAATTGGAATTAAAACAAAGATAAAACACGTATGTTTATTATGATTAATATATGAGCTAAATATAAACTGATATAGAAAATTATATCATTAATTAGAAGATATATTTTATAATAATATTCTGATTAGAAAACTGATATTTTGACAAAAATAACCTTCTAAAGAGTACAAGTGTCTTCATTCACTTTAGTATTCCGTATTGTTGGAAAGAGATTGGTGTTTTTTAGTAACTAGAAAACAAACTGAAAATGTAATAGAATCACATTATTTACGTGTTTCTATAACATTATCGGCTAGCTTTCTAACTTCTAAAAAATACCAATTTCTTTCCAACAATGCGGATTGTAATAATCACAACAAAATTTGTACATTTCTGTTTATGAAATTTTAATGTTTCTATAGTTATTAAAAAAACAGGCTAAGGAAAAATATACACGAATATGCATATGCGCATTGTTTAAGATTTTACAAAGTGCCATATAAAGGAAGAATTAATATAGCATAGCTGCAAACTTTTACGGTTTTTTGAACCACAAAAATTTAATCGAAATTCTAGCCTTACTTAACCGGCAGGTTCTGGCGATTTAAAAAGGCAAAATTTACTGTTAAATTTTTATGCTACAAAAAAGCGTGAGAGTTGGCAGCTATGATAAAGGACTGCTAATTATGCTTAAATCAGTTGTCGCTAAAAGGTGGTCCGTGAAGTAACAATTTGTCCGCGAGAAGATTTATGTAGTGCATAGAAAAATCTAAATCCATTTTTTATGTTTAAATAATAAAAAATTATTCTAAAATTAATCATATTTATGAAACTTTAGATGCTTAGTATTGAAAAGTTTAATTAAAACAAGTACTTATAAGTGTGTTAATAGAGCTATTTGCAAAGCAGGTCGCTTTTTTTTTTTTTTCCCTAATCAAATCATCATTTTCTGCTCTTTAACCCTTTTGTGTGCAGCTTTGCAAACAACAGTGTTTTTAATTTAATAGATTTCTTTTATTCGTATATACCTAATTCACACCAGAAAATTAAAATAGCAATATTTGCTTTAATTAATAACAGACATTCCGCATTTAAATAAAGCGAAATTAACCCCTGAAAATTTCTGGTGTAAAGTCCGATTCTCTGAACTACGTAACTTCTAGAACGTATTCTATCATTGGAATTAAAGGGTCAAAGGTTAAGTTTTATAAAATAAATAATTATATAAAATAAGGTATTTGGAGACATACTTATTAAAATATTTAGTAATTTGCAATATTTTAGCGTTTAACAGCCATACGAAAGTAGTTTTTAGTTGTATTTCAGATGTGCAACAGAAGAAAAGATTGACATATTATATGAAAAATGTATCTGTGATTTTTTTTCATTAATTTTCGTGTGTAATAAACCTTTCAGGGAACCATATATAATTTTTTTCGAAACAAAATAAAAAATCGCGCATTGAAGGGTTAAAGAAAAGTGAATATAAATTTTTAAGTGAACAAGAAAAAAAATCTTGCGTAAAACTTAGATTATAAAAGACTTTGTAACTCATTGAAAACTCATCAGCATCATCAATAACTTATCAACATCATAGTATTTATTGTTTAAAAAGGGGAAATATAATGTCTAAGAAACAATTTGAAATATGCATAATACGTTTGAAAACCCGACTTCAGCAAATACCATCTATAGTCGGTAAAATATTCGAATTATTTTGTAAATTCCTGTAAATAATCTATAGATTTGTATATGTACTACATACTATGGAAAAATTTAGTTCAGAGACGAAACGCATATTAGAGTCAGAAATTCACTATCAACAATTTCTCTGAATAATCGGAGAAGTACTCTTAATTCTTTTGTGAAACCCTGTATAAGATCTATAGAATTTATACATACCAAGTAAAACCCAAAAAGTTTGTTAAATTTAAAAACGTAAAACGCAACTGATAACACAATTCCAGAAATTATTAATCTCAGACTTTAACTGAATTATCTTGTGTGTCACTGTAAATAAAGTAAAAATACTATGGACACATTTTACACAAAGCAAATTGTAGTGGACGTCATTAGTATACTGTAACATCATTAAAAACACTGCAAACGATTTATTTCGAGTGCCCTGTAAACGAAATATAAGTGCTAAAGATTTCATTTTCAATACCGAATAGGCCATTGTAAACATCAATAACGTATATGAATTTCATGGGATCCCAAATGTATTTACGCAATTTAGAGCACGGCCAGGAAGACAGACAGATTAGCTGAAATCATAAGCACTTTTTAACAGCGTTGGAAAGTGCAAAAAACCAATGAAAATTTTGCAATATATATATATATATATAACCATTATAAACCAATATAAATTACCATTAAAAAATGTGAATATACAAATTATAAATTAATTTATGCAAAGGAAAAATGATGTATAAAGCATTATAAAATTCTTCGATGGAGATCTTTATACCAAATGGGACAAGGAATTGAAAACACATTAAACAATGGAAAAATGGAAATATTTGTGGAACCAAGGCAGAATCATCAGGACCAAATTACATTGATTTCCACAAATAACATGTACGGTTTCATCTCTGCATTAGCCATACCAAGCTAAAAATTTCAAAATGCAGTCTACCGGACACAATAAATCCAGATTAAAACGCCAGAAATAACATTTGATAAAACATATAGTGGATTAAAATGGATTAAAAAAGAAGCGTATTACCAATTGGAGATCCGACCGTGGTATAAATGATACAGCAGAAAAGGTATAAGAAATGATTTGCACATGTTGCCAAACATATTTAAGTAAAAAACTATGAGATAACCGATGAACAAAAATGGAGAGCGTATGCTGGTTGACATAATAAAAATACATTATTTTTACTAATGAATCATAAATAGTGCTGTCCTCTATCGTAAATAATATATTTAAAGATGACTTCCAAAGTATTACATTTCATGTATTAGGGCGGAAGAGGAAATATGCGCGAATTCTTGTATTAAAAGTTGTTTTAATGTTGCGTACGATGTTAATTCTGGCTCTCTGCGGACGAATAATAATGCGGTGCTTTTGAGAGCTCTTTCGACGAAAAGAATTTTTTGTAACTCATTAAGTTGAATTGTTGTTGCCAAACTTTCAAATCTTTCAAACCATTGTAAGATGTTTTCTACTGGCTTGCCAGAAAAAAAGGTGTAATTAAATTTTCGAAATCGGTTAAGGAAATGGATTGACGCGGTGCAGAATGGGGAGAAATGGCAGCAGTGTGTTGCAAAGTAGTACCAGTAAAATTCGATAATGAATTGGATTGCGAAGTATTGCGAGAGTCATCATCATTGGGCTCTGAATCAGTCTGTAGTGAAATGGAGGACTGAAATTTTGTTAGATCTGAAAGTGCTCCAATAATAGGTCGGAAAATATCCGCTTCATTACCACCAATGTCTAGACATAATAAGTTTGCCATTGAAATGAGTTGGGCTAAGGGGAAGTTTTTAGCTGTTTCTGTTATTTTATCGTCAAATTCTGTATCCCCAATTTTAAATTTGAATCCCTGAAATTTCCTTAAAATTTTCCGATTATTTCTATTTTCATCAGAACCGAATATAAGGGTCAGTTTAATTCGTTCGGCTCTTGCCGAATTAATTTGGGCCCAAACGGGACGTATCTCTTGCAAAAACATGTTTAATGAAAAAAATACTTAAGGGCTTACTTCTATTGTGGTATCCTTTAAAAAAAACGACAAGCGCTGAAGAAATCAATGCGATATCCATTGAGGAGAGAGAGAAAAAAAATCACTGATTCCTCTCGCATTCAGGAAAACACGGCTGGCTCGATAACAGAAATGTGGGTCAGTAGTGATACTCGTGACGACTCTTCTTTTCTCTCTTCTTTTTCGGAACTTCGGATAGAATCTTAGTAGATCTTCTATATTTCACTAGTAGGATTTCATAGCAGGATTTCAGTGATGTCTAGGGGCTTTGGGAAACGGTTGGAGTTGCAGCATCGGCCGAGGACCCCACGTGGAGATGCCTGCAGTTGACCTTTGGTGATAACTACTTCTAATTGAAGACTCGATGGTGTAGAAATAACACGATTTTAATGTCTGGGGTAGGGCAGGAAATATATTTACAGGACATACAAACTATGTACAGGTTTTAAGGGGATAAAGGGGGCTTTTCGCGGCAGTCTACCGGCCTACAATATACTTCGGCGCGCTATCGGAATCTGACTGGAACGTCTTTCCAAGTCAGTCAGCAAAACAACTCTGAAGTTAAATCGAACCTTCGCTCTCAGGCTGGAGATTCAAAATCACTAACTGATCAAGTTTATTGTCTTTTAGAAATTGCAAGCTCTGTCAGTTCTCATGGGAATTAGCTGTACCCTCTTACTGCGGTCAGGATGTGGTCAGCACGTTTTGGAAAACGCAAAGTTTGTTAAATATTATAACTCTCTTAACTGATTAAGATAAATAGTACTTACTATTATTAACAGTTATAAAAGAAATTAATACGCGATAAAAACCAATATACATATACATACATACATACATATATACATATATATATATATATATATATATATATATAACCATTAAATAAACATTACCGACCACCCTCAAAAATTGTGATAGTATGAATGAAATGACAATAATACAGTTTCAACCAACACACTTAATATGGATGAAGAAAATACATATAACATACATAACTAGATTGGTAAAAATCATTAAATTAATTTTTGCGATGTTAAGAATGAAAAATTTAATGGAATTTCCTTAGAGAGGTATCAGATAACTACATAGTAGAAATCATATGGATAATACAAAAAGATTATGCGCTATTGCAGCAGAGATTTAAGCGTATAATATTTAAAAGTTTGCTAGAAACATTTAGCTACCATGGTATATATTTAAAAAATATATATAAGATGCCAATATTAATAAGGAATAATATATCAAAATGAAATGTTGTATTTAAAATGAAAAGATAGCATAATAAAAACATCATAAATATATATATATATATGTGTGTGTGTGTGTGTGTGTGTGTATATATAAATCTTAAAGACTTGTATGATATAATTAATGCACTACTTAAAATATATAAAAATAAATTAACACTTCCTACATATATGGATATAAAATATTTTCACACTTTAACTAATTTTATAACATAAAATAAGTATATCTTACAAGATAATATTATTTATTTAAAAATAGTAAGAAAACCACAAGGTGGATCTACATCCAGTTTGATGTCTGATTTATATTTATATCAATATGAACGTAATTTTAGTAATGTTAATTTACTAATGTATCGCTATATTGGTGACGTTATTTTAATTGAAACTAAACTATCAAATATTTCTCAAATTCCAGTTGATTATCCAACTAATTTAGAATTGACAGAAAATCTCTTAACACATAATACGCTGACCATACGCTGATTAATACTATTAACTTTTTAGATCTAAAAATCATTATCGCACAAAACAAAACAATTACTGATCTTTATGACAAACGTAAAGACTTTCAATTCAAAGTTAATATATTTGCACGTTTTAAATCCTGTCTACATATTTCAGTTTACCGTAATATACTAATTAATCATTTGTATAGAATCAAAAGTTTATGTTCATCACATCTTATCAATAAAAACATTAAACAATTAATATCTGATGCACTAAATCATGGGTTTCCTAAGAAATTCATGTATTCCTTAATCTACAATTAATTAATGATCTAAACAATATATGTAGGGAGGCTTCTTGTATGTTACTATTATCATTTTGCGTATAATATATATATATATATATATATATATATAACAAAAAAACTAAAAATACACAAAAAAATTTAAATAGGATGGCTGGGTGGGCAGATGTTGAATAATGGAGGAGTGTGGAGTTGTCTGGTTAATTTATGCGCAAATGTTGATTTAATATATATATATTAAAAAAGAAAAAAAAGGGAATGGTACGTTGAATTTACGAGTTTCTATGTTTATTTTGGTCCTTATGAAGTTGCTGTCCTTGGTACAGCATAAAAATATAATTATATTATATTAATTTACATCAATTTAAGTCACTTTTATTGATTTACTTCAATATATTTCGATTTGTAATGGTAGACGCTAATACAGTTTATAATACACTGCTCAAAACAATTAAAGGATATTGCAGTTTTAGGTGGATTTTGTATCTGGTAAACTGTTTAGCTGATTGATACATGGTCGACAGACATAGTAGGTTATATGAGAATAAATTACACATGTTTGGCAGAAAAAAATGCATTTTATTGCGCATTTGTGTACTAAAGGAAAAAAACACAATTTGTGCATATGAGAAAAAAAGAATAAGAAAAGGTGTTTTCTTCAAAGAAAATCATTTTCAGTAGGGGGTATGGTTTCCGCGGGCGGCCAGCAACGTTGAACACCTTTGAGGCATGGACTCAATGAGGCTATTAATGACGAGTTGGGGTATTCTGCCCCACTCTTCCAGAAGAGCTCTTTCCAGTTCTTGGAGAGTTTGTGGGGGTTGTTGGCGGCCAGAAACTCGGCTTCCTAGAGCGTCCCAAACGTGCTCGATTGGATTCATGTCTGGAGAACACGCTGGCCATTCCATTCGAACTATTCCTTCCTCGAAAAGAAAATCCTCCACCAGGTTTGCACGATGTGGCCTACAGTTATCGTCCATTAAAATGAAGTTATCTCCGATTGCTGCAGCGTAAGGGACTACAATAGGTCTGAGGATCTCATCCCTATGTCGTCGACCAGCCAGAGCTTCATCTCGAATGATGTAGAGGTCAGTGCGCCCGTCAATGGAGATGCCACCATACACCAACACTCCTCCACCGCCAAATCTGACACTTTCGTGCACGAACGCAGGATTATTCCTACTGCCACGGTCCCTCCAGATGAAAATACGCCTATTATCCGGATGCACAGAAAAACGGGACTCGTCAGAAAACAGAATATTGCTCCACTCATTTCCCCTCCAGTTGCCATGCTCGGTTGCCCACTCCCTGCGGTCGCGACGATGCCTTGATGTTAATCTAACGCATACCATCGGTCGGCGAGCATACAGACCTACAGCATGGAGCCGGTTTCGGACAGTCTGAGTTGAAATCGTGGTGCCTGTAGCCGAGCGAAGGTGTTGTTGGAGAAGAGTAGTGTTCATGGTTCGGTGTCTCCGAGCTGTTAACGCTAAATACCGATCTTCATTGGGCGTTGTTGCCCGTCTACGACCTTGCCCTGGTCTTCCGCCTGCACATCCACTCTCCAAAAAACGGTTCAAGATCCTGGAAATGACACTTTGTGACACTCCAATGGCTTGCGCTACTTCGGCTTGAGTTTGGCTCCCTTCTAACCTACCAACAATTCTCAAAGCTTCTGAATCTGTCAAATGACTTCGCTGAGATATCGTACTCATCGAAACAAAGCAATCACTGAATGCCGATCATCCTTGTCTTCATTCTCTTTTATCCAGTTGAAAGTCAAATTTCATTCGCTGCCACTGAAGCGACTTTTTTGACGTCGAACTCAAAATTTGCATACTCCACAGTTTGAAAACCAGAAAAATTTGCATTTGTGATTCTCTTCTTCTATTTTCGGCAAAAAAAATTTCGTTTATATCTTTATTTTATATAAAACTTCAAATATCCTTTAATTGTTTTGAGCAGTGTATATGAATTTATCCGTATGTAGAAATGTTGAAATTTGTTGGTATATCCCCCCCCCCCCATTCCGTAAAGTAACATTTTAAAATTTAATACATTAAATTTATTAAGTGATTAATAGAAACAAACTTTTATATTACTATAATTGTAACTTATTTGAAATTATTATTAATTTACTTAATTTTAAATAAAATAATTAAAAATAATTATAACACATTATATTAAAGATGCTAAAAGATTATTATCGATATTCTGTTGTGCTGTTTTAGAATAATATTGTTGTGCTATTTTAAAGTGTTTTAATAGTTTCAAATTTTAGCAATATTTTAAATAAGCAATTTTTCTACAGTTATATTTGGTAATCTACATTAGATGGCACCACCATAAAATATTTCTACTAATTTTAGACGGATAGTAATTTTTTAATTTTATGAAGTTCCGCTAGAATGCAGAATTAAATAATTATTTATTCAGTTCTAAAATAATAATGATGCCATCCTTTTTCATAATATATTATATCTCTTAAATATTACCTGTTTAATTTCAAACATATACTTCTTTGTGTACTTTTTGTAATAATTTATTCCAAGATCATTATAATAGCATATAATAATTTTAATTATATAGACTATATGTTAATTATAATTGTTATATTTATAAGAATGTGAATATTTTCTGCAAGCTGTGATGGTTTGTAACCGTAAGGATTCGCTTTTAACAATACCAATTAATTAGGCGTGATTTTTGCTGTGCTAAAATTGGTTACATGTTTGAGATGTAATATGGTCATAGCAATTCTCTTGCTAGGTATGCCTTTAATTTAAATTGTTACAATTTTTACATATTTTTCATTATAACGGCTATTGCATTGATTAAAAATTTTTGTAATTCAATTTATTTGGCATGGCAAATTTATACTTTTTGGTGTATAGTCGATTGGGTACATAATGGAATTCAATTTTTCGCTCATTGCTGGATTCTTTTCTATTACAGAAATCGACTATGTTTTTGTTTATATATGTATTTTATGTACCCCTGAAAAAGTGAAATATAAGCTTACGGCTACATCCACCCATTTGACCCATTGTTTGTTTATGATACGACTTTTAATGGTTCAACATTATTTCGCTGGTTATTTGTATCTTTTGTCTTTAATAGGATATTTTATCAAAATTTGGTGGGTTTTAATATGTTTTATATGGATTAATCGTCCGGAATGTGCTAGTGAATTAGTGGTATTGTGCTTGATTCTGTCTATTACTAGTTAAAGGTTCCATCTTTATTTTTTATAATGTCAGAGTTATGAATATTAGCTAAATTTATTAATTTAATTTTAGTAATTGGAAGTAGATGATGATTTGTAATTATATATATATATATATATATATATATATATATGTATGTATGTATATATATAGTTAAAAATTCCAATAGTAATTTCAAGCATTACCACAAACTGTAAACTTTAAATGAAGTGCAAAATTAACTGAACCAAACTGAACCAATTAACTGAACCAAATAAGAACTATAATTTAACTTAATAAACAATCTTAAAGAAACACAACATAGTTTCAATTCTAAATTTTTAGGATAACAGTTAAATTCATGGTTAGTCTTTATTCCATTCAGCTCGACCATCAAAACGTCGTCTATATATCTGAAACTGATTATGTCCTTATGCAATCCCAAATGGTCCGCCAACTGAATACCAATATTTTTTTAGAAAATTTTTCTTACAAACCGCCCCGAAATCACCTTTGAAAGTTAATTCTAGCGCAAACCTACCATAAAATATTCTGTTAAAATTTATTGGTATTCAGTTGGCGGACCATTTGGGAGCCCTGCCTTATGTAATTGACTTATATTTTCATATATATCTAGATACATGTCGGCCAAAATTGAACTGCAACTCTCCCCCATGGGGATACCTTTAATCTGCTTATATACCTTATTGCCCTCATATAAAAAATTCTCTTGAACCACCAATTGAAACAAATTTTGAAATTCACTTAAATCTATGTATGAATCACCATACCTATTATACGCCTCCAATATCGTCTCCCTCAAATCCTCAATCTCTATGTTGTTAAACAAATCTGCAAAATCATATGCATACAATCCTGTAATCTTATTTTTATACCTTTTTACTTTTTCCAACAGTTCATAACTATTACTTATTATAAAAGTTGAATTCTCACTTTTAATCTTTAAAAATATTCTCTTCAATACCTTTAATAATTTTTTATTCGCACATTCAGTATAGGAATTATAACCACATGTAACGGATCTAAATTTCACAGGGCATTTATGGAACTTGGGTATTATAACCAAATAAGGAAAATTCAAATTATCTTGTTTTGTTTTAATTTTTTTATACATTGCCCTAATTCTGTCCTCCACCTCATTAAATTTTGCCCTAATTAACTCATAATTATTTGTGTTTTCATAACTTTCTCTTAATATTTTTCCATATAATTTTTTAGAGATAATATCATAGTTAGTACTTGCCTTATCTACATATGTTATTATAAAATCACCTTGGATGTTTTTTATAGCTTTTCTTAAATCAATATATTTCTCTTCGGACAAACCCTCAAAGTTTTTAACGTATGTCTCCTCTATTTCCTTTAAAATATGATATTTCCATTCTTTAAATAATTATCCAGGTAGTCTGTATTTATAAGTTAACTTTTGTATAAAGATTTCTATATTATATTTAATATATATATATATATATATATATATATATATATATATATATATATATTTAAAAAATTCTGTAATATAAATATATACGGAAATATATATTAATTATTTATTCACAATTTTTTCAATATTTGTTGAATAAAAAATAGCCAACGTGAATGAAGTCTGATAGCTGGAAATGAGAAGCTTAAAATGTTAAGTATAAAAGATTAAAGACATTAAATTACACTTAAATTTACAGGTCTCTCAAATGATACTTTTTTGAACGTACTTTTTTCAAATAAAAACTACTTATTAGATTTTTCTTGAATGTTTTGCAGAAACCTACCTCGAAATTTATTTCTATTGCAAAAAAAATTGTCTTAGGAAATACAGGTATTCCGAAAACGGCCCATTTAGGATCCTTAAATTTACTACATTTCGACACCTAAATTTCATCTTCAGATCAACTTACTCTAAAATGCGTGTACATTTTACGAATTTTTTCGCCAGTTAAACAAATCGAAAAGAGGGCGGAAGGCACATTTCCTTTTTCCTCTCTAAAAATTTTAAAACATAAACAAAGCGGAACATTTTCAACACTGTGTGTTTCATGTTTAGTATGTGTTCGTAAAAATGCGGCAAGAAACAATTGATGCTCATCCCTTAGTAATCTCTGTAAATATTCATGATTTCAACTCGGTGGCAAAAGCAATTCGCTTTTCAGCTTAAATTGTTCTTTCGTAGTGTTTTCCTTTTCTCTTTATATTCCATAGCTTACGTTATTTCATTTTCTTTCACTTCCGCTGCTGCTGAAACGAGTTAAAAAAAAACTGCACGAAGAACTTCCTTCGTTTGATAAGGATTTTCTTCCAGATATATCCGCAGGGGAAATCCTCCAATTCTCCCCCTTTTTTCCAGTTTCACCCCAGGACGCCGTCGAGAGCCTCAGACACAATTTCTACTCAATTCTAGATACTCTTGCCCGAGTAATCACTTTAGTTCCTAGTGCAGATTGAAACCAGACTTGCTTTCTCACTGACGGAAGAGATTGGACCGCTTGATCGGGAGCTTAGGGGGTGGGCATGATGTTAAAGCATTGTTCAACCCCCTTTCGCTCGATTCCCGCCTCGTGTCCACACGTGGTTGCTTTGATCTCTAGAGACCACGAAACTTAAAGTTTTAGAATCCCCAGCCGTGATTCATATTAAAATGCATAATTTAAAAGCAGCGAATTCTATGGATATCAAGAGAGATTATTTGCTTCATTCGGAGTTTTTTTTTTTTTTTTTTTTTTTTATTTTATTTTATTTTTTTTTTTTTTAATGGCGTTTTTTTTTTTTTTTTTTGTTTTTTTTTCTTTAAGTTATTTTGTAAAGGGAATTTAATAATACCTGTTTAGCGTATGAAAATACTTAATTGATAAATTTTTCTTAAAAAAAAATAAAATACAATATTACATCCTTGGTTCGCAGGGTTCCTATATTTGTCCCATTTCGGTAAAACTATTTTAAAACGATAACTTTATTAACAGTAACAATAACGATAACTATACGATACGGCTAAACGATAACTATACGATACGACTAAATGATAACTATAGATTTTTATTGCAGATGTAACCCCTTTATGTCTCAAATTATGAGTTCATGAAAATTTCAACTTTTAAAGCATTTTCCGTTAATTTTCGAAACTACATTAAAAGATTTACTCAATCATTTAATAAATTTTATTTATTACATTTTATATATAGGATTTTATTTATTAAAATGAATTAATTAAATTTGAATTTATTGGGATTTTGTGCTCCACTAAAGTATTTTATTACCCGACTTAAAAGAATTGTTATGTGTTTCACGCGTATCTGGGTATTTGTATTTCTTTATACCCTCGAAACATCCCGACGGCTGGGTGGATTTTAATGAATGAGTGTTATATGATAGGTTTTGTTTTTATAAATTACAAATGGCGGTCGTAAAATACAAAATGGCGGTAGAGACGAAAAAAATTACGCACCCTATTGAGTGGCACATCATTGAATAGGTCTTTCAAAATGAAGACGATGTTTCTTTGACTATTTTACTGTCAGAAGCTCCATTTAAATATCACACAGCCTGGAAGTTGTGTAGGTAGGATCTCTACCTTTACTGCAAATCTAACCCTCATAGACATCTATAGGCCTCATTAAAACAGTGTTTATAGATGGGAACTAACAATTAAACTCAACTTAAAAGTCATGAATACAAGTAAGTAATAATAAAAAAAATACAGGTATGTAATGTTTAAAAAAAAAATAGTTTCACATCGATGAGAAATAATTAATTAGTTCGCTTTTTATGCAGTCGGGCTTTTTGATTTTTTAAATTTAATTTTTATTTAAAATATTTTATTTACTATTTTGTAGAATTGGGAAATGTACCAATATAATGTTCTTACAATAGAATTAAAGAAATATTTCCGAACTGAAACTTTTGCCCAATCTTTCAACGTCAAGAAAGCTGAAACGATGCAAAGGCAAAAGAATTCATCCTTTTAAAAATATTTTTGTTTTGTGCAATCAATAATGCTTTTGGGACAAGATAAAGTGAAGTACCTATAACGCATTCTGAACTATATTACTACTAATCGATTTAATATATGAATTTTATAAGAAGTTACTTTGATGGTACTTTAAAGTACCGTTGGGCCATAAAGGGTTAAAGAAATTTACAATTTTTTTTAAATAGTTGTAGGAAATTTAGATTAATTTAGGAAAACCCCGAGAAATCTAAATCCCAATTGTTTGAAGAAAAATGTGGTTGTTTTTCTCGTGATCAGAAACTTCGCTCATTTTATTACGTTGGTATTTATTAATAATAAAATAAAATAAAATAAAATAATAATACATGCATATATTATTATATTTATTTACTATACGCATTATATTTATTTTATTATATATTATACAGGATGATTCTAAATTCATGGCACAAACTTTAAGGCACAGGACACTGTAACAATCATTTATTGTATAGGAATATATGGGCACTAGTGACGCGTTGAGGTACAAACACCAGGAGACCAATTTGGTCCTTTTTTTTATTTCAAAAATTTTTCATTCACACCATAATATTTCTATAATATTATTTTCTTTATTTAAGACAGACATTTCATGATTACATAAAGGGAAAATTCTTCTCTGAAAATTTCCGGTATGAAATCGAAAATTTTGAATTTAAAAAAAGCTCCATTTCTATTCCTTTTCATGTATTTCCTGTGTTTGACAGATTTGCAAGCTTTTTTTTTTTTTTTTTTTATTGAAAAATTTCGATTTCATACCGGAAATTTTAAAAGAAGAATTTTTTCTTTATGTAATCATGACATGTCTGTCTTAAATAAAGAAAAGAATAGTCTAGAAATTTTCTAGTACAAATGAGAAAATTTGGAAGTGCCAGATTGGCCCTCTGTTATTGTACCCCAGAACGTCACTAGCGCCCACTCATTCCTATACAGTAACTGATTGTTACAGTGTCCTGTACCAAACCTTAAAGTTTGTACCATGAATTTAGAATCATACTATATATTTAAAAAATGTATATTATTTATTCATTTTTCCTCTTTTTTTCTACGTGTGGTTGCCATGGTTTCCAGAGACCACGAAACCTAAAGTTTTAGAATATCCAACAATGATTCATAATTACATACATAATTGAAAAACTGTGGGCTTTAATTAATAGAGATATATAAATAATCAAAGCTCGAAATGTACCGGAGCAAACCGGAACGATGTTCTGGTTCGTGAAATTATGACAAATATTGTTCCGGTTCGTGAAAGTATGGAAAATATTGTTCCGGTTCGTAGAATTATTAAAAAATATTATTACAGTTTCGTACATATAGCGTACATATCTCTGTAACTTTTTTTCTTATCTAGAATCTTGAATGCATTTTTTTTAATATTAGTTTTTCTACGGTTAAATATAAATTTGCTATACAGTAATCCTGATCATCCGAGTTAACATGCACCAATCTCACCTCGGATAAGCAAAAAACTCGTATAAACTAGATTTACACAAATTGTCACCAACTCAGGTGATATAAAATTCACTCAAATATAAATTTTCACTTAATTCTTTCATTTTTATGGTACTAGTAACATTTCTTTGATGTACATTTCCGTTATTTTTAAGAAAAATGGAGAATGAAATTGTTTATTTGAAAAGGTCCTTGATAGTTTTAGTCCAAGAGCTGTTAAACATTTTAGGGAAGGTATTTGAGGCACCCTGAAAATTTGTGCAACACTTCTTTTGTAATGCCTGAATACAAAATCGAATGTCTGGCTGAAGGATCGTGGCCCAAAACCTGTGCCAGACAAAAAATGGCACTTGACACGTGTCTGGCACAGTTTTTGTGCCGACTAAAGTGTCTGTCATTTTCAAAATATTTTTTTCTAAGCATAAATATTATTGTGCCTCAATCTCAGCGTGCCTCAAATACCTTTTTTGGGTAGTCAAAAAATGGCACTTGACACGTGTCCGGCACAGTTTTTGGGCCGACTAAAGTGTCTGTCATTTTCAAAATATTTTTTTCTAAGTATAAATATTATTCTGTTTCAATCTCAGCGTGCCTCAAATACTTTTTTGGGGTAGTGTCAAAAAATGGCACTTGACACGTGTCTGGCACAGGTTTTGGGCCGCGATCCTTCAGCCAGACATTCGATTTTGTATTCAGGCATTACAAAAGAAGTGCTGCACAAATTTTCAGGGTGCCTCAAATACCTACTCAAAAATGTTCAACAGCGCTCCTACTATTTTTTGTTTGTTGAATGTCAATTTTGCTGCAGTATTACGCTACTGCATAACTACCAATTTTTAAGATTTTTTTTCTTCCCTCTAAAACTTACCAGTAAATTTTGCCTAATTCAGTCGCTGAAATCTAACAATTGTCAACGATTAAATACGGCAAAAAGTTGTATTAAATTTTAGAGGTATCAAAACCATACAATATGGCAGCTATATGATTCTATTAGTGAAATGAAAATTACGGGTGTAGCCTCTTCTGTCTGCTCAAAGTATTAAATAGTTTTTTAAAATCTAGCTTATACCCTTGGAATGGATCATTTTCTTCTGGCCATTTTTCTCTCATTCTGACCAGAAAATAAAAGCTCTAACTTTTTACGGCTGCTCTTTCATCTTCACCTAACACTTCATTTATAATGGCTGTTTCATAATAATGGAAGCTCTCAGCCCATCAGAAGGAAATAACTGGTTTAAAGCAGAAACTCGGTTAAGCGGGACTGTACTGTACTTTCAAAAAAAAAAAAAAAATAGTCGACGATAATTTTGAAATAGCTTTTCGGTTCGTGGATTTTTCCATTTCGAGCCCTGTAAATAATACATCTAAAGAGACTATTCAGCATCATTTGGAGTTTCATGGACTCATTTGATATTTCGCTTGATCTTTTACTTTATATCGCAAAAACTAGCGTCTATATTATTTCTTATGTCAAGATCCCTTTTCCTATACACATGCAAAACGCAGAACGATGAATAAAATATCTCACGAAATATTTTTGAAGACGCTTTTGACGTTATCCACTCCCCTTTCTTTTAAAATCGGTAATTCATTAAAAATTGCAGTTAATTAAAAACGTATCAGTATATAGTCTCAAAGATTGCTGTGCTAAAGTCTCACATGAGTCCACTGTCTTAATTTACAAAATAATCATTTTTGACTGTTTGATAACCTACTCCTAGATAACCTAACCTACTCCAACATTGACTCAAAAAATTTTCTGTTTCCTGATTAATAAATTTAGTATTACCTGTCAAATGTGTGGAAAAATAAAAGAAATTATTTCAAATATTTTTACAGTCTTGATTTAGTGCATTTAATCACATGAATGGGATGTTTTCAAAATTATCTTTTTTTTTTCTATTCCTCTCTCTTTATATATTATTATATATCTAATTATATATATTACTATGTATGTGTGTTTGTATTTATATAATTATAATGTTTGTTTAGTGTTTTTTATTTCCCATTTTTTAAAGTTTATGTTTGTGAAATTCCCTAGATCTTAAATCTTACATAAAATTAAACAGAAAGAAGTGGAGATTTTAATAAATTCAATTAAAAAATTAATTACAACCTGTATCTCGCTGATGAGAATTTTTTTTAACTATTAATTTTAAATGTTATGTCAGACGTAAAACATGTGGCTTTGTTAGTTTACTGAAAAATATCCGATTGAAGATCATCTGGAAAAGATAATTATAAAGCTCGTTTGGTTGTTTTAATTAAATTTTTATTTGATTTATTTAAATAAATATAATCAAATTTAATTGAAAGCGTGTATAAAAGAAATCAGGATAGAACATGATACTTTATTATTCTATGCCTCCTAAAGCCACAATTTATAATAAAATTTATTCAATTTATGCGGAAATATTCTGCACTGAAACTTCTAAAATAATATCATTGTAAGTATATAATTTCTTTTTGATATTTTTATTAATAAATTCCTTTATCGAAAATGCCAAATCATCCGGCCTTACAGCACCAATGGGGCACGACCGCATGGATATGTTAATCTTACAGTAAAAGAGTTTAGATTTCTGTCGAAAAGCAACGAAATATAGTGGAAAATCGGGTATTATGGAATGGTCGGGCAATATGGCACACTTCAATGTTTGTCCCGTACGATGCTGCATACAAGTGTAAAACTGCCAAACGAGTTCCTAGTACTCCCACAATGCACTGCGGTGAGGTTGGTTTAGTGCAGTGACGCGGTTAAATGAAATCTTTTTTCAATTGTTGCAGTTTTTTGCAGCTAAATTTTATAAATTCGTATTAATTATAAAACCTCTTCGTCCGTAATGTTAACGAAGTTCAATATTAAATTTTACAGATATTTATTGCTGTGTTAGTCTCTTTACCCCTATGTTAACATGTTTACAATTGAAGAGGTTATTATTTATTAAGATGGCGTGTCGAATAATATGGAATACACTCTCATACTTGCCAACATTCAACTAAACTTCCGTAAAATGTGAGTTAAGTTGACCCAGGTTATGCGCGTTTATAACCAGAAAATTTATTTGATGTATCATTATATATTTAAAATCATGTTTATCTATGCAATATATTTGAATTAATTTCTTTTGTAAATTTGTGGTTCGAAACGTGTTTAACATGGGTCAGTTTAACTCACATTTTACGGAAGTTTAGGGCAAAGTTGGCAAGTATGCACTCTAGACATTTGTTTCAAGACGGGGATAGTAAGGATGAACAAGCATTTCACTCCAGCGTATCATCTGAGATGGGTTTTTTACAACGTTACACACCAGATGAGGTAGATGCAGGGAGCCTGTTTTGTATTGGAAAATATTCAGAGGATGGGAGACGGGAAATATTGTTTAAAATGCCTGCTGTGAGCGATGTGGGTCCATGTGGACTGTGGTAGGGCCTAAACAACAGACTAAATTTGTAATTTTTGGTAAAATTAAAACAACTTTTCATAGAATACGATGATTAGCAGATGATGTACTAACTGTTCACTCATTAAATAATATTGAATATTCTTGTAAAACATGTTTTTTTTTTTTTGTAATATTCCTTATAACCCTATTCCACATAACCCGGCTGGCTCATAATTCCCGAAATGTTTTGTATGTCTAATATACAGGGTTCCCAAATGGTCCGCCAACTGAATACCAATATTATTTTAGAAACGTTTTCTTTTTAGATTTTTCTTACAAACCGCCCCGAAATCACCTTTGAAAGTTAATTCTTGCGCAAAACTACCATAAAATTTTCTGTTAAAATTTATTGGTATTCAGTTGGCGGACCATTTGGGGGCCCTGAATATATGTCCCAAATTTTAGAATACCGAACAATATTTCATATTAACATAATTGGAAAACAGAGAATTCTAAGTAATAAAGATAGATAAGTAATACATCAAAAAATTGTTTCATTTCATTTAGAGTTTCATGTATTCATTTGATGTTTCGCTTGATCCCTTAATTTATATCGCAAAGACTATCGCCAATATTATTTCTTATGTCAACATCCCCTTTTCTATACACATACAAAACTCAGAATGATTAATAAGGTATCTCACGAAATATTTTTGGAGACGATTTTGACGTTATTCACTTCCCTTTCTTTTAAAATCGGTAATTCATTAAAAATTGCAGTTAATTAAAAACGTATCAGTATATAGTTTGCCAAAGTCTCACACGAATCTACGTGGCCGAGAGGTTCTGCTCTCGAAGCTGGTAGACGGGAGGTGCTGGGTTCGATCCCAATCGCGCCCGTCGGCCTAATCGTTCGGAGTTTTTGTGGTTTCCTTCGAGCCGTGGATCTTCCATGCGTTAATACGGATTGGGTTCCCTTAGGAAGACCCCCACGGAGGGCACTTCCCCCGGGCCTATATCCCTCGTGTAGATAATTGGCCGTCAAAACTCAACCCAACACACGAATCTACTGATTTAATTTACAAAAAAAATGATTATTGTCTGTTGAATAACCATACTCATAGCCATACATTGACTCATAAAATTTTCTGTTTCTTTATTAATATAAATTTCGTATTACTTGCCAAATGTGTGAACATAAAAATAAATTATTTCAAATATTTTTTATGTTCTTCATTTATTGCATTTAATCGTGTAAATGGGATGTTTTCAAAATTATCTTTTCTAACTATTCCTCTCTGTTTATATGTTATTATATATCTAATTATATACATTACTATGTATGTGTGTTTGTATTTATATAATTATAATGCTTGTTTAGTGTTTTTAATTTCCCATTTTTAAAAGTTTATATTTGTGAAATTAACTGAGTTTTAAATATAACATAAACTTACACAGAAAGAAGTGGAGATTTTAATAAATTCAATTAAAAAATTAATTACAACCTGCATCTCGCTGATGAAAAATTATATGTTTTTAACTATTAATCTTAAATGTTATGTCAGACATAGAACATATGGCGTTGTTACTTTACTGAAAAATATCCGATTGAAGATCATCAGGAAAAGATAATTATAAAGCTCGTTTGCTTGCTTTAATTAAATTTTTATTTGATTTATTTGAATAAATACAGTCAAATTTAATTGAAAGCGTGTATAAAGGAAATTGGGATAAAACGTGATGCTTTATTATTAGATGCCTTTTAAAGCCACAATTTATAATAAAATTTAATTAATTTATGCGGAAATACTTTGCACTTAAACTTCAACATTAATATCATTACAAGTATGTGATTTGTTTATGATATTTTTATTAATAAATGCTAAATCATCCGATCTTACCGCGACAATGGGGTATGATCACTTGAATATGTTAATCCTATAGTAAATAATCTTAGTAGTTTCGTAATCTTATAGTATAGTCTTTAGATTTCTTTTAAAAAGGAACGAAATATAGAGGAAGTTCGGCTATTGTGGAATGGTCGAGAAATCTGGAACACTTTAATATTTGGCCCGAAAGCTGCTGCATACAAGTGTAAAATTACCAAACGACTTCTTCGTACTCCCATAGTGCACTGCGGTGAGTTCTGTTTAATGGAGTGACGAGATGAAATCAAATCTTTTTCTTAATTGTTTCAGTTTTTTGCAGCTAATTTTTATAAATTCGTATTAATTATAAAATCTCTTCGTCAGTAATTTTAACCACGTTCAGTATTAAGTGTTACATATATTTATTTACGGATATTTATTACGTATTAGTATGTTTACCTCTATGTTAACTTGTTTGCAAGTGAAGAGGTTATTATTTTTCTAACCCACTGCTCGCCAAAACTATAAGGTTGAGGTTTTCAGCTTTTTAGCTGAACGTCTTTTGCCACCACAAATTCGGAAAGATAATTTTCGCTTTCTTTGATTAAAAAATTTATGTCCTTAAGTAAGGCCAATTATTTCATTCAAAAATAGTGGTGGGTTTGTAAATAATTTAAATATGTTAATTTATTTTGCCGTTGCATCAACGCAACATCAGCGGGTAATAGGTTAAGATGGCGAGTCGGGTAATATCGAATACACTCTAGACATCTGTTTAAGACGAGGCTAGCAAAGATGAACAATCATTTCACTGCGACGTATCATCTGAGATGGGTTTTTAACCCCTTTAACGGTCGCATTAAATTACGGTTCAAAAATTCAAATTGCCTATTGGCACAACTTTTTTTCAAAAAGAAATATTCAACTTATTAAATGACAGGTAAAATGGTACCATAATAAAGCCAATAACACTATTTTATAAAACTGGTGGGAATCAAATAATCTGATTAAAATTCACAGCCCGTGAATATCACGGGAGCGAGAATTAAGGGGTTTACCAGGTTGTACAGCAGATGAGGTAGATGCAGTGAACCTGTTTTGCAATGGAAAATATTCAGGTGGTGGGAGAAGGGAGGAGTGTTTAAAATACCTGCTGTGTGCGATGTGGGTGGGTCCATGTGGACTGTGGTGGTGTCGAAACAACAGACTACATTTGCAATTTTTGTAAAAAATAAAACAACTTTTCATAGAGTATTATGATTAGTAGATTATGTACTACTGTTCACTCATTAAATAATATTGATTATTCTTGTAAATCATAGTTTTTCTTTCAATTGTAATATTCCTTATAACCTTATTCCTTATATTCCACATTAACCGAATATTTATATTACCCGAAATGTGTAATTATTTTTTAACCCCTTAATTCTCGCTCTCGTGACATTCAAGGGCTATGTCTTTTATTCAGATTGTTTGATTCCAACAGTTTTATAAAATAGTGTAATTGGCTTTATTATGGTATCATGTTACCTGTCATTACATAAGGTGAATATTTCTTTTTCAAAAAAGTGGTGCCAATAAGCAATTTGAATTTTTAAACCATAATTTAATGCGACCGTTAAGGGGTTAAAATCTAAATATTGCTATGTATTTTTTTATTCTTCTACTTTAAAAGCATTAAAAATGTATTAAGAAATATTCAACGTTTGTACTCATTAACTTTTAATGTATATCAAATTATTTATGTTGATCTACAAATCAAAATATGAATTGTATTCTATGATACACAAACTTCCTCTATTATTTTTCAAATTTTATTAAGGAACTGAAGGGGATAAGGGACATTCAAAATCATTTTTTTATTATTTTTTAATTGCATTTTAAATACTATTCAAGGGCACACTATATGGATTATAGATATATTTATCACACAAGAAATTAAAACAAAAATGTTTATGCAGAAAAATAAGGATTTTTCCGGAATATTTTAAGCAGTTATGAAAAACATTCAAAATGCCTCATGCGCATTCCATATCAATGAAAATCCCCTATCTTTTTTTAATGCCAGTTGGTTTACATGTACAAACAAAACTGTGCATCAAATTATATATATTTGAATATACAGGTAAGCAAAAAATATTTTCAAAATTTTATGAAATGTCCAGCATTTTTGCATCCTGTTTCTGCCCTTAACTACCTTTAATTTTTGCAATTAAATTTAGTTTAAAAAAAGGTGTGCGCTGTTTTATTTGTATATGTAACCCAAATATGCATAAAAATATTGGGAACTTCAATTGATATGGAATGCGCATGTGACATTTTGAAAAGCTTTTCATAATGCTTGAAATATTCAGGAAAACTCCTTATTTTTCTCTTATTTTTTTCTTGTGTGATAAATATATACCATAATTCATATAGTGTTCCCTTGAATAGTATTTAAAGTACAATTAAAAAAAAAATAATAATAAAAACAAGTTTGAAGGTGCCATGTCCTCTTAACTAAAGTTATTTATTTTGAATTGCATTGATTTAATATTCAAAGATAATGATAACAGAATAATTACCTTCATTAAAATTTGAGAAATTGCAGAAAAACAGTTCACGTTTTTATAAATCATAATCACTCTTGGTCACGCAGTTTCGACTGCTCTTTACTCAAACATTGTTTATACAGTGTGTCCACGTATAACCTGACCGACCTTTATTTTCGCAACCGTTGGTCCTAGATGCATACTTCCAATTACAAAAATGGTTTAAATAAGGTAAAGAATTATTTTTAAAGCGATTTGGGTCAAGAAAAACATTTATTAAAAAATTACGAAATTTAAATTTTTATACGGTCCCCCGGTCCTATAAGTGATATTTAGTAAAAATTTACTGTGACACTAACAAGTAAGATAGAAAAAGTCCCATTCATCTAACATTGAAATTGGCCGAGTTATGAAATTTTGAAACGCATGACTTATGCCATTTTTTTGCATATCAAAAGAGATGATTTCGACCATTTTTTCAGGGGTCGTATATAAAGTACTTAAACTTATTTCAAGATATCTGCGGTTTCAAAGAAATCGTAGAACTATTACGATTGAATTAACTTTATTAATTAAGTTTCAGATTAGTTAAAATAATTGTATTTTAACATATGTTGTATTTTGTAAGGATTTGAGGCTATGATTTTTTTTAACAAAAATTATGTTATTTTCAGAAGGTTTTATTTAACTTGCAACGATAGTCTTTCCAGTTTAAAATTTGTACTCGAACTTTAACTGACATTCAAATGTCCGATCGAAGTTAAAATTTTACATACTGACTTAAATCCGATTACAATGTAATTTTATTATAATTTTCGAAGCTTGCCATCTTATACATACTTATATTAGAGAATAATACAAAAAATTCGGATAGATTACCGTCAACAAGTTTAAGAAATGTTTTTAGATTAGATAACATAAACCTGCGATGGTTGTATTTTTTAACTTTTATAATTACATTTTATGTATTTTTTATCGCTAAATAAAAAAATCACCTTCACTTTTAACCATCATGTCAGAATTTTTCGCAAATCGTAAATTTCAAGGTTAAAAAATAGCCCAAAATCTGATACTATAAAATAGATGTAAGACATTTTTTATTCAGTTTAATTTTATTTAATTCAATAATTTATTCAATTTTGTGGCTTATACTGGGTTTCTTACAGCTAAACAGCTCAGGCTTCCGTTGAGGTTGGGAGGGGAGGATGGATCAATTTTAACTTTGAGCTTTTTAACTTTGAAGTTTGCGATTTGAGAAAAATCCAGACGTGATGGTTTAAAATGAAGGTCATTTTCGGATTCAGCGCTGAAAAATACATGTGAATCAATTTTCAAAAGCTAAAAAACAAGACACAACCCAAAATTTGAAAGACAGTGTAATCTAACAACATTTAAAAATATATATCATTTTTGTAAAGAATTGAGGCTGTTGTTTTTCATCCTTTTATTGAAAAAAAATTCTGTTATTCTTATTCTCTTATATGTTCTGTAGAAAGTGTATATTTTGCACTAATATGTCAAAAGGATTAAGGATTTTAAATTTATATTGCAATGCTAATTTTACTCTCAACCATTTCTTTAATATATCTGACGAAATTAAATTTCTACTAAATTTGTGAATGACCCCTAATTTGCAGCAAAAAATATACTCCAACTTCAAACAGCTATTACTCGGTCAATTTTAATCGTAGAATAACGGGATTTTTTTTTGCCTTACTTGTCAGTGTAACAGATAAATTTTACTAAATATAACTTATAGGACCGGGGAACCGTATAAAAAGTTAGATTTCATAATTCTTCGCTAAATTGTTTTTTCGCTTCAAACTTTTTCTGTCTTAACTCTGTACCTAATTTTGACCATTTTTGTAATTGGAAGTATGCATCTTGGACCAACGGTTGCAAATAATAAACGGTTGAAAATAAAGGTCGGTCAGGTTATACGTGGACACACTTGTATGTTCTTCAAGCATTGCTTATCCAATATCCAGGACATTTGATCTTGCCCTAAGAGAAAGCCGATCGTAATGCAAGCAATAAAAAAGCACTTTTAAATTTTAACAGAAGTTTCACCATGGAAAACAAATCCTTATTAAATATTTTATACAAAATAATATAAATGGTTTTAGTAGCTTCAAATGAGTTCATATTTAAGGGGGCATAGGAACTTCCAGTTTGTCGAAACATACAAAAACATCGCCTTCTCCAAAGTACCAAAACACAAACAATATGCAATTAAGATCTTTTTCTCCCCTTCTGCCTAACGTATATAACCTTAACTACATTATCCATACAAATAAATGTTGTATGTACAAAATTAATATTTATAATTTAAATTTAAAAATTCATCTCACTAATGCGTGATTAAGTGCTGCGCGTATGATGAAACTCTAAATTATGCATATAGAAAATAATTTTTGAACAAAATAGAATCATAACACACCTACTTCTAACTTAAAACTAAAATATACGCAAAAAGTTTTGTTTAAAATTTAATTTTAGTACAAAATAAAAAAAAGTTTTTCTAATACAAAAAAATAAATAACTAAAATATGTGATTTTTTTTTTTTGTTTTAACCTGTAGACTAAAAAAAACCGCATATATATATATATATATATATTTTTTAAGCTGTAGCTTACACAGTTTAAAAGTAACATTGCGCGCAATTTCCAAATTTACTAATCTGAGAAAAAGCTTTTTATAAGTTTCAATACCTACGAACATTCAATTATACTCATCGTCTATAAATGATTATAACTCAAGAAATATAGCAGATTTTTTAAGGGGGGGGGGGGTTGCATATTGTTGAGAAATTTTAAAACATTCAGAATGAACCAAAAACCGAAAACTAATTTTTTGAAAGTTTAAAGGTCCTGTGCCCTCTTAAGAATCTTGAAAACTGGAAAAACAGAAAAAAAAATATTAAAAAAACTTTTTAACTGAGAAGCTACACAAGGCGATATTGTAAAGACCGTTTATCTTGTTGTCTAGAGTTAAGTAATTTAACCATTACCTGCTAGAGGGCATATCATATTGTGTCAAAACTGATATTTGATTTCAACCTACTATACGGTTTTACTCTACTATCCCCTAAAGGCCATTGTTTTGAAGTACTCATATTGTCTAGCTGTTACAAGATGGAAGAATTCCTGCACTTCTTGGAATAATTCCTGCACTCTTGGGTAAAATCCTGGTTTACATGACATCATAAGTGGTTGGTTTGGTTATCTCCTGGTGTTCACATTTGGTTAAATTTGGCTTCTTGAGACCACGAAACTTAAAGTTTTAGATTCCTAAAACTATACTCACATTAACATGCATAATTTAAATCATGAAATTCAATAAGTATTTAAAGAGATTATTTGTATTCGAGTTTTCTTGTTTTGAGATTCTATTTTCTATTTCCTTTCCTTAGTATCAAAAAGATTTGATGGAAATATAAAGTACCGTAATTTCCGGCGTATACATGGAACTATTAACAAAAAGGAACAGACATATCCTTAAAATAGTGAAGCTTCAACTGTAACCGCTTTCGCAGGAGTTGATTATCGCCGAGAGAAAATCCCACCAGTAAATTTAAATGAAAATTTTCTCTTTTAATAAACGCCTTATTTATACAATAATTTGATCATAAATAATGGCTGAAACTGATAATCATATTTACTGGTGGAAGTTTACTTTGGCGGTAGTCCGGCCCTGCGTTTCATCCATATTGTGATAATTTAGAAAACTTCCTGTCAATGTCGGTGAAAATCTCTATATAATAAAACGCAGTGTAACGCAGGTGGGGCGAACCCATCAATATTACAAGTCTCCGTTAAGCTGTCCCACCCCTGATGCGTGACGTCAGCCGCGGGTAATCAGAAGAAAAACAGCAATAGGCATGAAGAACACTTTAACCCTAGAACTACCGGAAATTTTACTCAAGTTTTATAAAAACATTCTACACCAGAATTTTTACTTAAAACTATTTAATTTGTTTATTTAACTTATTATTGTCTGATTTATACATTTAGTTTGTTTTGAAGAAATTTCTGGTTTGAATAAATATTTTGAATGTACATGTCGGGTCCAATGGACCCGTCTGGTAGACGGAAGGTTAACAATGCTTCCCCTTCGTTCTTTCGGATGGGGTTCAACCCGAGATACCTATTTATTAATCAATATGCATTAAAAAATTTTGGAGGGGGGGGGGGAAGGGGTAAACGATAAAAATACAATTTCAAAGTGTTATTTAAAAAAACAGTATTATTTCAATAGTTGCAGCAATCTTTTTAATTACGCAGTTTTATTCCATATTTGTTAAATTTTTGTTTTATTAAGAAATCTTAATTTTTTTTTATCGTATATTAGCCGGAAAACCCGGTTTACCCAGAAATATCGTAAATGCTAATTGTGTGTTTATTAGAACATAAACTAGCCGAACTTTGCTCATCTAAACGTTTCCATATTGTCAATTATTTTTTTATCAGTTTTTCAAATTTTAAGTGAAAAACACAATTTTTACCCGCCGTCCTAGGCCGGGCATTAACACTAGTGATTTTAATACTTCGACAAAGTAACACCAATAAAAACAAACAGAAATTTTTACCATATTTGCAAGAAAATATTTCCATAAATAAAGCACTTAAATACGACGAAATTTTCTATTGAAATTTACTGGTGGGAAGTTTGCCCTGGCGGAAATCAGAAACTGTTGATCCCAATAAAAAAAAAAAAAAAAAAAAAAAAAAAAAAAAAAAAAAAAAACCGCTATCTTGTGACAACCTTCTCAGTTACTTCACTCGCAACTGGTAGACAGTGCATTATATGTTTTCTCCTCATTATTTATAACTCCATTGGCGGTTCATAACTCCATCCGCGGATCAAATAATCATTTTTCGACACAGAATTTTTAAAAAATAAGATGTAACATTTTAGATCGCGGTAAATATTTGGCTTCAATTCCTGAATAAAATGTCTTGGTCAAAACAGAATTGTTTGATCCGCGGATTATACGCCTGAAATTACGGTATTCCGATGTGTTGAAACTGCCCTGACACATAAACATCCACTATTCTATTTTAATGTAAATAAATTATTAGTTTCGTTTGGTTTGAACTTATATCAAATTTTCTTTTTTAGAAACGCATCTAAGGAAAATTTTTTGGCTCAAACTGCAGTATTAAAGTTTTGGATCTGGCAAACTAGAAAATGTATATCATTGAGCCGTAGGATAGGAAAAAAATGTTTCACTTCTTATATGGACTTCCTAAAGGGAAAAGGGAACACATCACGCATTTTAATGACCAAACTATCGTAATAAAAAGTGGAATTAGTCATTTGAATGGAAATTATGTCTGTCTTGAATGTATGTTAAATAAAAATAGCTTAGGCTATATTCATACTCAAATAGTACCAAACTCTGAAATTTTAAATACGCGCACTTACTAATTTCAAATGCTAAAAGGTGTAAATTAAAACTTTAAAACCAGTAAAAATACATTTATTTCAACTGTTTTTATGTTTCAATTCTCCCCGAGTCATTTTCAAAACAAATAAATAAAACTATTCAAAAATTGCACGGTGTGTGAAACGCAATCATTCAAATTTCCACGTATTCATTCATATTATGCACGTTAATTTTTATTTTACTTGGATGTTTGATTTATTTTTATTTTATAATCCTTGTGTACTTCGAGCCACATTTTTGGTAAGTGAAATGAAGCTGTATCGTTACATACTGAATTTTACAATCTCTATGTTTTCACTTATAATGGATGGATAATATAGAGTATAGAGAGTCTATACTACCTATCCATTATAACGAAGCAGCATCATTGCACTTACCAAAAACATGGTTCGAACTACTCAATGGTTATGAAAATAAAAATAAATTAATCCCTCCTGTCTAACACTGTCAATCATTTTATTTCAAATTCGCTCATTTTCTCTCTATCTTCTATCTCTAATATCAATTTCCATTCAGCTACCTCTATCTGCAATTGTAACGTTCTTTCTTACAGCGCTGTACTTTTCTCTTCTTTCTCTTTCTCTGCTTGGGCTACAAGTTGTAACTTTCTTTTCTCTTCCCCTCCTCTCTCCTTATGATTTTCTCTACTCTTTGCTAGCCGATGATATTACTTCAAGACGGTCTTTTATAAACTCTTCATTACAAACTCCCCGATTTTTCACAATTTCAAATATTGATGGAATTGTTACTTTATCTGACATGCTTATTCCACATTCCTGACCAAGCTCAATAAAATCTCCCCTTCGCGCTTTGTTCGAAATCGACATAATTAATGTGATTTTTAAAAGTTAGCTAATGAAACTTGTGAAGCTTTCACCAAGACCAAACTTAAATCTCTGATTCTGCTTCATAGGACGATTACGGAAGTTATGACCTTATCCAGTTATTCTCATAATTTAATACACTGTTAAAAAAACTCAGTTTAATTCACTTTTTATTTGTACCAGTTCAAAGAATCCTTTTATTTATATCCCGGCCGATCCCCCATAAATTGTAGGAATAAGTCTGAGAATTACTTAACGATTCACTATAACTACAAATGAATGCAACTATTAGCTTTTAAATTTTATACAAAATCTATTATTCAATCAAACAAATAATATGCTTAGTAGATCACGGCAATTAATCCACATCAAAAATATAATACATTCGTAAACATAAATGCTGGAATTCACCTATAATTCTTGCTCAAATCCTTTATTTGGTATTTAACGGAACGTTAATCTTCATGTTGAGATAAAAACTGTGGAACAGAGCATTTCTACCGCTTTCATTTTTAAATTCACCCTTCACCAGAAGATCGCTCCATAAACATATTGAAATTTCTAAACGCTCCTCGTGTTATGCTTTTTCTTTTCATATCATATCGTGTGTTTAATAATTAAAGCCTTGAGTTTATTTTGTTGCATAGTTGAGGATATTTATTAGCCCACACACATACATAGACACGCACCCCCCCCCCCCATATATATATATATATATATATATATATATACAGACTTACGTACTACAACTTCTTGTAAAGAAAACTCGGTGAGTTTTGGCCTTAGAAGAATGGAGTTTTTACTGTCTGTCAGAGTATGGAAAAAGTTTTCTAATTATAACTTATAGGACGTATATAGGTAAACGCATAAAATTTAAAAAGTTATAATTTGTTTTTTAAATTTGCATGCATTTTTCACAATTCATGTTTTGCTACTTGCGCGCATTGGGTGAAAAATCATTTCTTTTGCACAGACATGAATAAAATGATTATACCTACGACCACCATCTACTGTTTAAACGACGCAAATTTCCTTTGTTTCGATTGAAATAATCGTAAATTTAAAAAAAAATAGAAGATATGTTCGATAATATATTCTTTTTATCGGCGATAATATATTCTTTAAAAATATTTTGGGATAATACCTTCTTTATTATAGCTTTCTGAAAATATCTTATTTAGACATACATAATAAATAATAATTTTTATGTATATGTCATTCCAAGTACAGGGTTCCCAAATGGTCCGCCAACTGAATACCAATATTATTTTAGAAACATTTTCTTTTTAGATTTTTCTTACAAACCGCCCCGAAATCACCTTTGAAAGTTAATTCTTGCGCAAACCTACCATAAATTTTTTTGTTAAAATTTATTGGTATTCAGTTGGCGGACCATTTGGGAGCCCTGCAAGTATAACGAATTATTGCAATTTTTACATTTTCTCATTTGTTTTTAATTCATTTTGCAGAGTCACTCCACATAGTTTTAATTTTTCTTTTTTTGGTTATACGTATAAACTTAAAGATATTTTTGTAGCTGCAGTTTTTCTTGTATAGATAGATACATATATTTTTGTTTTTTAATAAGAATTTAGACAATTTCCTACAACTGTTTTAATACTAGCTTCAAAAACATTCTTTTTTACTCTGAAAGAAACTACTTTTTAAACATACTCATGAATTTCTTAAAAAGCACTTATTATCATTTGTAAATATACATAAAACCTGAAGTAATAAAAATTGTTTCTTTTGCCTAACAGTGCAATATCATTTTATTTTGATCAATAAAGCAACTATTACGTAAGTTCTGACATTTCGAAACAGCAATATATTTATAATAAACATTGCGGCAATAAGGAAATATTTATACGAACAAAAGAAACTGCTGATCGTCATCAGTGATATATATTTCACTTCACGTGCGCGCTTAGAAATAATAGTAGCTTCCCCAAAAAAAGTTATGCATTTTCTGTAATAAGTAATGAACAATTTCTGAAATATTTCTTGAAAACCTGTATGAATTTTTCGAATAATTTGTTATTTAGATATTACTTGGGAGTGATTACTCGAACTTTGTTATGACATATCTAAATCTGTAGATAGCTTCTTTCAATTTCTGAAAAGGTCATTAGTTTTCTTCGAAATATAAAAGAAACTGGTTGCAGAGAAGATATATACAAAAAAATATATCATTTTAAATTTTGGAATTTATTCAATTTATAGATTCCTTTTAAATCACAGCTGTATTTTATAAATTTATCAAAACATTAATTTGGAGGAAGCTAGATTCCGTAGCTTAGAATATTAGCTAAGCTATTATTGTATTTAGTGACTTAGCTCTTTGCCAAGTGTCGAGGGAGGACAAGTCAAATTGCAGGTGTCAAAACATGAGACTCTCTTGCTCTCCAGTTTTGTGAATGCGAGATAAGGCACATGTTTTACCACAAACGAAAAAACACTTTCATTTCTAATACAGCGGATAAGACATTTGTTATGAAAAAAAGGCAAAGATATCGTAATTAGATTTTGCGCGTGCATGCGGTAAGCATTTTATTTGTTACAGCAATAGCCGCGTTAGGGGAGACCGGGGCTAGTTGACTACAGTCCTCATAAATCGCCTGTTTGTGGATAGATTGCGCAAGCAGTCACAGAGTACCTTTCATATTGCTTTTTACAAACCTTATTGTAGTTTTGCATCGTTACCTACGTGCAGTGGACATTTATTATGATTTTTCTGTTTTTTGCACTCATAAGTAAATTTTTGTTGTTTCATTCTTTTTCTAATTTCTAAAACTTATCTTAATAATTGCGATTTAACTTATGCAGTTTTTCTTAGTGTATGATTACTTGTATCTAACCCATATGTGATTTACTTGGATTATTTATGCTTAGAGGATTTTGTGTCCCTTTTGTGAAGACATTTATTATGAGGCAAGTAGGCGCATTGAACATGGGGCAAGTTGGCTCGGTGTTTGATGTGCGCTAGTAGCTTGAAAAACAGCAAACAACGAGAAAAGTGGTTGCAATGCAAAATTTTGGGCACACAAGGCTTTCCCAAACGGAGACACTCGATTTTTATTTGTGGCAACTGTAACTCTGATGATGACATAGAGTAGGATAGAAGTTACTCAATGTTAATGCATTATTCGTTATTTTTATTTGTGGCAACTGTAACTCTGATGATGACATAGAGTAGGATAGAAGTTACTCAATGTTAATGCTTTATTCGTTATTTTTATGTCTGTATAATTTAGAATTTACATTGTACGGCTATAACGCCTTTGTCTAATCTTACTGGTAATAATGAAATTGATTTCGCTTAACTGCGTGTCTTATTTGAGATTTATTTAAATTTTTATAAAGCATGTGCCAACTTACCCCATAGGTATAGGCAACTTGCCCCGTGATAGTATAGGTTGGCGCACAATTTTCCTGTTACTTTAGACTTCCGCTAAACATAAACTAGAAAAGCTACTATACTCTAAAATCCGGGTATTAATAGCCAAATGTCTGTTCTTTAAAAGTGCAGTTAAAGTTTGTTAAAAAACTTAAATAAAAATTTTACAAAAATCAAAAACTAAAAACTGCGCCCACTAGCCCCGGTCTCCCCCTACCAATTTCATGCATTTTTTGGATTTCTGTGCGACAAATTTACAGCATTTAGTGATGACTTTTTAAAAATGTGTGCGAAGATCAAATTTATGTATTATAGTGTTCTCGAAATTACTGAATTTCATACATTATCTATATTCCAGTACACGAGGTTGCAGCATACATATAATTATTTTCTATTTGTTTCCATGGATTTCGCTTAACTGCGTGTCTTATTTGAGATTTATTTAAATTTTTTATAAAGCATGTGCCAACTTACCCCATAGGTATAGGCAACTTGCCCCGTGACGGGGTAGATTGGTGCACAATTTTCCTTTTATTTTAGGCTTCCGCTAAACATAAACTACAAAAGCTACAAACTCTAAACTCCGGGTATTTATAGCCAAATGTCTGTTCTTTAAAAGTGCAGTTAAAGTTTGTTAAAAAACTTAAATAAAAAATTTATAAAAATCAAAAAGTAAAAACTGCCCCCAGTTTCTCCTACCAATTTCATGCATTCTTTGGATTTCTGTGCAACAAATTTACAGCATTTAGTGATGACTTTTTTTTTAATGTGTGCGAAGATCAAATTTATGTATTATAGTGTTCTCGAAATTACTGAATTTCATACATTATTTATATTCCAATACACGAGGTTGCAGCATAAATATAATCATTTTCTATTTGTTTCCATAGGTGGGATACGCATATTATTACGTTGCAATCAACATAGCATTACTGAAATTAATGCACTTTAGAGATTGCTATACATGGGGGCTGCTGCATAGTGATATATTTTTTTATTTGTTTCTTCGGCGCAAAGCGCATATACGTACATTTTGGCAATTGTAGATTTACCGAATTTCTCATATTTTCTAATACTTCAAGCCCCACCAGTGGCCGAGAGGTTCTGCTCTCGAAGCTAGTAGACGGGAAGTGCTGGGTTCAATCCCAATCGCTCCCGTCGTCCTAATCATTCGGAGTTTTTGTGGTTTTCTTCGAACCTTCGCTTTCCAAGCGTAAACACGGGTTAGGTTCACTTAGAAAGACCACACGGAGGGCACCTCCCCCTTAGGGTCTATATCCCTCGTGCTGATAACTGGCCGTCATAAACACAACCAACCAACCTATTACTTCAGACACAGAATTATTGTCAACACTTAAAAATATTCATAAAAATGTACATGAAATAATTGGATTCGCACTGCTTATATTACCCTTTTACTTGTATCTTATTAAATTTGAGATTCATTACATTTAAACTCATTCATACAATTAAAAGGAAATTTGTATTTTTTATTTATTTACCGTTACACTAGTACTGAGATTAAGCTCAAACCATTAAACGTAGTCGACATGCCCAGAAAGATATTGGACATATTTCGCAATTACTCAGAATAATTTAGATGTTTCCCTTTCTTCTTTTTCAATTTTTTCATTCAGCCATGAAACTTAATATTTTAAAATCGTTTTTTCTTTATCCGCTGGATCGTGAGCAATATATTTGGTTTTACATATGCATGTTGAACAAAGGAGGATTTGGAGATAACATCTTCTTTGTAATTAACTTCGGGTAATATATTCTTTGCTCTTAATTTCTGAAAATATCTGATTTATACCTAATGAGAAAATTAATTTTAATTGTATGGATTCTTAATTATTCAGATTTAGTGCAACACATGTATGAATACCACTTGCGCCAAATGTTGTTAGTTTTGTATGGTGCCAGTTTAGCACGAATACAATGGTTTTCCAATCAGGTGACTATGAAAACTCTAAAATAGATGTAATATGTGTGTCTTGTTCATATTCCAAAGAAAAAAATCCCTGCCGGCCCGGCCTACAGGCAGAGGTAGATTTCGCAGTTAAGTATACTAATTTCACCAACAAAAACTAAATCATGATTAGATATAAATCCACTTAAACAGTTTTATCTGTCTGCTTTTGACGAGTTTTTATTTCATTTTTATATAATAGCTGGCTTTATCAGAATCATGTTAAGACGGTATTAAAAAAAATACTTTTCCATCCTCAACAACTGGAAATTTTCTGGCACATTTTCAGAATTATTTTTACTAAAAAAAAAATATGAAACTTGCTGACGTGATTTTTGAAAAGATTTATAAGCAACCTGTGTCTTTATTTTTCTTTCAATTAATTAAAACTTAATTAATAAACAATTATTTTCTCAGTAGGGAAATATTTTTCGTTTCTAACACAATCGCTTCGGGAAATTCTGTTCAAAATGCCCACTTTGCCATCATTTTTTGAAATATATTCTGCCTCTATCAAAAAATCGATCATTACGGTACATTATATAGTTTCTGAATAAGAGAATCTACCAACTGGATACGTTTGAGAGCAAAAATGAATTTAAAAATGAGTAAGAAAATAAGCAGTTTTGATTTGAATACACCCTTAATAAGATGATTTTTTTCTTCAACCACTTTGTATTTTTAATTTTTTTTGCTGTAAGAATTGGTCCTATTAAAAACTTGTCTATATAAATGTTGAAAACAATATTAAGAAGATATATGATAAAATCATGGAGATTTTATATCTTGTGAATTGAAGGAGTTATGAAATTTTTTCTTCTTCAACCCCCCTTTTTTGTTTTTGTTTTCGTTTTTTTTTTTTTTTTTCGGTAAGAATTGGTCCTATCAAAAACTTGTGAATATAAAAGTTGCAGATAATATTAAGGAGATGTATAATAAAATTAATTGGATTTGCTATCTTGAGAACTGACGAAGTTATGAATTTTTTTTCTCCCAAAAACCCCATTTTTTGCGTCCTTTGAGCCCATTTTTAATTTTATCAAAAATCTGTGATACATAAATTTTTGGCCCTATTTTTAGAAGCAATAAAAACTTTAAACTGATTTGATATGTACAAAAATTAAGAAGTTATGGTTTTTTTTCGGTTTTCACAAAACCCCTCCCTATTTCCATCCCCTTTGTCCGATTTTGCCCATTAACGAACTTGACTGAGATTTTATGGCCCTTGATTTTATGTATCAGTTTGGAAGAGATTTGTACAGAATTGTGGAAGTTATCGTGTCCAGAAGAAAGTGATATATATATATATATATATATATATATATATATATATATATATATATATATATATATAGATATATATATAGATAGATAGATAGATAGATAGATAGATAGATAAAGTTTTTTACTGAGGGTGGTTTTGGGTTCTAGGGGTCATGATTGGTGTAGATCTGCAAAAATGTTTCAGAAATTCCAACATAGGAACGATCCCAAGAGTTAGTATTTCATACGAAATCTACCTAAAAATGTACGTTTGGTCGTTGATAGATAATGGACGAAAAAAGACATGGCATTCACAAAACGAATAATAAAAATATTGCAAGAAAGGAAAATATATATATATATATATAATCATGCAGATTGACGAATTATATAAGATGATGAGATGATTGATTATTGTTATATCAAAAGTTTATTTAATATTTAAATGCTAAAATATCACGCAGTGTCGATTGGATGATGTCAACACTTGTATTAATTTAAACCTGCTCCAGAATAGAATTATTAGAACTGGTGAAACATAAAATAAACAATTTGATATCAATTAATAATTAAATGAAATTGTAAGATTATCATATAATTTTTACAAAACTAGTTCCTATATAATTTTATTATAGTTTAAAAATATTTTTAAGGGCTTTTTTCATGATTACTTGTAGTGTACGTCACATGCTACGATTTTTCGCTACCAGTATTTTAGAACGAAAAAATGTGACTTATTTTATGCGAGATATCTCATTAATTGATTAAGGTCAAGCAAACTTTAAGAAAATAACGGTGGCCAACAAGCATAGCAGTTATTAGTTGTGTGACTTACACTACAAAAACCCATGGAATTAGTCTAAGATATTCCTTTTATTTACACTATATATCGCTCACCCACACGAAAAGTGACACATCTCGCAAAAATTCATTTTGCGTTTTATTCCACTAATAAGTCTGTCATAGGTGCGTCGTCTTGCTACATTAACCCATTAGCCGCTGGTGTTGTGTTGACGCAACAGTAAGACCAATGTCAGACGGGAGACTTTTTTGCTGCTTTTTTGTTTAAGTATTATCCATTCACAATGCTATAGCATTGTGAATGGATAATACTTAAGCAAAAAAGCAGCAAATAAGACGCCCGTCTGACATTGGTCTAAAATTAAAAACTCATGCTTGAATTTACTATCATGCTACCACTATATTTTAATTTAAAAAAATACCTTATTTAATAACAGGAATTTTCATCATTAAATAAAATGAAGATTTTCTTAACAAAAATTGTGGTGCCGATCGCTTAACCGCAAAAAAAGTTGATGATCCCTATGTCGTAGTTTTGGCGGTTAAGGGTGAATTCCAGTCCACACTGCTTATTTTCTGATTCTCTTTTGCTCTCACACGCATCAAACTGGGAAATGTTTCTTATTTAGAAACTACATAATGTGCCGTGCTTCTCGATTTTTTGATATATGCAGAAAATATTGTAAAAAAATGTTGTCGAAGTTTGCCTTTTGAACCAAATTTTCCAAAGCGGGAGATCTGGGAATGAAAAAAATGGTCATACTGGGAAAATAATTGTTTAACCCTTTCAAGGGCGGTGGCTAGATGGTCTAGCCACCTAATTTTAATTCCAAAACTGACAAATGGCACCACAAATATTTTATTAAAATTTTGCTTTTGTAATGAAAGTACAAATTAGCGGGTTTTTATTTTATAAGAAATTTGTTTGAATATTCTGGTGTCAGTCAATTATTTCACCAGTTTACGAACAGAATTCTTCTGCCCCTGAAAGGGTTAAAAGTCAAATTCTAATGAATTGAACAAAAATTGAAATCACACACCCTCTTATACATCTCTTCAAAAATCACCTCAGCAAGTTTCATGTTTTTACTTTTAAAAATGAGTCTGAAAATGTCTTAGGAAATTTCGAGCTGTTGAGAGTAGAAAAATAGTTTTTCGAATACACCCTTAATGGGTTAAAAGTTTCAGAAATGTAGTTATCAGGTAACTCGCTTTATTACGCTATATGTTCATTCGTGACCATAGAATGAGAGTGGATTGTTTGGGGAGGTAAGATTACTCTACCCTCCAAACCTCACCTATTTCTTCATTCGTAAGGGTTTTATGCTTTTATCTACGTTTTTACTACTGCATGCAGAGCTGAGCGCTATAATTTCATGTTACAGTAAAAACATGCAAATCTTCTTTTCCCTCTTTTGTGAAATTTACTTTTGTCGAGATGTATCAGTGTTCTTGCTAGTGAGCGATATGTACACTTAAACTTCCTAGTAGTATTTTTAAAGGCATTTGCATAGTGATATATTTTTAGTACATATTTTTACTGTTGTGTTACTTAACTGCTGTGTATTCCAATTGCTATAGTTATTGGATTGATATATCAGAAATTTATGAAAAATATTATTGCTAAACAGTGTACAATTGGAAACTACACAACGCATTTAAAATCTACATGACATTAAAATGATTAAACATTGAAATGATGTTTAAAAAAAAAAAAAAAAAAAAAAAAAAAAAATCCCGACAGTTTTAACTAACATACTTGGTCTTTTTCAAGAGATACTTACCTTATACCTATAAGGGATACTTGCCTTGAAAAAGACCAAGTATGTCGGTTGAAACTGTCGGGATTTTTTTAAACATTATTTCAATGTTTAAACGTCATGCCTTTTAGTGTCATGCAGATTTTAAATGCGTTGTATAGTTTCCCATTGTACACTATTTGGCAATGTATTAGTATTTTTCATATAGTTATCACACAGTGTAAAGTCCAATCTTAAATAGATACTATCAAAAATGGTCAGCTTGAAAAAAAAGAATATTTAAACATTTTTCGAACATATTTTTGTTATTAACCATAGTCTGATATACTGCCATTCTCCTACTCGCCGCTTTCTAAAACATAATATTTTTTGAAAAATAAAAAGATTATAATTCGATCTCTGACCGGTAAAAAGGTTTTGAAAATATTTTGGAACACAAAGAAAATTTGAAGGGATTTTTATTTATAGAAAGAAATTTAAAGTACAATTCTAAGATTCTGCTTCGCTTTTTATCCATTTTGGCCTATTTTATATTTTCCTTTTTTGTCTCAAAATTGAACTTGAATGCATCAACAAAGAATTCTTTTCCTTATAAAAGAAATCACCATTATGTCCTTACAATTTTTTTTAGAATGGAAGAAAAATTGAATTACAATACAAAATGTGAATAAGACTATAGGAAAAACGAGAAACAATGTTGCAAATACAAAGGATAACTGGAGAAAAAACTTTTAAAACTGGCACAACCTTTAAAACAGAGTTTTAAAAATTTCAAGAATCACTTTTTTGAACTAAACTACCTGTTTTTCTTCCTGCCTGTTTCCCTTTCATCACATTTTCTTCGACTGAAATTTTCTTTCGAACATTTTTTGCCGTATATTAGGTTTTACGTGGCCTTGTGTTATAGGTTTATTTGTCTTAAATTGAGGTCGTAAAATGTGAAATATAAAATTGATATTAATGTTTGTTTAAAGAAAAATACTTTTATCAACGCGTTAATCAGGGAACATACAGGATATTCTGGAATGGACTGAGCGTTTTCGAAATTTAAGGGGTCTCAGGACGCTTAAAACTTAAAATTTTTTGAAATTTTATTTATTTATTTATTTATTTTTTTTAGATGTGAAACTCCTATCTTCTCTGAACATTTTAATATAATTGTTTCCATGAAATTCTCATTAGAACAGAATTTATGACTTTTAGAACTATACCCGCTCAATAACTAAAGCGGCGTTTCCGAAACTTTGAAGTCGTTTTTTCTCCAAACGAAGTTTTTGGCCATAAGGCGCAGGCATCTCAAAAACTTCTGAATATTTTTTCATGAAATTTTTAAAACATATGTTTCATGTTAGTCTGTATAAACTGAACCTAAATTTTCGTTTTTATTGTTAAAAAAAAAAAAAACACTCTTTTTAGGTGATTATACTCTTGAAATTTTCAAAATTTTGTATTAGCTAAATACAACTTTGTACTAAAAATATAAAAGTAATTTAACCCTTAACCGGGAACGTGAAAATCCCGTGCACAAACGGAACACTTAATAATTTACCAAATAGTGAACTTAAACATTTAACCTTTAATAGTAATGCATTAACAGGACGAAATGTTTTAATATAACAGCATAAAAATAAGTTTGGAATGTCGGAGAGAGAAAAAATTAAGGGCAGATATGCATACGCAAACATCACACAAATGAACGTTTCCGGTTAATTGTTAAATACAAATTTATTTAGGTTAAGAGAAATCATTATAATTTGATGTGTAATTAAGCACAAAAAATTTCATTCTAGTTCCAGAATTTATTTTGTAATCCTGCGCGTAAGCTGTTATACAAATTTTCGACTCGACAAATATCTGACAGTTTTGGAGACTGTGGTAGCGAACCAGCCACCCGAGGTTCGAAAGTGACCTGAAGCAGGGTCCCAGTTGGGGGTGGTCTCTGGAGACTTGGAGGTGGTGTTCCTCTCCCGAGCCTTGGTTTCCTAAGTGTTTGTGTGTGTGTGAAAAAAATGAAAAATGAATAGAAATTTAGAAAACAAAAAATAAGGAAAACAAAAGGGGATATGACGTGTTGTGGTTTGCTTCGATGGGGCCCTTTCCTGAGTCAATGGGAGGCAAGTCTGGCCGGTGTCGACTACAGATAGTGTGGGAGCTTGATTCGTGGACCCACTGACTTGTAGAAGGTGACGGTTAGATGGCGGAAACCACGCTCTAGTGGAGAACCGTGTGCTCGGGAGGTGTCGACTGCGGCCGGCGTAGGTGGCATAGCATTGAAGCCTAGCCAACTATCAGGAGGTGTGTGTCGACCGGATACCAAGCCCCTTCTTGGGTTTCTACCCAACTTTATGTTGTGATGTTTTATGTGTGTGCTATGTTGCTTGGGAGACGGGATGCCGGATCTACGTGTCTGCTGCAAAATCTAGTCCGGCGTGACTATGCGTAGGCGGGATTTACTGCTTCCGCTAGTCGGATGAGCATTATTCCTTTCTTTCTTTTCTTGATATGAAGGTGGCACGGTGGTGCGAGCCATGTTTGGGAAACCAACGAGTCCGGGTTTGGGGTTGCGATGCGGTTCAGGGACTGGCTGGAGATCTTGAGAAGTGATGTTCCACCCGTTCCGCTTCTGTAGGCCCCTTGTTAGGGTGTAGAACTTGTTTGAACTTGTTCGATACCTGACATGATACCTGGGGCACATGGTGATCTACTCGGGGCGTAATACCGTTTTTTATTTACCGGCTGTTATTTTTATAACAGCGTAAAACCACTGTTGTTCATTAGAACTTGTTAGTTGGGAAATAAGCTTGATATGTGCACCACATGTCTGGTCCCGGGCCCTGTTGTGGCTCTGAGCCTAGCTAGTATATACTGAAAAGCGAACCGTCTTATTCCGCTTTTTAGGTCTCTAGGCAGGGTACCGGACTCGCTTCGGTACCTAAGGGGGCACATTGCGATCCCCTTGAGGCGTAATATTTGTAAAGGTTGTTGGTGACTGAAGATTGGATGTCGATGGTGGTAGACTGAAACACGGATGTCTTTTTGGTCCTCTAAGTAGGGTACTTGGTGCAAGTTACCTTCGGTATCTGAGGTGGTGGCCGCATCCCTTCGAGGTTTGGCTAGCGGCAATACGCAGGATCCATCTTTAAAGTACTATTTGCTTATCATTTGACTATTTGCTTATCATTACTTGCCATATGAAGTTGTCGGTTTTTACAATGTCGTTGTCAGTGGAAGGCATTTTGCAGTGACTTGATAAGCCACGCTGTGGTTAGGTTCGGCTGTGCCATAAATATGCGGCGTCGCCCCTGGTGCAGGCATTTTCTTGAGTATCGAACTCGGCATAACAGTCCGCGGGGCGAACAAAATCAGGCAGCAGTACAGACTTTGCGAGGTTTTAGGTTGTGGTTTGGCCTTGCGTGTCTCAAGCTCAGCTGTTTCGACTGGCGGTTGTTGTCGTAGAGACTGGGCGTCACCTGGTTCCTGATAGGATCCGCATGGATCTAATCGGATCCAGATCGGGGAACTATTAGTTTTATCCTTATAAGACCGTTTTTGGTATTTTTCCGATAATTTCGGTATGTGTGTGAGTGAGCACGATAGGGTACAAACTGGGTTTCCGAATGAGCTTCTATTTCGTGTAAATGTTATAGGTCACTGTCTCATCATAAGTCACTGTCTTTATTCATTTGTAGAAATCTGAAATAGGGTTTTGTATCTAAACAATTTTCCAAAATTTTAAAAACATTTTGCCTTCAGATGTAACCGATAAGTATTTTTATTTTTAACTAAATTTTTCAAATAAATATTTTTGTTCCTCACGCTCATCTTATGCCTATATAATGACATATACCGTCAGAACGTGAATTCATTTGATAAACCTTTTTTCAATAAACAAGTAAGAAAAAACATGCACACAGCATAGATTATGAAACACTTTCCAACAGTCCCTGAAAGCTTTAACGAAACTTCGTTACTTAGGGAAATAAGGTAAATAAGATAACTAAGTAAGCATTTAAAAATCTGATTTCAGTAGTTATCGCCCATAGCCAAACTGGTATTCCAATTCTTTTGAAAAGCCCTGTATTCGATCTGTATGTTGATATATATACTATATAATGGGAAAATTTAGTTTAGCAAGAAAATGCATAACAGGTTGAAATTCATCTTTCAACAATTTATTATAATAGATGGAAACATGCTTGAATACTTTTGCACAGCCCTCTAGTTTACATAGTACTTTTATTACATGCCAATATTTAGCAAAAATTTAATTCAAACAAAACACGCTTAAAACTACTGAAATTACATTTCCAGAAATTATCACCCATAGACGGCCATGTATCCAACTCTTTGCTTGGCCCTGTATATCATTTTATCTATAACCTACAAATATTTCTTAGTACACTAAATTCTGTTCAGTGTAAAAATGCATAACTCCTTTAAAACCCACCTTTAAGCAATTTATGCTCATACTCAGTAACCTTTACGAATTCATTTCTGTAGCTCTGTATATGACCTATAGCATTTATACGCACTTTATAGTATGCATAAATATAGTGAACAAGTAGGTAAGTGTGATCACTGATCGCACAGAGGCTTTCGTTTAATATTCCTTTCAAAACACTTTATCCTTTTGAAAAATGTGTTAGTTCCACATATTGCAACCAGGGGCGCACTCTATTCTAAACAAACATGTATCCGAACGAAACTCTGTTTGATATACTATCCATAAATATATTAGTCGGGGGGATTGGGCCGATAGCACCGGAGATAACTGGGCGCCCCTGGCGGTAAAAAGTGGAACTAAAATATGTAAGGCTATGGTGCATAATATGAAAGAATGGTCAAAGGGGTGTCGGCAAAAGTTGGAAAAGTGCTCCCCGGGTTAAAAGAGCGGAGGCTAAAAAAATTGCTTTAAATACACAAGTTAGAGCCGGAGGAGTAAATAATATAAGACTTTTTGAAAATTTTATGATTTTCCGTGTGGTCTGAGGTATTCAGCTATACGTATGCAAAAATTCATGTCTCCAACTTAATTAGGGGCTCCTTAGAAAGAATTGCTTAAAATACATATGTGGTAGCTCAAAGGGTTAAACGTAAGACTTTTTCAAGATTTTTTATTTGTCGTCTGGCCTCAGGTGTTCTGCTATAAGTATGCAAAATTTCAAATCTCCAATATAATAAGGGGCTCAGTTAGAAAGAATTCCTTAAAATACGCATGTGGGAGCCCAAAGGGTTAAATGTACGATTTTTTTCAAAATTTTATGATTTGTCATATGATATGTGGTGTTCAGCTATAAGTATGCAAAATTTCAAGCCTCCAACTAAATAGGGACTCACTTAGAAAGAATTGTTAAAATGCACATGTGGGAGCTCAAAGGGTTAAATGCTTTTTCAAAATTGCATGGTTTCTTATTTGATGCGAGTTCAGTTCAGTGTAAAAATGCATAACTCCATAGCATAGCGGTGTTGAGCTATAAGTATGCAAAATTTCAAGTCTCCAACATGTATAGTTTCTGAGAACGGGCTCTGTGACAGTCGGACAGACGGGCAGACAGACAGAAGAGCGAGACGAATAGGGTTTCGTCAGATGGTCGAAACCCTAAAAAAGCGCATATCATAATTAAAAATGCATTTCGAGCAATCTTTACTAATATAAAGTAATTCGGATACAATATAGTATCTAAAATCTTTTCAAATACACCGCAAACAATTTTCCCTGTACCATTATGAACGGAATACTTTTGTGTGGCCCTATAAATGAACAATAACTATTCTTTGCACCGCATATTTTAGTGGACTTCATAAATGAATATCACTTTTACTATGTCTGAAAGAGTGTGTAACACCATTAAAAATCATTTGAAACGATTTTTTTCCCTTCGGCCGTAATGTAACGGAAAACTTTTGACTGTCCCTGTAAATGAACTAAACATGCTACAAACTTCATTTGAAATAGGGAACGTGCTATGGTGTTCAGCTATAAGTATGCAAAATTTCACGCCTCCAACATAAATAGGGGCTCACGTAGAAAGAATTGTTTAAAATACACATATGGGAGCCAAAGGGTTAAATGTACGACTTTTTCAAAATTTTATGATTTGACGTTTGATGTGAGGTGTTCAGCTATGAGTATGCCAAATTTCAAGCCTCCAACCTAATTAGGGATCACTTAGAAAGAATTGTTTAAAATACAGATGTGGGAGCCCAAAGGGTTAAATGTACGACTTTTTCAAAATTTTATGATTTGTCGTATGATGTGTGGTGTTCAGCTATAACCCAGCAAAGAAAGAAACAGTGGGCCATCAGCTGGAAAAAAGATGGCAGCCAGCAATGCTATCAGCGGCAAAGTGCATGGGTGCCATTACTTAAACCTGTCGAAAAGTGTCCAAGCCGAATGCAGCTGGCCCATCAGTGATGGCCAACAGCAGGTCAGCATTGGTATGTCATCACATTACTTCAATCCGGCACTTTTACTGCAGTGCTAGCACCTATCCCACTGCTATTCCTTTGCTGGCCCAGCACTTTCCCTTACAAATTTTTTTTATAGATTTCTATAAAAAAACAAAGTACTATATAATTATGGCCCTTTTTTCTATAAGCTAGTTTCACCAAGAGCTATAGAAAAATCTGTAGAAGTTTCTATAATAGAAATATTTGAACTCCATGTGGTCACCCTCCCAAGTACTGACCGCGCTCGATACTGCTTCGTTTTCGTGATCGGACGTAAACAAGCGCTTTCAGCCTACGCTACGATTGCTCGTAGTTTTCAAGCTCTCATTACACTATTCCAAGTTTGTTTCTTTTGTGATTTACGTTCCCAATCATTAAACTGGTATAGAAATTATTCTATTGTATAGAAATCCTATGTATTTTATACGCTTTTTTTTTTTTTTTTTTTTTTTTTTATTATTATTATTATTATTATTGATTCTGAACTGCGTGAAGCGTGCAGTTGTTCGGAAAATTTTAGTGTACTTAAAAAATTGTTATTCGTAGTGAAACAGGTGCAGCTTAAAAAGTACTATTTTGTTTGTGTATTAAAATAGTTTTCTTTTTATATAATACGGGTTACTTACATATATTAATCATGGAAAGTAAAAAAAAAAAAAAAATCCATGACAACAATACTTTTCTCATATTGTCTCCGACACTAGCACTGATAAAGTCAAATTGATAGTGCTCAGAATCGGACCTTAATTTTGAGTTTGAAGCAATTTTAATCAGTTTAAATTTTGTACTAACTGTCATTAAACGATCGTTAAATTTCATTATATCAGGGTTCGTACGTGTCCTTGAATTTCCAGACTAAGAAATTCTTCGGTACAGTATTTCCTTATGGAAAAATCTTTCCTTAAATAAGACGAAATTTCGTCTGTTTAATCAGGATTTATTTTTCTATTAAAAAATACTGATATTTGGCATTGAAAATAACGGTACCCGTACGAACCCTGTATACGTACATATAAATGTATATAACAAAATCTTAGTTATAAGAGTAAATTTTTTTAAGTTAAACTTACTTGAACTAGTTTTGCATAAAGAGTAGACAAATTTTTTTTCTATTTAAGAGTATTTTCATAAAAGCTTCCAGAGTTTTCTGAGTATGCTCTTATGCAAAACTTCCTAGTTAATAGTTTCTAAAATTATTATGATATTAAAAAAAAAAATCTGTTGTAAAATGTTTCTTTACATTCATTGAGACAACTATTGAAATTCATGCAGGTAATAAATTCATAGACAAGTTGATGCTACAGCTATTGTATTCAGATATAAATGTAAAAGATAAAAATATAGTATACATAAATATATTCTATAGTTGTTATAATGAGTGTTTTAATGTATCCGATAGACAAGATTTATTTTAGTCAAGGACTATGAATGTCTTACGCTATTTGTGAATATATTACTATAAGGAATAGAAATAAAATTATACTATACCTAATGAAAAAGAATAAGGCACATTGGATTTCCTTGAAGCGTTGTCGTCACAGCATTTCTTCATTAAAGTGATGAAACTTTTATGGTAGCAATGCATATGATAACCCTCTTTCAGATTAGCATTCGATGATAAAATAATGTCTTTATATTTCAACCTATGTTTTCGCCGAATTTTCAACACTTCACGACATTTTGTAGAGTTTTTTCACTAAAAACAGTGATTTTTCCTTCGCTTTTTAGCCAAATAATACATTTTTTTTTTTTTACTTTCCATAATGAATATCTATAAGTAACGCGTATTATACAGGGTGTCCCTAAACTCATGGTTCATACGCTAGGGGGTGATAGAACACATCAAGACGAGTAATAGTAAGTAGGAAACCAAGGGTCCCAAACGTATTCCAAAGGAGACAGGCGCCATCAAAGTTTAGGGTCCCAAATTGCAAATGATGATAAAAAAGGGAAAAATGGGTTGATTTTTTTGCGGTTTTCGCTAAAATCATAAAGTTAGTATTTTCTTTTAAAATTTTTTTAAAGAGAAAGTTATAGAAATGCCGGTAGAGGGTGCTCTAGACTTTGGAGTACCGAATAACTACTTTTCACCGTTTTTTTTAACACTGTTAAATGATTTCTAAAGCTTAGACCTTAATTTAAATTTTGTGTGCACAAGTGAAATCATCGGGAGTGGTTAAGTGGAGCAAATTTAACTGTGTTCAGGGGGTTGATTTTTGAACGATCGTATGTAATGGACAAAATAATAAGTGCTGAAGCAAACTTTAAGAGGTGATAGTACACATCAAAACAAACAACATTCACTAAGTAATGCATGATTTGAATTCAAACGCAAACGTGTTAGACCATGTTCAAACTAGATACATGCAAGCGCTATAGCTACCATTATGCTGTAAGTTTCCGGAAGAAGAATATGAAAACGTGACATGGGGAAGAAGAAGAACGCGTATGCAAATTTTCGCTGACATAAAAGTTACTTATTCGAGTGTGCAATTGTAAAACTGGGAACTGTTCACAGCAGCTGTCTTCATTTACTCTGCGGATAGCTGATAATATGGTTTCGTACTCTAACCAGGAGAAAGCCGAGGTGCATTACATGTATGGAGCTGCACACGGCAATGCAACAGAAGCTCAAAGATTGTACCGAGAGCGTTTTCCAACCAGACGTGTTCCTGATGCGAGGCTATTTCAACGACTGCACCAACAACTGTGCGAAAGGGGTTCTTTTGCAAGTTGCATGCAGGATACCGGACGTTCCAGGAGTGTAAGAACGCCATCCGTTACGGATAACATTTTGGAACGTTTCAGCGAGAGGCCTGAATCTAGCACGCGGGAACCGTCCAAAGAAGTTAATGTTTCCCGTCATACCGTGTGGCGAGTTCTGCGAGAGGAATGCATCCGTACCATGCGCAGAGAGTTCAAGGCCTAGAACCAGCGGATTACCAGGCACGTGTCAATTTTAGCACGTGGTTGCTCCAACAAACGGCTGTGGACCCTGCTTTTTGTGCACATGTGTTGTTCACGGACGAATGCACATTCACAAGCGAGGGCATTTTGAATATCCACAATTATCATGTGTGGTCAAATGAAAACCGATACACAATACGTCCACGTTCGTTCCAGCGACGTTTTGCGGTCAATATTTGGGCCGGAATCGTTCACGATTATCTAATTGGGCCATACTTACTGCCAACGCGCCTGGATGGAGATTCATATCTTGTGTTTCTGCAACAGGTGTTGCCAGAACTATTAAACTATGTTCCAGCACCCATAAGACGACGTATGTGGTTCCAACAGGACGGAGCACCGGCCCATTACAGCCTGGATGCCCTCAACGCCCTGAATATCATGTATCCGGGGCGATGTATAGGTCGTGGCGGTCCAATCAGCTGGCCGGCCCGTTCACCCGATTTATCCTGTCTGGACTTTTTCTTGTGGGGTCATATGAAGAGCCTGATATACGAAGATGGTCCCGTAGATTCTGCTGAAGACCTTGTTGCCCGGATATCCGTTGCTTCGGCCACCATAAGAGAGATGCTTAATGTTTTCGCCAATGTACGGCGGTTAATCCATCGACGGCTTCAAGACCGCGTTCGTGTTGGAGGCTGCAATTTTGAACAATTCCTGTGTGGAGTACTTCGTGTTGTTTATTTTCATTTGATTAAATAAAGTGTTTTTCTTCCTTTTTTTGGTTTCTTTTCATTCCATCTCTGTCTGTCCTGATTTCCATCATTTTGTTATTATTTTGCTCATTACATACGATCGTTCAAAAATCAACCCCCTGAACACAGTTAAATTTGCTCCACTTAACCACTCCCGAAGATTTCACTTGTGCGCACAAAATTTAAGTTAAGGTCTAAGCTTTAGGAAACATTTAACAGTGTTAAAAAAAAACGGTAAAAAGTAGTTATTCGGTACTCCAAAGTCTAGAGCGCCCTCTACCGGCATTTTCATAACTTTCTCTTTAAAACTTTTTTTTTAAGAAAATACTAATTTAAAGAATGATTTTAGTGAAAACCACAAATAAATCGACCCATTTTTCCCTTTTTTATCATCATTTGCAATTTGGGATCCTAAACATTGATGGCGCCTGTCTCCTTTGGAATACGTTTGGGACCCTTGGTTTCCTATTTACTATTACTCATCTTGATGTGTTCTATAACCCCCTAGCGTATGTACCATGAGTTTAGCGACACCCTGTATAAAAAGAGAAATATTCTAATATACAAACAAAACAGTACTTTTAAAGCTGCACATGTTTCGCAACGAATAAGAATTTTTTAACTACTCCATAATTTTTCGAACAACTACACGCTTGCTATGAGTCACGAGTCTTGAGAGAGCCTATCGCAGTTAGATTTGTTGTGATTGTGCACCCATTTAGTTGAAATTCATCTTAAGATAGCTTTCGCGAGGCACTGCAACGCGGTTTACGTTTTGTTTGTATCGTAAGTCAGTAAATGGATCTTTCAGCTCAACTTAACTGGCACTCGCGCTTATCATTCCCTATTGCCTGGCAAGTAGAAAGTTCCAACAAAAGTATTTGTTATTTTCAAAATATTTTTTCTAAGCATAAATATTATTCTGTTTCAATCCCAGCGTGCCTCAAATAATTTTTTTCGGTAGTTATAAAATACCACTTAAAACGCGTCTGGAACAGTTTTTGGTCCGACTAAATAGTTTGCCTTTTATATTTTTCATTTCCTTAAATACTAAATTTGAAGGTATTAAATGTCCCAAGGATTTCTTTTTTTGCAACGATAATTTTGAAATTTAAAAATTCACGGGTCCGCTAAGTGCCAGGATCCTTCAGCCAGACATTCGATTTTGTATTCAGACATTGCAAAATAAGTTTTACACAACTTTTCATGGTGCCTCAAATACCTACTATAAAATTTTTAACAGCTCTCGGTCTATGCGCCTTTTTGTTCAAACCGAGTGTTTGGCTTCTTGTCAAAGTATGTAAAACCTTATAATTCTTTTGCACAATTATTTTCATTAGTTTTTTTCTGGTTAAAATCTATATCTTTAAAGAAATTATATCTTTATTTATACCATAGCTACCAACACTTGCTCTTTTTTGTACCACAAAAATCTGTACATTTTAACTGTATATATATTTTTTTTAAATCTTGTATTTTATAAATTTTACCGAATTAATTTAATGGAAAAAGTTTTTCGTATATCCATCAATTTATATTAATATTCTTTTAGAAAATTAGGGAAATAATAAGTACAGAGTAGTCAAGTCTCCGGATTTTTTAATACAGGTGTTTTCCAATAAATAATGTTGTTTATTTAACCTCAGGATTCTAGACTAAATAGAGATAAAATTTATATTCAAAAATCAAAATACTCTGAAGTAGTTCTGAAACAGAGTTTATTAAGAAATTACATAAAATTGTTTCTTCAGCATAATTAACACGTAAAAAATTTTTATTTATCACACGTATAAAATTTTCATACATTCTGAAATTCCTTATTTAACGCAATGCTTGTTTTGAAAACAAATGTTATAATATCAAATTTGAAAATACGACAATATAAAAACCTAGATTGTATAAAATTACTATTGGTATCGCATTTAAGTGAATGTTGGTTTGATTTTCTTTTGTGAAAATATTTGGAAATCTATAAATATTTCAATATATTATAGAACAAATATTTCACATGCATTTTATAATGGCACATGACGTTCAAAATAAAATTTAGTGCATGCGTTCGAAGTAAAATTTTTAAATGGAGGCATGTAGATTAGTTTCAATATTTAGAAAAAAAATCTCTATTAAAACTATTAAACTTTCAAAAATATTGTTGTGTTGTTCTTTAATATATATATATATATATATATATTACATCATTTCAAAATGCTAAAACACCATAACTTCAAAACACCATAACCATGTAAAATGTAATATGTTTTATTGCATTTGATATGTGCTGCTGTGGCGCCATTCATGCAGTTATTTTTCATTAATTTTGAAATAAAAAAAATATATATTTAATATTACAATTTATGTTTATTAAATAAATAAAAGTATCAGTAGTATACACACGAATATGTGAAGATAGTTCTCTTATGTAGAAAAGAACGTATTTTTTACAATTTTAGAATTCAAATACAAGGAAAAAAGTTTATTAATAAATCGAATTTTTGTAAGATAGAATTCAAATATTAGGCAAAATGCATTTGCTTTATAATATCATTTCTTTTTTATTAAAATACTACACTATCATATGGCTTCTCTTTGATTTAGACTGAAAAAATATTCATTGACGAAGTGAGTTGCCTGATTCCCAAAGGAAGATTTTTTCACTCGGTCGACCCCTCCAATATGGGGAAGAATTTTAAAGCCTGTTGAAAATAATTCATTTTTAACCTGATTTTTTTGGTAGATATAGATACATCAGGATAATTTTTTTTAGGTAGAAAATAACGTAATTTTTACAGTTTTAAAATTCAAATGCAAGGGAAAAAGTTTATATATAAATCGAATTTTTGTAAGATAGAATTCAAATATTAGGTAAAATGCATTTGCTTTATAACATAAATTCTTTTATATTAAAATACTGCACTATCACATGGCTTCTCTTTGATTTAGCTGAAGAAATATTCATTGACGTAGTGAGTTGCCTGATTCCCAAAGGAAGATTTTTTCACTCAGTCGATCTCTCCAATATGGGGAAGAATATTAAAGCCTGTAGAAAATAATTCATTTTTAACGTCATTTTTTGGTAGATATAGATACATCAGAATATTTTTTTTTTTATGTAGAAGTGGTGTTAGAGTGGGAAATAAAATAACTTATTCCTTTCAGGAACGCATTCTAATATATACATAAACAATTACACATAAATACGAGTAAGTCAGATTTGGGTGAAATAATACATGGTCGTTCATTATAAAAGTAACGTATTGTACCAAATAAGGACACTTTAAGGATTTAGATCACAATAAAATGTGTTATATCAGCATTAACATTTTAAATGTTAGTGGATGTTATATTTAAACATTTCTTTGCAATATTAAATCATACGTTTTCTTCCGTACTCTATTCTCTGTTTGACTTCGGCCGAGCGAGATCAATACAAAAGACACTTCAAAGTGGCCTTGCTAGAAGTATAGGTTCTAAAAAAAGTTATAATTTGCTAATACATAAGATTTTCCACCAAAATAAAGAAAGTGTTTTTAAATTGAATATGATAATTACCGTAAGTACTTTGTGATACATTTTGAAGATTTAGTCACATCAACATGTCTGTTTAACTCTCTGTGCTGGCAACCTAAAACTGACTATTGATAAATATTGATATATCATTTTGCTACATAACGATATATTGTACCAATATTAGTATTTAATATCAACTGAGAAATATAGGCCTAAACATGTCACAAATTTATCCCCATTTGTGACAGGTGTGTTTTTGCCTTGAAATCCAAGAAAAAGAATTAGTGAATGATTTTTACTCTGAAGATTATGCTGTAAACGATTTACACTGCGAAAATGATATTTATATGCCATATGAAAATAAAATATGGAGTTATAAAAGTCAAAATAAACGAATTATCATTTTACGAAGAAATCCAAATAGATTTATTCACATTACAGGCAGAAAAAATATACCTGTGTCCATTCAATTCAGCCCTACAGTTTGGACATCCTTTTATTTATGGAGAAATTTCTTGCACTTTTAACCCTTTCAGGGGCAAGGCACTTCTATTAGTCAAATACTGAAATGAAAGACTGACACCGGAACTTACCAACAATTTTTTTAAAAAAAACATTTTAAAGCTTCTCCTCATGTGCTTAATAAACCGAAAATTCTTGTGTTAAATTAGGTGGTCCAAAAATGAACCACCGCACTTGAAGGGGTTAAGGGGACAAGGGCCCTTCAAACTCATTTTTTTCGATTTAAATGCTATTCACGGGCAGACTCCGTCCATTACGGCATTCATTTAATACGCAAGAAAAAAAGTTTTGTTTGAGAAAAAGAACGAATCTTCCTCAAAATTTTAAGCGTTATGAAGAATTTTTCAAAATGCTCCGTGCGCATTCCATATCAATTAAAATCCCCAATATTTTTTATAGTTGTTTTTCACTATATATGTCATAAAACTGTGCATCTTTTTTTAAAAATTTAAATAGAAAAGTTAAAGGTAATTAATTGTAGAAATTTGATGCAAAAACGCTGAAAATTTCATAAAATTTAGAAAATATCTTTTTTCTTACTTTTATATTCAAATATGTAAAGTTCGATGCACGGTTTTATTTGTATATATAAAACAAACCTGTATAAAAAAAAATATTGGGGATATTAATTGATATGGATGGCGCATGGGGAATTTTGAAAAGTTCTTCGTAACGCTTAAAATATTCAAGAAAATTCCCTATTTTTCTCCAAACATTTTTTTTTATTTCTTGTGTGATAAACATAATGCATATAGTGATCCCTTTAATAGTATTTAATATGAAATTTTAAATAAATAAACCAATTACTTTTTAGGCTCCTTGTCGCCTTAAACAAAGACTTTTATCAAAGACAGGAAACTTTTGAAAAATTAAACAATACTTTATTAGGGGAGATCTTTTCTTAACACATTTCATTTTCGAACACAAACGGTACTAAAAATTTAGACTATTTAAAGATACACGCTAAATAATAGTTAAATTATCCCACACATCGTGTAAAGATTGTAAAATTCAATTAATAATTTGCGCTGATTTCATATTAAAGTTTAATTACTGTATTTAACAACGACGTGTCGAAAGATTCAGTGGTAGGAAAATTACTACGAAACCAGTATCGGTTATATTTTAAACCATTCGAACTTTTCAAGGGCTCATAAATTATCAATTACGTGCTGCAAGTCGACAAGAGACCATTCCTTACAATATATATGCTGATGGCCTTAATACTGGCGTCAAATGACACCTCTTTACCCGACTGCTAAGAAGGGTTATGTGTTTTACGCGTATCTGGGTATGTGGATTTCTTTATGCCCTCAAAGCAACCCAACGGCTAAATGGATTTTAATGATTGATGAACCTATCAATTTGACTTAATCGTTCGATGGTTATAGGCTAGGATTTGCTTTTATAAATTCGAAATGGCGGCCGTAAAATACAAAATAGTAGTAGACACGAAAAGATTTTACGCACCATATTGTGTGGTATATCATTGAATAGGTCTTTCAAAATGAAGACGATGTTTCATTGACTATTTTACAGTAAGAAGCTCTGTTTAAATATTACACAACCTGGAAATTGTGTAAGCAGGATCTCTAGCTTTACTGCAACTCTAACCATCATAGACATCTATAGGCCTCATCAAAACAGTGTTTATAGATAGGAACTAACAATTAAACACAACTTAAAAGTCACCAATACAAGTAAAGAAAAAGAAATAGGTAAGTAATATAAAAAAGTAGCTTAACATTGATGAGAAATAATTAATTAGTTCGCTTTTTACGCAGTCGGGTTTTTTGATTTTTTAAATTTAATTTTTATTAAGTTTTGATTTATGTTATTTTGCTCGTAGTTTTTGAATGGAATAAGCATAAAAAAGTCTTCAATCTATTAAAAATGATTTGTAATTGTTTCAATCTAAAAAATTCAAATGAAGAACCATAAATTGAAATCATTTAAAAGATGTCATTTTACACAGGTAGAGATAGTCTTAAGAGCATGCCTCATTTCGTACAAGTAATTTATATATAATTTTTGTTGAGATTTAGAACTTTAGAAACAGAACTTTATAACTTTCCAAATTATTTTTGTGCCCCTCAAAATGTAATTAAATTTTTTTTAATTAAATAAAACTAACATTGGTATAGAACTAAATTTGTGTTGTTAGAAAGATAGAAATCTTATCTTATTGCATATAAAGTAAATTCAGTTTTTACAAAAACATAGAATTCAAGTATTAGATAACATTTCTTTATTAATCGAGCTTTTATAGATTTTAAGTCAAACATTAAAAAAAAGTACTCGCTTTATAGTCTTTAGTTTATTTGTTTCTTACAACACTTCACGGGAATATGACTTTTCTTCTTTGATTTGGATTAAAGAGGAATGCTTCATAATATCCCAAGAAAGATTTTTTTTTCACTCAATTAATCTTTCTAATATAAGAAAGAATTTGTATAAAACAATTCATTTTAAAGTATTTTTTTCGAAACGGTCACCCCCATGGCGAATTTTCTGGGCGTTACTTTAGAAGGTGACATTAAAATTATTTCCTGCAGAAAGTATGTTCTAAATTTATATATACACATAAATTGATACATTAAATAGTCATCTTTTGATAAAACAAAATATGGTTGTTACTTCTTCACTTGCAAGTTTTCTCTGCACCTGAAGATTGTTTTCTTCTAAATTCAGAACTACATTCCTAAAACAAATTTTTTCTTCTTCATGTTTCTACTAATAATTCGGATTCTTGGAATTTGCTAAGTCATTAGATTTCATGTTCATTTTCCTACTGATTTAGAGTTTTCCGAACTTGATAGGTGAAAATTACTAGACTGTGTGAAAAGATGAATAATATAGTTTTTAATCTCTTGATATATATATAACTCAGTTAGTTCATCTACCCTAATTACAAGTTCTTTCGGTACTAGAAAAACATCAACATGGTTATACGTAGTCCCTTATAAATAGTTATAAGTATATCCATATATTTTGTATACTTCATTATGTTAATTATTATTATGTTTATACACATACGACATTTGTGAAAATATTAGACATTCTTCTATTAGACATTACTTTTATAACATTGTTGCATGTTAGGTAAATAAGATGGGACACCCAAAATACTTGACTATTAAAATGCTAATTATTATGGAGTATCCACATTTCACATTTCTAAAATGTTCTAAGCATTAATGTAAATCAACATGGAAAATCTCTTACTCTGAATAATTGAGAAAAGTCAATTATACCGGAATTTCATCTCTTTGTGAAGTTAACATACCCATCCGCGTCGCACAAATTTACATACTTTTACACGCCTAAAATTATAGTTATATATGTACTCAAAGCCTTGATATTTCCAAATTAAAATTGTATTTTTCATTAAGAAATAATGATCCACAACTAAGACCTATGAAATTTTAAGGCATTCTGGGAAACTCGTGTAATGTAAATAATCTGGGATACCTTTTACTCGGAGTAATTAAGAAAAGAGAGTTATCCCGAAATGGCCTTGTGTTCTCTTAAATTAAAACGTGTCACTCGCTCTCTGATATCTGCACACATTTCTTAGAAATGCACACGAACACACAAACACATATATAAATTCATTCTCCGTTATTTCATGCATGAATATTAAATACAATGTATTATTAAGTATTTACAAATGAGATTTATAATAATTTTGACAATGTTGTAAAAACATATAAAATATATAAGGTCTCTTACTCTGATTAATTTTGGTAGTCCACTTGAAATTTTTCATACAATGGAAAAATTATTATTTTACCATTTTTATCTTTCTGTGTGGATATCACATCCGATCACACACCTATATACGATTATATGAGCACAATTATAGTTATATGTAGAGCGACCGAAAATTCGTTTTCGTTGTCGTTTTCGGCCCAAAATCTGAGTTCCACTGAAAAGTCGTTTTCGGCGAAAATGCTGCCAAACATTCTCTCGGACCGAAACTATCTGTAATCCAAAAACCTCGTTTCTTCCTTCGGAAATTTTGAACATTACTCATTGGAGTTGTAACGGCTCAAATGAGACATGCTTTATTTATTGCTATGAACTTCGCCGTTTATAATTATCAGTCATGTCTCTCTCAAGACGCGAGTGCAAATTATAAAGTAAGAAATGCATATATGACTAAACTTTGAAGAATCTTTTCACGTGCTCATTAAAAACTGCAGACTTGACAGCAATAGAAAATGTTTAGTTTGAAAACGCAGAAGTGTTTCGAATACTCTTTGAGTAAGTTCTATTATAACAGATGATGATTTACAAATATCATTATAAAAGATACCTCGAGGAATGCATACCTAAAACATTTTTCTATTAGATGAAATTAGTATAGTTAGAAAATCGCTTTGTGTCGTTGATGTATTAATTATATTTTATTTTATGTGAAAATAAAAAAGTTTTGGTCAGAGACGCAGAGAGCCAACTTGGGCTACACGTATAACTAATTAATAATTATGTAGTTTTATGTATGTATTATTTAAAAAAAAAATGGACGTTTTCGTTTTCGACCGAAAAAATGAAGATTACCGAAATTCGGTTAAGGTTGCGTTTTCGGTCTTAAAAACCTGTTTCGGTCGATCCTTAGTTACATATGTTACCAAATCTTTTGCATTTTAATACTAAAATAATATTTATTATTAAGCATCCACAGATGACATTTATGAAAGTTTTGAGGCATTTCTGAAACCGCATGCAATGTAAATAAGCTGGGGTATCTCTTACTCCGAATAATTGAGAAAAGACAGTTATCCCTGACTAACATTGTTTTCTCTTAAATTGGAATGCGAGTCATCCGCTCTCTGACATTTATTAAAGCTAGCATGCATTTCTTTCCACTTTAATCTAAATTCCTCAAGAAATAAATCTCAGACAACATGCTTCTTCCAGAAAGATATAAAAAATTCCATCAAAACTATTCATTTATTCTCGACTAGAAATAAATATTTCCAAATTCCATGGATAAGAAAAAAATACCTTTTCTCTACATTGCTACTTGAATATTTATTAAACTAAAAATTTATAATATTTAGCCTTTCGTATATAAAGAATGTCACAAATTAGTGTTAATTGAGAAAATGTCTTTAAAAGTTTACAGCAAAGATGTACATTTTTTGATAATTATGATTGAAAGTGAAACTAATCTTCTTAATTGCTCTTTATGTTCTAATTTATTTCAATACGGTGATAACGGTCAAAAGTTCGTACAGAGCTTTTACCTTTTTTTAGTTTGATTTGTAAAGTATCAATAAAAGATTTTTATTATACTTATTACAAAGGACCTACGTGCAAAACTCGAGGTTGTACAGGAAGTTGGAGACCATAAACCCCACGAAGATACACCTACTGATTTATGATTAGTTATAACAGGGTTTGTACACGTCAGGGACTTCCAAGCCCTTGTTACCAGGATTTTTGTAAAGTAATGTTTGCCTTATTTAATGAAAAAGAAATCTATCTTCAGATATAGCGACCACTACTTTACCAAATTTCTGGTACCAAAACACTTAAAATCCCTTGTATCCTTGATGCGTACGAACCCTGTATAACCAATGTTTGTTGCAATTTATATTACTGTCAACCGGGGCTACATTGGTCCATCCGTTGCCATCGAAATACTCAAGGCCTGAGGACACGAGTTGTGACGTCATCACTAATGGACCGAATTCTCACCGGAAAAATTTGAATAGTAATTTTATTTTATTTTATTTATGGAATATGTATCATCTTATAAAACAATACTAACTATTTAAACTTACTGGTGAGAATTTGGAATCCTTCAATAACGAATCAGCCAGATGAGGCAACACTGTGACATCCCGCATCCAGCTGAATTTTTATTTAGGAATTCCGAATTCCCACCAGTAAGATTAAATAGTTGTTATTGTTTTATAAGATGATAGATATTCCACAAATAAAAGAAAAGAAACTTGCTATTCAAAAATTTCCGGTGTGAGATCCAACACTCGTGAGAAGTCGGTCCATTAGTGATGACGTCACAACTCGTGTCCTCAGGCCTTGAGTATTTCGATGGCAACGGTCCATCCCATAAAAAAAATTATTCTTTGTATTGAACAAACAACCAGTGTTGCCAGATTGGGGACTTTTTAAATTCAGATTATTTGACTATCACAACTTTTTAAAATAGTATAATTCGCCTTATTTTTCAGGACTTTTAATCTATTTTTAAATAAGCCGAATATTTCTATTTCAAAAAAGCGATGACAATCAACAATCTGTTGACAAAAAAGTCCCCAATCTGGCAACACTGCAAACAATACAAGATAATTTGGAGTTTTTGCCCTTGAAAAATATTTTATACCCTTCTATAGGGTATTTGAATAGTTTGGGGTAATTTAAATTTTTTAGGGGCAACACCGGATTTGTTTGTAAACAACTGTTTCGTGTGTAAATTTTAACTCTCCAAACTTTCTATAGTGAAACAATCTGGATAAGAGCTACAAATAAGATAAATATCAAACTATTACCTTTAGTAACCTGTAACCCATGTGTGATCATAATTTTTCCTTTAACTTTTTATTTTGACAGAAAATTTTTACATTTTCATAAAGCTAACATGAAAACTAGTATTTCGGGGCTACTTCGTGCCAGGCTACTTTGTGTACTTTATAAAACCAAATCTATTAAAATATGTTTTAAGTAACATTTTTTTTTTTCAAATGTTAGTCTAGCAAAATGTTACTTTAATTTGTTTTGTTCCAGTTGCTGAGGATAACATGACGAAAACTGTTTCTCGTTTCTTTAATAATAACAATTGGTTTACTGCGTGTAAAAGTTTTAAAAGAACATTAGTTTATCGAGTTTGTAGTGTTAATTTATTAGCAAATGCAATAAATTATCACAAATGCAAAGGGAAGTTTCAATAAAAATGTATTCATTTTTCACATGAAATGTATTCATCTTATGTGAAACTAAGTGAATGGACCAAAGAAGCCCCCAGCAGGGGCTACTTTGTTCCAAAACTTTAAAACTAGTTAAAAAATAAAAATAATAAAACATTTCTTCTTTAAAACCACATAGCTTGCTTCATTGTTTCATGTTAATTGTTTATAACTCCATTTCGACGTTTCGCTGTCCTTCGCTGCAGGTTTACCAATAGAATAGATTGATAGAGAAAACACAATTTTTTAAATTTTGAATAAAGAGAGTTTTGAAATTCATGTCCTCATTTGTAGTATATTATATATATCATTTTATATAATTTACCAAATTACCGAATTTCTGTCAGACGTTTTGAATACAATTTTACTTTTACAATGTGCGTGCTGAAGAATTTCACTTTTAATGATACAGGATTTTTCTTCTCAAATAAGTTTGTTTGAAAATTCTGGTGACATTTAATCATTTTAACATCTAAAGAACATAGTTATTTTGCCACTTAAATTACAATATATCTGAATTACAATATTTAAATATTAATAAATTTTAATTTCAGTTCATAAATAGAAATGTATGGTTTAATAGGTGAACGTGCACATATTATTTTTACACAAATTTGAAAATTTTACACAGCTTCGAAAATTAGTATCTTGAGTAAATAATAAAAATAATACAATATGCGTATAGAATAACTTCAGAAATTAACATATTTATATAAACATCAGGTTAATCATTAAGTACAAAATGTTCAGTATTATTTCAAATAATATAAATAATTTTGAGTGACTAACGTTCAAATAAGTGTACACATGATAAGATTATTAGACTGGAAAATTTAACAAAAAGTACAAAAAAATAAATATTTAAATTTTTAAAGACAGAAAAACTTTGTATTATATCAAAAAATACATTCTAATTAAAGTATTAGATTTCAAAAGTAAATTTTTCCTAATAATTGGTTTTGTTCCCTGCAATAATAGAAAAAAAATTCTGTATGTATTACCGATCACAATTAAAATAAATTTTAGTCTTTCCGTAATTAGACACTTTACGTAATGATTAAAATTTGTTGACAGTAGATTTAAACAGTTGTTTAAATGGTGATTGGTACATACATTAGGAAAATGCATCCTATCAATTTGTACTAACGTAACTCAATTAAGCTCCCAAGGGAATTCAAGCAATTATCGGAATAATATCGCACATATGTGTCGCTAGATTTCTAAACTTCTAATAACGAGATTCAAAATTAACGCGCAAACCATATATTGCTTGACATAGAATACAAACCCTTAGAAATACATAAGCAGACAATACCTACTGTTCGATCTCACTTGCATATCTCAGCGATACCCTATTTTCAAGCATACCTAGCAATCTCAGGTGAATAATGTACCAGCTATATGAGAAGTAGATACAACGTTAAGCACCATTCTGTGATTCACAACAGATAGTTTTCTGTGCCTTCAGGTTGAATTCATAAGTGAGGGTTTCACATCACCTGTGTATCCACACGAGGTGGTTTATATGCTATTCGTGTCGTCCCTTTATACCTCATGTTAAATAAGATGACCTTCACTATTATAATTATTCAAACTGCATTTATACGGATATTTACTTATATGTTTTTACATGCAAATATACTCGACGCACGAGAAAATATATTTTAAAGATTAAATATCTATAGAAGTGTCGCCATGTTTGTAATCGAGGGTGAAATCTAAGTCTATTTTGTAATTGTCTGATATTTATATAAACATATCAAATGCAAATATGCAAGCAAGGAAGAGAAAGTTTTATTAACGCATGAATTATGGTTCGCTTTCAATATTACGCGAATGGCGTATGAAATTAGATTTTTTTTATATTATTATTTCGGATTAATTATCGAAAGAAAATTTCATAATATTAAACACTTATAACTTCAAATAAAGCAGTATGAACGGTAACCACTAATATGTGAGATCATTTATTACGTATATAGTGACGCTAGAAGTAAAATTTTTTATGGCTCAATCTTTAAAATCAGGTATAAGCTTATACATAGATACTTTTTAATTCAAATTATTTTAAATTGATTTAAACAAAAGTCAATCATAGGCGGTATCTTAGTAAAATATTCTAAAACTATATGAGAAAAATATATAACGATACCGTAATATATTTTTATTCGGATTTTTGTAATCGACTCACTGACATGTTATAATTTTGTTACGTTTCAAAATTAAATCTGTAATTATGAATGTTTGCATCCTAAAAATATCTAGTCTATAAGGAAAAAAAGATTGTTCCTAAAACTAATGCCGATTTTCCTATCATCCTCTAACTTTCCAATATGAATTAGCTTGGTGAGGGAAAAAAAAAAATTAAGAAGTTGGAAGAGTAAATGCATAGCTGCCAAGGTTTACGCTTTTTTTCTACTTCTATTTTTTAACAGAAAAATTTTTGATATTTAATCATCGAAAACATAAGATTAAATAAGGCAAATTTTTCTGATCAAAAATAGTGGTAGGAAAGAAGCGTAAAAGTTGGGGATGCCATTGGAGATTGGACAATTTGATGATACCGGGTCTCCCAAAAATGACTGATGGATTTTAAAATTTAATAACTTGCAAACGGTGACAGATATTTAAAAAAACCTTGCAGGAGGGTTATGTATGATGTCAGGAGTTTTTTTTACTGTGATTCTTGATTTTAGTTCGTTTAGTTAAACAAAAGATGGCGCTGAGAGCAACAGGTGCTCAGTCCAGACCCAATTTTTGATACTTCGCGATCCATTCAATACATTTTAATCTCTGTTTTTCGCATGGAAGAAGAGAGAGGCCGAAAAATCGAGCTTTGACTTAGCAGTTACTGCTTTCAGCGCCATCTATCGATATTATTTGTAACTAAAACTCAGAATCGCAATATAAAATATCTTACATAACTCTCCTGCAAGAATTTTTTAAATTTCTGTCACCGTTTGCAAGTTATTAAATTTTTAAATCCATCAGTCATTTTTGGGACACCTGGTATCTAAGTAAAGGCTGTTGCCTGTTTTTAGAGCTATTTCTTTCGAAGTGTTTTAAGTAGAGGTTTTAAGCTGAAAGAGCTAAACGCCACCCATGCTTTTTCAGGATTGGAATCTTAATTGTTTTGAGTTAAACAAAAAAGAAAAACTGCCATTTAACTCTATTTATCACATAAGCATTTTTTTTTTAAATAAGTTAAAAGAAAACAATCTCTGTGAAACTTCTGAAGTATTATGGACTAATTCTAAAGGGATTTAGGAAGAAATAAATTTCAGTGGTTACAAAGCTATTGACTCTCTCGCTGTTCTAAAATAGAATTACACTCTATTTTTTTAGTTAACTGGTCATCAGTGTCTGAAATTATATAATTAACAGAAGCAATCTAACTTCTACTTAAATTATATATTTCAGGTTGTATTACTTTAATATCAGACTTTTTACTATGGTCGTATAAATATATGTGAGATTCTCAAAAGGTGGGATCATTAAATGTTAACTATATGTCATTTTTCAAATTTTCAAATTTAAGGCCAATTTTTTTTAATGGTATAGTATTTTGTCTATAAATATAATATATAAATAATTTTAATAGTATGTCTACAAAATTATACACAAACATTAAAAGACAGCAACTATTCTGGAAAATTAATGATTAAAGCATGTAATTAGCAGTTGTGTACGTTACAAATTTTGGACATTTTTTCGCACGTGCGTTACAGATTTTGGACGTTGCTCTTGGTATTTAAAAAATTCTTAAGACTAAGAATGTAGTAAATGTGTCTGTATACATATATATATATGTATAATTAACTTTTTGTTATCCAGTAATAATAATAATAAAATAATAAAATAATAAAATTTTAAGATATTTATACAAAGCTTTTACAATAAATTATGTCATTTCCTGTCTCTGAATAGAATTAAAAACCCAGTGTAAAAAAAAATAAAGTCAATGATAATTAAAGTTATGTTTGAAAGACTTAAAGTTATGACGTGTGTCCAGTGCCCACCTTTTGAGAATCGCCCATATACAAAAGAAAATCATCAACACATTTAGACGATATTATAATACATTGAAAAGACCATTTTACTTAGAAGTTATCTTATTCTTATAGTACCTCCTTTCTTATGGGAAATATCGGGATTGCAGTTAAAATATATCGAAGTGCTTTATTTCAAACTTGTTAAAGTTTCACACGAATTTTAAGATGAAAGAGTAAACGACTACGTAAGAGCCGATATATGAAGCGAAGCGAAATTAATGTATAAATTTTCATATTTTTAACCCATTAAAGATTGACGTTGCGTTTTCGCAAAATTATATTTGTGATTTTTTAAATTCTTTTGATACCAGTAAAAGAGAAAAGTAAAATTTCGCTTATTTAATTAACACATTTCAGTGATTCATAAAGTAAAAGTAAGCGTTTAACAAAAAGTGGTGTGAACTGAATAAAATACCTGTAAAATATGCTGGTCTTTAATGAGTTTATAACTTTCTTATAATTTATTATTAAAGATGTTTGAATTAAGCATTCGGACACATTGCTATACGACTTAGCATCATAGGAATAAGAACGAATGCTGTGAAATTTTATAATTTTTGGTAAATTCGTAAAAATATTTTCACATATACCTTGAAGCTCCTTATTTTTAAATAAATACATCTGAAATTTTATACATACTTAATACCGGGTGTCCCAAAAATGACTGATGGATTTTAAAATTCAATAACTTGCAAACGGTGACAGATACTAAAAAAATTCTTGCAGGAGTGTTATGACCGATGTCAGGAGTTTTTATGCTGTGATTCTCAGATTTAGTTACAAATAACATCGATAGATGGCGCTGCAAGCAATAACATCTAAATCCAGCCTCGATTTTTCGACCTCTCTCTTCTTCCATGCGAAAAAAGGAGATTAAAATGTATTGAATGGATCCCGAAGTACCAAAAATCGGGTCAGGACTGTGCACCTATTGCTCTCAGCGCCATCTATTATTTGAAAATCGAACTAAAATCAAGAATCACAGTAAAAAACTCCTGACATCATACATAACCCTCCTGCAAGAATGTTTTAAATATCTGTCACCGTTTGCAAGTTATTGAATTTTAAAATCCATCAGTCATTTTTGGGACACCCGGTATATACATTATATTGTCATTAATTACCGGACACTTTAAATTTTAGACATTTTGTCGAATATTTAAAGATATACTTATCGGATTCTTCTGGAACTTCAGGATTACAAAGAATGTGTTTATCAAAGTCGTTCATATTTATCAATGTCGATTTGATAAGGAGAAAAGCTAGGAGCCAACAAAAAATCAAAGAAAAAGGACTAGAAAACAGGAATTCTGCTTTTTCAGAATTTAGTGTCGCCCCCGATGAAAAAAAAAATATATGTATATATAAATAGTACAAAACATATTTCAATTTTAAGACTTAAAGCACAAACTTTTATTTTATGTAAAATGACTTCATTCGCATTCGCTTAAGAATTCCACATTTACGATCCACTCTTAAACATCTACAGTAAAGCATGCATAGGATGTCACTATCGCAAAATAATACACAAATGCAGCAAAAAGATGCCGTTATCCAAGAAACTGGACAAAAGAAGGCTATCTAATGATTCATAGGCATTCATTTGCTTGTAACATTAATATAGACGATTTCAGTCGTGACGTCAGTCATGACGTTTTCGTTGGAAACTGACTCCAAACAAACGGTTGCTATGTTGTATTTTCTATTTTGTTTGTGTGTTGCAGCTTTATCTTATATCTATACCTCACATCTAAGTGTTTTAATACTTGATATATACTGGTAACATTTTCAACGATTTATATTTAAAAAGAAATGACGCATAGCAACCGTTTGTTTGGAGTCAGTTTCCAACCAAAACGTCATGACTGACATCACACTGAAAGGGTCTACAGATACTTAATATTAAATATAGTTTATAATAGCTCCATGTTTTATTATTCGTTTATATTTTTTTCAAAATAGCACGTACTTTAATTACATTTTCTTTCGGTTGTTATGAGAAAATGGCAACAAAAAGATATAATTTCTATTTTTCAACTATTTTACCTTTACTTTCTATATAAATGGAGTACTTGAGTTGCCAAAATTAAACAAATGGTGCTAAAAACTACAAAAAAAATTAATGTTTCAAAAATAAATGTAAATACAGTTTTCAAACAAATTGCATTTAAAAGTACTTTTTTTCCCAATACGACGGTATAAACATTGATAATGTGCGATGCTTAGAAATTAAAAAAAATTGCTATAGAGCATTTAATTGTACAATGATTTGTTTATCGCCAGCTTCTGTAATGTAACGTTATTTTTTGAAGACAAAATAAGCTGGGAGAAAGAAATAGCATACCGTTCCGGGGGCTAAAAATAATAATATCTGGGATCACCCTGTAAAATAAAATGCACGAAATGAACTATCGCTACAGCATACAAATATGCGGATCGTGACAATATGTGTATTCATCTGTGTTAAAATAGCTCGTATATTCATAGAGATATAACGATTTATTTTAAAGTTAAAAAAAATTCTTGCATGTTTTTGCCTATATCATGCAGGGTTTTCGACCAAATTTGACGTCAGTTTAAAAAAATTTGGCAAAATGTAGCAGAAACAACACAGTGCAATTGGAATATATATACATTAAACATTTGATGAAATATGAGCAATTGTACGAAATTTAATTTTTATCTGCGCAACCGATAGCGCGAGCGATAACAAAGATATTTTTACACGATTTAATAGTCATGTCTTTGGAGCAACTCGTATAAAAAATCCAGCCAAATATAGCGAAAATTCACAAAGATATCGGTGATAAAGTGAGCTGATATTTTGTTGTTCTCTAAAACAGCTGAATGAAACAGGATTTTCCATAAATTGTCATTTTTAATTAAGTTTTTTTATTGATGCTATAGTTCTTCTTGGGAAACCACCAGAATGAGCCTATTCCAAGTAAAAAAAGAAGTATAAAAATTGAAGCATTTGTTCCAAATCCACTCGTTCACATTCATTAAATACTAACTACTTTGCTGAAAGTCAGTTAATAAGAAAGGACAATTTGTGGAAAACCCTTTATCCTTCAACGGCTTTTATACAGCAACTAAACATCAGCTCTCTCTATAGCTTATATCTTTCTGAATTTTAACGATATTTGACTGGATTTTTTATATGCGTCGCTCCATAGATTTGACAATTAAATCACAAAAAAATAAAATGTTATCGATTGCGCATGTGCAGTTAAAAATATTTCATACAACTGCTCATATTTCATCAAATGTGTAATGTAATTATATTCCTATTGTAGTATATTGTATCTACCGCATTTTGGCAAATTTTGTGAATCTGGCGTTAAATTTGGTTGAAAACCATGCATGATATAAGCAAAAAAATCTCTGGATCTACATGAATATGCGTGCTAGTCTTACACAAATAAATACGCATATTGTGAAATATCCACATATTCGTATGCTGTAGCGATAGGTTGCTTCGTGCATTTGATTTTACAGTGTGATCCCAAATATTTTTATTCTTCTTTGATTTTTTTTTTTATTTTTTTTTTGTCCCACTAATTGTCCTCTTTATCAAATTGACGTTGATAAATATCAGGTGAAACATATTCTTTGAAATCCTGAATTTTCAGAAGAATCCAACCAGTGCATCTTTAATTATTTGACAAAATGTCTAAAATTGATTGTGATTAATGGCTATACAATTATGGCCATGTGATTAATGGCTATATTTTATATGTACAGTCGTGGAAAAAAAAGTAAACACCCCTTACTAACTCTGCAAAAAATTATCGTAGAAAGAAAGTTACTGGTACCACACGATTGGTAATAAAGTCTACTTTTAAATTATGTATATAAAATTTGCTTAGGGACCCATCTACATATTAAAATGAACCATAACTTTGTTTTTTTTCAATAGATGTACACAATTCTGACAGCATAAATGAACTCTACACCCTTCAATTAGCCTAAAAAAAAATTATGCAATTCGTACGATAAGTTACCGAAAAATTAATTATTTTAAAACGAGCATATTTTAGGGTCTGTATCCAAATTGAAGTACGGTATTCGATTGTTGACCGAGAGAGCTTTATTCTTGATCAAGGCATTTAAGCGCCACTCAGACAATTATTGAAGACTGCTAGATTACAGGATAGCATAAGAAATTTCAAAATCTCTAATCACTTCTATCATAGACGGCCCCTTAAACCATCATTTTGCCGTTTTTTAAGCATAATTTGAAAACTACTTGGAAGAAAAATGTGAAAATTTGGATTTCCATAAAGCAGGACTTAATAAATTTAAATCCATTAAAAAAAATGTAGGTTGCAATTCTTAATTTTATCAAATATTAATTCTTAATTCATAATTTATATCATAAAATTATAAAAATTGCAAATTCAACGTATTTATGTTTGGGTATTTTAGTATTATTGCTCAACAAAGAATTAGCACATTAGGAGTATAATTTCAGGAGATATTAATAAAAATATGAAAGCGTGATTTAACATTAGAAACACTAAATTTTGAATGTTTATAATTCAAAAACTTATCATTCAAATGACTTGAAATTTGGTGTCAAGGCATAGTTTGAACCGAAAATTTGAAATATTTTGCTAAAATTGTGCTCTGGCATTGAAAAAAAATAAAACTTGGGTTCGTTTTAAAATGTAGATGGCAAATTTATATACATCATTTAGAAGTAGACTTTATTTTCAGTCGTTCGGTACCAGTAACTTTCTTCTACGATAATTTGTTGAGGAGTTACTAGGGGTGTTTACTTCTTTTTCCACGACTGTACACACATATATATGTGCACGTGTGTGTGACGCAACCAACGAAGGAGACAGACCGAGATATTTCCTCTCTCTTGGTTGGTTCCACAAATTATCGAAATGCCATGTGATCGAGGTAGGTTGAAAAGTAACTCAGACCGCTGAACTGCGGCGGCCTGTCTCATGCAAATGTCTATAAATAATTGAAGAAGAATATACCTAATAAATTTTGAAATACAAAAGTGTGTAATTTTTTATGTAACTGAATTGATTCCTATGATCTATTTTGTCTGACAGTACTCTGTTTACCAATCATAATGTTGTGTAATAATTAATCTGCTACATATGCTGTGTCAAAATATTATTCGTTTATTATTATTAAATATTATTTGCTTAGAGTTCAAAGTTATATTTTAATGTTAAAATATTTCTTATCTGTTGATAATTAGTGGAATATTTCTTAATAAGTTTCATACATATAAATAAATGTTCAGATTTTTTAACCCCTTAATTCTCGCTCTCGTCAATATCACTGGCTGAGGTGTCGTTCGTTATTTCTCGTGCCCGTAATGTTTCCGGGCTGGAGATTTATTGCTGGAAAAAACTTCTGAAAACAGAAAAATTTAACTGTTATTTCGGTATGAAGTCTTTGAATATTAGCGGTTGGGTTTGGTTATTGGCGCTGACTGTGATGTTGGAGTTTGTATTGCATGTTTCGAAAGATATCACACTCAAAAAAATTATTAATAATCGAAATTTAATGCATATTATTTGTAAAAATTTGTTTGATGATAATAAATAAAGATCTAAGATGTGAAAAATAAAGGTCTTATTAGCATTAATTTGAATGGTGTAAAACAAACATTAAAACACAGAATTCTGGCATGATGGCTTTTCCATAAACGTGAATTTGTTCTATAACATCTCTTTTTTTCGCCTCAAAAAAATCTAATTGCATATTTTATATAGAAACCTTATAATTATTCAACTTCTGTAATAAAAATATAGGTACTTTTTTGATGGTTTTTCCTAATATTAAGCGACCGTTATGGGGTTAAGTTCAGAAAATTTAGTCACTCAATTCAACTTAAAATTATACTTCAAATTGGGTGAAATTTTGAATGCAGTGGCTACTTATCTCTAATTTTTTTCACAACAGTAAATGGAGTTCTTATAGTAATTAATTCTTTTAAGTTCAGCAGATTCTAGAAGTTTTTGAACTGTATCAGCATAACTGTGATTTTAAAATTATTACCAAACTTAACTCGAATGTACTTATCTAATTGTCCAATCTAATACTTCGCATGCAAAACAGAAAACGTTATACGTGTCTCTGCCAAAAGTTTTACGCAGATTAAAGATCAACAGAACATAATGTTCTGGAGAATGTAAGTGATCTGAATAAATAAAACTTAGTTAAGTACGGATATTTGTCTTCTTAACAATTACGCAGAACGCTGAACGTAAACGAAATGCAGAATAATATAAACATTGTCTTGTTTATTTCACAAAATATGCATTCAGTAAAATATATATTTTTTGTACATTACAAGAGATATTTATTTACTAAAAATAAATTATTATTGACGTTTTCTTGCAAACCAACGCATTCGCTGTTAATTTGCTTATTAAATTGTTTACTGTTTTATAGGGTTCCGTACTTAAAAAGTAAAAACAGAACCACTATAGGATCAGTCGCGTGCCTCTCTGTTCGTCTATCTTTCTTGAAAATTATGGCACGTGAAAAGTTCAAACTTGGCAGAGTTATACAGGTCATTGACCCGCATATTTATATTTTTTGTCAAAATTTTAAAGTTGCTAATTAAGTTATTTGAAAAAAAAAATGTCTATCACATGGGATATCGTTGATAATTTCTAGTAACACCAAACTCAATAATCTATTTGTTTTAATTTTAAGTATTATATTTTTATATATCGCCGAAAATGTATTGCAAAAATATCTCTCCAACCCGCCCCTATTTTCCAATCTACTGAAATTAAAATTATGGAATAATTAAGTGTAGTATGAGTTTATTTAAAACTTTCAGGAAATCCATTATCTATTATCCTTGGTCACATAGTTTTTAACAAAATCGCACGTTTTTTCGTTACGCAAAAACTTTACTTTACGAATACATTAGCGGGGAAGTTGAGGGGCGCTCATGGTATCAATCGACGCGGAATCATTCAAGGATTCTTGATAATGACTTTCGTAAACGTTTTCGGTAATTAGCCGAGATATTAATTAAAAACGTATGTCGAAAACCGACGCACGTACCAATGCGGTGTTACAATTTTGACACCTTCTTTTGAAGCACTCTTGGCACTAGTGTTGCCATGTGTCCCGCGTAAATTGGGACTTCAAATGTTCTGGACACCAGTATTTTAAAGTAGTTTTCTTCGTCATATCTAATTATCTAGGATTAAAAATGGAGATATAAACTGTAAGAAATTAGTGGTGTCCAGAGCATTTGGAGACTTAAAGTATACGGGACACTTTCTAAGCACTACTTGGCTCGTTGCCAAGTTCAAACTTTGTACAGTGTCTTTGTTTTAGAAATAGCAAATCATAGAGATAAATAGTAACCGTTTTTTACTCCAATTGAATTCAATTATTTTAAAGCGGTTATTGAAAAATAATTCATAGAATAATTCAAAGTTTTTTACAAGGTTTTATTATTCTTATAGCAAAAGGCTTTTGTAAAATTGAAGTTAGTAAATAATAAATTGTACGAGTCGATTTAAACATGAGTAAAACTCTCACTTTACCAATTATCTTTCTTTAAGACCAAAACATGAAAGTGAAATTTCGCAAGTTTGGGGTAGACTCCTATTATGAATCATTCCCAGCTCTAAAAGTAATTGGATTTCAATTGCCAAGTGAAATTCACAAAATTAACCAGTTATCGAAAAGTTGGACTATTTACAGCGACTTATGTTTGGCGCTAGATTTTACGTTTACGTAACCGCATATGTATCTGGGTATACACAAAACTGTCTTACATATTTACTGTACGTAAACATAGCGCATTTAAAAGTACTGAACTTGGCAATCTTTTCCAAGTATCCCATACCTGCTGTGGAGTAACTTCATGACATCATGCTGAAAGTGACAACTTCGTTTTCGCTAACTTTTATTTTAATACATAATAAATAAAAAGAAATAGGGATTTAGCATTCAATTATTTCATTATTTAAGAGATAACACTATTTACGACACCTGAAATATAACAGAAATGTTGTTAAGAAAATTATACATCAGAATGAAAACTGTTTCAAGTTATTTGTTATGTAAAATCTTTAACAGTTATTTTTTTAATTTTAGTATTTTCATTAAAATAATTAAGTGACGGCGCTGGACGTCGACTGCGACTACCGACATACACGGCCAGTTTATGATGTTTAAAACATCAAACGGTGAGGATTTACATGGTGATTGGTACAAAGTGGCGCGCCCACCGTTTTATGCCAATCGCCGTGTAAAGATGATGCATTCCGTGTGACGTTTTAAAAGTCATGAACTGGCCTTGTATGTTCTTGGTCGCGCATCGACATGCAGCAATGGCGTTCCGAATATGAAGCTGAAACATTTTTTTGTGATTATCTTCATTAAATTTCCTAAAGAAACATACAGGGATCATTAATAAATATTGATATTTAAAAAAATGGCAAACACGCAAATATGAGTATGATTTTTCGTATAACAATCGGACATTGTACATTGTTTAAGAATAAAAATAATTAATCAATTATAATAATCATGAGTGAGTACTTCTCTAGCTAAAAGTGCTACGAGTACGTGGTTAAACTTTAACCGATATGGGTGTGGCCGCCCCTCCGGGTGGTTCGGAACCGACCCCTTGAGTGGGGGAGGAGACCCGAAGCCCGGCCGAGTTCGTTGTGTACGAATGTGAGGGGGCCGGAAGGGGACGAGTTGCTACCTCCTCAAGAGACTTGCGGTCGACAGGCCAAGAGTCCGGTAGCCACGGGTAGCGGAACGTTGTGCATGGGGCGTTTTGCAGGGTGTAGGTACCCCCGGCGCCCAGGTTCTCTGGGTAACGCCAGATAGCGACGTTCCATAGCCTGATCCCAGAGCCGATCAAAGACCGGGTGGTGAACTCTGGGCAAAGGGTAGCTAAAGCGATAGGACCCCATCCACCAACTGACTAAGAGGGAACCTAAGGTGAGAGAGCGGGGTTTGTAGTGGAAGGCTCTCGGTGCCTCGCTAGTGACGACAGGGCTCGCGGCAAGACCATTCAGGATCTCCCGGAGCAACCGAAAGGCGAGGGTTTCGGACAGCGCCTGAGATGTTCCCTGTCTCAGGTGCCTCATCCCGCCAAGGGCTGCAGCTGAAGCAGTTGTGAGCCGACCCTAAGGTGGGTAGGGTTTGGAGGCGACCCCGTTGACCAGGGAGCGGTCGCGTGGGGAGGTCAGTATGGCTCTGGTTGCTCTACGTCGTGTCGTAATCCCTGGGAGGGGGTTGGTCGGCAGGTCCGCCATCGAACAATATTTCCTCATGGAACCGGGCCGGAGGCACGCCGGTAACGTGGCGGCACTTGGATCCTTGAGGGAACTCTTGGTCCGACCCAGATCCTGCGTGTCTGTGCGCTACTGGAGGTGGCCTCGCCCAGTGGTGATTATCTAGAGGTGTCTCCACCTAATTTTCGAACGCACTAATGGTAGTGGTCGGTCACTGCACGGGGTCATGGGCATTCGTGCCTAGGTACCCTCGACGACCGTGAGGTAAGGGAGTGGTGTCCAGGTAGAGGTGTCCGGGCTTCTGCCGGCCTCCGGTGGCTTCTCCGTCTTCGGGCGGAGTCGAGTCGCCTGGGGCGGATGGGACTCCCGACCATCCAACCCCCTAGCGAGGCGGAGTCTATTCCGCCAAGGTGGTGCTTTCCGTGCCCGCCTGGGGTCGCTAACGGCACATATGGTCTCTCTGACTCCCGGCGAGATCCACGAGGAGTTCCGTCGGTCGAGGTGGGGAGACTGGGCGAAAAGCCCGGAGCAGGGACGCTTTACGTCCGGAGGCATTTTCCCCGTCCTCTCGGGTCTTCCCGTTAGGTGCCTCTAAATAACATTCTTATCGGCTGGCTCGCATAAATATCTTTGCCGGAAAATGGTAGTTGATCTTGTGAGCCTTCCGTAAAGCAACTCCGGCTCGGGAAACCTCGTTTCGGTTCGTGGGCTCAGCGTCGTTATAGGCGCCTGGTTCCTGCGGGCTTTCGGGGTGTACCGGGTCGGGTAACCAAGAGCAGGGACCATTTGGCTCTTCTATCAGGGTGGCGAGGATTGTCATTTCGACCAATTCGTCTCTATTTTGGAAATAGCTGGCATGACGTGCGCTGGGCAGTGTGTCGGCTTGTCCGGAGTTTCCGGGAGGTTCCGCTTTGCGGGGCTCGTCTGGCGGCGACCATCGGGACGCGTCGCGGGGCTTGTCTTGCGGCCGGTTCCGACCGTGGTCAAATGGGCTTGATAAGTGCCTGGGACCGGAACACGGGCCCTATTTTTTGGGGCACCACCTGTCTTAACCGATATGGGTAAACTTCTATCCGATGTTAATTCAATTGTTAAAGTTATGCAACAAACCAAAGTTTTAGCAACAACATGTTGTCACACTTCCAATGCCACCATTTCATTTTTTGTTGAAAAAGGACTACTTTATTGATGTTAAAGATTTATATAAGAATTGCCTTCAAACCAAAGAGGCATTGGTACCAAAACACACCAGAACACCGTTCCGTTAACCACGTTTTGGGGAAAAAAACTTTGTAGAATTTAAATAAACGTCACGTATTCATTGTTATTATTTTTCTTAATAAGAAAAATTATCGTTTCTCTAAATGGTGTGTAACGAACGACTTATGAGAATTGCATTATTTCAATCAATATAACATTTTGTATCCTGATGCCGTTTATATATGTTCAGAAAATTTAAAATACTATGTTGTAATTCGATAATGCATGCTATGTTTTGATTAAACGTTTCCGGATATTAAAATTATTTGAGATAATTCTAATCCTAACTTTATTTTTACAGATATTTTATTAATAAATCATGAGCTACTAAAATATATTTTTTAAATTATAGTTATCTAAAGGATTGTAGCTTTCGTATATCCGTTGTTGAATCGGAGACAAAATAAGACAATTAAAATAGAATTTTCGAAAAACAGATTAAGCAATTTACATGGAAAAGATGCTTTTCTTCTGAGCAATATAAAGATGGAAATGCATATTCACTTTTCATAACATTTTCATTGATCGAGCCTATAAACCTCATTTTAGCTGTCTGCTATGAAAGAAAATCACATTTTCCAGCACTGGAACGTTTACAAGCACACACACGCTTTAAAATAATTTTCATTCCGATGTATTATTTTCTCTAAAAAGAATTACGAAAGTAAGTGATTTTTCAGGCGTTGTAAGTAGCGTTAACCCTTATATGCCTTAGACTTCTTGAAACGAAACGTCAACAACATTGCCATATAAACGGGATAAATATGTAAAATATATACCAGCAAGTGTTTCAGTTATGAATGCTTTCATAAATTCACTTTTATTTTTACAAAAATTTATGTGCCCTACGAAACGCAGTGGATTTCAGAAATAAGATTTTTTTTTTTTTAATTGGAAATCAGGTTATTGTAAGAGAAAGTAGAAATCGTATGTAAATTGGGCAAAATTTCTTTCTTCACGGAAATTAGGATTATGAAATCTAAAACAGTTCATTTTCATTAAAATCAGTCCATCACATGTTTGGCAGACCTTTGTCAGACATGATTGATGTTGTTAGAATCTCTCGTATAACTCAAGTGAAAAAAAAAAAATCTGAAATATATTTATCTTTCGACGTTAAATGTGAAACATTTATGCATTCATCATGCGTTTGCATTATTTCTTAGCACTAATTCGTTATGTTCTTGAAAAACTAAAAAAAATCTTAGATGCACTGAAAATGGCATAACAGACTAATTTTTGATATGTGGTTTAAATGATGATAATTAAACTAAATAACGAATATCCGCATTATTTTATTTATCTTTTTTTCCTCCGTTATGAAAAACAAGCAGTTTCTATCAGCGTTTATGTCTTAAATATTTGTTTTACGTCTCAAAATTCCTATAAAAGTAAATGTATTAAATCGTCAATAGGAAATCATCTCAGTAACTCCCGAAATAACATTGCGCGGAAAATGCAGAAAACAATGGTTATTTTACTGGTCATACTTATTTATATACGCAGTAATTAAACATATGAAAACTCCATTGACATTGTAATATTCAATTCTACATTCCGATGGCTAAAAAATTAATAAATAAAACGAAATTGAAATCAAATCACTTTTAACAGTTTTGTTAAAATTCAATTGCTCCTAAAAAGTGTTTTCGTTTCTTAGAGCAAATATTAAAGATAGCAATTTACGATGTATTATTATCTGCGTTGTAATTATTTTGAAACCCCTATCACAGGCTTAAAAATTATATTAACCTATTCAGTTCACGGATACTTCGGATGATTTGATGGATTTTGTGAAAAGCCGAAAGGAACGATGGCGGAACTAATGTGCCCATCACAACCGAATAGGAATATGCTACAAGCGGGAGTAGCTGCGAAGTGGGTTATTTTTTTTTATTAATGGAAGTTCCGATAACCACCCTCAATTCACAAATAATCTCTTTCATAGGCAGTAAGGAAAGAAATTTATGCTAATTGCTTTTAGAATGTAGTGCATAGAAAATAATGTTAAAACAGTTTAAGATTTTCAGAACACTTTGATTAATATATGGACAGCAACAAATATCGGTAATATGTTTGTCAAAATCATAGCCTGTAAGAATGCTACATTTATTTATTTTTTTGTTTTTAGTAATCATGCTTTTTTCTCCGATAAATGATTTTATTATTATGCTTTAAAAATCTCATTACAGTACAGAAATTATTTTAAAAAATCAGAGTAATGAAGAAGATTTGGGGCTTATCACTATAAATCCAAAAATTGCACTTCCAAATTAGAAAATATGTACCTCTTGCCCACTTGTCAGCGAATTTTGTATCTAAATATATTCTTTGAAAGAGATTACATATTTTAATATCGTCATCTTAAGGTTTGTTAGAAATATAATTCGGATTTAAAACTAAAACTAAGGGCAAAAATTAAATGGTCTGTACTTCATTGTTAAAGTGGTCTTAGCGTTTTTTAAACAGTTTGGGATAACTCCGGCTTCAGAAAGTGAGATTTTTTGTCAAAAGCAATAAATATGTATGTATTGAAAAACATTGATTCTAATTATAAAAATTCCGTCTGTTTGCATTAAAAAATAGATAAATGGCTTCTTTACATTGAATAAATTGCATAAATACTAAAAAAAAAGTTTTTGTGTAGTAAACATTAAATAGATTGCCAGAAAACATATGTCGAACATTTCTTTCTATATACCTCTTGCCCACTTGTCAGCGAATTTTGTATCTAAATATATTGTTTGAAATAGATTACATATTTTAATATCGTCATCTTAAGGTTTGTTAAAAATATCATTCGGATTTAAAACTAAGGGAAAAAATTAAATGTGCTTGTACTTCATTGTTAAAGTTGTCTTGGCGTTTTTTAAACAGCTTGGGATAATTCCGGCTTCAGAAAGTGAGATTTTTTGTCAAAAGCAATAAATATGTATGTATTGAAAAACATTGATTCTAATTATACAAATTCCATCTGTTTGCATTAAAAAATAGATAAATGGCTTCTTTACATTGAATAAATTGCATAAATACTAAAAGAAAAGTTTTTGTGTAGTAAACATTAAATAGATTGCCAGAAAACATATGTCGAACATTTCTTTCTATATACCTCTTGCCCACTTGTCAGCGAATTTTGTATCTAAATATATTGTTTGAAATAGATTACATATTTTAATATCGTCATCTTAAGGTTTGTTAAAAATATCATTAGGATTTAAAACTAAGGGCAAAAATTAAATGTGCTTGTACTTCATTGTTAAAGTTGTCTTGGCGTTTTTTAAACAGCTTGGGATAATTCCGGCTTCAGAAAGTGGGATTTTTTGTCAAAAGCAATAAATATGTATGTATTGAAAAACATTGATTCTAATTATACAAATTCCGTCTGTTTGCATTAAAAAATAGATAAATGGCTTCTTTACATTGAATAAATTGCATAAATAGTAAAAAAATTTTTTGTGTAGTAAACATTAAACAGATTGCCAGAAAACATATGTCGAACATTTCTTTCTATATACCTCTTGCCCACTTGTCAGCGAATTTTGTATCTAAATATATTGTTTGAAATAGATTACATATTTTAATATCGTCATCTTAAGGTTTGTTAAAAATATCATTCGGATTTAAAACTAAGGGAAAAAATTAAATGTGCTTGTACTTCATTGTTAAAGTTGTCTTGGCGTTTTTTAAACAGCTTGGGATAACTCCGGCTTCAGAAAGTGAGATTTTTTGTCAAAAGCAATAAATATGTATGTATTGAAAAACATTGATTCTAATTATACAAATTCCATCTGTTTGCATTAAAAAATAGATAAATGGCTTCTTTACATTGAATAAATTGCATAAATAGTAAAAAAAAAGTTTTTGTGTAGTAAACATTAAACAGATTGCCAGAAAACATATGTCGAACATTTCTTTCTATATACCTCTTGCCCACTTGTCAGCGAATTTTGTATCTAAATATATTGTTTGAAATAGATTACATATTTTAATACCGTCATCTTAAGGTTTGTTAAAAATATCATTCGGATTTAAAACTAAGGGAAAAAATTAAATGTGCTTGTACTTCATTGTTAAAGTTGTCTTGGCGTTTTTTAAACAGCTTGGGATAACTCCGGCTTCAGAAAGTGAGATTTTTTGTCAAAAGCAATAAATATGTATGTATTGAAAAACATTGATTCTAATTACACAAATTCCGTCTGTTTGCATTAAAAATAGATAAATGGCTTCGTTTCATTGAATAAATTGCACAAATATATTTGATTTTACAATTGAAAATACTGTAAAAGTGAGTAATTTCATAATTATAACCTCATTCCTCAAAGTAATTTTTAGAGTTATGAATAAAAAAAACTAACTGTTTTTGAAAAACATAAATTGAAAGGAGATATAATTTGTAATTAATGGTTATTTCAGTATTTTATCTCAAAAAATTCGGTGATTAAACTGTGTGAGTGTTTATTCTTGTTCGATCCTACATTCTTACTATTTTAAAGATCGTTCTAAATTGACATTCAATAACGGTTGCACAGATTTGTTGCGGCTTAACTGCGGCAGTCATGAAAAAATTTTAAATATCACAACAGTTATTAACTCACAATACCCAATTACAATTATTTAAAAGAGCATTACTATAATTTATAATCAGTATTAAAATTAAAACTACTGTAAAATAATTATTTTGAAGGTCACCGAAGAAATATAGTTTATTTTATAGATATTACAGAAATATGTTTCTACATAAATATATATAAAATTTTATATGAAATATGCTATGATGAATTATATTTTTCTAGTAAATGAAAAACTTGTTCAAGTATGAGCGACATGAGATAAAAAATATGTAACTTATAATAGGTATTAAAAATGACATAATATGCTTTGTTACTACCTTAAACTAATTTATTTATGGACACCATAGAAATGTCATTTATTTTATAGATTTTACAGAAATAAATTTTAAAATAAATATATAAATATTTATATAAAATATGCTATGATAAACTGTATTTATTTCGTAAATGAATGTTTTTTTTTTTTTTCAAGTAAGAGAAACATAAGATACTAAATTTATTTTGATGTTTTATAAATCCGTATTCCCTGAAATAAACATACGTATATTAAAATAGAAATGATAACTCCGTTCGTACTGTGTAGAATAAATAGATATAATAAAAGAAAAGTCTCCAGTTAAAATGATGGCATTGAGCTCACAGGCTATTCACACTAATTGTATATTATACTCTTATTTCTAAGAATAATGCCCCTAGACAAATAAAGAAAACGACGAAAAACCCATTTAGCTAAATTAAGGGGGAATCAGCTCCCCCATTTCCCCCTTTTATACTTAACGTATGAACCTCCAAATCTAATCAGGGAAGCGCCCTATCAGAATAAACCGGTATACCAAATTTGGAGCAAATCAATATGTTCTGCATGAAAACACATTTATCTAAATTAAAAGGGGGATCAGCCCTCCGTCCCCCTCCCTTTATGCTTAACCAATGAACCCACAAAACTAATCAGGGAAGCGCCTTATCAGAATGAACCTATATCCAAAATTGGAAGCAAATCCGCTACTTCTATCAAGAGTTATCACGTTATGCACATGCGTACGTACATGCAGAACTTGCGGGCACATTACCTCTTAGGCTTTCATAGCCTGTGAGCTAAAAAATGGTAAAAATGTGGAATTATGTCAAATATGGCCACAGAAAATAATTTCTATTTAATAAAATCAGCAATCTATATTATTAAGGACAAACATATCTGTGCGTAACGCATACGCCATTCTGCGAATGGCAACACTTTCACATTTGAAATGAATTTTCTTTTTGCAATTTTCGCTACTGAAAATTTTTAAACTTCTACACATCGCACATTTTCAGTTTTTACACCGTCGTATAAGGGAAAAAATGTACTTTTAAATGCAATTTGTTTGAAAGCTGTATCTCAATTCCTTTTTGAGATATTAATTTTTTTATAGTTTTTAGTACCAATTTTATAATTGTGGCAACTGAAGTACTCCATTTCTATTAAAAGTAATGGGAAACTAGTACATTCCTATATATTTTTTTTTTTTTTTTTTTTTTTTTTGTTGTCATTTCCTCATTAAAAATTGAAATTAAAATACATGCTATATCAAAAATTCCGTACGTTATAAAGTCCGGTGAATTATGGTTTTATTTTGTTTCTATTCATCATTTAAATGGTTCTTTGTTTATAGCAAAAATATTTTACAAACTATATAACACTTTCTCTTTACGAAAACGAATTTTAAATAATTGTGTGACTTACCTTCATAATTACTTATTTCGTATCAGAAAGCTGAAAGAATGCAGTTAATCCGTGTGTAATAATATTTTCCGAATTTTGAAAAATGATTTCTGATAGTGATTTCTGATAAAATATGGACATAATATAAACAAAAATCTTACGTGAAAATTACGTCATATTTAAAAGGAAATGATCAATTTCTTGGATAATACTAAACATTTTAACACAAATGCATCTAAAAAACATAAATTACGGCAATGTTTACTCTTTGGTATTGAGATCAGTACCTGAAGTTAAGAGTGCTGCTGTTCATATACAAATATGTTGTTGATAATCCTGACTTCAAGTTTTGAGTTAAAATGAATTTAAAATGATCAAATTAAAATAGCATTTTTTTCTAAAACATGGTGAATATGGATATGAGAAATACATATGTAAATCATGAGAAGGTGAAAATGATGTCGGGTTTAGATTTTACGGGAAAAAAATTCTGATCGTATCATACTAGAATAAATTTTATCGTTTTGATTCGGGAAAACGAACCATAAGAGACTTAATTGAAAACTTCATCATAATAACTGTTTAAGCCACTATAAAAATATCTTTGCAACTGAAACATTATATTGCTGAAACATTAAGAAAAGACAAAGTAAACCAAATGTTTTGCTATATTTGAATAGTAATTCCCTTGGTACTAGATTCAGATTTTTTTTTTTTTTTTTTTTTGTAATTGCAATTTTTATTTTACTTGATTTTCATTTTCAAATAACTAAACATTTAACTTCTCGGAAAATTGTATGCTAAATCTAATTTTTATGTTAGAATCTTTTAATTTCGGCTTTTAAAAAATATTGACAGAATAATTATTTTAAGCTTTCAACATATTTTATTACTATTATTAATTCTTAATTCTCGGCGTATATAATATAAATTGAAACGTTTATTCAGAAACGCCACAACTGATAAAAGTATTTAAAAATGAATTTTGTATTTTAATTTTTTGAATATTCAATTAGTCAAGAAATATCAATCAAGTGTTAATCAATTGGTTTTTTCCTTTTTTTTTTTAATTTCGTGATTGACACTTCGATCGGTGCAAAAACCAACAAAAAAGGTCTGAATACACTCGTTTCGCGTCGTTGATATATTGGTTTATTACAGAAACACCACAAGCGACATGGATACGAGGCTTAAATTTGTATCAATACGCTTTTAAATCTGTATTTCACTCCAAAATAAGGTTCATTAAAACTAAGTTTCATTAAAAAGTTCATTAAGGTTTATTAAAAGTTCAGATTTTTTTTTATTTTTACACATTACTGAACTCACCAATATCAGCAAAAGAGCAATACATTGAAATGTATTTTTCAGAAGAAGCCTACTAAGGAGAAATTATTTTTATTCTTTCCACTGAATAATAAATTGTAAATTATTTTCCATTTAATGTCTTATATGGCTAATGTCTTGTGGAGGATGTCTTATACCTCCTGAAATTTTCTAATCTAGCTTTGTTAGACATGTATTTTTACGTATTTTTCAATAAAGAGATTCAGAAAGAAACGATATGTATATTATATGTTTCAGGTAATGAAACACTGTTTTATTTTATCCACATCACCGACAGTGCTCTTACAACAAGTACGAATAACAGCCAGGAAGTACTTCAAGGTTCGTACGCATCAAGGAGTTTTAAGTGTTTTAGTACCAGAAATTTCGTAAAGTACTGTTCGCTATATCGGAATATATATTTCTTTTTCATTAAATAACATATTAATAACATTAAGGCTGTTCTCAAATCCAAAGGGTCAACTTTCTGATATAAGTTTCAATTCTTTTTTGTTCGGAAACGCATGAAAATAGAAAGTGTTGTTATTCAGAAACTGTGTCATCGAACTGTTTTTTCCGTTTTCTTGTAAACACGATAGATCTTTCAGAAAATACTGTCAAAGTTTGCATTTTGAACTTAACTTCTGAAAGAAAGAAGAAAATCCAGTCAGTAAGGAGAGAAAAATGCCGTGTCACGTGATCAAAATCGCTTATAACTCAATAGGTAATTGATGGATCAAAAAATGGAAATCTCAGTTCGATTCCAAATCGCTTTCATGGTCAGGTTTTCCAATTTTATATCTTTCCGTTAAAAAATGAATTTGCAAATGTGTCAAAACGTTTTGCACCTGTTAAGCAGAGCAGTTGAGAACAGCCTTAAATTACTTTACAAATAGTCTGGTAAAAAGAGCTTGAATGTCCTTGAAGCGTACGAAACCCGTACTTGAAAAGAGTAATTTTGCTACATCATAAATATGTGATTTCCCCCCATAGAAATAATGCTTTTATTCTCCTTTTTTCACATCACGCTTTTAATGATGAATTGGGACGTATTCCAGCGACAAAGTTCGTCACATATAATTGTCGTTCCAGCGATATAGAGTAATTAGTTAAATCGTTGCGTCTGCACTTTGCATTAGTTTCGGAAAATAAATAAATCCGTCAATTTATACGTTAAAAGACGCCGTTAAGCTTAATGTGTATATGTCAGATTCCACCGCATACATTTGCTGTTATCCCTTATTCATTTACGATGAAAATAAAATAAAAAATAAATATTCGTAATGTCTTTCAGTACAAATCAAAAATATTTACCTTCAGGAGAAAGTATGTGTAATACAAACCACATACCTTATTAATTGTTGTTTCTTGATGCCAACATAATTTAATGTATGTTTGCGTACATATTCTGTAGTTATCCTAGTCCCATAATATGTATTTAAATATATGATTAGTTTTTCACATGTTTGTTAATACTTGATTATTTTTAAAAAGTCAGTTTTACCACCGGTAAGGTAAAACTGCATGCCTGTGTTAAGAGAAACGTTTAGCTTTTCTTTTAATGGGGCAATATACTTTACAACTTTAATCAAGGTACTAAACTGATAATAGTTGAATCATAAGTATAATGATTTAAAATTTAGAAACAAAATAATAAACAATCTTCATTATAAATTAAAAAATTCCAGATAAGAAGTTAAATTTTTTATCGGCTTTTTAAAAATCATAATATTTCTGGTTCATGTAGTAGTGACTGCTTTTTCTTCAAACCCTGTTTAAGAATCGTTTTCCAATATCCTCTGTTACTTCCCTTGTGATATACTATTTTACACCAAGAGAATATTAATCGCAAAGCGAGTCATAAAATTGCGCCTAAAAATACTAGCAAAATCGTCATAAATATGCTACACAATAACATAAAAACTTTCAATAACTTTATCTGTTTATATTTAGGAGTTTTAAATCCTACACTCTAAATTAAAATGTCTGAAATTCAGACACTTAAGTGTCTGAAATGGAGTGTTCAATTTTCAGACATTTTAAAATGTCTGAATTTTTTCAGACACTTTTTGCGTCTGAATTTCAGACACTTCAAACGTCTGAATCGCATCCATTTTTTTTGTAAGCATCATACGTAGCCATGTTTGACCACGTTGAATCCTGGAAAAATATTTGGCTGTGGTCCTGCCCCCCCCCCCCCCCCAATACAGCCTGATTTTTTTGGTGCTCTCAGTTTTGGTATACAATTTTCGTTACGTTGATAATTTAAATCTTTTACGACATTGTACTGATTATAATCAATATCTTGAACTTCAGGAGTAGAACAAGATTAAAAAACAAAAAATATTTATCTAAATATTAGATTTTTTTAAATTTATTTTGTTTTTAACCTTATTTTACTTTAAAAGTTCAAAATATTGATTATAATCAGTACAATTTCGAAACAGATTTAAAATATAAGCTTTAAAAATATTGCACATCAAATTTGGGGGCACTACAGTCGTAGGGGGACGGGGCACTTCCCAGTTTGCCCTTCCTTTAATCAAGAAGTACTTTTGCAAAAAACGCAACCCTGCATTATAGTTGTCTAAATTGAGATGTCCGGTATTCGGGAGTATCCGTTGTGGAGGTTAATGGACATTCTCGAATAGCGAACACCTCTATTTAACGAATACTTTTTTAATCAGCAGACATACATATTTGTATATTTTTACCTCAAAAAAGTAGACATCTCCAATTATCGGACAAATTCCGCGGTCCCGAAGTGTTCGCTATTAAGGGCTTTTAAAGTACATAGATAAATATATATATATATTTTATAATCTTGTCCTACTCTAAAAGTTCAAAATATTTATTATACTCGGTTGAATGTGGAAAAAGATTTAAAATGTCAGATGTACGAAAATTGCAAAAATCCCCCGCCCCCCCCCCCCCCCCCAAAAAGAAAATATAAAAAAATATATTGCCACATAGGCAATTTTACATATACATCACTTGATAATCACAACAGCCATTTAACTATGAATAATGAAAATAAATAAATAAATATTCTACTTTAATAACATTGGGGAAAAAATGACTTTGGTATTTTGTTAAATATATTTGCGTTTTTAAACTTGTCCTACTCTAAAAGTTCAAAACTCTCATTATAATCAGTGCAAGATTTAAGATATCAGCTTTACAAAAATTCATGCAAAATCCCCCCCCCCCCCCCCAAAAAAAAAAAAATGAAAATACTTATTTAAAAATTATGTTTTTAAAAAATTTATATTTCCACATGGGCAAGTTTTTATGTAGATCAGAGGGTACTCACAAAAGCTATTCAACTATCAATAAAAACTAATAAGTACATATTCTATATTAAAAACATGAGGAAAAAATAACTTATGATTTCCAAACTTCTGTCGTCTTAAATATATACAGTAACATCTGTCATTTTTGTATTTTTCGTATAAGTGCATATAAATAAAGTTACCACAATTTTAAATACGAAATCTAGTTAGAGGTTTTTACTTTTTCCCATTATAAATTTCAAATTACTTTTTTATTAAAAATAATAAAAAAATCAGTATTAGAGTTGATTGCAAATCAAATACATATGTATATTTTTACAGGCAGCTTCATATAATAGACCACTCTCATTTACTTTATTTATCTTTTTTTAATCTGCGGTTTTATGCCAGGAAGTAAGAAAGCATTAGGTCATCTTTCAAAGTTTTTTTTTTTCTTTACTTCCTTGTGGCCGTCATTTACTGCGAGATAAAAATTATCCATTGAAACTAAGAACCGACATTGAATATATAATTCGTAATAAAAAAGAACGTCATAAGTTTAAAAATATATACTTCTAGAATTAGTGGGGTTTTTTGCGAACAGATTCAAAACTAATTAAATTTCATGCAGGATTTTGTTTAGTACAATAAATAAAATCATAAAATACACTAATTTTACTACTATAAAGAAACTTACTTGAGTTGCTGCAAGAGGTAAGAAATATTCCTCGATTTGAAATTTTAAAAACTACCACAACCACAGTGAGGGAGAAAGACTTTCATCAGTTTAAAAGGTAATCCCATAATACATCCGACTAGCCATATTTAAAGAATGAGATGTTTCATCCTAAAAACAGGACCCGCCAGACAAAAGTTTCTTTTTTTTTGCCAGCTTCGACAGGACGAAGATGAATAACACAATATTATTGATATAAATTGATACGAGTTAACACTAAGCCCATTGCACACGCTTTGTAGAATTTCCGTGTGTAATCTTCAACCGTCGTCTACTTCTGTTCTGTGTCTATCCCGCCCTTGTATCGACGACAGCTTCTAAGAGACATTTGATGTCGAGCACACACGTCAGATGTATGTATTCAATAAATAAATAATCCAAGTTAATACGAATTAAAATCACAGTACTTCACATTTCGCAAAAAACGAATTAAAATACACGCGTACATAAAAACAAACTTTGTTTGAATTACAACGTATACCACTTCGAAGGAAGACATCTAAAACGCATGCGCAACTGGGAGTGCTAGTGCCCCCTGGTGGTTATTGCGTCGGAAGAATCAAAACGTCTTAAATTAAGACACGTTTAAAGCAATCAAGTGTCTTAAAATAAGACGTTTGTGGATATTTTAGACATTATTCTCAGTTCGTTTACACCATGGTCATAGTAAGACGCTTATGTATCTTAAATTAAGACATCTATAGTGTCTTAATTTTCAGATTAAGACACTTAAGTGTCTAAAATTCTTTTTCAGTCACATATGTGTCTAAATTTAAGACGCTTCTATTTGCAGTGTAGGAAACACTGAAAAAAAAAAAAAAAAAAAACGATCTACAAACTTTGCAGAAGCTACACAAATGTCATTATCGAGATGCCTTATTGGTTGTTTCTTCTACTCGTCATGAGTTAAATATTTCAACGTTTTACCGCGAGAGTCAAATTGAGATATTTGGTTTCTCTCGGCTATATGGATTTACCCTACTTTCTCATACATCAGTTTTCAATTAAACTAACTTTAAATTATTTATTTATAGAAAGTTTCAGTAAACACGATTTTTTTGTCTAGCACGATCAGAATTAGAGGAAGCGAAAATCTTAAAGGTGATAATGAGATCTGGATGGTAGCAGGGAATGATGTCGGAAGAAATGTAATTATTATAGATAAATTGTTAGACATGATTACACATCTAGGTCAGTTAATATCACTGTTGGGAGCTGTGGCAGCAAATTGTCTTCTGAAGTAGTAGTAAGTTTTTGCACGGACTAGGTAGAATTCGGTGTTTTCAAATGTGAATTATAAATTATTTCATTTCAAAGAAGATTAACATAGGCACTCTTATAATCTCAATGCCTACTCTTACAGACTAGGGCGCGCATGTGTTTACTACCTGACCATTTTTTATTAATTTTATCTAAAAGTTTTATTTTTATTCTCAGATGTTTGTGATACTTTATTTTTTTATTATTATTATTATTAAGGTTTAATAATAAATACTTAGAATTTTGGTAAATTTATTTTTTATTCATTTAAAATAAATGTCTTAAAAAATACGGTCACTTACACCAGCTTCATGAAGTCAAAAGAATCACTGACGATGTTCACAATTTTTTCTGTTTAAAATTAGCCTTCATTCTTGTTTATCATAAAGCTATTTTTTTTTCGCATCGCTAGAACTAACGAAAAGTTATTGTTACGTCATCCTTTTATGTATAATAATAATAATAATAATGTGAAACATTAATAATATTATTATTATGCTTATTATTATTACTAATAATAATTTAACCTAAAATAATACAATAATAATGAAAATCTAATATAAAATAATAATAATAATATTATAATTGTGAAACTCTATCGGTGATATACTTGTTAAATTTAGATGTACAAGCTTAGTAGAATTCAATTGATGGAAATAAATTCCAATATTTATATCGATATATTTAGTTTCTTTCTTTGCTGCAACAAGTTTGTTTTACCTTTGTAAAGGCCGTTTGAAGTGTAAAGATTATACTACTACGAAAGCATGTATAAGAAATCTGTTATCTTAAAAATACCACATTTTTCAGCGTTCATACATGATATGAAGTGCATCACTGACGATCATCATAAATTGTTTTTTTCTCCCTTAAAAAATAACTGCATCCAAATAACGTGATATCTTGCCATAGCATATGACCAATAACTACCGTGCTTACTTGCGTAAATCAAACCCGCCTTTTAGTTAAGCGCACACATTTAAAATAGGTATTTATTTAAAATAATATTAAATGGAAAAACAATAGATTTTACTCAAAAAAAATCGCATAAAAATATAATATTTATATTTTACATCTGGCAATCTACGTAAATATATATATATATATATATATATATATTTCTTATTTTTAACTATTTTAATATTAAAGTATAAAAACCACAGCCAAAATCTCATTAAAGACGAAATCTTCCTGAAATTAACTTCAAAATTCATTGCTTATTAAAGAAATTAATTAAGCCATACACATCTTACGCAAACATATTTACTTCAAAATGTTTCACTACTGTACGACTGTAGTCGAATGGTTAGAATACTGGTCTCGAAGCCCTACGGAAGCTGGTACGATTCCAAGGCCAGAAGCTTTTATTTTATTCCCATTTTCTTCAATTGACCTATATTTTACCTCCTGAAGAAAAAGAGAAACGGATATTTGTCTGTTAACAGAAAAATCCTGGTAGCACTGCTGTTAGGAAATTTTTCGTGAATTGAAGAACGTATTTCTGAGAGTGCAGCTGATTTAGAAAACATCTAATAATATATTCAACCTTTAAATAAAATCTTTAAACTCATTTATCACAGTTCGTGTTTTTTTTTTTTTTTTTTTTTTTTCAGATTTACCGTGTCTTCAAAATGATGTCTTTTCTAGATATAAATTTAAGAGGAAATAACATCATACTATATATAAAATTTTCAAAGATCGGATTTTTAATATTTTCATAAATTATTTCATATATTTTCATAAATATTTTGTACAAAAACTAGCCATTTTCTTTGCTTTTTTCCGCTCGTATTTAGCTCTTTTTAAATCTAAAACTATTGCTGTTAAAAAATCTAATCTTTAAATTTATTCAAAATATTATTCCTGGTCTGCAATAAAGAAATCTGATGAATAATAATAATAATAAAAAAATAAAACACTAGTATACTATCAAAAAATGTTTTTTTTTGTTTTTTTTTTTTTTAAGTTGATATTAAAAAAAAATTATTTTGTGCGCCAAGTCCCTTTAAATTTCCAATGTTTAATCCATTGAAACACCCGGACTGATAACCGACCTAAAAGTTCACAGAAATGCTCGGTTGAGCTGTCTACATTAGAGACCAAATGCTATTGCCAAAAAAGTCGTCTGAATAAATTTTATCGGCAGGTTCTCGGTCCAGTTGGCTCAACGGGCAGAGCGTTGCTAATTTAAGCCAAGGGTCTCGAGTTTGACGTCCGGCGTGTACACTTTGTGAAATATGTTTATGAGTATAATATTTCATTAAGCTGAACTAATGTATTTTATATGTTTATCTTAGTTAACATTTGTGTCTATCTTGTTTGTTTTTTGTTTGCTTGTTTTTCTTATATATGCACTGTAGAGCCATTAATCACCGGATACTTTCCATTTTAGACATGTTGTTGTAGAATATTTAAAGATATACTTGCCGGATTTTTCTGGGACTTCAGTATTGTGAAGTATATACTGAATGATACTTTATATTTTTCAATGGCGATTTAATCTGAAGGACAAATAGGGAGTCAACAACAACAAAAAAAAAAATAATAATAATAATAATAATAATAACGATAGTTTATTAGTTTCATAAACAATCATCGTTACGGTGGTTATATATATATATATAAGAAGAATATAACAGAAAAAAAATATATATTCTGTTTAAACACTAAAAAATATTATATAAACGTGTTTTCCTGTTCATAAAATTGTTATAAAAGGGAATTTTATTTTTAAGCATAACCGGCAACACATTAATGACTATGTTATAAAACAAAATCAAACAGTAATTAGTTAATATCAACTTGATACGGATAGAATACTTTACAATTGTATTCTAATGATTAACTGATTAAGCATTTATCGGAAGCATCCGTATAAGGAAGTTTGTAGCATATTTTTTTCTTAAAAAATACAATTCATATTAAATTTCCTTGTTTTATTTGTGCTGGAAATCATTATAAATATGAATTTAAGTGATTTTTAAATTTCAAAATGTTGTGCTTGAATAGCTATTAGATTATGATAATTAAATATAACAATAGAAATTTAAGTTCACTAAGTGGTGACTCTAGTTTGAAACATCCAAAAAATTGATATATTTTCTTTTTCTTTGCATTTTCTGATAGCTTATAAAGCCTAGATACAACGGTAGGAAAAATATACACTTCTGGTATATTTTTGTATTCAGATTGCTTAATTGCCACTGCATTTTTTAAATATCAACATTCACTTCTTTGACATATAATCCGGCAATAAGTAAGCGGAATATTTCAATGTCAAAAATATGGTGTCAAACAAGCAATCTTGATTCTAAAAAACGTAGCGTTTTCCTACGTCCTGGCCCTAGAATATAGCCCGAAAACACTTTCTTGAAATTAAAATTATTACAAAAGTTACAGAGACAAATATGTCACTGTAATTAATTGCCAGTGAATCATTTTTTTTTCAAAAGGACATATGTTTGACCTGCCCGCTTAGATTTCTGGAGAACCACTCGAAAAATTTTGTTTAATTTTTTATACGAAAGGTTCAAAATGCTTTATTGCGCTATGTAGGAATTTTTTTATGTTTCCATCTTTCAATCTTTTTCAGATTTTTGAAACAATTTTTATGTGGTCAAATTGATTTTTTTAAATGCCATCACTATCACAAATATTAAAAATTTGAAAAAACTCTATGCAACTTCGAATACAGTACGCTAAACATAAATTCAATTAAGACTTTTTTTTCTGTTTGAGGATTGCTCGATGCAAGTTGCCAGTTTACATTGCAGTTTAGGAAACCTTATTTTAAATGGATGCCAAGCACATTGTATGAATTTTGTTTTATGAAAAATTACGAAACACCCTCTAAACATAAACTAATATATCGAAAAGAAGCCCAACAGTTTACGTTGTTATTGAAACGCATAAACAATTTTTAAAATATGATATTTTCTCGACGTTGAAACCGCTGCCCCCCCCCCCCCCACCCGATATAAAAACTTCATCATTAAAAAATAATTTTAAGTATATCAATGATATTAGAACCGTATCAGTAAACAAAAACAGAATAGTTTATTGAACTAACTATTTTCTTTAGAAAAAAGAACATATGAGTTGTATTTGAAATACTTGTATCTGAAATGCAGTTCCAAAAATTGACTCTAATACATATTTTTATCGCTGAAAAAGGAAAATGTAAACTAGAGTTACTCTTTCTAATACACTGAAAATAAATGTCATTTTTAATGCCGATAAGCATTAAAAGTTAAAATGTTCTATAAAGATAACTTACAGATTATTATCACTCCATATAGCCATTAAGCAAACCGTAACAGTAATACTAATACAATGTCACCAATTCTATGATTTCCTTGCTTAGAGTTTGTCATTTCGTTTCAAACTGCTAGCTTGTCGTAATGTTTCTAGAGTGAAAGCTTTTGTCATTAAACAGTCAAGCATTATGCAGAAATTTTCGCATTTCCCCAAATGCATTCATTCATACTTAAATTTTACATATCTAAGCACTTTCTCGGAAGTTTCTGCCTTTCTAAATGTCAAATGTTTAAACCTGAGCCCAGCAGTAATGAAGTAATTAAGTGTAGTGGATTTCTCGTATATTTCACGCTTCTTTTTTAATTGATGATAGTAATATCTTGCTGTATTTGCGTACATATCTAACACAATGATTTATTAGATGTTTATATTGGCTGGATAATATGACAAACCGATATGTAAATACATTTGTTTCTAGAAAAGCTACTACAAGATGTAACTATTCAAATCTAAGAATAATAACTGATCAGAGTCAGCTGATATATCATGTTGATGAAGGATGAAAACAATCATTATTGAAACATTAAAAAATATCTACGTAATACAGTTACTCACAAAACTCTTGTACAAGCATAATGTAGCTATTTTCTTTTCTTTTTTTTAATGATTCTTAAATTTTAATTTGTTGATAATATAATCGCAAAAAATAGAATTCCAGAAATCAATAATATACCGCCCAACGAAATTTATCTTTTTATCTGCTGCATTAAAGTTTTATTTTGATTTTCAATAGTTAATAGTTAAAGCGCTATAATATCAAATATACCACTAGTTTTCTACCATCAGATCGAGTTTTTGAGTTATTGTAATATAGCAACATTTTCAGTGGATATTAATGTCATAAGTTTCCAATTACTCAGTTGCTTGTAGGAAGTATATAATTCGCCGGAGAGATTTTATTACAATTGTGGTTAATGCACGTTTAAATGAAACCCATCTCAAGATATCGGAATCTGTAGAAAAAGTCTTTCTTTACGATTCCGGATATTAATTACAAGCTGTTAATAATAAAACTGGTTAATAATAAATCTTTTTATTTTCTGCATTAGTGTTTTATTTTGATTTTCAATAGTTAATTGTTAAAGAGCTATAATATCAAATATACCATAAGTTTTCTGCCATCAGCTGGTGTTTTCGTATTAATGCAGTATAACAACATTTTGAGTGGATATTAATTTCATACGTTTTCACTGACTGAGTTGCTTGTAGGAAGTATATAATTTGCAGGAGAGATTCGGTTGCAATTGCGGTTAATGCATGCTTAATGAAAACCGTCTCAAGGTATCGGAATTTGTAGAAAGTGTCTTTCTTTACAACTATGGATATTAATTACAAGCTATTAACCCGTTCGGGACCATGGGCGCATATATGCACCCCCTAAAAGTGCTTAAAATCCTTGAGTTTGATACCAGTAAAAAGGAAAAGTAAAATTGATTTTATTTAATTACTACATTTTCGTGAATTTTGAAGTTAATTCAAATAATTAACAAAAAATGGTGGCAAACGAATAAAATTCGTGTAAAAGATCCCGGTCCTGAACGGGTTAATAATGAATCTAGTTAATAATAAATCTTTTTATTTTCTGCATTAGGGTTTTATTTTGATTTTCAATAGTTAATGGTTAAAGAGCTATAATATCAAATATACCATAAGTTTTCTGCCATCAGCTCGAGTTTTCGTGTTATTGTAGCATAAAAAATTTTTGAGTGGATATTAATTTCATAAGTTTCCAATGACGGAGTTGCTTGTAGGAAATATATAATTTGCAGGAGAGATTTGGTTGCAATTCAGGTTAATGCATGTTTATTGAAAACCTTCTCAAGATAGCGGAATTTGTAGAAAAAGTCTTTATTTACGACTGGGGATATTAATTGCAGGCTGCTAATAATAAAAAAAGGCCTAATTTATTATCATAATTTGAAATTTCTTATTAATAACTTATTATAAATTATTAAAAGAACAAAAAATCATGCGTACGGATTACGAATATTGTCAGTGCATAACGTTTCCCCTAGCACAGGTGTGTCAAAATGTGGCTCGCCGGGTACTACTAAAATTTCTATAGTAAACATTTGTCTTAAGTCTTAATTAAACAAGAATGAAAAATCATGCGTACGGCATAGATTATAATTCCCTTTCCAACACATTCAGAACTACACAAATCTTCACAGTTTACTAAGGTAAATGATGAACTCTTAATGAACATTTTTGGAAAAGGCATAATGATTTGAAAAACCAATTTCTGCTATTACCATGAATAGCCGCAAAAATATACGATCTTGTAGTGCAGCCTTGTACAAGACCTATAGGTATGTATGTATACAATATAGCATGCTAAAAGTTAGTTCAGTTAAATGCATAGCACAGTTGAAACATTCCATTCAGCAGTTTCCGCCAAAAAAAGGATGCTGTTGAAAACTTTTGTGCAACCTTGCATATGATCTGTACAATTTATACACACGAAGTAATATTTAAAAAGTAATTAAATTTAAAATCGCATACCGTAATTGAAAATGCACTTCCACTAATTATTCTTCATATGCTTCAATAGTTCAATTAGATTGTTTTCAATTTCTTCTGTATTTAAATTATTTTGTGTGTCCCTGTGAGTGAACGATAAATTCTATGCTCACCATGTTCTATATTAAGAACCTTGTAATACACTTCATTGATATATATTACATTCAATTTGTTTAAAATAGTATAATATCATTAAAATACACAGCAAAGGAATTTTCCCCATTGACTGTAATGTAACGGAATTCTTTTGAGTGTCATTGTAAACGAACCGTAAATTCTACATGCTTCATTTTCAATACCGATCATGCCATTGTAAACACCAATAACATATATCAATTTCATGGCGATCGGGATATATTTACGGAAGCACGGACAGACTGACAGGCAGTCGGGCAGACGGACAGATAAACTGAATTCGTAAACACTTTTCAACTGTGTTTGAAAGTGTTAAAAAAAGAGAAAAATGAACACTGTAATTTTATATACCCTTGCATAGAGACAAGGATTGAAGAAACTTAGAATCTTTTTAAACTGAAGTTCTATTATTACAGAGAAAACACATTTTCATATTTCTAATTACACAAATCTGACTTTAGCATGTTAATGGAATTCGGAAACAAAATCCAGTTTCAGATTCTGGCATCCGCATCTCAAAAGTAATGTCTATTAAAAATAATTTACCAATTTTATAGGATGGAACCGTATTTTATGATCCAACAGAAGGCTATATAGTTCAACGCTTGAATATGCAATTTTGTAATAAATTTTTGCATGCCTGAATTTTATGAGAATTTACACAATTAACTTTAGCACCGAAACTGGAAAGTCGTATCGATTCTTGTCTGATTCAGCTGCACTTGTTTCAGACAATTTTAAACGTGTCTGGTTTGTTTCGGATTTGTCGATTACAAGATAATGGGAAGAAATCTAAGTGCTTTTGTGTAGAATATATCAACTAATTGAAATAAAGAAAATGTAAAACATGTTATGGTATTCAGAATGATACTGTGCTTGTAATATTAAGTAAGAGAGTTTTTTAAGCGGTACTTCTAAAAATTCGCTAATTTCTTATTTCATGAGAAATTGTCACCTATTGTTTTTTAATTAAGAGATATTTTTAAAACAAACTATTTTACTTTTATTTGTTTTAAAAGCATTCAACATGAACAAAATATATTAATACAGTACTACATTTATTATTGTACATGTGTAGTGTATATATGTATATAACAATACATTATTACATTCGTTATTTTGCGAAAAAAATATCATTTAAACATTTCTAAGTGACATATTTTTACGACAAATAATTCAAATTCTTGTATTTTGTTAAAATAAATCTTTTTAATTTAAATGCAGTCGAACCTCGTTAATTTGAATCTTAAAGAGATTTATAATTTATATAAATTGGAAAATAACTTTAAAAACGCAAGAATATGCAAACTTTGAGCTGACTAATTTCGGTAGCCTTTAGAGTACCACCTTTAGTGCAAAGAATAACATAAACTTTTTCAGTTATATAGGAGAGAAACGGATTCAAGTGAGAAGCTCATTAACCAATAGGAAAGCAGGAAAATACGGGTACCAGCCAGTAGGAAAATAGTATAGGTAAAGCAACCAAAAGTGTGAAAAATGCTGGTAGAAAAAAGAGGAAAGAAAGTAATTAAGAAAAAGAGGATTTTATGTAACATTTACAACAATCTGATAATGATGAATAGCAAATTCACAAATAACAATAATGTCATAATTTTCATAGATATGAAATGCTTCACGAAAGTTAAGTTCATGAATAGAGGTGGGTTTAGAGATGATTTTAGCAGAATTGAAATCCAAAGCGTGGTTTATCTCCCAGAAATACTTAGCAATTGAAAATTTATTGGTTTTCTGTTTTTGAATATATTGTTGGTGTTCATTAATACGAAATTTAAAACCCTGTTTAGTCTATCCAATATAAGAAAGACCGCACTGGTAATTATTATTATAGATAACCCATGAGTTAGAGAACTCAATAGGATCTTCGAGTTTGGAGAGGGTAGGTTTATTTGAAGGGGTTAAAATTATTCTGAAATCATGCTGTCTAAGAATTTTGGCAATTAGAAAGCTGTATTTAGGAAAGAAAGGTAACACAATTCTAATACCGGAAAGAGAAGAGGACTGATTTGAGTTATAGGAACGAGGGTGCTGTAGTTTACGTAAAGCATATCAATAATAGAAGGGTTGTAACCTCCGTCAATCGCAATGGCTTTAAGATAATGAATTTCACTATTAAGTGAGTAAGAATCAGAGAAAACATGCATGGCACGATTTATGAAACTAAAAAATGCAGCCATTTATAATTTCTTCATTTTAACAATAGTTCATGTTATCAGTAACTAAAGCTTTGCATTTATTTTTACAGAATTGTGGAGAACAATTCATGTTAAAATCATTTCACATTAAGCGTATTTACATAACTAACGTTCGAATAAAGAGTATTTAAACAGGCATAAATGAACCTTTTATATCCATGCAGTGCTGTAAGAAACGATTGCAGATACTTAGAATTCTTTAAACACCAACTTTCTTGCCCTATTTAGCGAACACATCTGCATCTCTAAGGAACAGAAATCTGACTTCACTAATTTAACTTTCCAGTTGGCATGCTGTTGGAAGATTTACGACAAAATTGTTAATTTTAATAATAGTTTATGTTTTCAGTAATTAAATTTTTATATTCATTTTTACAGGATTGTGAAGAACAATTCATGTTAAAATCATTTCACGCCAAACGTATTCACTTAACAAAGGTTCGAATAGAGAGTGGTACAATAGACATAAATCAACCTCTTTTTCATGCATTGCGGTCTGAAACGGTTGCATATACTTAGAATTCTTTAATCACCAACTTTCTTGCATTATTTAACAAACATATCTGCATGTCTAAGGAACAGAAATCTGACTTCACTAATTTATCTTTCTAGTTGGCATGCTGCTGCAAGATTTACGACAAACGTGATTTTTTTGGAATCTTCCTTACCGTCATTAAACTCCATTTTTTGCTACTGATATGTAAAATTGCTGTTATAACATATGTATTATTACAATTATTAAAATTAAGACTTCTAATTGTTCAACTCTGTGTAATAGTGCCCAGGCAGGATTTAACACTAAAACGCCCGGAAGGAGTCGATTCGACTCCGACCATATGATTAAATGTCCTTTCGAACCAGAAATTCTTTCAAAAAATAAGTTAAATTTCAAAACTGCAGATTTACGTTAAATAAATCAGTCAAATAATTTTAAATAAAAATTCTGGTGTAAAATATTTTTATGAAACTTGCGTAAAATTTCCGGGCGTTCTAGTGTTAAAGGAGGGACCTTTGACTTCAGCTTCCAATGCTCTACCGACTGAGATATCCTGAACAAATCTAGCGTACACAATTAACCTACACAACCTGTTGATAATGACGTCTGGTCTGTTATCTGAAACAGATCAACAGAATGAATTGCAGGTAAAGTGTCTCGAAGTAAACGTTGAATACGTAATTACACTATATTAATTTTAACACAATTTTTCTTGTAAGAGTCGTGAATGCAGTGGACAAAACTCCATCGCTTAGTTTGGACATTTTGAATCCAACGTTTTCTATCCGTTTGCTAGCGTTTTGAATCCAACGAACTTTAAGCAAGTAAAAATGGCAACGAGAGGACGATCGTCGGGGATCTGAAAAAAGACGGAGTGATGTGGCAGGAGAGAAATGAAGCGTAGTGTGGTGTATTTTATACTTTGTGAAATGAAGTTAGTGAATTATCGCATTTAATTGTGTTGTGTTTTAAGTAAGAAAAGCTGTTAAAGATTATATCCGCCTGTTTTTACAAGTCTACATGATTGTTTTTAGAATTCCATATAATAGTTCTCAGCAAAATGAAAATAAAATTCGTTTTACGAGTCTACTCAATCACTGAACTTACTCTAAATGAATAATAACTCTTCTAATTGGTAAATATAACATAAAACTTGTAATTTTCTAACTAAGTACTCAGTCAGTACAGCACTGACAGATTAAGCCAAAGGTCCCTGCTTCAAATCCTAGCCTGAAAAATTTTACCCTCAGTTTTGTAATTGCAACTCTTATGTTCTATTTGTCAATTAGACCAATTGTGTTAAAATTAAGGAGGTTATATGAAAAATGTTACATTTTTCATAGCATAACTTCACTGCGAAAAATAATACGTCATGCGCCCGCTCGTGGAAATTATTTAGGCGCGCAAGCTGAAAGGTTAATGGAATTCATAAAATAAATTCAGTTTCAGTTATTGGCATATCTGCATCTCAAAAATTAATGTATATTGAAAATAAATTACCTGTATATATGAAGGAATATCATTTTATGATCTATCAGAAAGCAATATTGAGTGTTCCAGAATAAATAAAGTTGTGAAATCATATGCGATTATTAAACATCTTAAGACTAATTATTTTACGAAAAGTTATAATATGTTGGGTTGTTCGGAAAGTCGCATCCGTTTGGGAAAATCAATTCGTACCGGAAAATTCTGCCCGGTAATTATTAGAGATCAGATAGCGGAATCAATGTCTAATAATTACATGATAGAATTTTCCTATACGAATTGATTTTCCCAAACGGGCACGACTTTCCGAACGACCCGATAAACCTTTTAAAATAAGATACATACTAAAGCAATTTTATATTTAAATGTTCTTTAGCATTTTTAACGTATACACTGTTAAAAAAAAAAAAAAAAAAAAAAAAAAAAAAAAAAAAAAAAAAAAAAAAAAAAAAAAATCGGATTAAAATAAAATTGTACAGGAATTGAGACGTTAAAATACGAAAATAGTAATGACGTCTCGATTACCAGCACAATTTCCGTATTTTAGTCCGTTTTCTTTTTCTACAGTGTTTAAATACATTTAAAAAAAGAAATAAGCAACAGTTTAAATTTACGCATTGAGTAAGGAGAATAGTTGAAGAAACTTAGAATTTAATTAATGTTTAACCTTCCATCACTGCAGAACAAAGGAATTTTTGTATTTCTAATCACACAAATCTAACATCAATAGGTTAATGGAGTTCGGAAAAGAAATTTAGTTTCTGTTTAAGGCAACCGTATTTCAAAAGTTATTTCTATTAAAATTAATTTACCTACTTAAAGGAGGAAGAAATCACGTCCAGCAGAAGGGAATATTGTTCCAGCTTCAATACATAATTTTGTAATGAAGTTTTGCCATGCCTGCATTTTATGTGAATCTACGCAATTATGTTTAGCATAGAAACTGGAAAGTACTATCGATTCTTGTATAATTCCGCTGTACTTGTTTTACCTAGATTTAAACGGTTCTGGTTTGATTCATATTTACCGATTACAAGTGAGTTGAAAGAAATCTAAGAGCTTTATTCTAGAAGATATCAACTAATTTAAGGAAAGAAAAATGAAAAATACGTTTGGGACATTCAGATTGATATTTTAGCTGTATCACAAAGTAAGGGTGTTTTTTTTTTTTTGTGGTACTTGTAAAAATTGCGGATTTCGTTATTTAATAAACATATTTCATATAAAGTTTTAAAATAAGATACTTAAAAAACAAATATTTCTTTTTACTTTATTCAAAAAATATCTAACATTTAAAATATGTTAAGACGACAGTGGACGTTCAAATTCATTTTTTTTTCATTCTTCACTCGTACGGAAACTTTGCACACATAATAATTCATACATTTTCTAAGTAAATAAATCATTTTTATTTAAAAGTGTGTGTAATTAATTTTATTATTAATTAAAATATGTTAATTAATCCCTATAATTAAAAATGTTCCATACGCATTAAATGTGCCTTTAGGAACATGGTGTTTTGTTAAATGCTAGATTTATAACATTATATGCGTTATAAACCTATACTAATATATTGAGAAAAAATAATAAAAAACTTCCAATATTTGCATTTGTCTTTAACCCTAGAACTACCGGAAATTTTACTCAAGTTTTATAAAAACATTCTACACCAGAATTTTTACTTAAAACTATTTAATTTGTTTATTTAACTTATTATTGTCTGATTTATACATTTAGTTTGTTTTGAAGAAATTTCTGGTTTGAATAAATATTTTGAATGTACATGTCGGGTCCAATGGACCCGTCTGGTAGACGGAAGGTTAAAAACGGAAAATGTTATATAACTACCATTTTTTTCTTTTATGTACACTAATGCATGCATACTAAGTTACTAAGTATATTAAGTTTTCAAATATGGCTTATTGCAAACAATAATACCTAATACTATGAAAATTCGATAAAAAATAAGACGCATGGAACATTTTGAATATAATAGTTGGACGAAGATTCTCATTTTGAGAAAACAGGATTTAAAGTTTTATTTAAAGTGTAATTCTACTACGGTGTACAGATTTGAAATACTTGTAATTTCACTTGGAATCGTTGTAATTGCTTGTGGTTTTTTGCAAACGATGCAGTTAGATTGAAGTATATTAATAAACGAAACATGAAAAAAAGGATTTGAAACTGAAAGTTCACGGTCTCCTCAACAATGTATCACGTATTATGTTTATTACTGTACACTGCAAAAAAAGAAAAATCTTTGTTAATTTACAAAAACATATAATAAGCTTTTCAGAGTCACCCATGATGCCGAAAAGCATTCTTTATCTTTGGAAACATCAGAAACCCATATAGATTTTAAGGTCTTCAAGGGCGGTGGTTCATTTTTGGACAACCTAATTTTAATCCCTAAATGCCACATTGGCACCAGAATATTAGAATAAAAAATTTCATTTTATCAAATACGTGAACAAAAGCTTTTGATTATTTTAAAATAAATTTGTTTGTAAATTCTGGTGTCATTCACTCATTTCAGCATTCTTCGAATAGAATAGAACCTTGCCTCAGAAAGGGTTAAGAAACATATCTAAATACATAATTTCTCTTGCTGCTATGGATTTTCCAATAGTTTTATAGGGCATGAAGCCCACGAAGGGGACCGGTATATTATATAAACCACTTAATTTTAATTCCTAAATGAGATTGGCACCCTAATTTTAAAATCAAATTTTGATGTATTTAATGTACGTGAAAATAAACTTTTACTTATTTTCATATAATTTTTCTCTTACATTCTGGTACCAATCAATCATTTTATCATTTTTACATCAGATGTACTTTGCACATGAAAGAGTTAATCTGTTTTTTCAAACAGAAATATCGGTTTTTAGAATGCTATTAATTCCCAATTAGACGTAATAAACTATGTAATTGAATTTAAAACATGGGAGAATAACAAAATAATATTAAGGGGGTCCAGAACATAAAAATCTTCAAATTTTGCAAAAACATTTTATTTCATTAATTTTTTTTTTCTGTTTTTTCCTTCTTGAAATGACATTTAAATCATATTTCTATCTGAATTAGAGCAATAAATATTAATTTTTTCGCTTTGGTTTGTTTTTAAAATCTAGCTTTCAAGCAATGCCTGACATGGAAATGGCTTCTTGTAAAAATGCGTATTTCTTGATGATAGGTTCTTTTCACCATTTCTAGTATTTAAATTCTTATAACTCGAGAACCGTTAAATATAAAGGGTTCAAACTTGGAACATATCTTTTTTAATTGTTTTACTTTAATTTTGATTCAGCATATTTGAAAAAAATATTTACTTTTGAAAATATGATTTTTTTTTAAAAGTTGCACTACTTTTTTTTTCATTTTTTCGCTAAATATATTTTTTTATTTTTTTAATTAATATATTTAAAAATATTGAATCAGCATTCAAACTTATATCTTTCTGTTTATTTAAATGAAAAAAAAAATTGAAATCCTATAAATAATATTTCGAGTTATAACGATTTTTATTTATCCCACTTTTTTAATAAATTTTAAATAATTAAAAAAAAATATGAGAAGTTTTATCATTTGATTTTGTTTATGAATAATAAGGTTGACCATCACAAGAAAATTCAGAATTTTAACTGAATAAATAAAAAATATTTTAAAATGTGTCTCGGACCCCCCACCCCCACCCCCACCCTCCTTAATTTCAAGGTTCATTCTAATGCTGTTAATTTATCATATTTGTCTGTAAAAACATTTTCTTTTAACATTAAAATGTGTACACGAGAATTGATACCATCCGGAAAAACTATATTACAGATTGAGAAAATTAATTAACACACGACTACACAGAAACGTTTCCAAAAATCAGTGACTACAAAACAAACGTCTTGTTTAGAAATATTTCTTTAGATCAAAAAAATATATTGATTTTTGAAGTTTGTAAAGATAAACGAGTCGAAAATTGTTCATCAAACGCGTCAAATGAGGTGTCTTCGTACTATACTAGTTTTTTAGCTATTCAGAACTTGGTGCAATAGCTGTTGCACTCTTAAACAAAAATGCATGAATACAAAATTTTATACGATTATATATATTAAATTCAGTAATACGGAAAAAAATAGGACTCCACATTGAATGGGACGTCATCACCATAGCAACCTCGAATCATTACCTATAATGGTATATCATTGAATTCATTACATATGAGAGGATTTAATAGAATGTAGAAAACTTTTATTAATATCTTTTTATGTTTTTATTCGGTTTTCATAAAATTTGAAATGACTCGACAAGAGTCTGTAACGATTATATATATTTAAAACCATTCGGTTGCGTTGTTTTTGAACTGTTATATGCGGACAGACAGACGGCCGGCCCAGAAGGCGACTAAATGTGCTACGTATTTTTATAATTACGAACACACCTAAAAATGCTTGGTTATTCGGAAGATGTTATTGCATATTTACGTTCGTGTGTGTATGATATTATCCTAGATTAAGAAACATCGTCCTTTTTTATAGTGTATATAAGTAGCATAGTATAGGGTAAAAATGTATTATGTTAGTATTAAATTCTTTTTTGTGGGAAAAACTTCATACAAACAGTTTTAACCCTTAAATGTGTGATTTTGTATTTTGTTTCGAAAAAATTATATATGATTCTCTGAAAGGTTTATTGCACAGGGAAAATAATGAAAAAAAAAAAAATCAAAGATACATTTTTCATATAATACGTCAATTTTTTCTTCTGTTGCACATCTGCAATACAAGTAGAAATTAGTGTCGTGTGGCTGTTTTACGCTAAAATAATACAAATTAGTAAATATTTTAATAAGTATGTCACCAAACACCTTATTTTATATTATTATTTATTTTATAAAACTTAACCTTTAATCCTTTAATTACCACGATAGAATACGTTCTATAAATTACGTAGTTCACAGAATCTGACTTTGCACCAGAAAGTTTCAATGGTTAATTTCGCTTTATTTAAAAACGGAATGTCTGTCACTAGTTAAAGTAAATATTGCTATTTTAATTTTCTGGTGTGAATCAGGCATATACGAATAAAAAAAATCTATTAAATTCAAAACAGTCTTGTTTGCATATATGAAAATCTATGCACTAAAGGGTTAAATAAGGCACTCTTTTTAAGACATGTAAATCTATTTCTGTTTATAATTTAATTCTGCGTAATTTAAAAAAGATATTCTTATTAATAATCACAGTATTATAAGGGGAGGATAAAAAAGTTTCCTTTCGAAGGCTGTACAGTCATATCTGGTATTCTAGTCATGCAAAATTGCCTTCAGCATTTAGGCAAGGACCCCACTTCTTCACCAGGTTGAATAAATCCCTTTAGTAAAATTCCACTTTCTTGTACTTGAAGAAGTCCGAAACTGCCTGCTGCACTTCTCCGTCCTACAAGAACCGTCCACCTTTCAAGGACTTTTTAAGAGACCGAAGGCGCACGAATCGATATGCGACGTTCATGATCTGCCCGCTTATTGTTGTCGGTATCGGATGCCGATGGTGTCCCAGAACGACTCGCATCTTTAGTCGAACCACGGACAGCTCTGAACTTTTAGTACCATTCCAATACTGTGGTTTTCGACAGACATCCTTCTGCATATACATTTTGCATTCTCCGATAAAAGTCTACCGGTTTTTATCCTTCGGCCAAAAAAAAAAAAAAAAAAAAAAAAAAAAGAATAACAGCACGTTGGTTATGTTTGGATGCATTTGGTACTAACGTCGCCATTGTTCATGTTTCAGAATTTTCCACACACACTTCGGAAATAAACAAATGCCACAATAATCCCTTGCTTCAATGTCGGTGCTTATATAATCGTTTTGGCGAGGCGCTAATTTGCATGTGCGCGGCAGCAAATACCTCAAACTGAAACTTTTATATCGCTCCTTATATAAACTACATGAATATAACTTTTAGAACGAAGGAAAAAAGATTGCTAAAATCTTCTAGTGTTATAGAGCAAACATTTCCGTATTTCAAATGGAAAAAAATAACTTCACTCAATTAATTCCATTTGGAAAATAAATTCAGTTTCAGTTCCTGGCATATCCGCATCTAGAAATTAATTTCTATGGAAAATAATTTACCAATTTATGGAATAAATTGCATTTATTATCATCGAGAAAGCAACATTTTACATCGATTTATATAATTCTTTAATTACCCGTGATTATTAAACTTAATAAAATAAATAAAGTTAATTTATAGAGAACTATAATAAATATATTGAAATTATTCCAACTGAGCGGAAAAATGCCCAAGCCGGGATTCGATCCCAGAAACTTTCACTTAAACCGCCAATGTTTTAGCTATTGATCTAAATGGGCCGGCGACCATGGTTCGCTTATATAACCTTGCTGGTAATAGCATCTTGTCTGCCATGTATATTGTTCAACAGAATAAACCGCATGTGATGAAAATCTATTAAACGATGTTTATTGGGACGTCATTGTGACTTAACATTTGGTGACGCAACACTACGCGGTTTAAAATTTACGAAACCAGAACAAACCATCTCTGGTAGACTCCACACATTTAAGGGCAGTTGGAAGCCCCTGTACCTACCATGTTAAATTAATGTACCTTTTCACAAAAACTACCGAATATATTCACTTGAAATTTTTTATATACATTAAATGAATAATATCTAATAAATTGAAGTCAACTTTATAAACAGATATTCTTTAGTTATTTTTAAAAAAATCTGGAATAAAAACCACTTTTAAATAACAAAAAACTTCAATTTTTCCAAAGAATTTTTTTTTTAATAAAAATTTTGTAGAAATGTTTGTAAAAAAAGTTCACTTCAGATTGATCAGTGATATGTGTGAAATATTCTTGAATGATTGCAAACAATAATATGTAATAGTTTCTATAAAAAGGTACATCGAAGTTTAAAAAGCAACATTTTGAGAAAATTCAGTTTAAAGTTTACGTATGTAATGTTCATGTATGATGTAAACAAACTGAATTACTTAATTTTTTTTAACTTCTTGTTCTCGTAGAAACAAAAGTAATATACCTTTCGAAAGAGGGCAAATAAAGGATTCAATATATATATATATATATATACATATATAAATGCAATTTAACAAATTACAACGACTATTTGGAAAATGATTTTTTCAAAGACTAAAATTTAAGACATAAAAAATCGCAAGGAGTTGATCATACATTACGTACGCCATGAATTAAACATTAATAGTGTTATTACACGTAAAAATTGCTAGCGACAAAAATCACCTGCGACTCGTCAGATTTCCTGAAACTTACGTATTATCCAAGCATTTCATTGGCTGTTCGGGAAATGACTTTTCCAGCGTCAGATATCCATTTCATTCTTAAACTTCTAAACATCCCACAATATTACTTTTTACACCGTCGTATAGAGAAAAAAATGTACTTTTAAATGCAATTTATTTGAAAGCTGTATCTCAATTTGTTTTTGAGTTATTATTTTTTTTGTAGTTTTTATTACTTTTTTGTCATAGTGGCAACAGAAGTATACATCTCTGTTGAAAGTAAAGGGAAATACAGATTACTGTATAGACCAATCAGAAAACGAATCAAATGCGGATTCAACCAATAAAACTCTTCAGATATGTTTTTGATTTTCTACCTTGACAGAAAACAATTACCATTTTTCCAAATGGTTAAAAAATGACTTTTTCACGAATTTGAGTTCCAACTGCCCTTAAAGGACCACACTTTATTCCTTATTGCCACAGAACCAACATTTTATTCCTTATTACCACAGAATGAACTGTATTGATGGTTTTTGGTTTATGCAGGATGGTGCCAGGCCCCACAGAACTAAAGAAAATTTTGAACTTTTAGCGGAACATTTCCATGACAGAGATTTGATTTTGAAATGTTCTGACGCAACAGGACAGGTGATTGATTGCCCTGCCTGTTCTCCTGATTTGAATCCCACTGGACTATTTTCTGTGGGGCTACTTGAAGGGCAATGTGTTCAAAAATCCTCCACAATCATAAGATGTGCTCCGACCAGCCATTTCTGCTGAAATTTCGGGCATCACACTGCCAACAATTCGTTCAGTTTTGGACAACTTTGATCTTAGTCTTCGCCATATTGTTGCAAGTAATAGGAAGCACTACGAAAATATTGTGCATTAAATCGGAATAAATGTACTTATTTGTGAAGTAAATATTTTTCTTTTATCTCTTCTCAAACTCTATTTTTGGTTAATTACTGGTCACCCTGTAGATGCACGATTATTTTTAACTCAATTATTCTAATTGATAAAGATATCACATGAATTGAATCTGGTGAAAGTATCATGTGAATTTTATGCGTAATTGGAAAAAAAATCATATCATATCTTTACCAATCAATATGATTGAGTTAAAAATAATCGTGTATTTACGTACGCGGTTAAACGTTTGCAGCAAACTATCAACTCATTCGTCCGTTAGTATAGAAAATGGTTGCATAACTATGTTCTGACTATATTATTGCCCATATTATGATCACAATAGAGTTAAATGAAGGTTATCAATCCCATTTCTGTAAAAATGTTTGAATGATTCGATAGTTTGCTGCAAATTTTTAACAGTGTACCAATTGTTTAACCCATTATCGAGTAATGGGAATATACACACCACTTAATTTTTATTGAAAACTGGTCGATTCGCACCGGAAATTTTAGTAAAATATTTTGTTTTTATAATGCACCTGAAGAAAAAACTGCTTGTTATTTTCAAATCAATTTGTTTGTAGATTCTGGTGGCAGTGAATCTTTTCAACATTTCAGTCACAGAATTGAATTGCCCGATAAAGGGTTAATGGAGTTCCATTTTATTCCTTCATGTACGAATTATGAATTCATGAAAATTTGATCGTCTAATGCATTTTTGTGAATTTTTAAAACTAAATTAGAAGATTTACATAATCATTTAATAAATTTTAGAAGGATTTTAGAAGGATTAAGACGGATTAATTAAATATGAATTTATAAGGATTTCGTGCAATACTTATCAACGCACGCAAATCTTTTATTTTAAATATTTTTCTTAGTATTTTGTAGAATTAGGAAATGTACAAATATAATGTTCTTACAATAGAAATATAGAAATATTTCCGAAATGAACCCCCCCCCCCCCCTCTCCAAACGCTAAGAAAGCTGAAAAGATGCAAAGGCAAAAGAAAATATTCTTTTAAAAATATTTTTATTTTGTATAACCCATAATGCTTTTGAAACAAGATAAAGTAATGCATCGATAACGCATTCTAAACTGTATTACTACTAACTCACGTATTAAATTACTTTTATTACAAGATATTTTAATGGTACTTATAAGTACCGTCTGTTGATAAAGGTTAATCTCCAGAGGTGTCGCCCCACCAGTGGCTGAGAGGTTCTGCTCTCGAATCTGGTAGACGGGAAGTACTGGGTTCGAACCCAATCGCACCCGTCGGCCTAATCTTTCGGAGTTTTCGTGGTTTTCTTCGAACCTTGGATTTCCAAGCGTTAATACGGGTTAGGTTCCTTTAGAAAGACCCCACGAAGGGCACTCCCCCCCTTGGCCAATATCCCTCGTGCAGATAACTGGCCGTCATAAATACAACCAACCAACCAACCAGAGGTGTATACATTGCAGACAAGATGCTTTTACCTATAAGCATATCTGCCAACATCTTATTCTTTTTTGTACCACAAAAATGTAATAAAAACTTTTGCCTTATTTAATCAACAGAGTACGACGATATAAGAATGTAGAATTTAATATTACAATTTTGTGGTACAAAAAAAGGTTAAGAGTTTGTAGTTATACGAATAAGGTTATCTAAGCGAAATATGTCCGCCGGTTGTCGACCCATGCAGCTTAAAAGGTAGAGCATTGGCAGTTTAGGATAAAAGTGCTGCTTTCGAATCCCAGCTTGGGAATTTTTTCGTGTAGTAAAAATTCAACTCGTATTACATCTCTTACAATCAATATGATTGAGTTAAAAATAATAGAGTTATAATATAATTGTTTTAATGTAAAATGAATATTTTAAGACAAAATTTTTCTAAGTTCTGCTTTGTTTTTGTTTAAATGGTTTAGGATTTAAAAATTATATTAATATATAAAAAAAGGAAGTAAATAAACTTTTGAAATTTACGCAATACGAAAAGAGAACGGTTGAAAGAACATTGGATTTATAAAATAACTAACTTTCTAGCATTATAGAGCAAAGAAATTTTCGCATTTCTAATCACACAAATCTAACTTTAGTAATTTAATGGAGTTCGGAAAAAGAAATCTACTTTCAGATTCCGGCATCCGCATCTCAAAAATAATTTCTATTAAAATTAATTTATCTACTTATAGGAAGAAATCGCATTTTATGACCCAACAGAAAGCAATATTGTTTCAGCTTCAATATATAATTTTGTAATGAAGTTTTGCATGCCTGCATTTTATGAGAGTCTGCACCATTAAGTTTAGCATAAAAACTGGAAAGACGTATTGATTCTTGTATGATTTTGCTGTATTTGTTTTACATAGATTTAAACGTTTCTGGTTTGTTTCAGATTTGTCGATTACAATACACTGGAAAGAAATATAAGCGATTTGTTGTAGAATATGAGCTGAATTTAGCTACGATTTCGAATATAGGAAAATAGACATACTGGAATGATTCTCAAAGTTTTATTACTTATGGCAATAAGTAAGATTGTTTTTTAAATGGAACCTATTAATATGTCATTTACAATGAGGTGATTACAATAACAAATGTAATCACCTCACTGTAAATGTCACTCTAAATGCATTTAGAAATATAAAATATAGCAATAACAGAAAACTGCAAATTAATTAACCCTTTATGTACTGAATTTTGAATTCATGAAAATTTTATCTTCTAAAGCATTTTTCGTGAATTTTTGAAACTACATTAGAAGATTTACATAATCATTTCATAAAATTTAGAAGGATTATAGAAGGATGGAAGGATTTAGAAGGATTCATTAAATTTGAATTTATAGGGATTTTGTGCAATATTTATAACCCCACTCAAATCTTTTATTTTAAATATTTTTCTTAGTATTTGTAGATTTAGGAAATGTACAAATATAATGTTCTTACAATAGAAATATAGACATATTTCCGAATTGAAAAATCCCACCCCTTCCCCCCAAATGCCAAGAAAGCTCAAAAGATACAAAGGTAAAAGAAATCATCCTTTTAAAAATATTTTTGTTTTGTGTAACCAACAATGCTTTTGGAACAAGATAAAGTAATGCATCTATAACCCATTTTAAACTTTATTATTACTAATCGATGTATTAATTTGATATATAAATTATTATTCTTATCGATGTAGTAATTTGTTTTAATTTTATAACAAGTTACTTTAATGGAGTACCGTCAGTAGATAAAGTGTAAGAAGCAAAACAAAACATTATGATATTTTTAAAATGCTATCGTTTTAAAATATATGTCAGGGGTAGCCAACTGTGGCTCGCCGGATACCACTAAAATTTTACAGAAAAAAATCGACTGTTTGAATCACAGAGATTCGATGATCAGATAAGGCAATGGTTACTATAAAATTTTAGTGGTGTCGAGCAGGTGTTGGCCACCCCTGATATATGATGTGAACATTAAAAAGTTCACTTTCTTACTTAAAAGGCGACTAAAATAATGAAGAAGAAATTACAAGTTAAAAATATACATTATTTTTAAAACTTATTAGTACATTCAAGCTTTCCAAGCTCATCATCAGAGAATATTTTAACAACTAAATGTTGTTTATTTATACGAATCCATCACTTTGTTTGTAAAATGAGAGAGCCAATAATTATTGGAGTTGAAAGTAGAAGTAGCAGTTTCTTGGATTGAATTTAATTAGAGAAATATATTTAACTTGTATTTTAATCGGCTATTAAGTAACACTGTGAACTTTTTAAAGTTCACATTATATATTTTATGTTTGAATCAAGGTGAAAAATTGCGTTTCGTCTCATGATTTTATTTGTCATCATTTTATTCTACTATTGTAATGAAGAAATTACCGGGTGTCCCAAAAATGATTGATGGATTTTTAAATTCAATAACTTGCAAACGGTGACAGATATTTAAAAAATTCTTGCAGGAGTGTTATGTATGATGGCAGGAGTTTTTTTACATTAATTCTTGATTTTCGTTCGAATTTCTAACAATAGATGGCGCTGAGTGGAATAGGTGCTCAGTCCAGACCCGTATTTTGATACTTCGGGATCCATTCAATGCATTTCAATCTCCTGTTTTCGCGTGGAAGAAGAGAGAGGCCGAAAAATTGTGCCTGGATTTAGCGGTTATTGCTTGCAGCGCCATCTGTCTATGCTATTTGTAACTACAACTGAGAATCACAGCATAAAAACTCATGACATCATACATAACACTCCTGCAAGAATTTTTTTAATATCTGTCACTGTTTGCAAGTTATTGAATTTTAAAATACATCAGTCATTTTTGGGACACCTAGTATATATGCTGAAGGTAATTTATAACTTTATAGAACACTTTTAAAACTCATCTCGCAATGACCGATTTTATTCATTTTAGTAATGAAAACTATTCTACAGTCGGCAAAATAAAATAAAGAAAACACCCACACATTGCCATGGAAAAATCGGAAATAGCTAATCGACTGGAATTTCTGTTTTTTTTAAACACAAAAAAAGCTTAGTGTGTCATCTTTACACAGAAATTGCATAAAACTTTGACTTTTACATTACGAACGCGTAATTTTCACATTATACACCGTCCCCTGAATTTGAATTCCAATAGTATTTTAATTTTTTTTTCGCATATTTATTTTTTCAGAGATTACGTATATCTTTTTAAAAAAAATACTGGTGTCTAAATTCAGGGGACCGTACAAACGCTTAAAAAAATCCACCTACGACAGCCGCCATTTTTGTGTCAGCGCTCAGGCTTAGTATTCAGGGGGCGGTGTCAAATATTTGGCTTAGAATACCTGGAATTCATTCGATGAAAAATACAAAAAAATGTTAGTGTATTATCTTTACACAAAAATTGCATAAAACTTTGACTTTTACATTACGAACGCGTAATTTTCACATCATACACTGTCCCCTGAATTTGAATACCAATAGTATTTTTAATTTTTTTTCGCATTTTTTTTTTTTCTGAGATTACGTATATCATTTTTTTTAATAATGGTGTCTGAATTCAGGGGACTGTACACACGCTTAAAAAAATCCACCTACGACAGCCGCCATTTTTGTGTCAGCACTCAGCCTTAGTATTCAGGGGGCGGTGTCCAATATTTGGCTTAGAATACCTGGAATTTATTCGATGAAGTTGTTTAGCGCTTATTAAAGTTTAAAGTTTGAGACTACTAATATTAAATTCATCTGTACTTGTTACGAAACAAACTGCAATGCGGGTTTCTTTAACTATAAATGAAACACTACTTAGAGAAATAAGGCAATTTTTAATTCGCATATTTAAATTTTCAAGAAAATGATTTCTGTTAAAAAAAAAAAAAAAAAAAAAAAAAAAAAAAAAAAAAAATTATAGGTTTCAATTCATATTTTTTAGAAAGTTAATTAAAAAATATATAAGACACAAACTTTCGAAAACATTAGGAAATATAACCTATAATTTCTTTTAAGGGAGTCTGGGACACATTTTAAAATCATTTTTATTTATTGAGTTAAAATTCTATTTTTTTTGTGATGTTGTTAACCTTATCATTTGTAAACAAAATCGCATAACTTCTCAGAATTTAAAAAAAAAAAATTAAATTTAAAATTTATTAAAAAAGTGGGGTAATTTAAAATCGTTATAACTTGAAATATTATTTATAGAATTTCAATTTTTTTTCATTTAAATAAACAAAAATAAATAAGTTTTAATTTTGATTCAGAATTTTTAAAAATATTAATTTATAAAAAATAAAAAATATTTAACGAAAAAAATTTCAAAAAAAGTGGTGCAACTTATTTTTAAAAATCATATTTTCAAAAGTAAATATTTTTTTTCAAATATGCTGAATCAAAGTTAAAGTAAAACAATTGAAAAAGATATGTTCTAACAGGGTGGCGAGTGGTCAGGGAAAAACTCAGTCAAAAAAGGTGTTAAATACCAGTATTTTGTTAAAGAGAAATTTGGCTTCTTTAATCCCTTTATACTATTTGAAGTATTTTGAAGAAGAAAATACTGGTAGTTTCTACTTTTTTTGACCGTGTTTTTCCCTGACCACTCGCCACCCTGTCTAAGTTTGAACCCTGTATCTTTAACGGTTCTCGAGTTATAAGAAATTAAATATGAGAAATGGTGAAAAAACCTATCATGAAGAAAAACTCATTTTTACAAGAACAGCCATTGCTTGAAAGCTAGATTTTGAAAACAAACCAAAACGAAAAAATTAATATTTTTTGTTCTAATTCAGATACAAACATAATTTAAATGTCATTTTAAGCAGAAACAAAAAGAGAAATTTTTTATTAAATAAAATGTTTTTGCAAAATTTGAAGATTTTTGTGTCCCGGACCCCCTTAAGGAAAATGTATTTCTAAAAGCTTCAAATATGCGAATCCAAAATTACAGCTCATTTAGCCAAATACTTCTAAATTAATTTTTAGAAAACTTAACCGGATTGTAATACGTTTTGCAACGATTACAAATAAATTTAATATTAAAAGTTGTAAAATTTAAACCTTCGCAAAACCTAAAGTAGTTGACCGAATGATTCGCCATGTGATATTACAGGGTAAAATGTTCAGAGAATGTTAAATCTGATGACAAAATTAGATGTTCTTATTAAAATTTTAGAGTTTGGTACGGTTTTAGTATTAAGGAGTATTAAGATTATTATTAAATATAGTACAGTAAAGCCTCGATTATCCGCGGAATTGGTTGGCAGGGCCACCGCGGATAACCCGAAAAAAAAACTGAAAATGGGGTGCAAACACGAAAAAAATAAATTCAACATAAAATCTATGTTTCAGTATACAAAAAACATAACAAAATGTTTAAAATACATACATATGCACAGTAAAGCAGAAACATTTGCTAAGCCACTAAAATAAAGAACAGTAAATAAGAAACAATGCCATACACACTGTACAAAAAGAGTTGTGTTACACCTTTTTAAAAAAAATCAGTCACTTGTTTTTGCTTCTTGCTTTGGAAACACCTTTTCTTTATTCTAAATTGTAAACTATTGTTTTTCTTTTAGTATGGAATAATTTTTATCTCGAGAATGAAGCTATTCTTGATATGCTCTGCTAGAATTTATCATAATGGTCTTATTTAGTTGTTAAATATTTTAATTGCTGTGTTTACATTTGGCTAATAAAATCAAGAAAATACATCAAGACTTTATATCTGATATTTCAAACATGGTAACCGAATCTAGAAATATTCTTCTATTACTTTCGAATACATGAATTTTTCTGTTTATATGTATTAGTAGGACTTATTGTATTTTCCTTGCTGTTGGCTTGAATTAAAAGAAAAAAAAATCTCTTCGCGGATAAACCGCACCGCGGATAATCGGGACTTTACTGTATATTCATTATATAGTATATTCATTATATAGTATGATTCTAAATTCATGGTACAAACTTTAAGGGTTGATACAGGACACTGTAACAATCATTTATTGTATAGGAATGTTTGGGCGCAAGTAACGCGTTGAGGTACAAACACCAGGTGGCAAATTTATCCATTTTTTTATTTCAAAATTTCTCATTCATACCATGAAAATTCGTATACTATTCTTTTCTTTATTTAAGACAGACATTTCATGATTACATAAAGGAAAATTCTTATTTGAAATTTTCGTGTATGAAATAGAAATTTTTTAATAATAAAAAAAAAACTCCATTTCTATTTCTTTTCATGTATTTCCTGTGTTTGAAGATTTGCTAGTTTTGCGATTTTTTTTTTTTTTTTTTATTCAAGAATTTCGATTTCATACCGGAAATTTTCAAAGAAGAATTCTTTCTTTATGTAATCATGAAATGTCTGTCTTAAATAAACAAAAGAATAGTATAGGAATTTTCTGGTATGAATGAGAATAAACAAGTTGGATATTGCACGTCAAACGTGGCAAATGAGGTGCGTTCTTACTATAGCTAGTTTTATAAATATTTTTTGCGCCGCATATTGTACTGAATGTATATTTTAGTGCACTTCAATAAGTGTATATCAATTGCATTCTGTTCGAAAGGCTGTAACATCATTAAAATGCATTTGAGATAATTTTTCCCCAATGGCCGTAATGCAACGGAAAAATTTTGACTGTCCCTGTAATTAAACTATACATCCGATTTTCATAAAATGTGAAATGGATCAACAAAATATTGCAACAGTTATAGATTTAAAATTTCACACCATTCGGTTTGGTAGTTTTTGCTCTGTTATATGCGGACGGGAAGACGAACGGAGAGATGAACGGACAGACAGACGGACTGAAAGACGACTGTAGGTGCTACATACTTATATAATTACGAACGCACCTAAAAAGGGCCAACCCGTTGCCATCGAAATACTCAAGGCCCGAGGACACGAGTTGTGACGTCATCACTAATCGACCGAATTCTCACTACTGTTGGAATTCTCACCGTAAAAATTTGAATAGCAATTTTATTTTATTTTATTTATGGAATATGTATCATCTTATAAAACAATACTAACTATTTAAAGTTACTGGTGAGAATTCGGAATCCCTAAATAAAAATTCAGCTAGATGCGGAATGTCACAGTGTTGCCTCATCTGGCTGGATTGTTATTGAGGGATTCCAAATTCTCACCAGTAAGTTTAAATAGTTGGTATTGTTTTATAAGATGATATATATATTCCATAAATAAAATAAAAGAAACTTGCTGTTCAAAATTTCCCGGTGTGAGATCCAACAGTAGTGAGACGCCGGTCCATTAGTGATGACGTCACAACTCCTGTCCCCAGGTCTTGAGTATTTCGATGGCAACGGCCAACCTCGTCCCCTGGTGTTTGTACCGCAACGCGTTAATTGTGCCCATACATTCCTATACAATAAATGATTGTTACCAGTGTCCTGTACCAACCCTTATAGTTTGTACCATGAAGTTAGAATCACCCTGTATATATATATATATATATATATATATTTCAATAGCGATCATTCAGCAGTAATCCTCAATAACATATAAAAATTACACCACATTCCGAGTACATTTTTTTAGAATAAAAGTACGGACAGATGGACAGACAGCAGACAGAAAAATCGAAATCCTCAACAGTTTTGAACTATGTTGAAACATGTTAAAAAGGAAAATTGCGATCAGAGCGTGCATGGTAGTGAGCGTGTTAGCCACTCGGCGCGTTTAATCCAAATTTAAGTCTCTAGATAATATTCTCTCTTTTTCGATGATGAAAGTGAAATGAACATTTTGAAAACTATTACGTTTATTTTGTTTTATGTTTATTGTCGATAGTTATAGCATGCATTATTGATTATAAGAAGTTTTAGTTATTGCTATTTTTTCGAAATTCAACGTTATTTTATTACACTTGTTGCTGTTTTTGTTGAAAACCAAAATATCATGCTGGTAGGCCTACGGACTTGCTATAGTTTCGTAGGTAAGTTCACACTTTAGGCTAACGTTAGACGAACGTCTATTTGCAAGCTGTTTGTTTCAACACGAAAAAGAAACCCCTGCTAGCGAAGGTATTTCTTTTTCATGTTAAAACAAAAAGCGTGCAAATAGACGTTCGTCTGACATTAGCCTTAATGTCATGTATATTAATAGTTTCTGAAGATTTTGCAGGATTTATTTTAGATTATATATAATTTACTTGCTGTAATACAATTACATAAGGAAAAAAGAGAAAGAAACAAATAAAGGTGTCGTCTCCAGATTTTCACATACGTTCTTAAAGGAATAAAATATTTATTTAACTCCAATTAAGTATCTCCAATTAAGTTTCTATCTATTAAATATTGTGACTAATTTGTATCACATGATAAATAAACAAAATGATTAATTGAATATAATAAGTGTAGTTCTTGATTGAAACGTCTTAAGACTTATATGAATAAGAATCGATTTATTTTATCTATGTATACAAATTGGGCATCACATTTAAATTTTTCTGAAATAAAATATTAAAATATTTACGTTAAAAATACATTTTTTTTGTTATGTTTTAAACAATGTCATAGTAATTTCAATTTACAAATGAAATAAAATAAAATGAAGTAAAATAAAATCCACTGAGTAAAAAAGAAATATTTGTCAATTTGTACAAAAGTCTTCTCTATTGATAAATAAATGCCTTAATGTTAACTTATAGAATTACTTTTCAGAACCTGTTATATTTATAAACACTGTGTGTGAAATTTTATATAATATTTTTCTTCACACATTTTCTAGTACTCTTTAACGCATCTCTCTACGTTCAATAATTTAAAAGCCTCTGTAATTTGACGGGCACTTAAATATCCTCAATGCCACTCTGAATCTTCCAAGTGAGATGCGAAGATTCAACACCTGCCAAAACAATTGATAGCTCTTTGAAGATGGAGAAACATACGCCTATCAGGAAAGTCTTGTTTACATCTCATTGGAGACGTTAAAATTCCTTGCAGTTCATAAGCCATCGAAACTATATTATGTCAACCAATTGGATTATCGGTGAAAGATCGAGTACTATCACAGAACAACTATATTCTAATTATTTCATTCTTATGGAGATACGTTCTTCGGCTATCAACAATAATAAGAGAAACTGCAGTAGAGCGCCGATTATCGGAATTCCAGTTATCCGATTTTCCGCCTATTTCTCTCAAAACATTTGTTTCTTTTAATGATGATGAGATTGTGGATGAGATTTCAGATGAAAAAGAAATTGATAAAATGAAAACGAATGCTGTGAAAAGGACCCAGGTCCATTACATAAACGAAGCCTTTCAATGTTTAGAAACAGATATGAAATGTCTCGAACGGCAGAAGAACTCTGATCCTATTCAACTAACGTATTTAACAAGATTTCGATGTATGGCAGCATTGGAAAAAACGTCTTTTTTGAAGCAAGCAACAATCGAAAGCTCTTTTGCTTAAATTATAATCTCTGGAGTTCAGTAAATGATAAAAACAGAAAAAGAAAATATAAAAAAAGTAAACATAAATGATTATAAATGATGAAAATGTAAAAAAAAAAAAAAAGTTTTTATAAACGCTAGAACTAACTGGCGCTGCCAGTCCTAAGGCTGGATAAATTGTGAAGGTTTTAGTATAGTCAGGGACATTCCTTAAATTGTCTGTCCATTTATCCGAACTTTTGCATACGCGAACTAAGGTCGTTCTCGACTTGTTCGGATAAACGACGTACTGTAATTATATTATATTTGGCAGGAAATACTATAAGATTAATACTCTATTATTAACACTATGCAGGTCGGTCAGGCTTTTTTTTTTTTTTTTTTTTGATTTATCGTGGAAACTCCGTAGGAACCCGCTTCGTAGTGAGTTTTTATTGCAATTCTTGTAGTAATAGGCCTTAAAAATAATTTTATAAAATTAGAGGTGGCTTAAAACGTGACCGCTCCGAGGGCTGAGCACCGCCTCCTGAATACTATAGTCCAAGAGCTGTTAAAAATTTTAGGGAAGGCATTTGAGGCACCCTGAAAATTTGTGCAACACTTCTTTTGTAATGGCTGATTACAAAATCGAATGTCTGGCTGAAGGATCGTGGCCCAAAAAGTGTGCCAGACACGTGTCAAGTGCCATTTTTGTTGGCTACCCAAAAAAGGTATTTGAGCCACGCTGAGATTGAGACAGAATAATATTTATACTTAGAAAAAAATATTTTGAAAACGACAGACACTTTAGTCGGCCCAAAAACTGTGCCAGACACGTGTCAAGTGCCATTTTTTGACTACCCAAAAAAAGTATTTGAGGCACGCTGAGATTGAGACAGAATGATATTTATGCTTAGAAAAAAATATTTTGAAAATGACAGACACTTTAGTCGGCACAAAAACTGTGCCAGACACGTGTCAAGGGCCATTTTTTGTCTGGCACAGTTTTTGGGCCATGCTCTTTCAGCCAGACATTCGATTTTGTATTCAGGCATTACAAAAGAAGTGTTGCACAAATTTTCAGGGTGCCTCAAATACCTACTCAAAAATGTTCAACAGCTCTTCTACTACTAGGCCTGAGTGCTGACACAAAAGCGGCGACTGCCGTAAGCGCATTTTATTCAGATTGTGTATACGGTCCCTTGTAGTTTGGTACCAATAATATTTACATTTTCCGCTTTAGTTTTCTGAGACTAAATGAGTTAAAAACATCTCTTGTAAATTACTAGTGTCTACATTCAGGGACCGTACAAAAGCTTAAAATTATCAGCCTACGACAGCCCCAATTTTGTGTCAGCGCTAAGATCTATTAATCAGGGTTTGGTAGTCTGAGGCCGGTTGACGCATTTATGCGTCATTAAGAAATTATAAATTCTCCCCAGAAAGTTTGAATAGTTATTTTTGGTTTTTATAAGGATAGATACTCAGTGAATAAAATAAAGAAAATTTGGTATTCAAAATTGTGAAATCGAAATTTCTGAATAAAAAATCTGCCAGATTTGGTAACACTTTTTGCGGCCTGTATAGTACGAGGGCATTTCGAAAAGTAAAGATACAATGGCTCGCATTCCTTAAAAAAAAAAAACATTTATTTAGAAAACGTAAGTTACATCTTATTAACTGGATTATTTATTATTTTTCGACATAATCACCTCTGTTATATAAACATTTGTTAAGTCGGGGCACAAGCTTTTGTATCCCACAGTCATAGAAGGTTTTCGCCTGTTGTCGGAACCACATTTCAACATCATCTTTGATCTCATCATCGTCGTGGAATGATTTTCCTCCAAGATGTGACTTCACGTAACAGGAGACGTCCATTCGCACGAATTTCTTCCTCCGTTCTCTGAAGAAGAGCATCAGAGATCACAGATGGCCGACCTGTTCTTTGTTCTTCATGAACATCGGTCCTACCTTCAGAAAAATGACGACACCATTTCGTTACATTTTGTCGATTCATAATGTTCCCATAAACAGAAACTATTTCTTTGTGAATATCCGCTGGTCGCTGACCTCTTCCATGAAGAAAACGTATGACGGAGCGCACTTCGCATTTGGCGGGATTCTGAATCGGCGAAACCATTTTAAACACGACCTACTCCAACCAGAATCAACGTTGAAATGCCGAACGACCGCGAGGAGAAAGCTATAACGGTCCAAGGTTAACACATGTGTTGCCAACTTGCTTGCCAAAGCTTTTCTTTTCCTCCGCCGTACGGTGTAACTTTACTTTTCGAAATGCCCTCGTATTAATATTTTCATACTTTAAATTTTGTCGTCTCTATTACGAGTCCTAATCAGTGTTGCTAATCCCGGAGTATTTTCTACTCAGAAATTCAGAATTCGTATCAAAAATTTTGAATAGATTTTTTTTCATTACACAATGCTGAATACTTCGTGAATCAAATTAAAGAAAATTACCATTTAAATTTTAATCTACGAATTCTGATTTTCTGAATGCAAAATCAGCCTGATGAAAAAAAAGGTGCCAAACTTCTTCCCATATAAATATTATTGGTACCAATAGATAAGTAAAAACTTTTATTATTAACTGCAATACAAACTTTTGTTTAGAGGGTCATCTTCAGAGAGCATTTGTAACAAACTTTAAAATTTTCAAAAATAACAGCTGTTTTTGACATCATATTAGGATTCTTCCAAACGGGAAGCCATTCGATCAATAATCATTCCGATCGACAATTAATTTCAAAGTATGTACTTTTCTAAAATTTTGAAATCAGAGTTATAAGTTTCAAAAATGAGAATCCAAAATTACTCTTTATTCCTCCTAGTAGTTTTTGAGTTATGCTTAAAAATCTATCCGCATCGTAATTTGTTATTCAACGACTAAAAAGTATTTCACATTAGGAGTTCTATAATTTGGACCTGAATAATACCTAAACTTCACGGTCGAGTGACTTCCCGTTTAGTATCAAAAAGTAAAATTTACTAACGTATCTGAATACGATGCCAAGATTAATGTTAGTTTTGATAATTATACAGTTTGCTACATTTTCAATATGTAGACGATCCCAAAAACACAATTTATGTATAGCGTTAATTCGTAAACGTTATTACTAATTGATTTGTATTAGTCACATCTTGTTACGATGATTTGGTGAGAGTTAAAGGGGTGACTACTTTTTTTCCAGGACTGTACAGAAGTATCTCTCCGCAGGTTGATAGGGTTTTATTTAAATATGTGGACACAAACTGGACATTATATTTTATATTTTTGCACAAGTAAATTTTTAAATTTTCATATTAAATATAATTGTTTCATCGCTAGATAAATAATGGAATTGTAATTTCTCTTTAAAAAATGAACATGTCATTAAAATTAAATTATAAATTTTGTTTGTTGGTAGAACATACTTCTGTTCTAATAAACACGTTAATAATTTATGTACTGAATTATGAATTCATTAAATTTTTTTCTTCTAAAGCATCTTCCGTAAATTTTTGAAACTACATTAGAAGATTTACATAATCATTTAACACATTTTAGAAAGATTTTAGGATTTAGAAGGATTAATTTAATTTGAATCTATAAAGATTATGTAGAATATTTATAACCTCATTCAAATCTTTTATTTTAAATATTTTTCTTAGTATTCTGTAGAACTAGGAAATGTACAAATATAATGTTCTTGCAATAGAAATATAGGAATATTTCCGAATTGACCCCCCCCCCTTCCCCCAACGCAAAGAAAGCTGAAAAGATGCAAAGGCAAAATTAATCAACCTTTTAAAAATATTTTTGTTTTGTGTAACCAATAATGCTTTTGGAACAAGATAAAGTAATGCATCTATAAGTATTCTAAACTACAATACTACTAATTGATGTATTAAAGGAATTTTATAACAAGTTATTTTAATGGTACTTATAAGTACCGTCAGTAGATAAACGGTTAAAGGGGTGACGCCTTTTTTTCCCTGGACTGTACAGAAGTATCTTTCTGCAGAACGATAGGATTTTTTTAATATATGAACAAAAACTGGGCATTATATTTTATATTTTTTCACAAATAAATTTTTTAAATTTCATATTACATATAATTTTTCGGTTGCTATATTTTATATAATGGAATTGTAATTTCCATATTAAAAAATCAACTTTCCATTAAAATTAAATTATAAATTTTATTTGTTGGTACAAAGACTTCTGTTCTAATAAACACATTAAAGTAATCATGTTGAATTACATTTCAAAATCTGTGATGCTTATAAATGCTCTGTGGGGGTACTTTTATTCAAACTTTATTTTTCATGCATTTTATATTAGTCTCCGGCGCATCTCTCTAAAACTTGTTCCATAATTTAAAAGCCTTCAGTGGAATTTGACGAGAACTTAAATATCCTCAATGCCACTCTGAATCTTCCAAGTTAGAAGCGAAGTTTCAACACCTGCCAAAACAATTGATAACGCTTTCAAGATGGAGAAACCTTCGCCTATCAAGAAGGCCTTGTTTGCATCTCATTGGAGGCGCTAAAGTTCCCAGCAGTTCATAAATCATCGAAACCATATTCCGTCAACCAATTGGATTATCAGAGGAAGATCGAGTATCACCGAAGATCAACTATATTCCAATTATGGCATTCTTATGGAGATACGATATGCTTTGGCTGTCAGTAAGAATAAGAGACGAATTATTTTATTTTTTGAAGAAAACTCCATAGGATTAATAATATTTTTCTGTTTTAATTTTCTTTCCCTATCTGAAATTAAAACAGAGGCTGATTGTTTCATTGTCTAAAGCAAGAAACATTTCTTGATTTAGCGAGATGGGTTGCAAAAGTATTGATACAAGTTCTTTCGAGTTACACGCGACTCAGAAAACAGTTCTGTTTTCATCAAAAATTAGTATAATTCCGAGATTTAAAGCATTCTTATGGAGATGCGATATGCTTTGGCTGTCAATAAGAATAAGAGACGAATTATTTTATTTTTTGAGGAAAACTCTATAGGATTAATAATATTTTTCTGTTTTAATTTTCTTTCTCTATCTGAAATGAAAACAGAGGCAGTTTGTTGCATTGTCTAAAACAAGAAACATTTATTGATTTAGCGAGATGGGTTGCAAAAGAATTGATACAAGTTCTTCGAGTTACACGCGATTCAGAAAACAGCTCTCTTTTCATCAGAAATTAGTATAATTCCGAGATTTAAAGCATTCTTATGGAGATGCGGTGTGCTTTGGCTGCCAGTAAGAATAAGAGACGAATAATTTTATTTTTTGAGGAAAACTCTATAGGATTAATAATATTTTTCTGTTTTAATTTTCTTTCTCTATCAGAAATGAAAACAGAGGCAGTTTGTTACATTGTATAAAACAAGAAACATTTCTTGATTTAGCGAGATGGGTTGCAAAAGTATTGATACAAGGTCTTTGGAGTTACACGCGATTCAGAAAACAGTTCTGTTTTCATGAGAAATTAGTATAATTCCAAGATTTAAAGAAGCTTAGGAAGAGTTGTTTCCGAGTTGTTTTTAAAGTGTATTAATCAGTCTTTCAACCTGGTATTGACCCATAACCCTTTCAGGGGCAAGGAACTTGTATTAGTAAAATACTGAAATGAATGAATGTCACCGGAATTTACAAGCAAATTTATTTGATAATAAGTAAAAGCTTTTCTTCACGTGCTTAAGAAAGCTAAAAATTTCAAACCAAAATTCTGGTGTCAATGTCCCATGTCCCATTTAGAGATTACAATTAGGTGGTTCAAAAATGGACGACCGCCCTTGAAGGGGTTAAATGCACAGTGATGCATACCTACATAACTTTTAATTTAATTCTTAGCAACTAGCATATTTATACGGAAATGTTAATACTGTAAAAATTACAAAAATATAAAGCTAAAAATCTATCCTAAAATTTCTGGTGTCTAATCTTTAATATAAGAGTAAAAAACATAATTCTGAAAAAATAATTTATGCATTTAAGGGTTGAGTTTTACAAAATAAAAAAATATATAAAATTAGGTATTTAGATTCATACTTATTAAAATATTTACTAATTTGCAATATTTTAGTTTTTACTTGTATTGCAGATGTGCAACATAACAAAAGGTTGACGTATTATACGAAAAATGCATCGCTGAATTTTTTTCATTATTTTTCCTGTGTTATAAATGATGGATTTATAACCACTCTCAGATAATAATTGATTTCGAAACAGGAAATCAAAATAATAATTTTCAAGGACGCAAACTCTTTAACACTTATAAAAATAGATTTGACAGCAATCCATCATTGTGTAATCAGCGAACTTTCTACATTTCCAAAATTATGCTCATCGAATAGAACAATTACAGCAATAAATAAAAGATGTTTATATTATCCCACGCATGAAGCAAGATTTTGACGTCATCATAAAAAAAAAAACTTAAAATGACTGAAAAACTTTATTATTATTAATTTAGTTGTACTGTTAGATATTGTATGCTAAACATGTAAGAAAATACTAGAAAAAGATGCCGCAAAATTTGTACCATTAAACACAATTAATATTGTGTTAAAATATAGTTTAAACATAGTTTAATAGTCAGAGAAGCCTCATTAGTTTCAATTCTTCACGTGCTCTAGAATTTAATTAAACAAAAAATATTTTCTCTACAGCTTAGAAGCTATTTATCACTTTTGAATACATAGCCAAAATTTGTATTAAAGCGGCCCATACTTCATATCAAGGAATTACTGAGCGACAACATTTTTATAAAAGTTTGGTTTATATATAGAAATAAAATAGAGCATCGAATTTTACATATTTGAATTTAAAGGTTAAAAAAAATGAAAAATTTGAAATTTTTTCGAAAAATTTTCAAAATTTCAAATTTTTTCAATTTTTTTTTATTTTTTGTAAATTTCATCTTAAATATTATTCAAGGGTACATTATATGCATTATGGCATGCATTTATCATAAAAAAATTAAAAAAAAATATTTTTGAGAAAAAAATGGAATTTTACGCGTTGTCTTAGAAATCTTCGAAGTGCCCCCCTGCACGTTCCATATCAATGAAAATCCCCAATATTTTTTATAAAAGTTTGATTTATATATAGAAATAAAATAGAGCATAGAATTTTATATATTTGAATTTAAAGGTTAAAAGAAAATTTTTTTTGAAAAATTTTGAAATGTTTTCGAAAAAAATTTGAAAATTTGAATTTTTTTTTTTAACCTTTAATTTCAAATATATAAAATTCGATGCTCTATTTTATTTCTATATATAAACCAAACTTTTATAAAAAATATTGGGGATTTTCATTGATATTGAAGACACATGGGGCATTTCGAAGATTTCTAAGACGACGCATAAAATTCCATTATTTTCTCAAAAATAATTTTTTTTTAATTTTTTTTGTGATAAATGCATGCTATAATGTATATAATGTACCATTGAATAATATTTAAGTTGAAATTTACAAAAAATAAAAAAAAATATTTTTAAGGATTTTAAGCTCCACCGTCCCCTTAAAGCCACACAAGCGGAAATCAATTCGCTGAGAAAACACAACACATGGGAGTTAGTGGATCCTCCCCCTAACTAAAAGGTTATAGTTTGCAAATGGACATTCAAAAAGAAATTAGATAGTTGTGGAAACACTCAAAAGTACAAAGAACGTTTGGTAGCCAAAGGGTTTAATCAAAAATATGGGGAAAACTATGACGAGACTTTTGCCCCCGTAGTGTCACAAACAACTGTCAGAACATTTTTGGAAGCAGCCGCATATAAGAAGTTGAACGTCAGAGACATTGACATCGATACAGCCTTTCTCTATGGTGAGCTGGAAAATGAAGTGTACATGAAACAACCGGGGGGCTACATTGAAAAAAATTCAGAAAACAAATTCTGTAAACTGAAAAAATCAATCTACGGACTCAAACAGGCAGCTAGAACTTGGAATAAAAGTATCGAACAGTCGTTGAAAAAACTAAATTTCCAACAAAGCACCCTGGACTCGTGCCTATACACACGAAAAGCAAACAACATTTCTACTTATATAATAGTCTACGTCGACGGCATTTTGATAGGCGCTAAAAATGAAACAATTGAAGATATAATAAAAGCATTAAAGCGAAATTAAAGAATACGAGTTAAAGGATCTCGGGAAGTATCTCACTATTTAGGCATGGAAATAAGAAAAACACAAAACGGGTATAAATTGAATCAAAGATTAAAAATAGAAGAACTCGCAAGAAAATTTAATTTAGAAAACGCGAAACTAGTAAGCACTCCCATGGATGCTGGTTTTTACAAATTAGAAGATGAAGAAAATTTAATGTCCAACAGTACGAAATTCCGACAAGTGATCGTATCACTGTTATATATAGCAACTACTACACGCCCAGATATATCAGCCGCCGTCAACATTCCAAGCAGAAGGTGTGAAACTCATTGTTTCAAGGACTGGAACGCTGTGAAACGGATTATAAATTACTTAAACGTTACAAAAAACCTTAACCTCATATTAAACACGAATCACGAACCAAAACTCATCGGATTTGCGGGCGCTGACTGGGCAGGGGACACAAAAACGAGAAAATCGACCAGCGGTAACATTTTCATGCTAGGAAATAGTCCCATACTGTGGTACACCAAACGGCAAAATTGTGTTCCCTACTCATCGGCGGAAGCTGAATTTGTTTCAGCAGCTATTGCAGGGTAGCAAATTGCTTGGTTAATTAAACTGCTATCCGATTTAGACCTAAAAGAAAATTTTCCAGTGTTGCTGTACTACGATAATCAAAGCTGCATAAAGATGGTGGAGAATGAAAAAATCTCAAAACGTACTAAGCCCATTGATGTACGTTATCATGCGATAAAAGAGATGAAAGAAGACTGAATATTAGATCTTCGTTACTGTCCGACACAAGACATGATAGCTGATTGTTTGACCAAACCACTAACCAAACCTCAATTTCTCAAACACCGAGAATCCATGAAACTACTACATGATGCATCTGAGATGGTTAAGGAAGGGTGATGGATTTATAACCACTCTCAGATAATAATTGATTTCGAAACAGGAAATCAATGTAATAATTTTCAAGGTCGCAAAATCTTTAACACTTATAAAAATAGATTTAACAGCAATCCGTCATTGTGTAATCCGCGAACTTTCTACATTTCCAAAATTATGCTAATCGAATAGAACAATTACAGCAATAAATAAAAGATGTTTATATTATCCCACGCATGAAGCAAGAGTTTGACGTCATCATCAAAAAAGAACTCAAAATGACTGAAAAACTTTATTATTATTAATTTAGTTGTACTGTTAGATATTGTATGCTAAACATGTAAGAAAATACAAGAAAAAGATGCAGCAAAATTTGTACCATTAAACACAATTAATATTATGTTAAAATATACTTTAAACATAGTTTAATATTCAGAGAAGCCTCATCAGTTTCAATTCTTCATGTGTTCTAGAATTTAATTAAACAAAAAATATTTTCTCTACAGCTTAGAAGCTATTTATCACTCTTGAATACGTAGCCAAATTTGGATTAAAGTGGCCCACACTTCATATCAAGGAATTGCTGAGCGACAACATAAAGGTAAGAAATTTACCTATATCATTATATTTAATTGCTTTATTATGAAAGGCCAGATCTATAATGATTTATTTTTCTAAATATTAGCGCGCGTTACTACTGTACAAAGCAGAGGTGGCTTTTTCGCCAACAATAAACCTTTCAGAGCATCATATATAATTTTTTTGAAACAAAATAAAAAATAATGCATTTAAGGGATAAGGCTGCTTGTCACTCAGCTTCCGATTTCCCCTCGCTAATGCTGAGTCTATGGGCGTAAAATTCATTCGTATATTTAAAATATCTTCTCGTGGAAAATAATATTTTCCACTCCTTTTTGTATTAGTACTCTTCATAAAAGACATTGAATTTTTCCTTTGGTCTCAAAATATTTCTAAAACATATGCTTAATTTAATATTTTATGTGTTAAAAGCTAACGAACTGTGAGTAAGACTTTAACACCTCACATAAAATTAGGTATATATTTTAGAAATATTTTAACAACCAAGAAAAAAACAGACATACTAAGAAGAGCACACAGAAAAAATAAACGGTCTAGTGCGAGTATTACTCGCGCTCAAAGGATTCCGTACAATAAATACAGTAAACTCCCGATTATCCGGCTCGCGACTATCCGGCCATCCGTACTATCCGGCCCTCCGTACTATACGGCCTAGTAAAAAAATGAAAAATGTTGCAAGCGGCCGAGACAGGCAGGTTCCCGTCCGTAGGAAAGTGCTAACTCACGACAGGAAGGGACAAGAAGGGATCAATAGCAGAGGCAGACAGGAAGGGAGAGGGGGGTTAAGGCTTGATAACCTGTTTCGTCAGTTGCGCAACGGATGTTAACGAGTGCGGACGTTATTTTCCGCTAATCCTGGTTAGTTTCTGTATACTATTCTATTCTATTACTATACTATTCTATTACTGTATATGAATGTATAGTCTTTTGGTGTGCTTAGTGTTTATTTATTGAAGATTAACGAAATGGGTGATAAACGATTAGAATACTGTGAGAAACTATGAGTTAGCAAGAGTAAGCGACGTCAGCTAATATTATCTCTTGCGTACATGGAGGGACATTGCGTCACGGAAGAATGCTAACAGGGAGAAGAAGTCATATATCAACGACTTTTTCAAAAACTAAAAACTTAGTTTTGACTTTTATCTGATGCATAACTTTTCATATTTGCGCAATCATTTATTAATAAACAGTAAAATAAGATTTACTCATTTTTTTTACGAATTAGGCTTACGTTTCACGTTAAGGCTATGCTTATTTTGAAACTGTACTGTATACATAAAATTTATCTTAAAATGTGTAACATGCGTTTTTAAGATCATGGGGAGGAGGAGGATAAGAAGTGAGTAAATATTTCTGGAACTCCGGCCTATCCGGCTTTTGTGTTATCCGGCCTACCCTTCCGCCACATTAGGCCGGATAGTCGGGAGTTTACTGTATATGAATTATTAACTGTATTATTAAAAAAATCGTTACTAAAAGTATAGTATGACTTTGTAAAAAACTATACAACGTAGTGTTGGGTATAGCTGTATATATTAGAAAAGTATACATTGATATGATACAGATAAATACAGAAAATTTTGCTTTATTTAATTGGAACATTCGAGCGATTTAAAAGAACAAGATTTTCTCTAAGATAATAGTGGAGAAAAATGCCGGAGACTTGGCAACTCTAAAAATGCTTTTTTAAAATTCTGAAATGTATTGATTTCTGAAGTTTCTGAAGATAAAGGAACAGTTTTCGGAATCGTGGGATATCCGGAACAATTTGCACTACTTATTCTTAGAACTTCTTCTTAGATCAAGAAATATTTCTCATTTTTTACAGTGTAGTACTAATTTTTCTCGAATAAATATTTTAAGAAGTAAAAAATAGTGGAGATTACAAGAATGTAATATTTTAATAAATAAACAAGTTTAATTTAATACAATTTACAGGGTATCATTTCTAATAATTAATCTATAAATAATTACTATATCGTTGTTTCTAGAGGTTTTGATCCAGTTGCAAAATCGTTACAAATGTCTTGCTATAACAAGCATTATAATGAAAATTCCTGTTTTGTATGACTTAAACTTACTGAGTCATGGTACTATGAATCTAATAAATTTTCAGCTTTTTCCGGCGATTTCACTTTTTTGGTCCAAATAGTCCACATACTTGTCACGAGGTATTTCTAGCAAGTGTGCTCAATCTCTTGTATTCAATATATGAGGGGCTCGCAACCATAGTAGACCAAGTCCATTTTAAAAGAAAAAATGAGATAATCCATTTAGAAGGTGTATAAAATCTAGTTTATTCACTCCCACAGTAAACCAAGTCTTTAAACAGGGTATATATATTAGAAAGTATGTGAAAATAGACTTGGTTCACTGTGGGTGTGGATAAAACAGATATCATGTACCTTTTAAATGGACTATCTCTTTTTTTTATGGACTTGGTCTACTATGGTTGTGAACCCCTCCATATAATAGTGTTTTGTGGTTTTGCTTTATGAAGTTGATATTACTTCTGAATCGTTTCGTGATGTAAGGTTAGTTGGGGTAACTGGACCCACGAGGAAACTGGGCTATAGACTATTTTATATAAAAAAAAAAACTGTTGATGTTTTTTAAGTTTTAGCTTTTGTGAACAATGCACCTTAATCTCTACTTCCTGAAACAACGTGTGTCAACTCAATCATAATTCTCACTTTGCTGTGGTAGGTTAAAAAAAATACGTTTCTTTTTTAAAAAACAACGTCAATATGGTTGAACTTCCTCGGCTTTTTATTAAAATATTGTAAGTACTTTTATTAAACAATCTTTTTTTTTTTAAGATTATGCATATAACTACATTAATACTATTAGGTATTTATACATATTTACTTCATGTGTCAAATGTAAGCCCGGTGTCCCAGTTACCCCATAAGGTTTTCAAGAATGGGGTAACTGAGACATGTATCCGGGGAAACTGGAACATGATGGATCCAATTACCCAAATAGTTATAAATAATTTTTTGAGTTTCTGCTACTACGGGAAATAAATATCTCCATTGCTTTTTGCTCACAATAAAGAAAATTATAGAATACCTTCTTAAAATTACGTAATAAAATTAAAAAAAAAGCATATTGGGTTGTATCAAACCAAATTTCTTAACCCCTTGAGAGGCGGTGATGCCGTTATGGTATCACATAATTTTAATTCCTAATTGCCACATTGGCACCGGGACTTCATAATGAAAATTTCACCTTTATTAAGTACGCGAAAATATACTTTTACTTGTTTACAAATAAATTCTCTTGTAAATACTGGTATCATTAAATTATTTCAACATTTTACGAATGCAAGTACCTTGCCCCTGACAGCGAGATAGCCAAAGTTTGAAATTGTACGATACCAGGGGTCGCATCCTATAGAGAAACTTTTATTTTTCCTACCATTATTTTGAAAATAATATCTTCATCGCACCTTTATTTAGAATATGTTAAACAAAATCATCATGAAGGTAACTTATTGAGGATTCTGGTAGGAACAATAAAATTTCCCCTATATAATGTGACCCCTGTATACAGATAAAGAACTTAGGTACTTGTGTGGCCATTTTTCACATAGATTTACCTTGCTATTTTTTTCCTTAAAGTACCCATGTGACTTTTATACTTATTACCTATACTAAAGTACATAAGTACTTACTTAATTTTTATGTTTTCGGTATTAATAAATCTAGTATTTTCACACTATTAGTGCCTTTTTTAGATACATTGACAGCAAAGGTTTCCCTTACAATGCTCTTTAGTTGATATATAATTTACATGATCTGCCTGGTTTACATTTTTTTAAGTTGTTTACACTTTTTCAAACAGGACCTGATATCCCATATGAAAAAAAAAATAAACGCGTGTGGAACTAAGACCCTCCTGGTTCACTTACCCCATTTTTATGGGGCAACAAGACCCATGAGGAAAGAAAGATGAAATATGCATATTTTTATATTTTTAAATATTAAAATGTAATTTTGAGCATTTCGGTCTGATAGAGGGAACGTAACTGAACACATTTACAGAAGTTCAGACTTTTGTTCAAATGTACATTAGTTTTTTGAAGCTGAATTGTCAGAAGCTCAGGTGTCACATTGTAAAATAATGGCCCAGTTGCCCAACTAACCTTAACACTTTAAACAATAGCGAAGAAGCTAACGAACGTTGTACGTATTCTATTCTTAGAATATATGTGCGACAAGTTTGATTACGGAACGCTTTAAAAAGTTTCATAGAATAAGGTGTAGGCACTATAACCTAATAAAGACTGACGTTGCGTTTTCGCAACATTATATTTGTGATTTTTTTTAAAATTTTTTTGATACTTTAAAAGAGAAAATTAAAATTTGCCTTACACATTTCAGTGATTCATAAAGTTAAAGTAAGTGTTTAACAAAAAACGGTGTGAACTCAATAATATTCCTGTAAAAAATGCTGGTCCTTAATGGCTTAATGTAATTAGACACTGTTTTTAACGCTTTGCCACAAAGTTAAAAAGTGTTTATGATTTCGGTTTGTCTGGCCGCCTGGCCAAGCTGTAGCTGACATAAATATACTCGGATTGTCCTGATTTTTTTTTATGTTATTGATGCTTACTATAGAACGATCGGTATTGAAAATGAACAGTGTAGCATTTTTAGTTCATTTACAGGGACGGTCAAAAATTTTCCGTTAGATTACGGTCTATGGGAGAAAACCGTTTCAAGTTCATTTTAATGATGTTAGGCTATTTAAAAAAATGTAATTCATAAGCATTTATGTAGTGCAGTGAATCATAGATTCTGTAGAATATGGGACGCAAATCATTTACTATTCATTTACAGGGCCACACAAAAGAATTCCGTTACATAAAGTGCTACGGGAAACTGCTTGCAGCATAGTTTAGTTATCTTAAACATTTTCAAATATAATGAAAAATATATCCATTACTGAGTCTCAGTACAAGGTATTTGTTATACAACATGATGTGCATAGCATTTATCTTTCATTTACAGGGCCACGCAAAAGATTCGGATGGAGTAATGTATCTGCAGTACACTGTATATTAGTTATAAGTGTTGGAAATACGATTTCATTTATGGTATGCGCATTTTACTAAATTTTTGCTAAGTATGTGGTGTGTATAAATTCTATAGACCATTATACAGGGCTACACAAATGAATTCGCAAGCACTGCGTATTACCAGTGTGAATGACTTAAAGGCAGATTTTAATTGAGATGTACGCTTTCAAATTTAATTATATTTATTATACCAAGAAATGTTTGTATAATATAAATAAAATAATACACAGGCCACGCAACAACTGGATACATGACCTCCTAAAGATGATAATGTTTGGAAGTGTGATTTGAGTAGTTTTAATTAAATTTTAACACGAATTAAATTTTAGTTTAATATGTAGACAAATCTGTTGGAAACATACAGGCAGTACAAAAGAATTCAAGTATGTTTCCGCATATTGATAAAAACTGCTGAAGTTGAATTTTTAACCTATTATGCATTTTCTTACTAAACTAAGTTTTAGCATATGATGATGTACATGTACAAATTGCAGATTAAATACAAGGCTGCACGAAATAAATGGACAACTTTTCCGCTATTGAAGGTAATTGCTGAAATCTGGTATTAAAATGTGTTATGACTTTTCTAAAATGTTTATATAGATTTTTTTACCTTATTAAACAGCGAAATTTTAAAAAGAATTCAAGTAGTGTTGGAGAGTGTTTCACAATCTATGCTTGAGACATGGTTTTCTTTATTGATTATTAATGTTGCAGACGACGTTCAAATTTTATGGTTCTCTACTGGAAACTTATACATACGTTAATTAATAATAATACAAGATTTCCAAAGCATTTCCCCAAAGCAGAAAAAGGTTTAATTACTAATTGATAAAATCGAATATAAAAAACCTGTATTAATCAAATTGGCATTTTGAACAATTCACATCTTGCATTTATTTCTAACAAAATTTCTTTTATTTAGATATTCATTACTACAGAACTACACATACAAAAATAATAACAGATAATTAATGCAGCCCATAAGAATGTTATACATTAGTGTTAACCCTTTATCTACTGCATTATCCCTTTAAGACCCAAACCGAACGATCGTGCGGGTTAGAGATTCATATGAATTTTTGCTTCTTAAACAGTCGTATGTAATAAAACCCCGAATTGAACGATCGTTTTGGTTTGCAAAAGGCGTAAAGTATCATTTTTTATCAACAGATGACGTTTGTAGTACATGTTTTACTTTTAACAGGCATGACTAGCTTTGTTTACAAGTACAACGGATACAGCTCATCATTTTATCGGTCGTAAAAAGGTAATTATCAGTATATTTCTAATTGCTTAAATAAATATTTTTGCTTTAAAGTCTAAATAATATACTAAAAAACATTAATTATACACTATTTATGTTGCTCGTAGATTTCGTTACCCGCACGATCGTGCGACTTGGGCGTTTCGTTAGTCAATGCTACTGTAAAGGTAAGACCTTTCTCAATGTTCATTTTGTTTTCTGATTCAATAATTTTGGTGACAGGGAGAACAAAAACGAAGTATGTTGTTATATAATTAATTCCATATTATTTTCTTCGGTGTTGTCATGGATAAATTATTTTTTCTTTTTTTTTCTCAATTAAATTTTACTTTTTTTTTTCTTTTCAATTAATAAAATTTTCTAATACATTTTATTATTTTTTATGGAACACTTTGTTAACTTTTAACATAGCAAAATAAAATATTTTTCAGATGTCTAAACGGAAAAGAATTCTCACACAAGAAGAATTATCGCAATATATGAATAAATCAGACTCTGAATTTAGTGATTTCTCGGATGCTGACGAGGTTGCGGACAAAACATTTGAACCAGATTTATTAGAAGGATAGTCAAGATCAGATGAGCTCGATGAGGGAAAAAGTATAAATATTTCTAAAGAAATGACAATTTTGGATCATTCTTCCTCTTCAAAGTCTCCTGAACTCATTCCCCAAAGTTCTACCTCCAAGCCAGTTTCGGCAAAGTCTAAGAGAATGAAAAGAGAAAAAAAAAAAAATACAAGTAGGATGTTAAGAAGTTCATTTCTGTACTTCATCCTGGACATTTAGATTTCACGCAATTGCAGATATGTTTTTCATTTCTTAAATTTTAATTAGAAAAAGTTATAGACTTATAGAAAAAATAAAATTGATATCATAAAAAAGATTTAAAATATGGCAAACATTTTTAAATTAATTAAAATATGAATTTTTTGAAGTCGATAAGTACACCTCCAATATTATTATATTTTTCTTTTCTAGGCTTTAGAGCCAGTAAGGATTCCATCGCAGTATTTCAGCCAATACTTCCCAAATCATCTTATAAGTAATGATTTCACAGGAAAAGCCCAACCCGTACGATCGTGCGGGTGTGGCTTTCACAGAAGAAGCCCAACCCGCACGTTTCGTGCGGGTACTCTCCACGCTCCAGGGGTGACGAAAATTTTTTAAATTATTTTTTTAAGTGTCATTAGGGTCAGTATAGAGTTAATAACCAGAAGAATGTAATATTTAAATGTGAAAATGTTTCGGGTCTTAAAGGGTTATGATCTACTGCAAGTTTTTTCATGTAATATATTTTTTTTCAGTTACTACAATTAAAATTAAAAGATAAACATAAAAAAAATACTTAACCGTGATAAATTTAATTATTTAGAGATAATTAATTAAAGTGGTACTTTAAAGTACCGTCAGTATAGTATGACTAAAATATCGTAACAGAAAAACCACAAGGTATTTTAAATGGCACCAGAAAATATTTTCGATTTAATAAGTATGTAAAAAATAGGCTTTTTCTTATTTACAAATAAATCTTTTGCAAATTTTGGTGCCAATCATTTATTTATAACAGAAAAGAAATACCAGGGAATTCATTACAACACTACATTTTAGTAATTAAATTTTAAAGCAGATGAAGACGATGGATAACGACACAGACGAATTCGACTGTTAAATCAAATACATACGCCGTTCACCTAAAATAGCTATTCATACTGTATTCTAAGATCATAATGAACACATAAAAAAATCCAACTCTTATCTTATATCCTTTACTGTGTTTTCAGCAATAAAAAGACGAGCGTGGCAATGTGTAGAAATTGTCGGCACAAAACCCATCGTCTGTGTCAAAGATACCCTAATTCCTCACTAAAATAACAAACCTAGAACTACTGCTGCCATGTATCCGGATAAAGTGGAGTTAAAAGAGTGCTTTTGCAAAGTACCATTATAATATTAGTAATATTCACTATGAGATGAAAGTTTAAAGTGAGTGGTACTTATAAGTATCGTCAGTAGATAAAGGGTTAAACAACTATATTCGGAAATCTTTGGAAAGACAGATAAAGGATGTACTGACTAACTCAAAGAAGAACAGTGTTTATCATTATGGAGATAATAAATAATAACATGATATGTAAAAGTATACTATATCAAAACAACGAATAACATGTTGTTAATTCCATGAAGAAATTGATTAATTAAGACTTTAATTTTGCTCGAGACAATCAGTATTGTTTCAAATATCATTTCTAATGATTAACAAATTGCATTTATTTTTTAACAAAATATCTTTACATGTGTTCTTGGTCCCAATTTGCATGAAAAAGCTGTTCCAGAAGCCTGTTATCCGAGAACGGAATTTATTTTCCGCACACGAAATCAGTATTTATTTCTTCTAAACGTTGCAACGTAGTAATAAATGCACTACAGTATGCTAATTTTACAGTATACAATCAATGTACAAGGGCAGTTTTATAAAATTATAATAAATTTGTAGCAAAAACCGTACCCATAACCTTTTATTATGAGACTTGGATGATTTACGAAAGATGAACACTTCCATCATATTTTTAAATATGAATAGGACCACTGTGAATATCAAACTACAAGGAATTTGTTAGAAGCATGATTACTATATTATAATGGAGTTATGAATAAACAGGAGGAGACATATAGTGTAGTGTCTACCAGTTGCGAGTCAAGTAACCGAGGAGGTTGTCACTAGATGGCGGCTGACATTTTTCATCGGATCAACAGTTTCTGATTAACGCCGAATAAAACTTTCACCATTAAATTTTAATAGATAATTTCGCCCTTTTTAACGGCTTATTCATGCAAAATTTCTCTCACAAATACGGAAAAAGTTACTATTTGTTTTTACTAGTGAAAGTTGGCCCGGGTATTATTATCGCTTTCACTGACCACCGCCCCCTGAATACTAGGCCAGAGCGCGGACACAAAAATGACGGCTTGACGAAGGCGAATTTTTTTCAGCGTGTGTACGGTCCCTTAAATATTCCTACCAATAATTTTTTTCAGTTTTTTTCCGCTTCATGTTTCTGAGAATAAACAAGATAAAGAAGTCTTTTATAAAATACTGGTGTCTACATTTAATGGACCGTACCTACGCTAAAAAAAAAAAAAAATCCGCCTTCGGCAGCCACCATTTTTGTTTCATTTTTGTGTGAGCGCTCAGGCATAGTGTTCAGGGGGCGGTGCACTGACCCTCACAGGAGGCTGTTCATGTTGTCACAATATGACGGAAACGCAGGGTCTTACTACCGCCGAAGTAACCTTCCACCAGTAAAAATAAATATCTGTTTTTGGCCATAATTATGTCTGAAATTATACATAAATAAGGCGTTTAAGTAATAAGAAAAATTCTATTAAAATTTACTGGTGGAACTTTTTCTCGGCGGTAACGAGCTACTGAAGCTTCACCATTCTGAAGTTATGCCAATTCTTCTTTTGCATGTATATTATTTGTATGTGCGCTTCCGGCTCATGAAAACAAAAGGAGAAAAAAGAGAAAGAAAGAAAGGAAAAGAAAAATCCGTGGATCCAGTAACTATTCTGTGCAGGAATCTCGAAATGTATGTAGATTGTTACATTGTCGATCACTTTATCACGTATATATACGCTTCGCACCATGAACAAAAAAATTAAAAATATAAATTCTTTCGCTTTTGCTAATGGAGTTATAAATAAAGAGGAGGAGATATATGGTGTAGGATCTACCAGTTGCGAGTTAAGTAACTGATGAGGTCGTTATAAGATGGTGTTGGATTTTTGACATTGGATCAACCGTTTCTGATTACCGCTGAAGTAAACATTCACCAGAATATTTTGAATAGAAAATTTCGCCTTATTTTAGCGGCTTATTCATGCAAAGTTTCTCTCACAAATGTAGTAAAATTTATATTCGTTTTTACTGGCGGAAGTTAGTTCAGATATTATAATCTTTTTCATTGACACTGACATAACGTTGTTTAAGTTGTCACAATATGGCGGTAACGCAGGTCGTGACTACCGCAGAAGTAAATTTCAACCAGTAAAAATAAATATCTGTTTTTAGCTGTAATTATGACTGAAAAATTGCATTAATAAGGCGTTCAAATAAGGAATAAAATTCTATTCGAATTTATTGTTGCAAGTTTGCCCCGGCGGTAATTCGCCAGTTAGAAACCGGTTACAGTTGAAGCTGCACCCTTTTGAGGATACGTCAATTCCTCTTTATTCGTAGTTCCATATTTTTGCTAAGTCTTTCATCTCCATTCGGTTGATATATTGACTACACTCTCACGAGTATAGAACCAAATAATATTGATGGAGAGCAGAAACAAACATAGCTTAAAATCATTGTTTGAAAACAAAATTTTTCGACAAGAAGGGTATCTGACAATCGATGTTCTACCTACTATATTAATTTGTTTAAAGTTTTATTACATAGATTCTCATTTATTAATGGGTATTTCCACGAGCACTTGTCGTGTAAGTCACATACTTTGATTTTGATTACCAGTATTTTAGAACGGAAAATGTGACTTATTTTATGGGAGATATCTCATTAATTAAAAAAGGCGAAGGAAACTTTTATAAAATAACGGTGGCACAGTACGACAAGTGCTCGTGAAAATACCCAATACAAATGCAAGTAAATGCATAATCTTACCACGTTAATCATATGTACATTTTACTTCCATTTTTGAAAAATAAAAAAACATAATTTGCGATCTTTCACTGTTCTATTCAGACATTTTACAAAAAATTATCTATAAGAAGATTAAAAAGAAAACTAATAGTGTTTTGTAATAAAATCTTAAACGACATTTCCTTCCGCTTCATTTGATCTGCATGCTATTAACCCTTAAATGTAGGATTTTTTTTTTGTTTGTTTGTTTAGAAAAAATATATATGATTCTAAGAAAGGTTTATTACACAGTAAAAATAATGAAAAAAGTCAGAGATACGTTTTACGTATAATACGTCAACATTTTCTTATGTTGTACATCTGCAATACAAGTAAAAACTAAAGTATTGCAAATTAGTAAATATTTTAATAAGTATGAATAAGTAAACACCTTATTTTATATAATATTTTATTTTGTAAAACGTAACACTTAAATGCACGAATTATTCTTTTAGAATTGTGTTTTTCATTATTATATTAAAGAATAGTCACCAGAAAATTTAAGATAGATTTTTTAGTTTTCTTAGTAGCATATTTCTGTACTTTTTACAGCATTAATATTTCTATATAAATATAGTGGTTGCTAAGAGTTAAATAAGAAGTGATGCAGATGAGCACCACTATTCATTTAAGTTGTAAGAAAAGTATAAATAGACGTTATTTACAAATTCGCCTTCCACAACATTTTTTATTTAATAATACTGAGATCTCATTCATTACTTTTGTATTAAATTTATATTCTGATATATTTTTTACTGAAAGTTTTTATTGGATTTGTAGTGATAAAATTAAATGCTGTTTGCGCGATATTTTGCAAATTTTGTTGCGCTTATTTGATATTTTTGTTGGGTATCAAATACATTGTTTACATTTGTGGAAAAAACTATTTAAGTTATTATTAATAGTTGAAAAAAAAACTGGTACCATTCAATTACTGATATCAATTTAAAAATCGCAACATTTACTTGATATGTTCAAATTTGGCTTTTGAGAATAACTTTTGCTAAAATGAACCCAATTTTTAATATTTTTCAATACGAGCTCTTGGTTTCGACAATAGAAAACAAATCTTTCGTATTAGCCAAAATATAAATTTTACGTAGTTTCATGAATAGTTACGGAGATAACCTAAAGTTGGTTAATTTCCGATTTTCTCAAAAGGGATATCTTTAGTTTAAGGCTGGGGTCAGTCAGATATCAAAATCCCCTCTTCAATTTTAAACCTATATGCATAAAATTTATTCGTATTTTTTAAATATTCTCCAGAGAAAATTAATGTTTTTAACTTCTCTTTTCTGTACAGTCTTCTTAATCCCTTACAGATCGCTTAACACATTGGCGCCGGGCAATTTTTATCAAATCTGAATTTTAAAACAGTAGAAGCTCTCCCTGTTCTGAAAGTCTTTTGTAAATTGGTATTCTAGATAGGTTTCCCAAGTTAATGCGTCGGTAAATATCTTTCAATGTACGAATTTAATATAAAATGTCTTACAATAAAAAAGGAAAATATGAACAACATGATATAAATGCATTTTCTGTAAGGTAGAAGCCATGCACTGATGTCAATGATGTTTTTTAAATGAAAATGGTAATTCTCGTTTCGCATCATGAACCCATTTGTGCCTGAATTTATGTTTTCTAAAATCTCTTGGTAAAAGCACTTTAAAATGTCGCAAAATGAACTGGAAAAATACTGAAAAAAAATTACGCAAAAAAATATTTGAATTTATTTGATAAAATTTAAGCGTGTTAAATATGGGAATATGCATAATATTTATAATAATAAAATATGCATAATTATATGTTTGTCTAAATTTATATAAAATAAGCTTTTAAACTGTATATTTTAGACTATAATCATAATTTTTATTATCTACTAAAAAAAGTATTTATTTCTTTTCAGTGACCAATAACATTATAAATATTATTAATAATAAACTAAGAGTAATCATGTTTGAGGCTTAAAAACAATTTATTTCATAATAATCATGGAAAATACTTTACATAAATAACTGCCCCTGAATGTATAATGAAAATATGCACCCATCATTTCCTATTGCCCTAAATTTCGAAAGTTCCTAAAATGCATAAAAAATAGGCTTGATCACACAATTTCACAATTAAAAAAATATGTATTTCAAAAAAGTCCACAAACTAAGATTGACTTATTCATTTGGATCTTTGATAGAAAAAATACAAATAAACTCACTTTTTACATCTTATGCTGTCATCTCTCGGTAACAGATAAATACATTTATAGATAATTATTTCATTCAATTTCCATGTTATAAAGAAGAAGAAAATTATAAAAAATATATTAAAATTCGAATCTTCATAAAAGTGGAACGCTAGGAAATAATCGGTAATATTTTTAAAAACCAACAAAAATGCACCTATTTTTTTATTACAGAAATTGAGTGATTATAAGATTTCTAAATAAAATATGCTTTTAGTTGAACGTTGGAGGCGGAAAAAAAATGTTATGGCACAAATTTACATTTCCATAAAAGCCATCATGCGAGAATTTCGCACCTAAATTTTTGCTTTACATTCTACAAATTAATACGAATAAGATACTTATTTTTTAAAATGTTTACTACTTTGCAAATGTTTACAAATACTATACAAAATAATATATGAGTCATTCTCTGAAAAGTGGCAATTTTATGTCCCAGGGTTCTTGAAGATATATTTTAAAAATTACAAAAAGAAAAATGATTTAAACTATCAATATTAATCAGTTATATATATAAAGTGTAATTATTTGCTTATTGAAATTGAAATTTGATAAATGTAATGTATTTTTTAATGCAAATATCATTCCATCACTATTTCACCATTCACATATGTAGAAAGAAAATGCTTTCTCTGCCATTGCAGCACGTATATTTATAATAATTTTTTTCTCAATCTATTAAACACACTTAAATACATATTTAGCCATTTGAATATATATATATATATATTATATAATGAATGAATTAAGGCACTTTTTAATGATGTCCCTAGAATTTGTCGTCATTCTCTCACATAACTATAAATTTGGCATTATTTACTTAGTAGAAAGCAGCACATGCTTTATATATGTCTAGGACAGTTTGAACAAGAGTAAAGTGAAGTATTGATCTTGTTGTTTGCTCAAAAACGTTCTTGAATAGTTAGCATATGGCTTTGAAGTACTAGGTCAATGTTAGTATTTTTATTACGCATCATTCCCTCATCCATTATAAATTTAATAAAAACTAATGAAATGTCTTTTTATGTTGTTATATTATTAGAAATGTGTTTCAAAAGACATTTAGTAATTGAAAATATAACTAAGACTAATCACTTTTGTATAACATGGTTTTCAGAAGTATTTCGTCATTCCCTCACAATCATTCCCTGATAATTTTAATACGAGGGAATGATTTAAATTGTGAGGGAATGATCTGAATCCATTTATATATGTATTAAACAGTAAAATACGAGAATCTAACGCAATAAAATACACATTAAAAAACTTATAAGACTTTTAATTACCGTAAGTAAAGATAATACATTTTTAATTTTTATTATTTTACAGGGAGAAGTTAAAAATAATTAAAAAGAATTTTGTACTAATTCAAATAAACATTAACTCGTCTAAATGTTAATGCTTTATCTTTATTTTTTCAATTGACATAGAGTAAAAAAAAATGTTATTTATTGACAGTATGGCTTCTAATTATAATTTCTTTTCTTTTTTAGCCCTTTCAAGGGCGGTGGTATGTTTATGAAACCACTTAATTTTAATTCCCAAGAGCCACAATGGCACCAGACTTTTTATAAACTTTTATCCTTTTTAACATGTATGTGAAATATAACATTTTTCGTATTTAGAAATAATTTTGTTCTTAATTTCCGGTGCCAATGATTTATTTGAACATTTTAGCAATGGAAGTGCTTTGAAATCAAAAGAACTATGAGATACAGTTTGGTTCATATTATTTTTTGATAAATATAGCAATAAGGTACTTGTAGGCGAAATTCTGAGAATTTTGAGACAATTTTATTGGACCGCAATTTTTGTTTAAAACAGCCACTTTTCAGAGAATGACCCATGAATACATAAAATGCTGACTATCAATTAAAATCAAATATTATCAGAAATGCTTGATTCATCAGAATCCATAATTTACGCAAACATAGACCGTGCAATCCAAACTCGGACATGAATTTTCAAAGACTTCATATGGAAATGTCTGCTCAATTTTTCTCGTTTCAGAATTTTTTCCCGGTTTTCAACCTTCTGCCTGGTAATGTCACAGGCGCGAGAAATAGACAACGACACCTAAGCCCGTCATATTAACGGAAGCGAGAATTAAAGGGTTAAAGGATGTTTCTTTCTTGCTTAATTGGAAAACCATTTTAGAAATAGTATATGGGGCATTCTCACAATCTTTTGACTTTTGGGAGAAAAAAAAATCTGACAAAATTAAACTTGCTAAAATAACATTTTAGATGATAGATGAGTGCCTTAATGATTCAAAATAAAGTAAAAATACTCAGCAGCGAAAATTTTTTTATTTAACTGAGGTTTAAGTTAAACTTGCGAGTTTAATTTTCCTTACTATTTTACCACTATAACTTTTTATTTTCTGCTAAATTTGTTACTTATAATGAATTTGCATAGTACCCACAGGACATTCAAATAAGAAATAATAAAAAATGTAGTACTTTTAATACAGAATTTTTTTATAACATTGTCTTAAAGGGGTGTTAAAGAAGGGACGGAAAGGTAAAAAAGGGGGATGATATTGGAAAAAAGGGACGAAATGGTAAAAAAAAGGGACGGTAAGGAAAATTACCACCTATTTTTATGAAAATAATGGTAAGACTAAGTGATAGCCACAATGTTCATTGATTTTTAGAAGCAGTTGTTAACATTGGATTAAATTTTTTTTTTTTTTTATTTACCTCGAAAAGTGCAGTAATAAACCTTGGGGACGGTGAGACTACCAATAAAGCCACGATGCTTGAAATTGATATTTAAATGCTGATTTAAATTCTACAGTAAATTTCCTGCCAAATAATTTTAGACATTATTTTTCTAGCATACTTCTGCATGAGAAAATACTTGAAAAAAATTCTGTGGCTGCATCTGAAGTGATTTTCTGTGTAATTTTAGAAGAAGGATGGTAAAAAATCTAAAACCTAGGGACAGAGTTTAAAAAATAATAACAACCCTAAAAATGTATGCAGGCTAATTTTTAGCTACCTATTTATATAAAACAATAATTCCAGTTTCAGAAAAAAATTACATCGGATTAATTTTATTGAAAATTTTTTATCCAGACAGCTCCAAACTCAAAAATCAGCATCAGGGACACGGGACGGTATAGGAGTTTTCCAGGTGTTTAGATCCCCAGAATCGTCCAAAACTTATCTGTCTCGTTAATATTGTTGTGCAATCATGCAATGGGATGTTCCCAAGTATATGAAGCCCCACCAGTGGCCGAGAGGTTCTGCTCTCGAAGCTGGTAGACGGGAAGTGCTGGGTTCGATCCCAATCGCGCCCGTCGGCCTAATCGTTCGGAGTTTTCGTGGTTTTCTTCGAGCCGTGGATCTTCCATGCGTTAATACGGATTAGGTTCCCTTAGAAAGACCCCCACGGAGGGCACTCCCCCCGGGCCTATATCCCTCGTGTAGATAATTGGCCGTCAAAAATCAACCCAACCCAACCCAAGTATATGAAAAAAAACACAAAAAATGTATTAAATAAAAAATTATTATTCAGGGACATGAAAGTCAAAAGATTGTGAGAATGCCATATATACTAATTTTTAAATTTTCGCATTACAGGGATGAGAGCGCTCCGACCAAAATGACTTCTTGCTACCACTAAATTTTAATGGTATTTCTCGCCTTATTTAAAGACTAAATTTCTGAGATTTAATTAAGCAAAGAATACTGTTAAAATGCAGTAGTGAAAATCAATCATTTGGGTCGGAGCGCTTTCAACCCTGATATTAAAATCTTGGCGAATCTGACGAAGTGTGAATAAGATTTTATAATTTCAGTAGTATACATTTGAAATTAAATTTAAATTAATTGGAAAAAAATAAGCGCATATATCAGACATATTTTGTTAACCCTTTCAGGGGCAAAGCATTGTAAATGTTAAAGTATTGAAATAAATGAATGTCACCGAAATTTACCGACAAATTTATTTGGAAATAAGAATGAGGCCATATTCCACATGCATATTAAAAAGGAAAGTATTTTGCCGAAATTCTAGTGCCACTGTGGCGTTTGGGAATTAAAATTATGTGGTTTCATAAACATATCAGCGCCCTCGAAAGGATTAACTGGGTAAGTTAGAAACATTCTTTAAGCAAAATATATAAGGTGTCTTTTAATCCCTAATGGCCACATTGGCACCGGAATTTTATAATGAAAATTTCACCTTTATTAAACACGCAAATATACGTTTTTACTTGTTTACAAATAAATTCTCTTGTAAATACTGGTGTCATTAAATTATTTCCACATTTTACGAATAAAAGTACCTTGCCCCTGAAAGGGTTCATTAACCTACAACTTTAAAATGAAATAACTTCACAGAGACTCACAAGATGGCGCTATTTATTATTGCAGTGGCGGAGGGTATAAAAGGAAACTGTTTCACACCATTGCGAAAATGTCTCCCAAAGTGAGATATTCAACCGAAGACCGTAAATTCATTGTTAAATATTGGTATTTATGTGATGAAAATCCAACACTATTGCAGCGCAAGTGGGCTACAATGTACAAAAACCGACCTAAGCCTTCTAGAACAATGATAAGTAATCTTATAAGAAAATTTGAGATGTTTGGTTACGTGACGAATGATCTGAAGGGAAGAGCTGGCGTAAAGGTGGCTGTTAGAACAGAAGATATTGGTTCATGCAGGATGGTGTCTCTCCGCATCGATCAGACAGAGTGTTTGACACCATTAACAGTGTGTTTGGAACCCGGGTTATTGCTTATCAATACCCGAGCTACCATCCTGGTGCATAGTATTGGCCACCTTATTCACCGGATTCGAATCCGTGTGGTTTCTATCTTTGGGGTCACATGAAAGGCTTGGTGTGCAAGAAGAAGCCGACAGACCCCAATAGCCTCAAGAAAGACATTACTGACTCATTTGCAAGCTTTAAAAGAGAAACACTTGAACAAGTAACTGATAACTTTGTGACTAGGTTGCGCTACTGTATCGCCTCTGAAGGTTCTCACTTTGACAGGGTTGCCACGCTTCAGGGAATTTTCCAGTCGAAATATCAGTATTTTTTTTATAGAAAAATATATCTAGATTAACCGCACGAAATTTCGCCTGATTTAAAGAGTGGTTCTCTGTAAGAAAGTACTGGTGCTGAAGAATTTCCTGGTCTGGAAATTCCCTGTAGCGTGGCAACCCAGTTTGAAAACTTTATGTAATAATTACCTTTTCGACTTTCTTTTCAATAAAAAAAAAAATACTGTGCTATCTGCAATGATTCTTGTGTTATTTCATTTTAAAGTTGTAGGCTAATTAAAAGATACCTTGTACAATAAAATATATACATTTTATTTATCGTATTAAAATTTTGAGAAACGTCAATATATTTCTTACCGTCAAACTGTGGCTCGCCGGATACCACTAATGTTTTAGAGAAATAGTGGACTTGTTGAATCGCAGAGTTTCACTGAGTAGGTAAGGCAATGTTTCTATAAAATTTTGGTGGTATCCTGTGAGCCGCAGTTTGACACCTCTGATATAGATACTTCAGTAGGAGTGGAATATCATATGTTAAATTTTTATTTTCTTTGGAAATTCTTCGAAGCGTCTATTGACTTATGCTGAGGGTGGAACTTATATGGAATTTATGCTTTTCAATAGTAAATGTTATAAATGTAAAAAAAAAGGCAAAATAAAATATTTGAATATTGCATCAAATAACAGACAGTTGTTAGGTTAATTCAAAGTACCGGGGGTCCCAAAAATGACTGATGAATTTTAAAATTCAATAACTTGCAAACGGTGACACACATTAAAAAAATTCTTGAAGGAGGATTATGTATGATGTCAGGAGTTTTTTCACCGTGATTCTTGATTTTAGTTCGAATTTCAAACAATAGATGGCGCTGAGAGCAACAGGTGCTCAGTGCAAACTTGATTTTTGGTACTTCGGGATCCATTCGATACATTTTAATATCCTTTTTTCGCATGGAAGATGAGAGAGGCCGAAACATCATGGAACTATTAATAAAGAGGTAAGGACATATCCTTAAAATAGTGAAGCTTCAACTGTAAGCGCTATCGCAGACGCTGATTACCGCCGGTGGAAACTTCCACCAGTAGATTTTTATAGAAATCTTCAACTTTTTTAAACGCCTTGTTATTACAAAATTTTCATGATAGATAACGGTAGAAACAGAATTTCATTTTTTACTGGTAGGAGTTTACTTTAGCGGTAGTTAGGTCTTGCGTTTCCGCCATATTGTGGCAACCAGGGAAACAAACTGACAGTTTTACAAGGTATACTGACACCAATAAAAACAAATAGAAATTTGTAAATTTTTGAGAAAAAAATTACCATGAAAAGGACTTAAATAAGACGAAATTTTCTATTCAATTTTACTGGTGGGATGTTTGCCCAGGCAGTCATCATAAATTGAAGATCCGATTTTTAAAAAATGCAGCCGCCAACTTGTGACAACCTCCTCATTTACTTGTGTCGCAACTGGTAGACATTACACTATATGTTACACTATATGTCTCCTCCTCTTTATTCCTAACTGCATTTGAAAAATCGAGCCTGGATTTAGCGGTTGCAGCGCCATCTATTGATGCTATTTGTAACTAAAACTGGGAATCGCAAAGTAAAAACTCCTGACATCTTACATAACACCCCTGCAAGAATTTTTTAATGTCTGTCACCGTTTACAGATTATTGAATTTTAAAATCCACCAGTCATTTTTGGGACACCCTGTATTTACGTGATTTATTATTTTAAAATAAATTAGCAATCCTTGCAAATCTGGCACTGACGATTCTTTAGATATAATTAAAAATGTATAGCTTATAATGCATTTTTTTTTCGCTTTTAGCAAGATATTAGGTTCATAAGTAGTATGTTCATACTAGATATCAGCAAGATATTTTTTTTCTTTTAGGAGATATAAATAAACATATATAGACTTTGTGATTAGAGTGATAAAAATTACATAAATGTAATTCTAATTTTGTTTTGGAGAAATGATTTTAAATATGGCAATTTTAAATATTGTGAAAGGGCTAGAACTAGCTGAAAAAGGACAACTTTTAAAATAATAATAATATTGGTAATTTTGCATTATTTTTGGATACAAGACTTGTTTATTTCATAATGCAAGCTGCTTTGGATTTTGTTCAGTCCGTTTACAATTTCGGTTGTTTTATACAGGGTTGGTGTGATTCAGAGTTTGAGAACAGAATTGAATACAAGAATTTACGTAAAGTAATGTTAGATTTACTCTACGAAAAAAAGATAAGACTGACTCGGCAGAAAAGTTTTTTTATACAAACCGAACAATTAGTCCAGGGGAAATGTACATTTTACCTTGCAAAAAATCGGGTAGAAGATTTTTTTTCTGACTTGTTTATAATGATGCCAACATAGAAAAAACAAGTTTTCCAACAAAATTTCTTAAGGCTAAATTTTCTGTGGCCAAAAAACAAAATTGTGGGACTTTTTTTTTTTTTTTTTTAAATATCTCGATACCTGTTGCCGTAGCATGATTTTTGTCAATCACAATATTAAAGAGGACACAATTTTCTACAACTTTCATATTTACAACTTTTTTATACACTCAACAGCAAGCGCAATACGCCGTTTCAAATATAAGACAATTTTTTCAATTTTCATAAAAACCGTGAAAACGTAGTTCACCCCGGTTATTCCCCCGGGTTACCCCGGTGTTTCCCACGGATTTAATCACGTATGTCAACTTCTAAAAATTGGTAGCAGTAAATTAATCATTGCAAATCAAATTAAATCATTGGGTATGCAAATTATTATTTGCACAACCACGTCTTTATTTTCATCACAACATACATTTTATATTCAATAAAATTATATAATTTTAAAAATAGGATAGTGTGTAGATGAATAAAACAATTTTCGTATCGACAGTAATTTTAAGTGTGTATAATGTTAATTTCAAAGCATTGTTTAAAAGAATACTTTAGTATTTAATAACTTATTGGTACTATAATTTCAATTAAGAAAGAATTTTTGTTTAATTTTAATAATTTTGTAATTGTAATAATTTTTACAGGAAACAAATGGATATATATGAAAATTTGCGAAAAACATACTTTATTCCACATATTACAAACTTAACATACAATGGTATATTTTATTTACCAATTATTGATAACATATATTTTAATGCTTTATTTTTTAAAGATAGTAAACATTGGATTATACTTCCATATAAAATGGGGGAGGGGAGGCACTCAGAAAATAAATATATTTTATGTAAGAAATGCTTTTACCTTATAAAATATCTACAATAAAAATGACAACAGGTTATTTCACTAACTGATGTTATATATTTATCTCCTGTAAAATTTAAAAATTTTGTCAATAACATATTTGAGATCACTATAAAAATATTTAAAAGATTAGTTTTAAAAAATACTGTCAGTTTTTTCCTACTTATATCAATAAATAGAACAAGAGATTATATCACTTTAGCATGCAAAGATATATAAAACTTTATGATTATCTATTAATTGCTTTAAAGGTTAAACAGAAAAACTTACTTCGATTGTTGAAAAATACACTTTGTGGAATATTCTAATTTTCTGTATTATGCACTTGTTTGAAACTATGTCTGTTTAATGATCTCAGTGATAGCATTTATGAAATGAAATACCAATTTACTTATGATTGCAGACCATATAAACATTTTTATTTTGGAATTGATCCACTGTCGCATTCAACTCCACTTTTCCTACACAATAATAAAGTAAGGTACGCAATATGTCTTAATAAGCTAAATGAAAAAATATATTTTAATAATAATAATTTTTTACAGGCTATTTAACAATATTTTTTTTCTCTTTGATGACACTGTTGTAGGATCATAGCGTCCCGTTTCAAAAGAATATCATTATCCTGAATAAACGAGGTATCTGGATCATGTCATGTAGAGGTAAGCCTGATACTACTTTACTCATTAAAACCTTTAAAAGGGAACCCAAAATATTCCGCTTTATACAGGTTTCCCTCTCAGCAGTTGAAATGCTAGTATTCTTTCTGTACTTTTTTCATTTAAGACAGGATTCCATTATCCTATTTTAATGCATTTGTTTCAAATTTTCTCTTGGATTAACATGTAATTTTTTCATTTAAAACAGGATTCTGTTATCCAGTTTTAATGCATTTGGTTCAATTTGCAATTTGGATTTTCCGGCTGTGAGAAAATTTTAGCCAAATTTCATACTATATATTTTTTGATATCAAACGACAAAAAAAATCTTTATTTGGCGGCCCTTCGCCTTCCACTCTGGCGCCCGGGGCACATGCTCCCTCAGTCCCCTCTACTTTCGGCCCTGATATATATATATATATATATGAAATTTGGATAAAAAAGTCTCGCAGCCGGAAAACTGACCAAAAATAAAAAATAATAAAAACTGTAATCAAAATAGAAAAAGTAAACACTAATACGGTTGGAATTCAACGTTAGCACTTCTAAGCCCCTCAAAAAAAATCATTTAAAACTATTAAATTGCAAACGAGAAATTGTAAAAGGAACGCTTCCATAGGTTTAACCTTAGCATTCCAGTTTCTTCGCGTGAGTAGTGAAGGGTCACGCGAAAACATTTGCACGCTCATGTTAAACCTACAAAAGTGTTCTTTTCAGAATTCTTGCTTGAATTTTAATATTTATTTATTTTTTCATATGATACTGAGGTCGATATCTAACAATGTCTTTGTATGACTAATTTAGTCTCATAATTCATATAACTATGACATTAAACGCCTCAATACTACAACTATCATAAAATTTTTGAAAATAAAATCTTCATATACGGAACCCGGTCCTTAAAGAAAAAAAAATATTTTTTTTTAAGAGAAAGAATATGACCAGTTATACCTCCTAAGATGGAAACCTGTTCAAAGCGGAACATATTTCGGTTTGGTTTTCAAGGTTTTAATGAATCCATATTTAAAAAGTCTGATTACGTATTTAATGATTACACACTTAAAATTTTCAAAATCTGGCTGTTAGAGATTTATTAAAATAATTAACGAGGGGTGGGGCAAAATATGCATGAATTTTGCTCCCCCCCCCCTCCCCGAAAAGCTAGTTTTGGCCCTCAAACACATACTTTACTGCTATCAATATATAGAAGTTGACATACATGATTAAATCCGTGTTAAAAATATGAATAATCGGGGGAGAACAACGTTTTTCACGGTTTTTAAGGAAATTGAAAAAGTTGTCTTACTTTTGAAATGACGTATTGCGCTTGCTATTGGGTGTATAAAAAAAATTGTAAATATGAAAGTTGTACAGAATTTTGTCTTCTTTAATATTGTGATTGACAGAAATTATGCTATTGCAACAGCTATTGAGATATTTAAAAAAAAATTGAAAAAAGTCCCAAAATTTTGTTGTTTTTCGGCCACAGAAAATTTAGCCTTAAGAAATTTTGTTGGAAAACTTGGTTTTTCCATGTTGGCATCATTATAAATAATTCAGAAAAAAAAAATCTTCTACCCGATTTCTTGTAAGGTAACCCCCCATTTTTTGTACATTTCCCCTGGACTAAATAACTGTTAATAGCATTTTCATTTTTATCGCTGAGTTTCTTTATAAAGCATGTATATTTCATCTATTTTTATTCATATGTATTGCTAAAAACGTAATAATTCCTAAATCTCTAGCTTAATAATTGATAAAATATAAGAACAATATGCACATTTAATTTAACTTAATTAAATTTTATTGAATAAGACAACTAGAGCGTCTTTTTAGATAGTTTAATTAAATAAAATATTTCATATTTGCCAATTTATTAATATAGCGCGACAAATATAAAATATATCTGTACTTACGAAAATTATTTCTAGACTTGATTTTTTCAAATGTTGTACTTACCTATAAAAGAAAGAATAAATAAATAACTGTAATTCAAATGTATCTAGGATATAAAATTAGAAAACTTAATTAGTAAATATTAAATTCATATATACGAGAATAAAAGATAGTATAATTGGGATAAATTATCAAGAATAAAAGATAATTATATTGGAAACGTTAGCAGACTGCGTGAAAAAAAAAAATCATGCATTAACCAAACTTCTCAAATATCTAAATTGTAACAAATGAAATTATTCCTTCCTGTAATAATTTCATATCGGAACCTGACGAATCATTTTATATTTCCCAGAAAAATGAAAAATAAAATGATGTTCATTAATACAGCAAAGTGACGGTCCAAATTTATTAATATTAATAAGGATACATATTTAAATTGCGAACTTCTAATTAAGCTATTAAATTCTTGCAGGCGTCTCATAGAATTTATTAAGAATCATAATTTAAAGCTAATTTAATATTTGAAATTTAATATTTTTCAACAAGTGATGCGAATAGTTATAGGATAATTAAATTTTTCAGTGAAGATATTCGGAAATGTCAGTTAAACTTTAGGTTTTAGAATCCGAGATCAATATTGATATTATTTAATTCCTTGGCCATTGAGTTTTGGTGCAAATTATACCACTAGTGATGCACATATACGTCATTACTAGTCAAATTGTTATAGTTTCTGTTGTGTGTTGTCTCTGATTCTTCAATATTTTGTCAGTAATTTGAAAATGAACGCTCTGTTCATTAATATAAATGAATTAATCTTTCTAAGAAGATATAAAGAGCATGTCAAAAATACATAAATTAATCATTAAAATTTCTAAAATATTGTAGTAATAACAAGTACTACAAACAAGGTTGCCAGTTTAGACTCCATATTTATTCAAAAAATCCGAATTTATGCCAGAAATGAAAAAATAGTAGTTTTTGCCTTATTTAATGATAGATATTTTTAGATTACATAAAGTAAATTTTTTCTTTCAAAATTTCCTGTGTGAATTCGAAATTTTGAAATAAAAATCGAGGCCAAACTGGCAACAAAAATAAATATTTATCTGATTATGTAAGATTTGCTTCACATACTCCAATATATAACCAGAAAATAATCACTTTGTGGATGTTTGAAAATGCATAATCTACAAATTTACAACGTTAAAACGCAAAAATTACATCAAAACGACATTTAACACCATACGGCCGTGTCAAAGATACTCAGAAGCCCTTCATCAGTGAGAAAACAAGCATATAAAAATAAAAAAAATAATATTAACATTAAAAGATTAAAAATTAAAAGTGATTCGAAGAACCCCTTCGGCTATAGCCCCGAGTACTGGCTAACGGACTGACCAAAGCGGTAAAAGCAAGAGTTTACTCGTATATATCCGAAAGAAGGGACGCACATGAAAGGAAACCCCGAAAAACTGGCATCATTACGTACAATACCTCGTCACTAGGGATAGATAAGGGGTGCTAGTTACGTCAATGACCAAGTAATTGGTATGTTTATATGTAAGCAATAAGTCTCGTAAAAATACAGATCAAGAACCGAATTTGTTTTTTAATAAATTTAGCTTTCAGAAATGTTAAACTGATGTTTGGAATGTTGCGGAATGTATGTTGGAATGTTGTCAATTTCCAATTTGGGTGATTATATACAGTGTTTGTACGATTCAGTGGATTTCAATGCCAGAATTTTCATAAAGTAATGTTTACCTTATTCTACGAAGAAATTCTGTGTTAAATAATGGTGACAATTATATTACGAAAATTCTGGTATTAAAATCCCCTGGGGGATATTAGTGTTGCTAAGTGTCCCGCGTAAATCAGGGCTCCATATGCACAACCAGTATTTTAAAGTAATTTTCCTCGCCTTGTCTAATGGCAGAAATAGCTACGATTAAAGATGGCAAATAAACTGTGAGAAATTAGTGGCGTCCAGAGAATTTGGAGGCCTGATTTACGCGGAACACCAGGCAACACTAGCATATACCAACCCTATTAACATGACACCACTCTTCCTCTTGGTGTATTTCGATGTTGGATTCTATAAGAAACCCACTAATGTTCAAGCTGAAGCAGAGCGAGGAGCAGCGTTTGCATAATGATTGAATATAACATCGTCGCACAAGTACCCTTTAAGTAGTAACATAGCTGCCAACTTGTACGGATTTTTGCCACCAATAAAATTTAATAGAAAATTTTGCTTAATTCAATCGTCGAATTGCAGTGAATTTTGATAATTAAATAAGGCAGCAGTTTCTGTTAAATTTTAGTGGTAGCAAAAATCCGTACAAGTTGGCAGCTATGTAGTAAGATGACCCTTTCTCCTGTAAAAAGTGATTGAAATAAATCAAGAGACTAATTTTCTCCGTTTCATAATTAAGATGAAGCAAATCCTAGAATAAATCTTCCCACTTCACTGAAACATAAAATTGGGAATCCCTGACTGACGCAACAACATGCAATGATTGGCTTATAAACTCATGAAAAACTTTTTTGTTATTATTTCTTTTTCTGATATAATTTCTCTTCACTTTTCGCTATGTAATTTGTTGAGAAGTAGTGCATGAAATATGCTCTCACTTAAATGTTCATTTATATTTAATTAAATTTTAGTTAAAACAATTCACTCATAACTTTTCAACTATACATACACATTAATATTGAATTTTCTTTTAAGATCCAGGCTGTCAAGCATTTAATCAAAGATAGATCAAACATTAAAAAAATAATCGATAGAAAAACATGCGTAGTTAACTCACAGATTGGCTGTACAATTTTTATCGGATATCATGAAACCATTGTTTATTACTGTGCTGACGTCGTCTAAAAAGGGGTAAGTTCTAATTTTCTTACCTCTCATTATGAAGTGCATTTATATACTTTAAATAATGTTTGGAATTTTATGAAAAACATTTTTCTTACTATTTCTTTTTCTGATGTAATTTGTCTTCACTTTTCTCTATGTAATTTGTTGAGAAATAGGGCATAAAAGATGTTCTCACTTAAATATTTCTTTATATTTAATGAAATGTTAAATAAAATAATTCACTCATAATTTTTCAATTACAGCTACGCATTAATATTGAATTTTCTTTTAAGATCCAGGCTATCCAGCATTTAATCAAAGATAGATCACTTATTAAAAAAATAATTGATAAAAAAAACATGCGTAGTTTCCTCACAGATTGGATATACAATTTTTATCGGATATAATGAAATCATTGTGCATTACTGTGCTGACGTGACTAAAATGGTGTAAGTTCTAACTTTCTTACCTCACATTATGAAGTGCATTTATATACTTTAAATAAAGTTTGAAATTTTACTTAAACATATAAATAAATAAATATTTTCGAACTTAAGCCTGAGTTTAGGATTTAATATCCTTACAAATTTAATATCCTTTCTCTTGAAAGTTCCACTTGTTTGTTGGAAACATGCTAATTTCTTACTTGCCACTTTCTGTATATTTAGCGGGTTTTATTAAAACTAAAACGAATTCTGCACTTTCAAGTTCCAATCCCAATGAAATTTCGTAAATCAGATTCAGATTGCTACGAAATTAAAATAAAGTATTACTTTACTGAATACACGATAAAAATTGCTAAATAACTTTCGATACTGATTTTCACCAGAGTATATTTTTAAATAAAAATATCTCTTAGGATATATTGCAAAGAACTAACATTAAAATAAAAAATATCCCTATTTTAATTCAGTAAACTAAAATTAATACAACTGCGATAAAAATCTAATGATTCGTAAATATATATATATATATATATATATGGATTGTATCTATATATTTAGAGATAGAGTCGTACGTTTTAATGCGGAGCTATAAAAATTCACATTTATATTTATCTCGCAGATAACGCAGACATTAAATTACCATCGAATGATATAAATGAAATGATATGCTGCTAAAAATACTTCTCTCTTCGAATAGCCCCCGCTTGAAATAGTAATCCAATCTTTGCGGTAAGCGATCTATTGCTTTGATCAGTACTTTGCATGATTTATGAGGCGGCGAAGGGGAAGAGTATCTTGGTGCTACAAATGAGATGCAAACAGGCTCTTCCCGATATTCATCTCGACGATCTGCATCTTTGCAATGCTATCAATCCTTCTGGCAGGTGCGGAAACCACAAAGCAATCTCAGACGATTTTCAGGTGGGGTAGGGGGCGAGTGAACTAGATAGCACTGCTATTATTTTGATTTTAAACGCAACTTCTCCTTGCTTTAATCAATAACTAATACATTTTGAAGTCACCGGCAAAATGTATTAAATGAAATAAATCTGTATAAGCTGTTTCTTTGATTTTTCGTTTATTAACTGATAAACTGTTTGTGTTATCATTTATCTTATGCTACATGATATAAAGTGACTGAAAATTATGAGCTCATAGTATTTTAGTATTAAAAAGTATTTGCGTATGTATAATTAGAGAATAACAAATTGAAAAAATATTAAATAAGATTACCGTAATTTTCGCATTATAATCCGCGGATTAAACAATCATGCTTGGACTCAGAAATTTTATTTAGTAACATGTAACATTAGTTTGAGGTAAATATTTAAGATCACTTATTAAATAAAATTTCTGTGTAAAAACATGATTGTTTTATCACGGTTTATAAACGTATTAAAGGAAAAAATGTATTAAAGGAAATAAATCTGTATAAGCTGGTTCTTCGATTTTTCGTTTATTAACTGATAAACTGTTTGTGTAATCATTTATCTTATGCTACATGTTATAAAGTGACTGAAAAATATGAGCTCTTAGTATTTTAGTATTAAAAAGTATTTGCGTATGTATAATTAGAGAATAACAAATTGAAAAATTATTAAATAAGATTACCGTAATTTCGCATTATAATCCGCGGATTAAACAATCATGCTTGGACTCAGAAATTTTATTTAATAACATGTAACATTAGATCGAGGTAAATATTTAAAATCACTTATTAAATAAAATTTTTGTGTAAAAACAAGATTGTTTTACCCATGGTTTATACGCTAGAAATTGCGGTAATCTGAATATGCCAATTTCCTTCCTTTTTCATTCATTAAATGATGAAATATTTGTAAGGTACAACTAGAATGTGGTCATGTACATTTGGTGTAAAATCGCGTAAAAGCTCTTAAAAATCAATTCAAATATTTTTAATGGATAATCGATAGGAAATGTGCATAAAATCACATCTAGTGGATAGGGACGCAAGCCACCTTAGTCGCGTAGGGGGGGGGGGGGGGGGCAGACTCCTAAATTTCCGAGTACTATGAAAAACGAAATGCCGATAAATATACTCGTGTTATACAAAAGTTTATCATACATGATAAAAATGAAGGAAGGAAATTGTAAATATCTTACGAAATTATTAAACTTTATAGGTGAAATTCACAAGATAATTATGACTTAGCGTATAACATAGTCAAATAAGTTTTAAAGCGTTGATGAAGATTCCTTTTTGATTATTAATATATAGTATATATCTAAAAATCAGTGGTGAAGTACTATCATTAATATGTGTAGAAAATTGTGGTTTGGAACTCCAAACTGCTTTGTTTGATAGCGATATATCTTGTTTCTAAATGTAGAAAATTTGAGGAAACAGGATTGAAGATCTGTGGATCCTTTGCCCGTTTTTTACTAATGTGTATGGCAGACTTATTCATATAGGCTCCTCTCCAGATAGAAATTCATAAAGTTCTGAGTTAAGCATAAGGACTCCTGCTACCCGTGTACCTCTACAACATTAAAAAAAAGCCAAAATTTAAAAGATTGAAATTTTTCGAATGAACAAACTCATATCGGGTTCTTAGTAGGGGGGACCGGGGCAAAATAACGAATGTCTTAATTTTTTCCGTTTTCCACTAGGTAGCAGCATCAACCGGGCACCACTGGCTCTCCTATTGGCCGTTTGTTAAAAAATAGTATAGAGACGCTGAAATCGCCATTTTTGTGTTAGTTTTGAAGCTTTGATTGTTTACCGCTGCCACGTTATAACTTTAATGCATGTGTAAATAAGCCCTGCTACAGATACAGGTAAAATATATCGTATCTATTTAATATTTATGAGTAACTTAGTTTAAATACTACCTATTACCATGAATAAATGGCAATTAATCGCTTTCCTTCATGGCGATGGAAACGAATATTTTTAAACAGGCAGTCCGGGGCAAGGTGACGAGCTCGTCATCCTCAGACCCTGGTAGTAGAACACCAACGTATAAACCCTCCAGAAGAGCCAGAACTTATGTCAAATGCTGATTACGATGCACCAAAGAAACTTGCTAATGTTTTTGATTTCAAACCATTGCCTAAAGCAACACAATGTGTGAAAAATTGAAAAAGCAAAACACTGAGCTCAAGCATTCTTACAAGCACACCCATCAAAGAAATGTTAGAACAAAGGGAAACGCAGAAGGATGAAAAAGAACGTTTAAAAAACAGAGAAAAGAAGCTCGTGAAGCTAAAAAGGAATTAAAAAAACTCAAAGTTCTTGTAGGCCTTAAATCGAGGTCAAACTGTCCAGTTGCATCTACTTCAAAGGATGGTGTTTTCAGATGTCCTGCTTGTGACGAGGAATATTGTGATCCACCAACAGAAGAATGGATCCAGTGCTGTAAATGCCAAGAATGGCGGCATGAGGAATGTTCCAATTATGAAAATGGCATTTTTATTTGTGACTTTTGTTAGCTGCACAACTAAATACTTCAACATTACGTTATAATACATTATGCTTAGTTTGATACTTTGTAAGATGCATAAACACAGTTATCAATTTATAAACCATGTAACATATTCAAAATACAAAATATGTTCAACCTTTTTGAGTGTTGTCATCTTGCCCCAAGGCCGAAGTCATCTTGCCCCAGTACTGGGGCAAGATGACGATTTGTTAATGTTATAGAAAAATAAAATTATTCTTTATTTTTTTATTTGAAAAATTAAATGGTAATATATTTAATACTACAAAGGAATACTGTAACACTTCATGTAAAATTAATTTTACTATAATTAAAAATAAATTAATAAACAACAAAAAATATTAACATAGTCATCTTGTCCCGGTCTTCCCTACTTCAATAAAATTTAATAAAATTTTGTACGTTTAGTAACAAGATATATGGCTGTGTAACAAAGCAGTTTGGAGTTCCAATCCGCATTTTTCTACACACGTTACTCATAGACTTTCATCCCTAATTTTTAGTTGAATTTATTAATAATTCAAAAGGGATCAACATCAGCTCTTTAAAGGTTACTTGACTATCTCGATACGCGAGGTCACAATTATCTTGTGAATTTTATCTAAAAAATTTAATTATTTCATAAGATACTTCAGATTTCCTTTCTCCGTTTTTATCATATATGCTAAAATTTTGGAAATGATTGTTTACATATACATATGTGTCTTGTTCCTAATAATAGAAACTTACTGTACAAATATAGCAATACAGTTTAATATTAATCACAAGTAAAAACTTGTTTAGAACTAATTCCAATATATCCTTTTAAACATTGTAATGATCAGGAAAAGTTTGGATTACGCAGAAATAAATTTAATTTAAGATTATCATCTAAGCATATTAATAAAATAATAATAATAATGACTATAATATAATGTTATATGAATAATTTTTTGTATAATTGCAATTTGAATTATTAAACTTTGGTTGTGATTTTGTAAAAAATTCACACTTTTATAGCACGATTAAAAAGATTAGCCCATTTTTCCAGAACGGTGGACAGATCTATATTGTCTGTTAATTTTTTGTGGAAACTCAAAAGCAGCAGTGATTCCAATCTGTCATCAGCCATAGTTGATCCAATAGCAGTCTTTATAAACTTTAGCCTGCTAAAAGTTCTTTCATTAGATAAAATTGTCACTGGAGCTGTCAACAGAATTTAGTAACACTGATGATCTAAGAGTAAAGACACTTTTGTTCTTGGAAGCAAATTGGAAAAGCCTCCACAGATGTAATTCTTATTATCAATGACATTATATCCTTGTGTGAAATGTCTGCGGTGGTATCGTCTAAAACTGAAAGGCTTCAGAATCTGATATTTTTTATCAATATTTTTTCTCGCACTTCTTCACTAATTATATTCACTAAGTAATACAAATACAAACATGTGAAATGTGAATCAACTACAAATCATTTGCTAAAATGGCGTTTATACACCACACCATACAGCACACCAGAGAGTGTTTATACACCACACCAGAGAAAAAAATCACGGATTTTTTCAGTATCCCAATTAACACTGCGCAGTTCTTTTGCCCCTATGGCAAAATTTTTAATGTTTGGGACATCAACAAATCTAAATTTCAATTTCTGGTTGAATGTATATCCTCCTGCAAGAAAAATGCTTCGCTCTATTAAAATCGACTTCAACAAAGAAACTGGTTCTAAAATTGTTGAAGAAGTTGATAGTGTTACGAACGAAATAAAAAATATCCTTCCTTCATCTCTAAAAATCAACTTCAGACTTAACTCACGAACATTTCATCATACTGCCCGGTGTTTGCTCTCATTCGATCGAACTTCCGAAAATACATAGATTTTAATACCCGAGTCAACATTTTCCATTTTTTATTTTTTTTTTAAATTTTCTTTGGACACTAATGACGTCTCATCAAGCTGATAGACAAAACCATTTAACTGCTTGATTAGATGTCTTTGCAATCCAAATTTAAGTATACCCCCCCCTCCCCCCCCCCCACACACACACACGCACACACCGTTAAAAAGTCGATTTTAAGCTCCATCTTCATGCCGTTGCTTGCAGCGTATGAAAAAAAAATGAGTTATTTTCTATTTAAAAAGGATTAACATAGTTTTTATAAGTAATCCCATTTTTGCGATAAACGCTGTAATGCATTCAACAGTACTTTGAGGCGGAGAAGTAATGTATATATGTATATATTGGTATTACAAATGAGATGCAATCGGTCTTTATATTATATTCATCTTCACGATTTGCATATCTCCAATGCTATCAATTCTTTTGGCAGATGCGGAAACCCCATTGATTGATTTAACCAATACTTAATGCTATATATACCTTTTAAAGACACCAATAAATGTATTAAATAAAAATAAATCTCTATAAGCCACTTGCTTTACCCTTTTCTTTGATTGACTGATATACTGTTTCTACTATTCATTTTGAATTGCTGCCAATGTTCTCGTTTTTTGTTTTTTATAAATACAAAATAAAAGTTTTAATAATATAACCACATAGAAACAAGGAATATTTCATTAAATATATATTTTTTTAATTTTGAATAATATTTATTTTACTTGTAAAACCCCCGAAGGTTAGTAGCTATGCTTCTGGCAAACTACATGGGAGGGATGACTCAAAAAGATAAACCGCTAGTACTTTAATTTTAAAAAGTATTTCTGTCTCCTTTAACACTATTTCGACCGGTGCCAAATGGCACCCTTTAAAAGATATTGATTTAAGGGTTTTCATTTGTAATTTTTAGACTGAAACAATTACAAATTATTTTTAATACATTGAAGACTTCTTTTATGTTGATTACATTCAAAAACTACGATCAAAAATAAACGTAAATCAAAACTTTAAATAGGTGTCATTTGACACCGGTCGAAATCGTGTTAAACAGTAAAAATATTATGTGTAAAACTGAATAAGAACAACAGAAAGAATATATCAAATAAAAGAAATCTGAATACGTCACTTTAGTTATTTTTTGAGGGATTAATTGAGGAAATATGAATGTAGGATACACTTAGAGTTTGTAGCCGTCTATACACTGGTGGAACAGAAATTGCAGGAAATATGAGCACCTGTTATTTTGTTCCTAAAACGTATTACGATTGTTTTAATAAGTAATTCAATCTTTACAGCAAAACCTCTATTGCTGGAATTAGTACCTTGAGGCTGTGAATGATGTGAGTATTTTTGTGCTACACACAAGTTGCAATCAGGTTCTTACTGTTATTGTACATGAATCATTCTCTCATGCGCAAACACCACGCTATAAAAAGATAAATGTTTCTTAATCTAGCAAGAAGGTTTATAAAATTATAATATAACATCTTCCTAAGCATAGATTAAACTTTTTGCGAATTTTAATAAAAAAGCTAAAACCTTTAACAATGATTTTACACACGAATAACGTACAGAAATTACAAAAAAATCCCATACGATCGTTTCGAGGATTCCTAGATCCCCTTCCTCAGTGAGAGAGGAAAAAAAATTAAAACGGGTTCGAGATTTTTTTTATTAACCCTCTTGCTGCGCAATTCTTCGCGATGAGCGTCTTTTACAGAATTTTTAATCTTTTATCACCGGTTCTTTAAAGCAGAAAGTTTTGACTATCGTAATCGGGCAAAATGCTCTGATTAAATACGGAAAAGTTTCGCTAAAAAATAACTGGTGGGAATAACCAAACAATATTAACTAGACGGGAAAATGCATGCCCGAGTATTTCGCGGGTTGCGCAGCAAGAGGGTTTATAACATCTTCCTAATTACCCTCGATTCCGAAAATTGTTCCTTTATCCTATGAAAGGAAAAGATTTCCGTGACTGAAAGAAGTATTTCTGAATCTAAGGTCTCTTTTACGCTCCGCAATTTTTGAAAACGTTACAAAGTAGATTTTACAGTTGAAATCATTGTTATTTCATTATTATTATTTAATAATTCATTATTTTTGTTTATTATTTTATTATTTTTTAACTCCCGTTACTTGTTTTCTTTTTTGCTAATTTTTCTTTCATTTTGACAACACTTTCCTTTTCTGCATGTTCTCCTCTGTGATTGGTGTTTTCATTTTGTCTAGAGCCCCCTGTTGCATTCTTTGTTAGTTCTCCTCTCTGCCATTCCTGTTCATTTGTAATCTTGTCCGCTTTCGAACACGTGCTTAATTTGACTGATGATGGGCTGTTAAAATTGCCATCCCGAAACGCGTCCTGTGTGCTATTTTTAATTTATGGTGATTTTAACAGTTTTATTTGTCTAATTTACATTTTATAGTGTATTCATCAGCTTTCTGAAGCCGGCATCGACACGAAACGCCGGTTTTAGGATGTTACCAATTCTGAAGTAAACATGTTTCAGTTGCATAACAAAGTAATAGTCATTTGACGCTGTTCATTTATATATTTGTCTCATAAACATGCTAATTGAGCATGGAAATGTTTACTTGATAATTGATAACATCCGATGTAAAATTTGTGAAATATTTTGGATGAATGAAAGCGTAAAGAGAAAAATCATCATTGCATAATGTTAAGTTCAGAGGTTTAGAACTGGAGACCTTCGTATTCAGAGGTCAAAATATCGAATCTGTAAGAGGAATACTAACTGAATAACTACCGATAACTCTTTGACTACACTGTAAAAAAATTATGCAATGCTACTCCATAAAATTGGTGGCAGCCTTGCTGCCTCCATTGTATTGAGTAATTTAACCGATATAAGTGATGTTACGTTACTCTAACGTGTAATATTACGCCAGCTATATTAATTTAAATTACACCTTTTATATACGTTAAATTCGTCCATAAATTTGGAGGCAGCATGTTGCCACAAATTTTATGGAGTAACGTTACATAAATATTTTAGTGTATGGGCCGCGGTTTTTTACGTCCCAGTGGACAATTTTTTTTTTCATATTCCATATACTACGATAGTTTAAAAAAATCTACCACAAAGATATATTTTTATAAATTGTGGCACGATTGAATAAAAAAAAAAAAAAATAGTCGGAAGTGTTAGCCAGTAATCTAAAGGTTATACCCTCATTAGTGGGAGTGATAATAATAAAACTTTATAATAATCCATTTATTGGTGAAGGTTGCCAACCAGAACGAGAAAACAGTAAAAGTATTTATTTATTGAAAAATTTAATCTTTTTCTCTAATGATAGTGTTTTCTTCATTGCCTGTGTCATATTAACAATTTTTCTCGTAGCATAGAGCCACACGTACATATTATAAACAAATTAGAACAAAAAGAAAGAGGTATTTTTATATCCTTCTTGACTGGGAAAGAGGTGAAATATATTTCTCTAAGTATATCATTGAAGTAAGATACACCATAAAAAATGTATGTAATGTTATTCCATAAAATTGGTGGCAACATGCATCCTCCAATTTTAAGGGGTAATTTAACATATATAATGGTGTAATTTAAACTGATATAACTGGTGTAATATTACACATTAGTGTAACGTAACACCAATTATATCAGTTCAATTTACTCCATAAATTAGACGCAGGGAGGCTGCCACCAATTTTATGGAGTAACATTACATATAATTTTTACAGTGTATCTCCAGCACTATGAGGAGTGTCTAATGTGGATACACGATACACGCTTGCCAGTTTCTTATAAAATCGACGCGCGAATAGTAATAATATCCTGCTGCATAAATTGTTATATTTATTCAGTGTTGCCAGATTGGCGGCTTTTATGTCCCCAGATTGTTGATTGTCCGCGCTTTTTTGAAATAGAAATATTCGGCCTATTTAAAAAAAGTCCTTCCGGCCAGTGCCGGGAGGAAGAGGTAGCTTTCATATTCCTTATTTTAAAAAAGCCAACTTATATTATTCAAACACACGAAGCTCAATTTAGCTGAAACCGAATATTACCGAATAAACCGGGATTCAATTCTAATTTTTATCAATACTAAATCATTATGAATGAGAATTTCGCGAAATTAGTCAGCTTCATCCAAGCTGCTTTTATTTAAGGTAACTTATATTTGGCTGCCAAATTCGGCGATTTCTTAAAGTGCCTGCCATTTTAAGACAACTTGGTGGATGAGGCTAACCAGTGAACTTGGTCGAGACCTTAGTAATTGCTGTGCACATGCTCACTCACATCTGAATCGGTTGATATATACGAGTGCTGTCGCAGGCAAAAAATCAGATTTTTCAAAATGTCACCCACATTAGAAATTGAAACTGCTATACCCGAGCCATTTTTTAAGATAAAGACAAACAAAAAATGCTCCTGAATCCTTATATCAAGGTCAAATACTTAAGAAAGAAACCTTTTTCAATTTCTAATTTTTTTGCACCTCACTTCAAATATAATTTTTTTTAATTTGATGGCCGCCATTTTGAAACAAGATGGCTGATGAAGCTGGCCAGCGAACTTGGTCGAGATATTGATGTATACCATCCACATGCCTTCTTACATCGAAATAGGCGAATACGTGTGTTATCGCGTGACAAATACAAGACCGTTTCAAAGTGTTAGCCATGCTAGAAATTCAAAGTGCTATAATTCCACCATTTTTTAAGATATAAACAAAAGAACAAATTTTCAGAAACAAAAACTGATCCAGAATCTTTGTATCAAGGCCAAACGCATAAAAAAAATCTTTTTCATTTTCCAATTTTTTGGTATCTCATTTTAAATTTCAAATTTTTAAATTTTTTTAAATGGCCGCCATTTTGAAACTAGATGGCGGATGAAGCTGGCCAACGAACTCGGTCGAAATATTTGTATGTACTATGTGCACGCCAAGGTACATCCAAATCGGTTCATAAATACGCCAGTTATCACGTGACAAAAATCAAGACGTTTCAAAATGTCAGCCACGCTAGAAATTCAAAATGCTATAACTCAGCCGTTTTTTAAGATATAGACGAAACAAAAACTGCTCCTGAATCTTTTTATCAAGGTCAAACACATAAGCAAAAAATATTTTTTCAATTTTAAGTTTTTTGGTACCACATTTCAAATTTAAAGTTTTCTTAAAAATTTAAATGGCCGCCATTTTTAAACAAGATGGCGGATGAAGCTGGCCAACGAACTCGGTCGAGACATTGGTATGTACTATGTATAAATGAAGTTACATCCAAATCGGTTCATAAATACGCCTTTTATCGCGTGACAAAATTCAGGACGTTTCAAAATGGCAGCCATTCTAGAAATTCAAAATGCTATAACTCAGCCATTTTTTAAGATATAGCCGAAACAAAAACTGCTCCGGAGTCTTTGTATAAAGGTCAAATACATAAGAAAAAAATATTTTTCCATTTTCAAAATTTTGGTACCTCATTTAAAATTTCATATTTTAATTTTAAATGACCGCCATTTTGAAACAAAATGGCGGATGAAGCTGGCCAACGAACTCGGTCGAGACATTGGTATGTACTATGTACACACCGAATTACATCCAAATCGGTTCATAAATACGAGAGTTACAGTATGACAAATGTCAGATATATATATATATATATATATATATATCTATATATCAATTTTGAACGGAGGGTGGTTTCGGGGTCTGGATCATGATCGATGAAAATATATCAAAATTTTTTGAAATCGCTTTCCTCCGAACGGCTGCAATAGGTAGCTTTTTGTAATGAAAGCTACATAATAGATTAAAAATTCTGAAAGATAAGGCGAATTATATCATTTTAAAAAAGTGGTACCAGTCAAATAATCTGAATTTAAAAAGTCCCCAATCTGCCAACACTGCATTTATCGTAAAGTTTCTTGAATGAGGACATTTTTTGCTTTTTCTACTTTTACTTATCAGTATTTTGTTGTGTAGGATTAATGAAAATACTAGTCTTAAAAATGGAAAATAATTTCTGAACGAAACAGCAAAGTTTCGATTTTATGTTTTTACAGACACTGAATATAAAAATGAAGCAAGATTTTATTCATACAGCATCACAATTTTGTTATGCAAGCTCGGGTAATTCCTTAAAAAGTATAACATCTGCAAATAGACCAAATTTATAGATATGGCTAATTCCATGAAAACTTGTCATGTCTGTCACACGGCTGGAAATCGCTATGCTTGTTGCATTTTCGAAAATTTTGCTTCACGCTATTCGATTGATGAGATATCTCCGATAAAATAAATCACATTTTTCTGTTCTAAAATACTGGTAGCCAACAAGCGTAGCGATTTTAAGCTGTGTGACAGGCATCACAGGTTTTCATGGAATTAGCCATATATGAAATTACAAAATTGAAATAACCTAGACTTGCAGAGTTGCCAAGTCTCCGGCTTTTTGCACACCACTATTATCTTAGAGAAAATGTTCTTTTGAATCACACACATGTTCTAGTTAAATAAAAGAACGATTTCTCTATTAAAATTATGGTATCCAAAAAGTCGGAGTCATATCTGTTGATTAATGCCAAGATATCGTACACAATATTGCACGTACTACTACATTTGGATACAAACCCTCATCTTTTTGCTTCCTTTTGGGAACAACGGATTTCAAGCTTATTCTATCGACGATAATTTTCAGAATTTTCAAGCTATTTTTTGAGACTTTCACAAAAGATTTCTCTATAAACTTAGCTAATACATTATGCACATTATTAGGTAGCTTTCTTTACAAAATCTACATTTTGCAGCCGTTCGGAGGAAAGCGATTTCAAAAAATTTTGGTATATTTTCATCAATCATGACCCCCAGACCCCGAAACCACCCTCCGTTCAAAATTGATATATATATATATATATATATCAATATATATATATATATATATATATATATATATATATATATATATATATATATATATATATATATGACCTATGTCACACTGTAACTCTCGTATTTATGAACCGATTTGGATGTAATTCGGTGTGTACATAGTACATACCAATGTCTCGACCGAGTTCGTTGGCCAGCTTCATCCGCCATTTTGTTTCAAAATTGCGGCCATTTAAATATGTTAAAAAAATTTAAAATTTAAAATGTGGTACCAAAAAATTAAAAATAGGAAAATATTATTTTCTTATGTATTTGACCTTTATACAAAGACTCCGTAGCAGTTTTTGTTTCGTCTATATCTTAAAAAATGGCTGAGTTATAGCATTTTGAATTTCTAGCGAAGCTGACATTTTGAAACGTCCTGAATTTTGTCACGCGATAAAAGGCGTATTTATGAACCGATTTGGATGTAACTTCGTTTATACATAGTACAGACCAATGTCTCGACCAAGTTCGTTGGCCAGCTTCATCCGCCATTTTGTTTAAAAATGGCGGCCATTTAAAATTTTAAGAAAAATTTAAATTTGAAATGTGGTACCAAAAAATTGAAAATTGAAAAAATAATTTTTTCTTATGTGTTTGACCTCGATAAAAAGATTCGGGAGCAGTTTTTGTTTCGTCTATATCTTAAAAAATGGCTGAGTCATAGCATTTTGAATTTCTAGCATGGCTGACATTTTGAAACACCCTGATTTTTGTCACGCGATAACAGGCGTATTTATGAACCGATTTGAATGTAACTTGGTCTGTACATAGTACATACCAATGTTTCGACCGAGTTTGTTGGCCAGCTTCATTCGCCATCTTGTTTCAAAAGGGTTGCCATTAAAACAATGTAATTTAATATTTAAAATGAGGTATTAAAAAATTGGAAAATGAAAAAGATTTTTTTTATGTGTTTGGCCTTGATACAAAGATTCTGGAGCAGTTTTTGTTCCTGAAAATTTGTTTTTTTGTTTATATCTTAAAAAGTGGTTGAATTATAGCACTTTGAATTTCTATCATGGCTAACACTTTGAAACGATCTTGTATTTGTCTCGCGATACAACACGTATTCGCCTATTTCGATGGAAGAAGGCATGTGGATAGTATACTTCAATATCTCGACCAAGTTCGCTGGCCAGCTTCATCAGCCATCTTGTTTCAAAATGGCGGCCATTAAATTAAAAAAATATATATTTAAAGTGAGGTGCAAAAAAATTAGAAATTGAAAAAGGTTTCCTTCTTAAGTATTTGACCTTGATATAAGGATTCAGGAGCATTTTTTGTTTGTCTTTATCTTAAAAAATAGCTCAGATATAGCAGTTTCAATTTCTAACGTGGGTGACATTTTGAAAATCTGTTTTTTTTGCCTGCGACAGCACTCGTATGTATCAACCGATTCCGATGTGAGTGAGCATGTGCACAGCAATTACTAAGGTCTCGACCAAGTTCACTGGTTAGCCTCATCCACATGTTGTCTTAAAATGGCAGGCACTTTAATAAATCGCCGAATTTGGCAGCGAAATATAAGTTACTTTAAATAAAAGCAGCTTGGATAAAGCTGACTAATTTTGCGAAATTCTCATTCATAATGATTTAGTATTGATAAGAATTAGTATTGAATCTCCTACATTCGGTTTCCACTTAATTGAGCTTCGTGTGTTTGAATAATATAAGTTGGCTTTTTTAAAATAAGGAATTTAAAGCTACCTCTTCCTCCCGGCACTGGCCGGAAGGACTTTACTTTGATTGCATTCTCACATGCGCATTGAAGCCTTTTTTAGTAAATCTGCTCATTTTTCATCCAATTTTTATTATTTTTAAATTCTAATTGCAGGGTATTATGTACAATGCTGTTTGTCACATTTTCTGAAAAGAAATTTTTTTATATTAATCTGAAAATTATAAGCAAAAAAAACTTGGCAAAATTTGAGTCTATTTCTATAAAAACATTAATTTCTCTACAAGTATACATGCTATTCTCATAAAAATGAACACAGATTATTACAATAAGCCTATTAATGATGTTCTACAGTTTGAACATGTTTCCTACATTAGTTTTTACAGGGTTATCCAAAAGATATTCGTTCTTTTTAAATTTGTTGACTGTCCCCTTTGGGTTTTCGGGAAAAAAATCTTCGCGGACATATACGATTCTGTTTACACCCCTGAAGTTTCAGGATAATTCCTCATGTATTTTTCTAGATATTCAACAAAACGTATGATATCGCAAATGACCAATCATCATTGGCCATGTAATATACAGTGTGTGTAAAAACTATATGGATGGCAAAACATTGTAAAAATTTTGATAAATTGAAAATGTGACAAGTGAAATGGTAATTTATTGTTGATCATAAAGTAGAAATACTAATTTAAAAGTCAAGAGGATGTACCTGTGTCCTTTTTATTGCGAAAACATCATAATTATGGAAAGAAAAACGCTATTTTTGACTGTGTAAAAACTTTAAGGACATCTGTATTTTTTTATAGAAATGGTATATATAATTATTATTAAGAATCGACCAAAAAAGGTTTTTAATGCCGAAACCGAATTTTGGAGATCTTCCTATTTTCTGCCGAAAACGAAAACGAATATGTCCAAAAACTTTTTTAAAGTAATTAAATTGTATGTATTATAGTAATTAATACATACATAAATATATTATTAATTAATTGTACGTATTTATTAAATATGCATAATAATTAATGAATTATGTGTATTTATGGAAATATGCATAATTATTAATTAATTATACGTGTGGCTCAAATTGTCTCTCTGTGCCTTAGATCCAAAATCTGAGTTTCGCCGAAAACGAAACTCAGATTTTGGACCGAAACTCAACCAAAAATATCAGTATTCCGAAAATCTCGTTTCTTCCGTCGGAAATTTTTAACATTTCACATCGATTTGAGCTTTGTCGGCCGGCTCAAATGAGACTATTTATTGCTACGAACTTCGTTGTTTGTAATTATCAGTCATGACTGACTCAAGACTTCAATGTAAATTATAAAGCAAGCAATGTATATATAACTAAACTTTTTAACGTGCTCATTAGAAGCTGCAGACATAGCAGTAATAGAAAATTTCAGTTTGAAACCGCAGAAGAGTTTCGAATACTCTTTGAGAAAGTTCAAGTATAACAGATGATCATTTACAGAAATCATTATAAAAGATAAATCGAGGTGTGTATACATAAAACTAAGCTATTTTTTTATTAAATTAAATTTGTATAATTAGAAAATCTTTCTGTGTAGTTGAGGAATTAATTACGTTTTATTTTGTATGAAAAAAAAAATGTTTTGAATCAAAGGCCACACGTATAATTAATTAATAATTATGTACATTTCATAAATACGCATAATTAATTAATTATTATGCATATTTAATAAGTACGTCTGATTAATTAATAATACACGGTGCAATATGTTATCTATCGCCGACCTTTAATTTCTCAACCGTTGGTCGTAGACAGATAGTTCTACTTATAAAAACGTTTCAAATGAGGTAAATATTCATGTTGTGGCATTATTTGAAGTAAAATATCAATTTTATAAAAATTACGAAATCTAACTTTTTATACGGTCCCCCAGTCCCTATAGTTATATTTAGTAAAAGTTTACTTATATCATAACAGGTATAACATAAAAAGTTTGACATCTGTACTACAAAAATTGACACAATTATTAAATTTCAAAGTTTGAGAATTTTTCGCATCATTTTGTCTTTCAATAAGGGATCAGTTAAAAGATGAATTAAAGTAATTCGAGATTAAAATCAGGGTGCAATGTCCTTTTAACGGCAAAACCATCTTTAGCCGGTATCGGCAAATTGGGTTATCACCAAAGAGGATTATTGCATTTAAAATTTTTAGCTAACTTTTAAGGGTCGTATACAAAGTGAAGAATTAAATATTGAAATTAAACAGAAAAATAAATATAAATTCATTAAAATATTAGATTAGAAAACGGTCTACTATAAAAAATGAATACGTCAAACGCCGGAATCTGCTTGAGATACTGCTCAAAGTGTTGTTTAACACTCTTATGGGTCGAATAACATTCAACCGTGAAAGTAAGTAGAATCGACAACCGGAAAATAAAGCATACTCACTAAGAACTACATAAATGGCAGTGGAATGCAAACGACCAGCCGAGCTATAGCGAGCATGAAAATTTTGATTATGGAAATTACAATAGTACAGCAGCGACACAAGTTCGGGATAAAACACGAGCCATCTAGCAGAGGACGTGCTAGTCAGCGCCAAGATCGTGATGGCAAGCTACGCATACATGCAATATGCCGAAATGATACTTATTTATGGTGAATGTCAAAGGAATGCAAGAGAGGTTGCAAGTGTTTATTCAGAACGTTTTCCTAGGGGTCGACATCCAACGCATGAGATTGTAGCTGATGAATTTCACCGTCTTAGAGAGACCTGCTCTAAGACAGTAGACGGACAAGGTGTAATGGCGTTGCGATCGAAATAATTAAAGCCTGAGGACACGAGTTGTGACGTCATCACTAATCGACCGAATTCTCCCTACTGCTGGAATTCTCACCGGAAAAATTTGAATAGCAATTTTCTTTTATTTTATTTATGAAATCTGTATCATCTTATAAAACAATACTAACTATTTAAACTTACTGGTGCGAATTTGGAATCCCTCAATAACAAATCAGCCAGATGAGGCAACACTGTGACATTCCGCATCTAGCTGAATTTTTATTTAGGGATTCCGAATTCTCACCAGTAAGTTTAAATAGTTGGTATTGTTTTATAAGATGATAGATATTTCACAAATAAAAGAAAGGAAAATTGCTATTCAAAAATTTCCGGTGTGAGATTCAACACTAGTGAGAAGTCGGTCCATTAGTGAAGACGTCACAACTCGTGTCCTCAGGCCTTGAGTATTTCGATGGCAACGGTAATGGTCGAGTGGCACCGGAAGAGGGACTGGGATTCGCCCTTTTAATTCCACAAATAAGCCCGCTGGAAATAAGCGAGGCATGTGGTCATCATGTCTGACATTTGTTACATACACATGATTCGCATCCGTACCACCCGACACTGATGCAAGCATTGATGCTGGGTGGCCACGCACGACCATTTGATTACTGTTGATTTCATGTTCAACACCTTAGAGGAGAATCCGTCGATCCTTTGTGACATTCTGCGTACAGATGAGTCAATGTTTATACGTGGTGGCATTGTGAACGTGCACAATGTGCATTACTGGTCTCTAGAAAACCTCCACTTCGCCCGCACAGTGCGACACGTGGGCTGCGGCATATGGGGGACCCAGATTGTTGGACCCATCTTCTACGATAGGAGCTTAACAGGAGATCGTTACCTGCATCTGCTACAAAACATGGTACGTGACTGGTATGAAGAGCTGCCTCCTTGACATTCATGACGCGTGTTGTTTCAACATGATGGGGCCCTCTCCCTATAAAACATCAAACGTCCGGGCGTATCTGGTCACAGAATTCGGTCAACAGATTCTTCGATATGGTTGTCCGGTAAAGTGCCACTGCGTTCGCTGGACTTGAATCCCATGGACCTCTACCTCTGGGGTTACATCAAGGCATAGGTCTATGTGACTGAGACCACTTCTCTGGTTTATCTGAAACAGCGCATCATCTTTGATTGTAGCACAGTTTGCTCTAACGCGCCCAGGACTCAAAGCTGTCACGCATTCAATTGTGCATTGCCACCAATGGAGAACACTTTGAGCAGTATCTGTAGTAGATTCCGGCGTTTGATGTATTCATTTTTTATAGTAGACCGTTTTCTGATATAATAAATTAATATTTATTTTTCTGTTTAATTTAAATATTTCCTTCTTCGCTTTGTATACGACCCCTAAAAGTCAGCTAAAATTTTTAGATGAAATAACCCTTTTTGGTGATACCGGCTGAAGGTAGATTCGCCGTAAAAAGGCCATTTCACCCTGATTTTGATCTCGAATTACTTTATTACATCTTTTAACTGATCCCTCATTGAAAGACAAAATCATGAGAAAAAATCTCAAACTTTGAAATTTAATAACTGTGTCAATTTTTGTAGTACAGATGTCAAACTTTTTGTGTTATGTCTGTTATGATATAAGTAAACTTTTACTAAATATAACTATAGGGACTGGGGGACCGTATAAAAATTTAGATTTCGTAATTTTTAAAAAATTGATTTTTTACTTTAAATAATGCCACAACATGAATATTTACCTCATTTGGAACGTTTTTGTAATTGGAACTATATGTCTACGACCAACGGTTGAGAAATTAAAGGTCGGCGATAGATAACATATTGCACCCTGTATATTTATGTATATATTAATTACTATTATACATACAATTTAATCACCTTAAAAAAGTTTTTGGACATATTCGTTTTCGTTTTCGGCCGAAAATAGGAAGATCTCCAAAATTCGGTTTCGGTTTCAATTTTCGCATTAAAAACCTGTTTCGGTCGATCCTTAATAATAATTATATATACCATTTCTATAAAAAAAATACAGGTGTCCTTAAATTTTTACACAGTCAAAAATAGCGGTTTTGTTTTGTATAATTATGATTTTTTTCGCAATAAAATGGACACAGATACATTCTGTTGACTTTTATATTAGGATTTCCACTTTATGATCAACATTAAATTACCATTTCACTTGTCGCATTTTCAATTTATCAAAATTTTTGCTGTCCTTATAGTTTTTACGCACACTGTATCTGTGAATCAGGTTAATCATCACATTATAATAACAGAATTATATTTTCTGTTATTTAGCATTCAATCAAGTGAGAAAAGGCATCAATTCTCTTTAGCCTGCTCTGGACACAAAACTATTCATTTTAAGATTTTTCAACGTAGTTGAAAAGACTGGTTGAAAGAATTTGGTTTGTCTGCCCGCCTGTCTGCCGTTTGTATGTTTGTTCGCGCTCTAACTCGCGTAAACATACTATGATTTCCATGAAATTCTGACATGTTATTGAGTTTACTGTAGAATTTTCGGCATTAAAAATGAAGTGCATAACATTTTTAGTTCGCTTACAGGGACACACAAAATAATTCCGTTACATTATTATCTGTAGAGAAAAATCATTTGCAGTGCATTGTATTGATGATTAATGGAGAAAAATTAAAAACAATTTTCTTTAGGTCAATGGCATTGACCAGGTGGTGCAGGAGGTTTGGGGCGTTTAATATTTCGCACGACCAAGGCGGCTTGCAGCTCAATCAGTGTTGCCAGTGGGCTACTTTTTTTTAAATTCAGATTTCTTGATTGGTACAACTTTTTTGAAACGTTAAAATTTTCTTTGTTTTCGCCTTAATTAATATGCATTAAATAAGTGGCATTTTGCCATTTAAAAAAAAAGTGGTGCCAATCAAGAATCTGAATTTTTAAAAAAAGTAGATCATCTGGCAACCCTGAGCTCAATCATTGCTCAAACACATATAAGTCTTAAAAGTATGCAAAAAAACCCCACAGAATGAAGAATATAAAAATTGTTATATCTCATGATTTAATTATATTAATCTAATGAAGTGTGTATTGTATTGTTCTAAAAACATATCTAGAGATTTTTTAAACAGTGACGTATCAACTGCGAGCCAGCGAGCCAATTTTCACCACAAAATGTAAATACTATAAAAATTTAGGGGTAATAATCGGTTCATTTGCACGCAGCCGATCAATCACTGTTTAAACTAATAAAGTATAAATAAAAAAGTCTTCAGATTTTCCTGCATCCACATTAAAAAAGTAAATTGTTTTGTACTTTTAATTATTTAAATTATTATTTAACAAATGAAATAAAGAGAAATTTAAAAATTAGACAATGAAGTGATAAATTTTAGATATAACATATGCATCGAAATCTTACAATTACTCATTTATGATGAAAAATGAACTTAAAACGCAAGATTTGAAGGCTGAGAGAAATTGGTTGAAAAAAAATCAAATAAATTTGTTTATTTCGTAATTTTGGAATTTATTATTCCTTAAACATACAACAGTTTCTTTAATAAATATTTTTATTTTAAAAAACGGGCGAATTTTAAATGAGTTTTTTTTTTCTCATTTCCATTAACAGTTTTCTCTAAATACAAAATGTTCAATTTGCATAAATATTTTCAGTTATTTCATTGTTAAAATATATTTAGGGATTATTTGAACATTGTTTAAATTGACCAATATATAAATTAAAAAGGAGTGAATTTTTTAATTTGTAATAAAATATCGAACATTGAGTTAATAAAATTAAACAATTTTATACCGATATCTCTTGGTCAGTGCCTACGGATATTTTGATAAAAATGAACTAATCAATCAGACTATTCAATATTTTAAAATGTTCCCACTGTTTGATATGTATATTCAAAAAATATTAATGTAATTAAGTTTGCCGAAATGAATTAATAAAAATGAGTGATTTACTCGCATGAGATAAAAAATATCCTTTAAAAATCACAGACGAAAACATTATCGTAAAGAATAACGTATTTAATGTTATTATAGATCATAAAATACCGACAACTAATACGCGTATTTATGTCGACAATATATTTATGAACTACTGTAAGCGATAATATATTTTATGTTTGATTTTATTTCGTAAGAATGGATAGGTTAGTACATTTATTTATTTTTTATCCTATTCTCCTAAAAACGTGTAATTTGATAGTGGAACAGAATTCACATACAATGCTCGATTTTGTTTTGCTTATTTTAAGAAAAAAATCGGTAAACTATTTCATTTAGAAGATGTCTTTAATTTTTGACATGGACATATATGAGTACACATGTTTACATTTCGCAGCCTTTTAAAATTTAGTGCCTTAAAAAAAATTATGTAGCGAAAGATGCGCAACTTGCACCATCAATTCAATATCAAAACGATATATGATTTTGAATAGAGGTCTTATTGTGCAAGTAAATCCGCAATGAATATAGCATACAGAAACCAAAAAGTAGGATTAACCATTATATTCTGGTTTTTGATATACCTAATATCAATGGTCTGTATATAAAAACTCCAGTCCTTACAAGGAGGTAGCTTTCAATCTCTTCAATATGCTGTTTCTTATTGAATTAGGTTTAATACCAGGACTTGGGACCAATAACCAGGCTCCTACCTACCAAACATAGTGACTAGCTAAACGGATCGTGATGTCTGGCAACTGGGCGAAATTTGATTTATCTCCGCATGGCGGTGATCAAAATGACAAGAACGTGGTCACCGTAGCTGCAGTGCTATTTAGTGACTTACTTTAGTTGACTTTGTTGGCCGGTTCTAAATTTCTATTTAACCTTATTGATTTGGAACCTGAAATATTTAGGTTGACATATTAAGCAGTTGTAAATCACGCGTAACGTCTTTTTGCACCCCCCCCCCCTCCTTGTTTCCTGTGAAGAAATGCCCTCTACTGTTCAGATTTCAAATAATTGCTTTTCCATGCCATACAAAATCCCACACCACCTTTTTTAAAATTAATCTACAAACCGTATTTATCTCTCACCCACAGATATTTTTATTCATTACTTCACTTTCGCTCCAAGTTTTTTTTTATAATACAAGAGATTACCTTAATTATTTCCTTTTGTTCTTACCACAATAGTATGTGAAATAACCTTTTCTGAAAACTTTATTGGCCAAAAAAATTAATTATGAAAATAGACAAAAAAATATTTCATTTAATGATAAACCTGGTGTTTCATAAGCGCTGTGCGAAAGTAAAACGCGATAAAAAAAGATGTATGTTTCGGAGCGTCATGCGGTTTACAGATAAGTATTCCGGGTGGTATGAATTTTGTATGACACCAAACAAAAAAATAGTTCAAAATCTTAACAATAGAGAGCGCTACTGCAGATAATTGCATAGAATAATTCCCTATTACTCACACAACGCAAGATTTGGATACAGAAACATTAGAGAATACTGCATATATATTTTATTTGTATCCAAATCTTGCGTTGTGGCAGCAATATGAAATTATTTCATGGAATTACCTGCAATAGCGCCTTCTAATGTCGAGATTTTGAACTAATATTTTGTTTGGTGTCATACAAAACCCCTTATCACGCTGAATATTTATCTGTAAACCGCATGTCTCTCTGAACCATACATCTTTTTTTTTTATCGCGTTTTAACTTGACACTGAACTTCTGAAACCCCCGGCATATTAAATAAAACGAATATGTTATTTAATTTGGATTTTTATGGTACAGACATAGAAATCTAACTGTAGAAACCTCATGTATTCAATAATCTAATAACGGAATAAACTCTATTGGGAAGAAATTTGTATGATTTTTGTATCTGTCAAATTGTAACACAAAATACCGTGGATTTCTTGAATTATTTTATAAATAAACAGAGAAATTTTATTTAACAAAATGTGCCTTGTTTCTAAATGTTCCTTTACTTAGGATCGGATTGTCGATTTTCAAATTTCAAAATTCTGTATGTCATACACAAGTTGGAATAACAGATAAAGTCTTAAAGATTACACACAACACTGTAAAAAAAAAAAAAAAACGGACTAAAAAACGGAAATACTACTGGCAATCTAGACGCCAGTACTATTTCCGTTTTTTTACGGAATTTTTACCCATAAATTACAGAAAATTTTCCGTTTTTAATCAGAAATTACTGTTAAACGAAATAAGACATGAAGGTATCGGTTTAAAATGCGTTTAATCGTTTCTGAAACGTGTTACAAAGTATGTTCAATGTGGCGTCCACCATTTTCCGAAAGCAAGTGAAATCGTATTATTGCATTCTCAACAGTAGCTCTTAGTATATCAGGAGGAATGTTACGGACATGTCGGTGTATCGCACCTTTCAATTCTGCCACATTGTTTAGACTATCACAATAAACAGTGCTTTGGAGATAACTCCATACCCAAAAGTCAGAGGGGTTGAGGTCTGGTGACCAGTGTGACCAAGAAGTTGGGAAGTTTCGGCCTATAATCCGTTCATTCGTGAAATGTTAATTAAGTAACTGTGTGACACATGTACCAATGTACGATGGGGCCTCGCCCTGCATAAAATTCGTGTAATTTAAAATGCCACGTTGCTGTAGTTCGGGCATGACGAAATGTGCTAACATTGACGCTGAGCGAGCTGCTATCACAGTGCATGTAACAGGTACAGCTGTCGACTGCTCTTCAAAGAAAAATATGATGCAGACACACCACAACAAACGGTGACCGTAGCAGAATGTAATGGAACTGGGACAACAGGGGGGATTTGTTTAGCCCAAATACTGCAGTTATGTGTGTTGACATCGATATTTAGGTAAAAATAAGCTTCATCTCTCCACAAAATGTTCCATGAACAATGCTCATCCACTTCCATCCGTGCAAGGAATTCCAAAGTGAAAGATTCTCTTGTAGCAGGATCTTTACGTTGAAGTTCTTGAAAATGTTTATTTTGTATGGGTAGAACTGCAGCACTTTACGGACAATTTTGCGCACTGTATTCCACGGTACGTCCATGTGTGTGCTTTCCATTGTTGGTTCCTCCGTTGCTAATGCAACGACCTCCTCGGTTTCCACAGAAGCAGGTTTCCTTCCCCTCCCAGGTGCAGCAGATAACAAACCCGTGGCTTCAATCTTTGCTATCATTTTCTTTAAACCCTGCGTTGTCATTGGCCCTTGGCGTATTCCTCCTACTGAACAATACCTTTGCAAGGCACGCCGTTCATTGCTATCGCATTCAAAATAACATTTAATGAGAAAAGCACGGTCTTGCATCAGGGTTCATACGGATACCGTTATTTTCAAGGCCCAATATCAGAATTCTTTTATAGAAAAATTAATCTAGTTTAAACGGACGAAATTTCGCCTTATTTCAGAAGAGATTTTACATAAGAAAATACTGGTACCGAAGAATTTCTTAGTCATGAAATTCAGGCACCCGTATGAACCCTGTTGCATGGTCAGAGACATTGTCGATTTGTAACTAGGATAACTCTGACCAACTCTGACCACTTTTATCTGTCAAATGAAATGACGTGTAAAGCGCATTTGCATAAATCTAATTTTCTTCTTCCTGCCAGAAGCGAATTACAAGCCATTACGGTTTTGCATAATCCCACAAACGGTTTCGTTTTAGGAACGATTAAAAACATTTAAAACCGATATTTAAGGCCGAATTCTGGCTTCAAATATCACAAATTAGCGATCTGTAAGAAAACGATTTCCAGAATGCGCACACATTTTTGAGTGACTTGTGATCTGAAATTTTGTGACCGCTGATTTGTAGATTGAACTTTTAAGAACACGAGCGGATTTTATTACACGGGTTCCGCACTCCACCTTTCTCGCCTTTAACGCCTTTAACCCTTTCCGGCGCGGAGTAAGTCTGATTTTAAAATTATGAAATGATGGACTCACACCATATTTCATAAACGAATGTATTAGAAAATAAAAACTCGCTTATTTTCCCGAACTTTATAAAAGGAAAATTCTAATTAAATATTCTTGGTGCGTTTGTCAGTTTTGAAATTAAAATTAGTTGTTCTTTTCTCTGGATACCGCCCGTTAAAGGGATAAATGTCAATTTTGTTTAGGTCAATGTTTCTTAAGGGTACAAAAAATGTTAAACCCGTGACAACAAAAAGTTAAGGTAGATTTCGACCCTTATTTCGTTTAATAATATTCCATACAGCGCCTTTTCCCCTCCTGGTGGTGGGTATTTGAACTTCTTTTTTTTTTGGCGGGAAATAATTTCCCATGATCTCATTTAAACTATTACCAAGATTTATAACATTTGGTCCAGTTAGTTTTCCTTTTATGACCATTTCAAATGTTAACTTTAATTATAACCACCCCTGATATACATGTGTGTACAGGACACGTCAGGGTTAGGACCGAGTTCGTTGGCATCTTCATTCGCATCTTGTTTTAAAAAAATAGAAATAAAAAAATAATTTTACTTTAAGTTTTCGACCTTGTTACAAAGTTTAAGGAGCATTTTTTTGTTTCTGCGCTATTATAAAAAAAAAAAAATACTTACATAAAGCAGTTTGAAATTCTAAGGTGGCTAACATTTTGGATACAATCAGATTTTTCTCAAGCGATAGAAATTTCCACTTTCATTTATGAAATGATTGGAATGTGACTGAGCGTGTTTACAGGACATAACATTTTTATCGACCGCGTTTATTGGTCACCTTCATCCGCCATTTTGTTTAAAATGCAGGCCGCTTAAAACGTAAAAAAAAAATAGCAATTAAAAATGTTTTTCTCTTTAAGTGTTTGCTGTGTATAGAAGGATTCTGGAGCATTGTTTGTTTCACCTGTACCCACCCTAAAAAATCCATGCCGGCTCGGCCTACAGTCACAGGTAGATTTCGAAGTTAAGTACTAATTTCACCAACAAAATATAAATCAAGATTAGATATAAACATATTTTAACATTTTTATCTGGCCGCTTTTGACGAGTTTTAATTTTCTATTTCTGTAAGAGTTGGTTTTATCAAATTCGTGTTAATACAATACTTTTTTTCCAACCTCTAATTTTTTTCATTCTTTCAGAATATTTTTAGTAATATTATCTATTAGTAGAGTTTATCTTACCAAAACTTGTTACTACAAAAGTTATACATAATATTAAGAATATTTATATAATAAATTTAAACCGTGTGGTGATTGTTACATTAAATGAACGACACACAATATTTTTTACTTTGACGTTCTTTTTTTTATAGACACGCGCGCGTTTAATAATGCAATGCAACCCTATATACATTATCTCTTTTAGTTGTCAAACATTTTCATCTTGGCAGTGATACTTTTTTGTCGACTTAGTGGCGATTTAACAGAGATGTAATTTTTGTTCTTCTTCAACCCACCCTTTTTTTTTTGTAGATTTGTAAGAAACACCACTACCTATTACATTCTCCCCAATGTTGAATTTCTGAAAACGTGTTTCCGATCTAGGCCGTTCATGACACCTAGTACCCAAAATCACCCCCAGTTCAAAACTTTATATATATGTATATCACTTTTTTATGGACAAGATAACTTCCACAATTCTGCACAAATATCCTTCAAACTGATACATAAAATCAAAAGCAGAAAATCTGGGTCAAGTTCGTTAATGGGCAAAATTGGACCAAGAGGGTGGAAATAGGGAGGGGTTTTGTGAAAACCGAAAAAACTCATAACTTCTTAATTATAAAACATATCAAATCTGTTTAAAGTTATTATTACTTCTAGTGAAATGGCCAAAAATTTATGTATCACAGATCTTTAATAAATCTTTGATAAAATTAAAAATGGGTTCAAGAGGAGAAAAAAATAGGGTTTTAGGGAGAAAAAAATGCATAACTCCATTCAAAATATCTAATTCACTTAAACTTATTATAAATATTCTTAATACTATCGTAGCTAGCATGGAAAAGCGGGTTCGTGCTGTTATAAAATGTAAAGATGACGGTATAAAATAATAAAGAACAACTATTTTTCCTTTTTTTTTCAAACACGCATTATTTACAATGCATTATTCTAATTTTTTGAATAGGGCAAATGGTTATTCTAATATTCTTATTTTTCGTAACTGTGAATAATTATTTTAATTTTTGTATTATTTCCTTTAATTTTTATGCTAAAAGATTCTTCAAACTATGTAGATTCTTACAATATTAAGTTTTATCCTGTATTACATTTTGTATAAGCGAAACAAAATAAAACCTTTTTTCGCAATTCCTTTTTTTTCTATTATCTTAATTTTTTGACTTGGAGCTGTATATATAGATAGACAAAGTTTTGAAATGGGGGTGGTTTTCGGTTTTAGGGGGCTTGATCGGCGTAGATCTGCAAAACTTCCCAGCAATAGATAGCGTTTCTTATGAAATCTACCTAAAAATAGCTGAGGTAAAATTGTTTGACAATCTAGGGTGGGTGACATTTTGAAATAATCTCATTTCTGTCATGTAACAGCACTCGTATTATTAACCGATTTGTAAAAGACTAAACATGTGTACAGGCTTTACTAAGGTCTCGCCCGAGTCGGCTTCATGCTCCATCAAGTTTCAAAATGACGACCACTTTAAAGATTTCAAATTCAAAAATATGTACAGATGTCTTAGATATGTAAGGATTTCGTACAAAATCGCGCTGTCAAACAATTAAAAATTGGTTTATGTAAGAATAAAAACATGTTTAAATACATATCTGACATTTAAAAGTTTAAACCGCGATGAAAATTATGCAAAATTTTATTATTATGTCCATTACTCTGATCTTTTTATTTTTCTTTTAATTTTGTAATTGCTCATTTTTATAAAACCAATCATTGCACGAACAATATCAATTGCAATATAAACAAATTTACTTTTAAGCAACAAACTTTCTTCAGTCAAAATGTTCATATTATGAGTAAAAAATAACAGCTATAATGGTTATACCGAGCATAGGAATAATTTCCAGAAATTTATCACTTACTTTTAAATGCCCATCATGTCTGCGTATAAAAACGTAAAACTGAGCAGAATTTTGTGCATCTGTATTTTCATGAATTATCGATTTCATTTGATTATTGAAATGTCTGTTTACGTCATGAATCTTTCTAGTAATGACATTTATATACCGGGTGTTTCAAAAGATCGGTGCGGAAGTAAAACGCGATAAAAAAAAGATCTATAAGTCGGAGAGACACGCGGTTTGCAGATAAGTATTCAGAGTGGTATGGGATTTTGTATGACACCAACAACAAAATTAGTTCAAAATCTCAACAATAGAGGGCGCTACTGCAGTTAACTCCATGAAATAATTCCATATTGTTCACATAACGCAAGATTCGGATACATAAACATTAGAGAATACCGCATATATACTTTTTTGTATCCAAATCTTGCGCTGCGTCAGCAATATGGAATTACTTCATGGAATTAACTTCAGTAGCGACCACTATTGTCCAGATTTAGAACTAATTTTGTTGTTGGTGCATAGATATTTTTTTTATCCTGTTTTACTTTTGCACCGAACTTTTGAAACACCCGGTGCATTCGCTTATATTATTTTCGGACTTCCTTATCTGCTTTGAACATCATTTCTTCTTTCTCGTAGTAAATGATTTCGACTTGCATGCAATTAAATATAATAGTTTTTTTTTCTTTAAGCAGATGCATTAACTTTAATAGGCTTTATGATTACACTTTTTTAATGAACTCTCAGTTTTCTCAATTTATCTTTCCAAAGTGTTTCTAGATATTTGTGAGGGTTTTTTTTTCCAGAAACTTGTGAGTACATTCTTTGCAAACTCCAATAAAGTTCCTGCATATAAAACAAAATTTCAGTTTTTATTTGTATATAACAGACTTTTGTCAATGTGTGATGTTAATCTTCAATTAATCGTCCTGATTCACTAGACTGTTTAAGTATACTTTTAAATCATAAAATGTATGTGAGTACCAACATATCTGTAAAAATGAAATAAAAGAAGAAAGATAAATCTCACGAAGGACTGATTAACAATTAGTTTTGGAGTCCTAAGTAATAAATAATTAATGACTTCAAATCCAAAGTTTTCGTGATCGACTATGTATGTCCCAAGTAAAGAGTCAGGGTAAGACTTTTCATTTATTTATTTTTTTCCACGAAAACAAGGTCCGAATTAGTGTCACTTCCCAAGCTACCCATTTAGCAGCTATTTATTTATTAAACTTTATTTATCATTAATTAGCGCAGTATTTTAATACTTTTTCGATAAATCTTTTAGTACCTAATAAATATGGCATATGTAATATGATGTAAATCGAAGCGAGCAATAAAACAAAACACAACTTTCAACATAGACACATTGCAATTTATATAAAAGAACAATACTAGGGCAAAGTGGGGACAGGTGCCGCAGTTTTACTTTTCTTCTTATAAAATGTACAATAAAGCAAAAAACAACAAACTAAGTACCAGAAATCATTAATCAAACCCTTTAGAATCTAATTTCTATGTTAGGCAAGTTAAAACCCTTTTAATAAAGTAGGCATAATTATTTTTCCAAACTTTTTTTTTTACATATTTTTTTATGTGCTGGGTAAGATGCCGCATGGAGTGTTGGACCGATGCCGCATGGAGAAAAAAGCAAGGCTGTTTAATTTTTTTTCAAGCAAATCACACTTTTATTTTCTCAAGCTAGTTAAAATGAAAATAAATAACAGTAAACTTACAAAAATTATATATATCACTAAATTGTGAAAAGTGTACCGAAAATGTAAATGTGTAAGCTCAAAAAATAAAATTTAAGACAAAAAAAAGAAAATGAAAAGAAAAACATTGGAATTTACATGAATAACCAGCATAATTACTGGAAACAATAGACTGAATAATTACAAAAAAGATATAAATATCCTGGTTTACATCCAGGTGAACATTGCAGTTTGCTCTTAATGTAAGTATTAGTTCTATTCTGTTTAGGCCCTAGCCTATTTATTTTTGTCCTTTTTTCTCATTCTTTGATTTTGTGCTTCCATTCGCCCACAATCACACCACACTTCCCATTGCAAAATAAAGTGAGCCTTTTTCATGCAACTATCGATTGAATTTCATGCACTGAATCCTGTCCGCTTTAGACTTTGTTTCTTGATAAGACTCCAGACACTCAGCACATTCAGAGTCATCAAATTCCAATCCAATACTGCCATCAGAAAACATAAGAGGAGCTATTTACTCATTGTCAGAAGATGAATCATATTTTATTTTCTTTCTCAAGTAAGGTGTTTTCAGGTTGATCTTTCCCTTCCTTTTTTTGCACATTTTACTTCCACCAAGCTGTCGTTCTTTGACGCTTTCTAGTTTCTTTTGCTTTTTATTTTCTTGTTATTTTTTTGCTTACTTATAAACTCTGTGCTTGAATATTTGCATCCTTTTGCTTTCTCTTACTTGTCTGTATAGGTCTTTTGACCATTGGGATAGGAGATATTTTGTTTAACAGTTTAGACGGTGAGAATTGTAAACGGCATACGGTTTCATTATTCACACATGGTGAACCAACATTGTTTCTGAGAGTATTTTGATAAGTAGCAGAATGTGCTAATATACGTTCATGTAAATGTAAGTTCTACTTAAATCGCAGTGATGAATTTATTAAAACGAAAAACAAAAGTATATTTTGCGGCATCTGTCCCTGAACCTCGGTGCGGCATCTGTCAGATAGTGGCGGGTACGATGCCGGCCGCTATTTTGTGTCATGTGTGCGACGCGAGAGAAATGCAAGCGCATGTCTGCATTCTACGAGGATGTAGTCTACAGATGAAATCTGTTGTGGGATGAAATCTCTATTTATTTGGCTTAAAATATGTAATAAGACTTTATTAGAATAATTTTAGTAACTCACCACGTAGGTTCGAACCATAAAAACTTGCATAAATATGTAAATGTTGGCAATTAAGCGGTGGAAACGCATACAACACAGCACACAGCACAGAGGAACACTACGAACTTCTTAAATTGGTCTAGGGAGCGCTAGTGTCGCCCACACAATCTCTGCGGAGTCTGTCCCACCGCGACGTCTGTCCCCACTTTACCCTATACAAATTTTTATAAAACTTTAAATTTTCATATTCAAATTGATTTCCTCTGATTGAAATGATGATTGATATGATTGAAATATCTTCTTTGCAGGTTTCCGATTAGTTAATTTTGAATACATAAGCTCTGGGATCCGAAATTTAAAAATAAGTTAGTTCTTACCACATTCTATTAATTTCTTATGTTTGCCATTTCTAAAATCACGGGAATGTTGCCAGATTATGTTTTATTCAAATTAGCTACATTTTTTCACTAGTAATTTTCCCTTTAAAAAATTGCGGAATGTGTGTCATTAAATAAAGCGAAACTTACTATCCTAAATTTAGATCTATATTTTGAATTAAAACACTCTTTGGCAACACTGTAGTCACGCTTAGTTGAAGTATGTTGGTGCAAAATGTATTTTATATATCAAATTGAGCCGAATAAAATGTATGGAAAAATCCAAAGGCTTTGCGGGCCACAGATAAAGTGTCGGTGGACCACGTGTTTGGCATGCCTGGTTTACATATACAAAGTATACGAACAATCAAAATTGGTGCGTTCAAAAAATGAGAAAAAAATAAAATAAATATATACAATTCTTAGAAATTCTGTGTCGATTCTGAAAGTCGAAAAATAATTTACATATTTTATTAACATTTATTATGTAAGATATTTAGTAAAAGACTAAATATAATTGCATTTATCTAAACATATTTTTGATCATTCTGCTTTCGAAAAAGTATTTTCCTTATATAATGGAATTAAAAATAAAATAAAAAATAAAAACACATGCTTTTTTCATTTTCGTTTGAATCAGCAAAAGGGATGTATCCCCACAATAAATTTTGTTAATTTTTTAATACTGGTGCATAAAATAGGAATATAAAATAGGTAATATATATATATATATATGTACATAGCTGCCAACCTCCAACTAATCATCCGCAATACTTGCGTTAATTTGGCCCTGGTTTAAGAGGTTTCAAACCAGAATTTTTTTTTAAGAAATGAAAATAATTATGTTCCACGTGAAACCTAGAATTAAATAAATAAGCATTCATGAAATAAATCTTCTGGCTCGAAATGTGGTTTACCTGGGTTAAATTAATCCAGACATTACGGAAGATTAGTGGAAGGTTGGCAGCTATGTATATATAACTTTGAACCAGTGTTGCCAGATGGGCTACTTTTTTTAATTCAGATTCTTGATTGGCACCACTTTTTTAATGATAAAATGCACCTTATTTAATGACATTTTAATTAAGGCGAAAACTAAGATAATTTTACCATTTCAAAAAAGTGGTGGCAATCAAGAAATCTGAATTTAGAAAAAGTAGCCCAGTGACAACACTGCTTTGAACACGTTTCATTTCAGGTTTTCAAAATATATATATAGGAGTGTAAATCACATCTTGTAACGAACTTATATAAACTAATTATTTTCTAAAACTACAAAAGAGTACATTCTTATTCCTTGAAAGGAAAATATCTCGTTACAGTTTCAAAGTTATTTCACTACATTTCAGGATATTAAATACCTTACTAATTATGCTAAAAAGTTGACTTCTAATTTTATACGTAAAATATTTTTCGACAGCAATTTTAATAAGATAGTATTTTATAAAGAATGTGTTTTATAATATAAGAAGGCATTTTATAATTTATTAAGCTTCTGAGTTTCGACAAATGTTTTAAATGACAGAATACTTGTTTTAAAACATTGCTTTCACCATGCAGTTTCAAATTTTTTCACTACATTTCAGGACCTTAAATAACTTACTACTTATCCTGAAAAACTGACTTTTAATTTTATATGTAAAATGTTTTTCGACAGCAATTTTAATAAGAAGATAATATTTTATAAAGAATGTGTCAGTTTAAAGAGGTTCATTTTATATTTTATTAAGCTTCCGTATAAATTAAAAATTGTTTAACTACATATCAGGTCCTTATATAACTTACTACTCTTACTGAAAATCTGACTTTTAATTTTATACGTAAAATATATATTTCGACAGCAATTTTAATAAGAAGATAATATTTTATAAAGAATGTGTCAGTTTAAAGAGGTTCATTTTTAGGTGCGTTCGTAATTATATAAATACGTAGCACCTATAGTCGTCGTTCAGTCCGTCTGTCTGTCCGCATTTAACAGAGCAAAAACTACCCAACCGAATGGTCTGAAATTTTAAATATATGATTGTTGCAAAATTTTGTCGAGCCATTTAAAATTTTATGAAAATCGGATGTATAGTTTAATTACAGGGACAGTCAAAAGTTTTTCTTTACATTACGGCCAATGGAAAAAAAATATTGCAAGTGCATTTTAATGGTGTTACAGCCTTCCTAATGTTCTGAAATTTTAAATGCATAATTGTTGCAATATTTTGTCGAGCCATTTCAAATTTTATGAAATTCGGATGTATAGTTTAATTGCAGGGACAGTCAAAAGTTTTCTGTTACATTACGGTCAATGGGAAAAAATTATTGCAAGTGCATTTTAATGATGTTAAAGCCTTCCGAATGGTCTGAAATTTTAAATATATAATTGTTGCAATATTTTGTCGAGCCATTTCAAATTTTATGAAAATCGGATGTATAGTTTAATTGCAGAGACTGTCAAAAGTGTTCTGTTACATTACGGGGAATGGGAAAAAATTATTGCAAGTGCATTTTAATGATGTTACAGACTATGCACTTATAAAGTGCAAAAAAAATATACATTACGTACAATATGGGGTGCAAAAAATAATTATAAAACTAGTTATAGTACGTACGCACCTCATTTGCAACGTTTGACGAGCAATTTCCAACTTGTATATTTTTTTAAGCTTCCGTACAAATTCAAAATTGTTTAACTACATTTCAGGTCCTTATATAACTTACTACTTTTACTAAAAATCTGACTTTTAATTTTATATGTAAAATATATTTCGACAGCAATTTTATAAGAAGATAATACTTTATAAAGAATGTGTCAGTTTAAAGAAGTTCATTTTATATTTTATTAAGCTTCCGTACAGATTCAAAATTATTTCATTACATTTCAGGACCTTAAATAACTTACTACTTATCCTGAAAATCTGTCTTTTAATTTTCTGCGTAAAATGTTAAAATGTTTTTCGAAAGCTATTTTAATAAGAAGATAATATTTATAAAGAATGTGTCAGTTTATTATTTTATTAAGCTTCCGTACAGATTCGAAATTATTTCACTACATTTCAGGGCATTAAATGACTTACTAATTATCCCGAAAATCTGACTTTTAATTTTATACGTAATATATTTTTTGACAGCAATTTTAATAAGAAGATAATATTTTATGAAGAATGTGTCACTTCAAAGACGGCGATTTTATATTTTATTAAGCTTCTGAGTTTCGAAAAATGTTTTAAAAGACCGAATACTTATTATAAAACATTGCTTTCACCGTACATATTTATTTTTGGGGAGTTCCCTTATCTTGAAAATTCTGCATGTGTGTATAGCAAACACAGATAAAATCAGGGGAATGGAGGAATTTCGGATAAAAATTCTCCGCGGTAAAAATAAAACATTCCTCTAGTGAAAGCTATAATATGGACAAATCGATAAAAATTCACTTCCTCCCTTACGAAGCCTAATTGTGCAGACACTCATAAAAGGCAAGCATGTAGGAATATTTCGAGAACTCTACCAAGTCTGGTAATAATATCGCGTTTCTTCTGAAACATAAAACGAGATATTTTTATCTGATAAGTGAACTCATATTAATACAGCTACATTCTCCCATTTCGTGATTTAAATGGCTCACGCGTCAATGAATTCTAAGCGATAAAACAGGTTACATTTATTTATTTTAATGTCAAAAAGTATATATTTCCATGTTTCGATTAGTATACAAGAGTGAGTAAGCCAAAGACTTCTTTAAATACATTTGGGGCTAGTCTAGAAAATGTACGCATGTATAAATATATAGATATTACATAGTTGCTTATAGCATCAAGTTATAAAGTATCAATATGTGAAATATAGTTATAAATGTGTATGAGAAAATGAATATTAAATTAACAATATATATCTTTAATTTTTACTTAATAGGTGCTAAAATACAAAATGTTAAAACATTTTAAAAACAATCAAGATGTTAAAACATTGGAGTCATTTTGATGTTAAAATCAGAGAGCTTTCGACTAAACCATTAGTCGCCATCAAGGAAAATCACATAAATGTGTATATTTAAAACACAAGTGTAAAATAAGGACATATACAGGGTGAGTCTAAAATCATTGGACAAACTTTCTGGGGTGGTAGAGCTCACTATAACAAACAATTATTGTATAGAAATATATGACCGGAAGGGACGCGTTGAGGTACAAACACCAGGGGGGCAATTTGGCGCTTTTTTTATTTCAAAATTTCTCATTCATACCAGAAAATTCCTATACTATTATTTTCTTTATTTCAGACAGACATTTCATGATTACGTACAGAAAATGTTCTTCTTTGAAAATTTCCTGTATGAAATCGAAAATTTTTAATACCCCCCCCCCCCCCCCACAAAACTGGCAAATCTGTTAAACCCAGGAAGTACATGAAAATAAATAGAAATGGAGTTTTTTTTTTTTTTTTTTAATTCAAATATTTCGATGTATACCGGGAATTTTCAAGGAAGAATTTTTTCTTCGCGTAATCATGGATGTCATAAGAGGTAATTTTCCCCAATTTTCATACACTCCAATTTTCATTGCCCTGTTTATTTGAGTACTAAATTAGGAAAAAGCATTACTGTTGTTTTTTTGCACATGCGTTGTTAAATTTATTTTATAAGAATGATCATATTTTATCAAATATTTATTTTTCAGTAAAACCTCCAATAACGGAAAGTCCCCAAATAGCGGATATTTTTTCAAACATCAACACCTATATATCTGTACATTTTTACTTCTCAGTAGCGGATACCTTCGAAAAATGGACAAATTCCGCGCTCCCAAGGTGTCCGTTATTTGGAGGTTTTACTGTATTTATATTCAATTTGCAGTATGTTGCTTTTACTGAACTTTGTTAATTTTTCTAAAAGTGGCATTAAATTTGGTTGTAAACGCTACATGCTACAAACAAAAAACTTGCGGAAATTTCTTCATTTTTTTAAGACAATCTTCATACATTGGTAAATACACGTTATATTTTTACGCAACTGAATATAAATGTTATACAGAACCCACATTGTGCTGTGCTTCACCTAAAGAGCAAAGCATTCTATTTTATAAAGTAATCTCATTTTTTTGTTTGTATTCAATTTGTTGTTGGTTCCTTGTTTACCCAAGTGGCCAAACCTTCAGGTGAAAAATATGAGATCAAAGATGTTCTTTGTATTCCTGACATACAAGAAGAATTTATGAAGTATCTATTTAGATAGACGACAAGACGTCTGAAATCGAATGTTTCCGGAACATTTTTGCCATATATTGCACTTCTATGTACTGTTTAAATTTCATGAATGCTCAATCACATTAGGAACGTTAAAAACTATATGTTTTCATACGCTTTCCAATAGCTAAATGGTTAAGAGAGCTTTGATCCAGGTTTACACATGAATTCCTCTATTATTATATATTAAGGCAGCATACTGCCATCTATTAATGAAAAACTAAATCAATTTTACTTCATACGGCGTTTATGACTTTTTTTTTTTTTACGAATATGTTACCTTTTAATTAATTCATTACTATTAGACCGGGAGCCGGTATCACAGACTACCACCTCATCGAGTTGGAGACTGAAATTCCAGAATTAGCTAAAACTCGATTCCCATATTAAAACGCAATCGGTCTGCCAAATCATATCTTGGTGGAAAACACCTAAAAACCCGATTTTAACGGTCGACTCGGAGGTTAACCATTAGGTTTTGTTGCACCCAAAGGTATGAAAACATGGCAGACTGCGAGCAGGAAAACAAAGTGGTAAGCCAACTAAATTAAGTCAACCGGTAAAATCGGGTTTTTAGGTGTTTTCCACCAAGATATGACTTGGCAGACCGATTGCGTTCTAATATGGGAATCGAGTTTTAGCTAATTCTGGAATTCGATGAGGTGGTTGTCTCATGGTTCGTACGCCTCCTTGAATTTTGCAGACCAAAAAAGTTTTCAGCACCAATATTATCTTATAGAAAATCTCTTCTTAAAAAAGGCGAGCGCGTTTACCCTAGATTTCCTTTTCTATAAAAAGATACAGGTAGTTTTAGGAAGAAAAAACGGTATCTATACGAACTACGTGTCTTTGCTGCCGGCTCCCCGTCTATATTGGCTAATTCCATGCGAACTTGTCATGTCTATCACACAGCTGAAAATCGTTATGCTTGTTGGCCACCGCTATTTTCGAAAAGTTTGCTTCGCCTTATTCAATTGATGAGATATTTCCGATAAAAAAAGTCTCATTTTTCCGTTTTAAAATACTGGTAGCCAAAAATCGTAGTGTGTGACAGACATGACAAGTTCGCATGGAATTAACCTATTGTTAACGAATTATAGATTTGTAAACAATTACGTGTTTTTTTTAGATTCATGCATAAGCATGAATATAATTTACAGCAAGTAGCAAGATAAGAATTTTTGTAATATAACCCTATGCACAATCATACAAACACTTGTATTCAACTCAATTTTTTATTTCAAATTATGAAACAGTTTTTGGGGAAAAGAAATAAGAACTTTCTAAAAAATCCAAAACCCATTTACTTGAGATTTTTCATTCAATTTTGTTTTTACATTTTTATGTAATCTTTATCCGCAGGCTGGTAGATAAAGATATTTTCCTTTGCGTGACTGTTTGAAACAAGTTAAACACTTTTCCGAAATTCGTCTTAAGTTCTAGAAAATCATAAACCTTCGATATTTTTCTTTACTTATTATGTTACAAAGAATATTTCGAAATGAAACTCAATATTTTGGATGTGAGAAAAACATTAACACTCAGTATATTTCTTTAAATTTCAGATTTAAGAAGATTAAAGAAAAATTTTAAATTTTGTTATTTTTAAAAATTTAATTAAATAATAATAATAAAAACAGTATTATGGTTTTACATTTCTAAAAGTCTAAATTAAATAAATAATAACCAGTCGCATTTAATATTGGAGTAGAAATTTTTTGTAACGTTTGATTGAATTGGTTTAAAGAACACGTAGAGGGTAAGTCCGGGAAAGATAGACCTGCCAAATATTTCCTTCCGGGCGCCCCACAAATGCCACAACTATCTTAGTCAGACATTTAAAGATATTTTGTAGGGCGTGCAACTTTTTGCTTCTTAAAAAACATAATATTTTTTTCAGCTAAAATTCATTATTGCTTTTGGTAAGACAAATAATTTTTTCATATGGTTATAGTTATTCATTTAAAGGTTTTGGTTTATATGTGATCTAACTAGTTTTAATGATGTAATCTCAGGGAACATTTAGGTTTCGAAATAACCTATACTGGCGACGTAATATCTACTGTGTAGAGTCGGTGTGGGTTTGCGTCTCACCTAGGAGCAGTGTTGCCAGATTGGGGACTTTTATAATTCAGATTATTTTACCGAGACTGCTTTTTAAAAATGGTATCATTCGCCTTATTTTTTCAGAATTTTTAATATATTTTTAAATAGGCCGAATATTTCTATTTCAAAAAAGCGGTGACAATCAACAATCTGGGGCCAAAAAAGTCCCCAATCTGGCAACACTGCCTAGGAGTTCGGGAGAGATGGACCATGTGCTGACGGGAGAGGTGGACCAGGTTTTCTTTTTGGAAGGATGGTCCATACAATTTTTAATTTCAAATTTATCCTTTTAAAACGCTGAATTTAAGATGAAAAGTATTGTAATTAATAATTTTATTTTTCTGTTTTCAGAAAATGCCGACTGCCTATTTTGGAAAAGGTTCGTCTACACGCGAGGAATGGACTTAAGGTAATTTGAGAAATGCTATTAAAGTCTATATTAAACGACTATAATAATTTACGTAAACTTACGTTGAGTGATTGAATTATAAGTTCATTTAATTTTCATGTAATTAAAAAACTTTTATAAATTTAATATATGTGCAAATATTTCAATATTTTATTGTGGTCATCCCATTCATATGGTCCATCTCACCCGGACTACTCCGTGTGAGATGGACCACATAGTAAAAAATAAAAATAAAAAAAGAAATTCCTTTAAAGATATGAACTTCTACATTAAGACTTTTTTAAGAAACATCATACAATTACACATATATATTGTGAAAAATAAATTATATGTAAATATATGGCTTTTACAGCTCGAAGAAAAAACGTGGTACATCTCTCTGTAACTACCCTATTATACAGTGTTCGTGCGTGTACCGTTATTTTTAATGCGAAGTATCAGTATTTTCTTATAAAAAATTAAATCAAGTTCAAACGCGCGAAATTTCGCCTTATTTCAGGAGAGATTATCTATAAGAAAATACTGGTATCGAAGGATTTTCTGGTCTGAAATTCCAGCACCTGTAACGAACCTTGTTATAGAAATTATTAATTAACTAATATTAATTAAGTAAGATCAGAACAAAGATGATTCCTATAAAGGAAAAGAGTATTGAAGAAATAAGATCTTATTTTTACATTTGCATAAATGTAACTATTAATTGAAATTTATGGAGGGATTACCTCGTCAAGGATTTTTATACTTCGTTAAATTATTTAAGGACTTTGTAAGTCTCAGCAATGATAATATTGCAAAAATTTATTTTATCCATTATTTGTATACCGACAATTTGCCAAGTAATTTAAAATTTTTGTATTTTAGATTAAAGTATTGTGGGATAATTATGCACAATAATACGTAAAATATGCATGGTCAACCAGTAAATTGTATTTTGAAACTTGTTAATATATTTGAAGCGTTTATATGGAGAATAGTGTAAGTTACTAATTTTAAAAATTGAGTAAAATTCTTAAAGGGTAGTTAACGTAATATCTTGCGAATATCGGCATAAGTGTCAATTCCACAACATTTGGCTGTAAATAGCGCCCTGAGTAACTTTTTCTTTACAAACCTAAGGGAAAATATTGTCCAGAAATTTCTTCTTTTTGAGCCTTTTAGAAAATTTAACTCACAACATTTCAACGAACAATCATGAAAGGCAATTTCCATGAGTACTTGTAGTGTAACTTGCTGTGATTTTTGACTACCACTATTTTAGAACGGAAAATGTGTGGCATATTTTACCAGAAATATCTTATTAATTGAATAAGGCTAAGCAAACTTTTCGAAAATAACGGTGGCCAACAAGCGTAGCAAGTTATCGGCTATGTGACTTACACTACACAAATCCATGGAATTAGCCGAAACAAATATGCAAGAAATCAATGAAACAAACATGCCTTACTATAGAATGTACAGTGAGTGCCAAAAACGATATACTAATTTTAGGTAGCTTTCATTACAAAAAGCTACCTATTGCAGCCGTTCGAAAGAAAGCGATTTCAAAAAATTTTGGTATGTTTCATCGATCATGACCTCCAGACCCCGAAACCACCCTCCGTTCAAAAGTTGATATATATATAGTACATATATATATCTGATATTTGTCACACTGTAACTCTCGTATTTATGAACCGATTTGGATGTAACTTCGTATATACATAGTGCATACCAATGCCTCGACCGAGTTCGTTGGCCAGCTTCATCCGCCATCTTGTTTCAAAATGGCGGACATTTAATTTTTTTAAGAAAATTTAAAATTTGAAATGTGGTACCAAAAAATTGAAAATTGAAAAAATATTTTTTCTTATGTGCTTGACCTTGATACAAAGATTTCGGAGCAGTTTTTGTTTCGTCTATATCTAAAAAATGGCTGAGTTATAGCAATTTGAATTTCTAGCTTGGCTGACATTTTGTAACGACCTGATATTTGTCACGCGATAACAGGCGTATTTATGAATCGATTTGGATATAATTTGGTGTATACATTATACGCACCAATGTCTCGACCGAGTTCGTTGGCCAACTTCATCCGCCATCTTATTTCAAAATGGCGGCCATTTACATTTTTTTTTTAATTTAAAATTTGGAATGTGGTACCAAAAAAATTAAAATTGAAAAATATTTTTTTTATGTGTTTGACCTTGATACAAAGATTCAGGAGCTGTTTTTGTTTCGTCTATATCTTAAAAAATGGCTGAGTTATAGCACTTTGAATTTCTAGCGTGGCTGGCATTTTGAAACGACCTGATTTTTGTCACTCGATAACAGGCGTATTTTTGAACCGATTTGGATGTACCTTGGTGTATACATACTGCGTACCAATGTCTCGAACGAGTTCGTTCTCCAGCTTCATCCGCCATCTTGTTTCAAAATGGCGGCCATTTAAATTTTTTTTACAAATTTAAAATTTAAAATAAGGTGCTAAAAAATTGAAAAATTAAAAAGATTTTTTTGTATGTCTTTCACCTTATTACAAAGATTCTGGAACAGTTTTTGTTTCGTCTCTATCTGATAAAATGGCTAAGTTATTGCATTTTGAATTTCTATTGTGGCTGACATTTTGAAACGACCTGATTTTTGTCACGCGATAACAGGCGTATTTATGAACCGATTTGGATGTAACTTGGTGTGTACATAGTACATAACAATGTCTCGACCGAGTTCGTTGGCCAGCTTCATTCGCCATCTTGTTTCAAATGGGCTGTAATTAAAGTAAATTTAAATTTTTAATTTTGACACGATCTGATATTTGTCACGTGATAACACGCGTATTTATTAACCTATTTCGATGTAAGAAGGCATGTGGATAGTATATCGTAATGCCTCGACCAGGTTCGCTGGCCAGCTTCATCAGCCGTCTTGTTTCAAAATGGAGGCCATTAAATTAAATAAAAAATTATATTTAAAGAGAGGTGCAAAAAAATTAGAAATTGAAAAAGGATTCTTTCTTAAGTATTTGACCATGATATAAGGATTCCGGAGCATTTTTTGTTTTGTCTTTATCTTAAAAAATGGCTCAGATATAGCAGTTTCAATTTCTAACGTGGGTGACATTTTGAAAAATCTTATTTTGTGCCTGCGAAAGCACTTGTATATATCAACCGATTCCGATGTGAGTGAGCATGTGCACAGGAATTACTAAGGTCTCGACCAAGTTCACTCGTTAGCCTCATCCACCATGTTGTCTTAAAATGGCAGGAACTTCAAGATATCGCCGAATTTGACAACCAAATATAAGTAACTTTAAATAAAAGCAATAAATAAAACTTTAAATTGGTGGCTTCCCACCCCCCCCTTTTTTTATTTATTTTTTTATTTTATTTTTTTTAAATAAAACGAAAAGAAAAATATCAGACACATATGTCATATATGCACCGGGGTACTTAACTGGCCCCAAAATGGCATTATTTTGATTGACATGATAACCCGGCTATTGTTGTTTATTTAATAATAAATGTTTATTTTCTTTTATTTTCTTTTTTTTTAATTATATAAATTGTTTTGATCTATAGTTATTAATTATTTTCTTTTAAAAATAATAGAAAATAATTAAAAAATACGACTTAGCTATTCCGTCGGTCAATTTTGCCAAATTATATAAATCGCCAAACCACTCGCCAAATTATACAAATTGATATAAACTTCATTTTAAATAACGAAAAAACAAATAAAATAGTATAACTTTAATAAATATACAAATAAAACGTCGAAATAAAAATCATTTGATGACGTAAACACGTGTAACTTGCTTAAAGTAAAGTGAATGTGACATTTGCGATCAACCATTATTGGCATTTAATCTTATAGTTTGGTGATAGATTTTTGGTGGACGGGATAACTAAGTAGTACCAAAAATACATATGTAACTGGCATTCGAAAACGAGGTTTTCGCCAAATTTTCGTTAAAAAAAATCACGCCAAACCCGGTGCGTATATGACATCGGGCCAAATATTAAATATTGCAACAAACCATGACATTTAATTTCAACTTCAAAGGAATGTTTTAATTTACAACTCGAAAAAAAAAATGCTAACTGGCGAGTTGAAAAAGAGCTATTGGCGAGTTTGCACCCGGCTAGCGTAACTGTACCAAAAATTCTTTGCGACCATGGCAAATTTTATGTAGTTTTATTCGAATAAAAAAATGATTTTTTAATCGAAATGGAAAATTTCGGCACAGATGTGGTATACGGCCCCATATTGGCGCGATTTTTTTTCTGACGACAATGTCATATACGCAACGGTTACTTAATTGGCGCAAAAGTATCGTTATTTTGCTTGATATGGTAAGTAGGATGTTGTTGTTTATGCTGTTGATGTTTTCCCCAAATTGGCGTCGGAAAAAAATCGGGCCAATATTGGGAAGTATATGATATCTTTGCTAAACTTTCATATGAAAAGTGAAGGGATCAGACCATATTTAGTTATGGCAGTTACATGACTTGGACTATTATAATATCGATGAAATGATGGCACTAGAATAATATTTGGCGACTTATCACCTGCTCCTGGCTAACATTAAAGTCCCAAAATGGCACCTGGAATATAAAAAGCGAAGTGGTCCGCCCGGAACTGTTGATGATATTCACATGACTTAGGCTATTGTTATAGAAATTGTTTTAAAATAGCGGGAGATAAAGACTCTGTACACTTAATTCATTTTATTTTAGCTTCTTTTCAAATGTTTAACTGATTCTCTTTAATCAAGCACGAAAACAACCATTGGATGTCTTAACAGCAACTGATTCGGCCTTACATTTTTGCAATCAAATGGAATTGAATGGAAACCCGTTTACAGGGAGATCTGCACAGCTTTTTTCAGTATAATTCAATCTTCTCTAATATTTTAGAAACCGATCAGATTAGCGTGTTTTTACATTCTGCGGTGTCTGAACGGGGGGTTGGCGAGCGTAGCTTGTAGGGGGCAGAGCCTCCTAGTTATATATAATAATGTAAAATGTTTTCATTAAAAGTGATATTAGTAATATTTTTTAAGGTACATTTTTGCCAAACAATCAAATCCTACAAATATAAGACTACGTGATATGCATTGAGTCCTATAATGACATCCGGATTCTGATGTCTGCAAATGATTACCAAACTTCACTTTAAGGTAATTTATTGGCCTGCAAATCCTTACAACGCCCAAAGAAAAGCAAAAAATTTCGTCAATTGTACTGTCAAACTAAGGAACGTCTTCCGAATCATGAAGGACATACCCATAAAATGAAATGCTAAACAGTTTTCTATCTTCTTTGAATAACTTTAATAAGAACTGCCTTCAATATGACATGTATATTTCTTGTATAATTTAATTATAATTATAACTTTTGAGTAGTATTTCTTTCCGCACATACATGCAAACAAAATATATTACTTTACAAAAAATATTTGTTTCAAAAATAATATTGTATGCTTTATTTAATAATAGGTATATAGTATTATATCGTTATATTTATAAGTTTATTTCTCTCCTGTAAACGAATATATCAGGAAATTGAAAGGGAACCCAATTTTAATGGTTTTACTGATTTATCTACAGATTGTTACTAGTTACTCTTTGTATATAAAATATATACATTTATTTTGTTTTCTCTCTTTTTTTACATATATGCGATGGGATATTGTAAAGTTCCAATTACAAGCGAAAAAATTTTAATGTTATCTCGCACAACTTTTCCAAACAAAAATCTTTTACATACGCTTTCAGAACATTTTCAAGAGGAATATAATAAGAAAATAGTGTTGCGAATAGAATATAAAAATAGTCGTCTGTAATTGAAACTTTATGATACGTCCTCGTAGTAACTTACTCGTGCACTTGGATTTTGCAGTTGTGGGTGAATGCTTCTTGAGTGAAGTGAATTAATTTATTTAATTCTGATTTAAAACTAGAAATGTTATTTGGGCGATAGCGTCATTTATAAACTGTGGAAAATTTGAACCAGTAGTGTTTTTGATAGTACAAATCGGACGCATATAGAGCTTCCAAGTGCTACGATATTATTTTTGCAACTATTTTCAAATAAAAATATGTTCCCCATTGAACCTTTCCCAAAGTAAATTATTTCTCTTTCGAAAATGTGTAATTAATTAAATATCAACAGAATTTAAGAACAAATTTGTTCGAAAGCAATTAAATAATATTTACTATTTTATTACAATTTTCCTTATAGCAGTTTGCATATAAAAACAAGTGGGTAAGTGTGATCGCAGATCGCACAGAGGGTTTCATTTGATATTCCTTTAAAAACACTTTATCCTTAAATTAATAAATCCAAAATGTTAATTTATAATTATTAAATCCTTACATAGATGGTGTACCAATAGTTTCAATGAATTCATCAAAAACCAAGTTGAATAAGCCAAACCCCGTTGTGTTGTTTGACTGTTGTTAGTTGTTTAACAAACAGCAGTCTCATCTCCCCTCCTTCCCCCTCTCTTCAAAATTTTTGGACCAGTACCTAAGAGTGGAACCGAAATAATTTTTTTTCTTCAGAAATTACGATAAAAAATAGTATGCACTGCTCATAAATTTACTTTATTGCTATATAGGGTGATTATTAAGTTAATTATATCGTTTGGAATCTGTTGCATTGATGTCCGAAAGGTAGTTTCTGAGTTATGGAAGCTGGACACATGGGCCGCCATAGCGGGCGAAGCCCTCTAGTGTCTATCATAATAATATCTGCCAAGTGGACTAATTGCGATATTTAATCAAAATAGTCCCCCCCCCCCCCTACCTTAAAATTGGCAACTATAGTTAAAAATATCATCTCGAAATTTGAAATAAATCTCTCATGTAAATATATTTTTAAATTTAAACTGTTTTGCAATATTATTATTTGGCCACTTTGGAAAATATGACGTAATTTCCTCCATTTACGACTTTTAACACATATCAATGAATTTATTATTTAAAAATTTTCATTCTCATTTAATATTCACGTGTAAATATAATTTTTATGACGTAATTTTCAAAGTTTTCCTGCTTTTAATACGTAATTATTTAATTCTAATTTCAAAATAATTGATTATTTTATAATTTTCCTTCATTTTAAATATGCATGTGTAAAAACAATTTTTATGACGTAATGTTCAATATTTTCCTACTTTTAACACGTTATCATTTAATTCTATTTTAAAAGGATTTTTTTTCTGTTTATAATTGTCACGTGTGAATAAATTTTTAATTTAAAGGATATATTATTCTTTGCGCTGTTTTAACAATTGGCAACAATTTAAAATAATAACCTTTTCTAAAATATGTCAAAAATATCTCTGGAAATTCTGAAAATTTTAATTTAAAATTGAAATAAACCGTCAAAAAATTAGGCAAGTTAAAAAAGATAAATGCACTCTGCAAACCTTGAGTTTCTATTGAAGGATTAAATTGAATGAAATTAATTAAATTCCCATGTAATTTTTTTGTTCCTATAAAACTTTTTTAATGGAACAATTGTATCCAGCTTTAACATTAAATTTCTCTTAAAATAATTCTTCGATTTAAAAACTGTCTACTTGAAAGTGTTTATCAAACATTTCTCTATAATACTACCCATTTTAATGTTTTTGTATGCAGTAATTTTCTTAATATTTGCGAGATAGACCTCCGGTCACAAAAGATTCTTTGAAAGCGGCGGTGACAGCGTTAGTTTATTTTTTTTCCCGAATAGAGACAAAATATAGTACGCGATTGCGTCAAAAGATGGCAACACCACAATTCTGACATGGTGGTTATGCAAACTATAAATGTTGCAAGGCTAAATAAAAACAATTGTATTGGGGTTATCAAACTTCATTATTATATATAAATAAAACATTTCAACTAAATTATTTATTATAAAATAATTATTACATCACAAATTTTTTATGCTAGGAAAATAATAATAATAAAAAAATATTATGGATGTCAATGATTATATATTGATTGAGCGTCATAATAATAATAAAAAATGATATTATAAAAAGGAGAGCTGAAATGAATTATTTTTTTACGTTTCTGATCGTGTAATTTATATTCAAATAATAATTATTAAAGTATATTTTTTGTAAAGTGATTGAAATTAAATATATTTATAAAATTTATGGTAATATTTTTATTGTTGAAAAATTGCCAAGAAATAATCATCATTAAATTGTCATCATTATAATTGTAATTTTATTTAACTCAATAAAAATTAAAAAAATACAAAGGAGCTGAGAATAATGGTCAACTAACAGAATTAAAAAAAACAGATTGACATGTGAAAACTAGTACCAACGAGTATCGAACTGCCGATCATGAGGTCAGTAGATGATTGCCCTTAACCCCTTCGCGTCGGGAGCCTTTTACGAAATTTTTAATCTTTTGTCACCGTTTTTTAAAAACAGAAATTTGTGTCTTGTTGAATCGAGAAAATTCGCTGATTAAATAAGGCAAATTTTACAGTAAAATTTTACTGGTGAGGAAAAACAAGGATTCTGAGCGCTTCATGCGGCACGTATACGTGCCGCTCGTCCCCAAGGGGTTAACCGCTCAACCAGTACGAGGACAACATTTTCCTCCCTAAAAGTGGTTAAAAAGAAAGCATGTGTATGAATACAGTGTCATGTATTTTTGGTGAAATTTCCATAGAATGGCGATGAAATATAGTCCGATTTTTCATGAGCATTATAAAACTAACAAGAGTCTTACTGGAAACAATTAAATTGTTATTTGCTTCATCTGAAGCATATTTATTTGATTTTTAAAAAATCGCCCGCGTCATTTTCGAGAGAAAAAAAATCGAATTATTTAACGAACGAGAGTTTTCGCAAAAACAACCAATATGTTATTCCCTTCATATAAAACAAATTCATATTATATATCAATTTAAAGAAAATCGCCCGGGCCATTTTCCAGAAATACAAATTAGAAATTTGATCGATCGAATTGTTTAAAAATGGATTTCGAGATCTTAAAATATACTGCACGTAGAAATGTAAAAATTTCAGAATAGAATTAAACTGCAGATAGAAGACTGTCTTTAAAAAATCAGAACAATATCAGGGCTCCCAAATGGTCCGCCAACTGAATACCAATAAATTTTAACAGAAAATTTTATGGTAGGTTTGCGCTAGAATTAAACTTCAAAGGTGTGTCCGGGGCGGTTTGTAAAAAAAATCTAAAAAGAAATTTTTTCTAAAATAATTTTGGTATGCAGTTGGCGGACCATTTGGGAGCCCTGCAATATGCATCATATTTGCTGAGTTATGAAGTGGCGGCTTTTCGCGTTACCTTTGATCTCGAGTTATGTGTATACATGATTTCCGCCATTCTTACGATTTTAGGCTTAAGGCTGCGTCACCGTGGAATACTCCCGTCTTCCATGATCTAGACTAAATATTGTGCATAGATGTAGTCGAATACCTAAAGTGTGAAATGTGATATATAATATTGATAATAACTTTAAAAAAGTATTAAAAATAAACATTTTTGTAAAAATGTCCCATTCATTTCCTATCCCACCTCCCCTACATAAAAAATATGCCCTTTTTGAAGTTCTGTCTAAAATGTATATGTAAATGCTAGTATATTTGGGAAACGTCGCTTTCATAAATTTGCATACATTATTTGCACATTTTTATCACGTTTCTTGTTATTATCATTATAAAATACGCCTTTATACTTTTGGCCATGCTGATAGTTGAATCACAAATAGGACATAAGCTACACTATGCATATAAATACACACATATATGTAACATGGACTTATCTAACGTCAGAGCTATCTGCGATTAAAGATGGCGAAATAAACTGTAAAAAATTAGTGGTGTTCAGAGCATAAGTAGCCCTGATTAACGCGGGACACCTTGCAAAACTAGTGATAATACAGGGTGAATCTAAATTCGTGGTACAAACTTTAAGGGTTAGTACAGCATACACTGTAACAACCATTTATTTTATAGGAATGTATGGCCGCAATTAACGAGATGTGGTACAAACACCAGGGGACCAATTTGGCCCCATTTCTAATTCAAAATTTTTCATTAATACCAGAAAATTCCTATAGAATTCTTTTCTTTATTTAAGACAAACATTCCATGATTACATAAAGAAAAATTCTTCTTTGAAAATTTCCTGCCTAATATCGAAATTTTTGAATTAAAAAACCCCCCGCAAAACTGGCAAATCTGTCAAACATAGGAAATATATAAACGAAATAGAAAAGGAGTTTTTTTTATTCTAAAATTTCGATTTCATACCGGGAATTTTCAAAGAAGAACTTTCCCTTTATGTAATCATGAACTGTCTATCTTAAATAAAGAAAAGAATAGCATAGGAATTTTCTGGTATGAATGAGAAAATTTGAAATAAAAAAGGGCCAAATTGTCACCCTGGTGTTTGAACCTGAAAGCGTCACTTGCGCCCATACATTCCTATACCAAAAATTTCGATTTCATGCAGGAAATTTTCAAATTAACCCCCACCCCCCGCAAAACTGGCAAATCTGTCAAACATAGGAAATATATAAACGAAATAGAAGAGGAGTTTTTTTATTCTAAAATTTTGATTTGATACCGGAAATTTTCAAAGAAGAAATTTCCCTTTATGTAATCATGAAATGTCTGTCTTAAATAAAGAAAAGAATAGTATAGGAATTTTCTGGTATGAATGAGAAAATTTGAAATAAAAAAAGGGCCAAATTGTCCCCCCTGGTGTTTGAACCTGAAAGCGTCACTTGCGCCCATACATTCCTATGCAATAAATAATTGTAGAGTGTCCTGTACCAACTCTTAAAGTTTGTACCATGAATTAAGAATCACCCTGTATACAATATGAATAACAATCCATGTAATTAGGCATGAATATGATTATTTAGTTTTTTAAATTATTTCTCTATTTACGCATTTATTTTTAAAAACGGAAAATCCTCATTTTGAAAAAGCACTACAACTACGTACTCCGCACTAAAATGACTATACCAAAACCGAAGTTTTGTAAAAAAAGTGGAGGATAGGTGGAAGTTTTGCCATCTGTACGCTTTCCGTATTTTCATGGATTAGGTTTTAAGCCAGTTTTGAAAAATATATATTTATATTTAATCTACCGAAAAATAATTGAATATAAAGATGCAGAAGATAAGTTATTACTACTGAATGTAGCGCAAGGCACTTCATTTAAAGTTAGAAATTAAAACATGAATCATTTAATCAAGCAAAACTAGTTGTTTAAAAGCAACTTTTGCAATTTCTTTTACGTGGTATCTGTTTCCCCTCTTTAATAGTTATTGATATCAATTTATAGAAATGAAAAATGAATAGAATTTTAATGAATTTTGTTAAGAAACTTGAGTGATTCCTATAAGGAATCACATCGGCATAAATCGAAAGTAAAAAAATTAATTAAAAAAAATATTTCACAAAAGTTTTTAATGAAATGTTTTTCAGTGAAACTTCATTAACTTTCAAAATCTTTCATTTAAAAATCAGAAATATATTTAATCTATATATTGATCATTCGTCCATTAAAATGAAACGATAAGCCCTATCCGATAAGCTATCTTAGAATCACTTTTCATTTTCTGTTGAAAAGAAATTTTATTAAAAATACAGTTAATGATTTTTTTCGGAAATAAGAAAAATGTATAATAAATATTCCGGATACAATCATTCTTGAAATAATATTGATTTATTTTTTTCTCAGTTAAAAATCATCCAATTCATGCATTTAAACGATATCTTTCGCAGAAGATTTCATCAGGAGACTTGCCCCTTGAGACAAAATATAGCTTTGATTTTGTGTTGTTTATGGAAGAAAAACTATAAATAAAAAAAACCCTTCAAAATGTATGTGTGCTATAAAGAAATAATATTATTATTAAATCCTGCGGAACATTTTTCAAACAATGAGATAAATAGAAAGCTATAATCGGGATTAACCCTTTCAGAGGCAGAGTAAAATTCTAAAATGAATGACTGACACTAGAATTTATGAACAAATATATCCCACAGCAGATAAAAGCTTTTATTCATATACTTAATGAAATTAAAATTTTCATCCCAAAATTATGGTGTCAATGTGGCATTTGGCTATTAAATTTAAGTGGGATGTATTATAATATCCCACCACACTTCAAGTGGTTAAGGCATAAGCTAGACCCTTCTAACTCACTATATATAATTTAAAACATTTTCAGAATTTTGTTCAATTTTATATTCTGCGATTACTGGGTTCGTACGCGTCAAGGGACTCAAGGGATTTTAAGTGTTTTAGTACCAGGAATTTCGTAAAGTAGTGGTCGCTGTATCTAAAAATAGATTTCTTTTTTTCATTAAATAAGGCAAATATTACTTTACAAATGTTCTGGTGAAGGTGCTTGAAAGTCCTTGAAGCGTGGGAATCGTGTATTAAATGAAAATAATTGCTAAGAAATACATAAATACCTTTCAAGAGTATTTATCAATACAATCTCGGTTAGTTATAATTAACTAATAATTGTATAATAACTAAATAACAGTAACTATGACACATTATATAAGTATCTCTAAATATCTATTTATTTTATGTAAATAATTAATGATAAATACTTAGAAGATAGATTAGTTAATACTATTCATGGAAAAATATTGCTTTTAAGTTTAGAAATTGAAACATGATTCATGTATTAAAGTCGAACTAGCGGATTAAAAGAATTTTTTATAGCAAGTAGTTAACTTTCAAGTCCAAAGATTTTTTCACATATGAATCCAATTCCTTTAATGTGATATATGTTTCCTTTTTAACAGTCAATCATATCCGTTTAGAGGAATGCTAATGAATATCAATTTTGAAGACTTTTGATAAGAAATTTAGGTGACTCACGAACGGAATCGTATCGAAATCTGTCGAAAATAAGAAAATTAATTAAAAATTATACCTCAAAGAGTTCTAATGAAATATTTTCCTTTGAAATTTGATTAAATTTCAATCTTTCCCATTTCAGTATATAAATATATATTAAATCTACTTATTGGTCATTTGCCCATTGAAATGAAACGATAAGTCGTATCCGATAAGATATTTAAGGATTATATTTAAGGAGACTTATCTGGTGGGGAATGAAAAAAAATGCAATCTCATGTCATCCTATGAGAAAAAATACTTATCCTTCTTGTTCATTCAAAATTGGAAATTTCAACAATATTTATTTTTCAGCAAGTAGATAGGAAGGAAAGTTCTTTATCCCTCTGTAAACTTCAAATATTTTAAAGATAATTATGAGTATTTTGAAATTTATGTTACAGTTGCAAAAAATTCCGAAAAGTGTAAAAAGTATTCTTTACGTGTTTGTAATTTATGACTGGAATATTTAAGAATTATATTTAAAGGGACTTAACTGGTGTGGAATGAAAAAAAGTGGAATCTCATGCGATCGAATGAGAAAAAATACTTATCCTTCTTGTTCATTCAAATTTGGAAATTTCAACAATATTTGTTTTCAGCACGTAGATAGGAAGGTTCTTTATCCCTCTGTAAACTTCAAATATTTCAAAGATAATTATGAGTATTTTGAAATTTATGTTAAAGTTTCAAAAAATTCCGAAAAGTATAAAATGTATTCTTTAGTTGTTTGTAATTTATGACTGGAATATTTAAGTATTATATTTAAGGGGACTTAACTGGTGTGGAATGAAAAAAGGGGAATCTCATGTCATCCTATGAGAAAAAATACTTATCCTTCTTGTTCATTCAAATTTGGAAATTTCAACAATATTTTTTTTCAGCACGTAGATAGGAAGGTTCTTTATTCCTCTGTAAACTTCAAATATTTTAAAGATAATTATGAGTATTTTGAAATTTATCCCTCTGTAAACTTCGAATATTTTAAAGATAATTATGAGTATTTTGAAATTTATCTTAAAGTTTCAAAAAATTTCGAAAAGTGTAAAAAATATTCTTTATTTCTTTATAATTTATGACTGGAATATTTAAGAATTATATTTAAGGGGACTTATCTGGTGTGGAATGAAAAAGAGGGATCTCATGTCATCCTATGAGAAAAAATACTTATCCTTCTTGTTCATTCAAATTTGGAAAATTCAGCAATATATTTTTTTCAGCACGTAGATAAGAAGGTTCTTTACCCCTCTGTAAACTTCAAATATTTTAAAGATAATTATGAGTATTTTGAAATTTATCCCTCTGTAAACTTCAAATATTTGAAAGATAATTATGAGTATTTTGATATCGATGTTAAAGTTTTAAAAAATTCCGAAAAGTTTAAAAAGTATTTTTTACTTGTTTGTAATTTATTACTGGAAAAAGATATAAAAATTTGGAACTTACAGGGACATAAAGCACCATCCTATCTACGTGCTGAAAAAAAAATTCTTGAAATTTCCAAATTTGAATGAACAATAACAATAAGTATTTTTCCCAAAAGATAACAAAGGGTGCCACTTTTTTCCGTGTTATCAAAAGAAATTGTATTACGAATACGTTTAACACATTGAAGGCGTTTTTATATCATATATACCATTGGTGGCCAACTGTGGCACCCCAGATACCACTAAAATTTTACAGAAAAAGTCGACTTATTTTAATCGCAGAGATTCGATGATTAGATAAGGCAATGATTATTTTAAAATTATAGTGGTGTCGAGCGTGCCACAGTAGGCTACCCCTGACACATACCACTTAATTTTTATTCGCAATACCCACATTGGCACCAGAATTTTAGAATTATCTTTTGCTTTTTATAATGTGCTCAATGAAAAGTCTTACTTGCTTTCATATGAATTTGTTCGTAATTACCGGTGTCATTTTATTATTCTACCATTTTACCAACAGAAGTACTTTGCTTCTGAAAGGGTTAATAGTTTATTTTATTCAATAAAAGAAAATTTGTGATAATTTTTTTCGTACAATCAATTGTAAAGTAGAGTTGTACATAGCTGCCAACTTTTACGCTTTTTTCCTACCACTAAAATTGTATAGTAAATATTGTTTTAATTAATCATCGAAATTTCGCGATTCAGCAAGGCAAAAATCTCTATTAAATTTAAGTGGTAGTGAAAAAGCGTAAAGGTTAGCAGCTATGGTTATATCATTATACGATTTTATTTCCGTAAAAAATCATTTCATCTCCAGTCAAACGAGTCAAATGCAGCTCATTTAAAAGTATAAAAATTTAAATATTACAAGCAAATGCACAAATTCTCATAAAATTATATAATTCTAAATATTTTTGGGTTATCGTTTCACCTTCATATTCTAAAGTTTGAGAAATTCCTTTCTAATATTCATAAGTTTACTTGAAGTGAATTTGAAATTTAAATTACAACTAAACATCAGGATATCCAGTTTGGCCTCCATTTTTATTCAGAAAGTTAGTGTTCATACCAGGAATAAAGAATAGTATTTTATGCTTTATTTAATAACAGCCATTTAGGGATCACGTAAAGTAAAGTAATCTAAGGTATGAATTTGAAATTTCAAATTAAAATTTTGTGCCCAAACTGGCAATCCTGCTAAAGATAATAATTTAATAGCACATTTAAATCAAGCTCTTGAAAAAAAGATTACATATCATGTGTTCACTTTGCACGAATTACTAAATAAAATACGTTGTAGATACTAATTGTGCAAGTTAAATTCTTAAACCATAGCTCCCATGTTTTACGCTTTTTTCCTACCACTATTTTTTAACAGAGAAATTTGTCTTATTTAATCATCGAAAACATAGGATTAAATAAGGCAACATTTTCAGAATAGTGGTAGGATAAAAGCGTAAAATTTGGCAGCTATGTTAAAAGGTATTTTCTCTAATTGCGATCCTTGCTGCTTTTTAAAAGCGTTTGCTCGCAATTCCTGTTTAAGAGGAGTGAGAATTGTTGGAAAATTATATACACTCTCAGAAATCTTTTCTTCAATTTATGGAAATGTTCCTGGCAGCAGTGCTACCAAGATTTTTCCGTTAAAAGACGATTATCCGTTTATTTTTTTCTCCGTTACATGATGTAAAATATATGTCAATTGATAAAAATGGGGATGAAATAAAAGTTAACTGAATTTGTGGTTGAACCGTTGCCATCGAAACACTCAAGGCCTGAGGACACGAGTTGTGACGTCATCACTAATGGACCGACTTCTCACTAGTGTTGGATCTCACACCGGAAATTTTTGAATAGCATTTTTCTTTTCTTCTATCTGTGAAATATCTATCATCTTATAAAACAATACCAACTATTTAAACTTACTGGTGTGAATTCTGAAACCCTAAATAAAAATTCAGCTAGATGCGGAATGTCGCAGCGTTGCCTAATCCACGTGATTTGTTATTGAGGGATTCTATATTCTCAATGAATACTATAAAATTTTAATGCTGTCGAGCGTGTCACAGTTGGCCACCCCTTGTGTAGATAGTCGATTTTTTATAACAGTGTTGAGAGACTTAACCCCTTGGGAACGAGCGACACGTATACGTGCCGCATGAAGCGATCAGAATCCTTGTTTTTCCTCATCGGTAAAATTTCACTGTAAAATTTGCTTGTTTAATCGGTGCATTTTCTCGATTCAAGAAGACACAAATTTCTGTTTTTAAAAAACGGTGACAAAAGATTAAAAATTTCGTAAAAGGCTCCCGACGCGAAGGGGTTAAGGGCAATCATCTACTGACCTCATGATCGGCAGTTCGATACTCGTTGGTACTAGTTTTCACATGTCAATCTGTTTTTTTTTAGTTCTGTTAGTTGACCATTATTCTCAGCTCCTTTGTATTTTTTTAATTTTTATTGAGTTAAATAAAATTACAATTATAATGATGACAATTTAATGATGATTATTTCTTGGCAATTTTTCAACAATAAAAATATTGAAGGGGTTAAAAATAAAGGAGATGGTTTATTACGGATTTTAACACGTTCACGCCGGCGCGGTGGGTCACACTCGACTGTCTCAGAGTTGCCAAGTCTCCGGCTTTTCGAATACTAGTATTTTAATGCAGAAAATGTTGTTTTATTTAATTAGAACAATTAGGCGATTTAAAAAGAACAACATTTTCTCTAAAATAACAGTGGTGTGCAAAAAGCCGGAGACCTGACAAGTCTGAGACAGTCGAGTGTGACCCACCGCGCCGGCGTGAACGTGTTAAGGTCTGTATTAAAAACAACGCTTCTTTATTACGCATATGAGATAAATTACTTCTGTTTTATACGGTGTGATTTTTTTCCCAGCTGAAGGAATAGATGACCAAGCCGCGTGTGCAACCCAAGACCTTTGCCTTAACCCTTTCCGGCACAGTGGTCCCACGTCCGGACCACCTAAGTTTTATTCCAAACTTACAAACGGCACACAGAATATTTTAATAAAATTTTGCTTTTATAATGAAAAGTTTATAGTAACAGGTTTCTAATTTCTAAAAAAGTCTTTGTAAATTCCGGTGTCAGTCAATTATTTCATCATTTTACGAACAGAACTTGTCTGTGCCGGAAAAGGTTAAATTTCTAACGTTATAGTTATCGGTCTGCTTGGGCCAACAACCTCATTTCACACAGAAAGCCTTATTGATAATAGCATATGGTCTGCCATGTAGTGTAGTCTGCCATGTAGTCTGCCATGTGACTGCTTAACTGAATATGCCACATGTAATGGAGCAAAATTAAATGATGGATACGGAGATAAACTTTATTATTTTTAACTCGATGATATTGATTGGTAAAGAAATCATATTATCCTTTTTTTGACCAACTGATTGAAAAAATGCCCCGACCGGAATTCACTTAGTTGGACAAAATAAAAATTAGTTCGTATGACCTGTACGAAATGAAATTATTTCAAATCGAACCAGATATTTCTTCTTACAATATATAAAATGTAAATCACACAGAAAGAAGTTAAATAAATACGTTACATAGTTTAAACTAAAAATTCTGATGTGAAATGTTTTTGAAAAACTACCAGAATGTTTCGTTTTAATACGAATTACTGAATATAATAATGCTATAGATACTAATATCCGGGCAAAATTACTATAATGAATAAGACAAAAATTTCCATTCCTTTTTACCGGTGGAAGTTTTCTCCGTTGTTAATCCGGATCGGCGCCAAAGAAAGAGTCAGAAAGCGGCAATTCAACTTATTTTGGCTATCATTGGATAAATATAGAGCTTGTCCCAGAGCTTGGTGTACAATCTTGTAGGGAAGGTAGAGAACATCGTTAGGAACCATAATTACATAGAAAAGTATGTGCGGAAATTGATAGATGGCACTGAATGCGAGCTCTCAAGGTCGGCATGCGTGGCTTCCTCATTTTAAACGCTGACTTCGTGTAATCAACATGAATAACACGACAACAACACACACGAACGCAACCACGAGCCGCACTTCAACGCTTCACTGTTAATGTGTGAATGGGTACTGTGGCGGCAGTTTAGTGCGGCCATACGTCTTAGCACTTCGACTGGACGCTTGCAGGTATCTCGTTTTTATTCAGGAGGTTCTTCTGGAAATGTTTAACCCCTTAATTCTTGCTCCCTTTGATATTCACGGGCCATGTCTTTTATTCAGATTGTTTGATTCCCACCAGTTTTATAGAATAGCGTAAATGGCTTTATCATGGTATAATTTTCCTGTCATTAAATAAGGAGAATATTCCTTTTTCAAAAGAGTGGTGTCAAAAAGCAGTTTGAATATTTAAACCGTTGTCATCGAAATACTCAAGGCCTGAGAACACGAGTTGTGACGTCATCACTAATCGACCGAATTCTCACTACTGTTGGAATTCTCACCGGAAAAATTTGAATAGCAATTTTCTTTTATTTTATTTATGGAATATGTATCATCTTATAAAACAATACTAACTATTTAAACTTACTGGTGAGAATTTGGAATCCCTCAATAACAAATCAGCCAGATGAGGCAACACTGTGACATTCCGCATCTAGCTGAATTTTTATTTAGGGATTCCGAATTCTCACCAGTAAGTTTAAATAGTTGGTATTGTTTTATAAGATGATAGATATTCCACAAATAAAAGAAACGGAAATTTCTATTCAAAAATTTCCGGTGTGAGATCCAACACTAGTGAGAAGTCGGTCCATTAGAGATGACGTCACAACACTTGTCCTCAGGCCTTGAGTATTTCGATGGCAACGATTTAAACCGTAATTTAATGCGACCTGTAAGGGGTTAAGGTTATCCCCGCACATGTTTGACGTGAAAAGCGCTTTCAGCATCATGGGGCGCAATCACATTACGCAGAGGATGTAAGTGACCATTTGGAAAAAATGGATTGGGCGTGCCGGTCCTCTTGCATGACCTCCAAGATCACCTGATTTATTTCATCTTGATTATTTTTTCTGGTGTGCTATGAACAGCAGCGTGTGCAACATGCGTGTAAATTCTGAAATGACCTAGACGCACGAATCTCCATCGCTGCAGCTGCCATCACCTTAACAACCGGAATCTTCGGAAATGTTCGCAAATCCATGTCGAATAGGTGTCGTGAATGCATCCATGTCAATGGGTTCAATTTCGAACAGCTCCTGTGAGGCTTGTAAGTCATACATTGCACTCTTTTCTGTGTAATAAATTGTTTTACACTGCATTTTACATTGTGGCTTTACTGTGTCTTTGTGTCTCTTAATAACCTGAATGTGACATTCCCAAAAGCGTCCTTTTATCTGCAGGAATTCAGATACCCATAAATATCAGATATCTAAGGAAGCATTTCTGAAACAAAAGTAACTTTCTTATTAGAAAGTTTTAGAAAGGTCAGGGAAACGTTTTCACAGTGTAATAATATTTTTTCTCAACCACTTTTTTAAAAGCGTATAAGTCTAACCACTTTTCTAAAAGCGCATAATCAGGGAAACGTTTTCACAGTGTAATAATATTTTTTCTCAACCATTTTTTTTAAAAGCGTATAATTGCGGAAACGTTTTCACTGTGCAACAAAATTTTTTCTCAGCACTATATCATCGCGAAATATCGGTTTATCTGATGCTATCAATCGGGAGGTGCTGGGTTCGATCCCAATCGCGCCCGTCGGCCTAATCGTTCGGAGTTTTCGTGGTTTTCATCGAACCTTGGTTCTCCAAGCGTTACTACGGGTTAGGTTCCCTTAGAAAGACCCCCACGAAGGGCACCTCCCTTTAGGGCCTATATCCCTCGTGTTGATAATTGGCCGTCATAAACACAATCAACCTGATGCTATCAATACTGAAGTAATCATTTTTAGACTTTATCGCATAATGTTCATGTGTGTCTGTTGAACATAAAAATGTTTACTTGAGAAATGATAGCGTAGCTGCCAAATTTTACGCTTTTTTGCTACCACTAAAATTAAATAGAGATTTTCGCCTTGTTTAATCGTGAGATTTTGACGATTAAATAAAACAATAACTTTACTGTAAAATTTTAGCGGAAGAAAGCGTAAAAGTTGGCAGCTATGTGATAGCATAATAAAAATTAATATTCCGTGTTGAAATTAGCTTGGTAAAGCCAATTACTACAATGAAATCTACTTCGTAAAGTTTACGAAAATTTCAGTTAGAACGAGACATTTTCATTTGAGAAATCCTTCTTTAACCCTCCAGCCACGGGAAACGCTATTTTCGCGTTCCAGTGGGTTACTAGTTTAAAATTAAGGTTGTTTGATTCCCACCACTTTTTTAAAAGCGTATAATTCGACTTATTCTCGCATTATTTAATCTGTAATTAAATAAAGTGACTATTTCTACTTCAAAAAAGTGGTTGAAATCATACAATATTAATTTTAGAAAAGTAACCCACTGAAAATGTCGCCCGCGGCTGGAGGGATAATCTCGGAAATCTCTTTGTTTCTGAATTTACTTAACCCCTTAATTCTCGCTGCCGTCATATTCACGGGCTGTGTCTTTTTTTCAGATTATTCAGATTTGTTTGATTCTCACCAGTTTTATAGATTAGTGTAATTGTCTTTATTATGGTATTATTTTACCTCTCATTAAACAAGGTGAACATTTCATTTTCAAATAAGTGGTGCCAATAAGCAATTGGAATTTTTAAATCGTAATTTAATGCAACCGTTAAGTGGTTAAGATAAATGAACGCTTTTCGAAATCCTAGATGTCTCCAAAGAGGCTATACTTCATTTTCGTAAATTTTCTTGCTAGATCAAGAAACGATTTTTCTTCTTACAATGTAACTTATTTTCGAGTTCATAGATTGCTTAATGTATGAATTTTATCCCCTTTGAAATGCTATTTATTTAGTTCTTTAACAGCCGCTGTTACCAATTTAGAGGTATGAAAACGGATTAGCAGTTTTAATGATTTTCGATATGAAAATGAAGTGATTCAAAAAAGGAGTCATATCGGCATCAGTCGAAATTATGAAATTAAATTTAAAATTATATCTCAAAAGGTTTTAATAAAATATTTTGCCGTGAAACGCGATTAACTTTAAAAATCTATAAAATTTGTATATTGATTATTCAGCCATTGAATTAGAACGATAAGGTGTGTGCGATAAGCTGCTTTTGAATTACTTTTCATTTGCTATTCGAAAGAAGCAGGGTGAAGGACACTTCTAACATATTTGTTTAGTAAAATAGAAAAAAAAAATGAATAAAGCATGTTTTTCAAATAATCATTCTTTGAAGTAATATTCGTTTATAGTTTTAATTTATTTGAGAGGAAATTTACAGCAATTACGTGTAAAACATAATGCATCCTTTTAGGTGCGTTCGTCAATATTTAAATACGTAGCACCTATAGTCGTCGTTCAGTCCGTCCGTCCGTCCGTCTGTCCGTTCGCATATAACAGAGCAAAAACTACCTAACCGAATGGTCTGAAATTTTAAATATATAATTATTGCAAAATTTTGTCGAGTCATTTCAAATTTCATGAAAATCCGATGTATCGTTTAATTAAAGGGACAGCCAAAAGTTTTCCGTTACATTACTGCCAATGGGAAATAATTATTTCAAGTGCATGTTAATGATGTTACAGACTTCCGAATGGTCTGAAATTTTAAATATATATTCGTTGCAAAATTTTGTAGACTCATTTCCAATTTTATGAAAATCGGATGTATAGTTTAATTACAAGGACAGTCAAAAGTTTTCCGTTACATTAACGCCAATGGGAAATAATTATTTCAAGTGCATGCTAATGATGTTACAGCCTTTCGAACTGAATGAAATTGATATGCACTTATGAAGTGCACTAAAATAAACATTCAGTACAATATGCGGTGCAAAAAAATATTATAAAACTAGTTACAGTACGAACGCACCTCATTTGCCACGTTTGACGAGCAATTTCCAATTCGTTTAAAACTAGAGTCATATGCATACCGTTTGTTAATATCAAAGTCTGTTCATTATGAAACCCATTTTTATAGTTTCGTTCATCTGACGCAACACTATTCGTCACATTCCTCTGTCTGTATATCCCAGAGTTCGTTCTCGGAAACTGCAAAAATTAGAGACTTGAAATTACACATACTTATGATTCAATACCCCCAATCACACGACAAATCATAAAATTTCAAAATGTTCTTATATTATTTTAATTAAATGAATTAATTTAATGATATCCGACGATTTCTGCTATATAGATTTTAAAACTGAAGCTTAATTCAGTTTATTTTGCGTAGGTTAGGGTATTTACTTCTAAGCAAAAGGTTCCCTATTCGAAGCTTGGCGTCGGAGCTTGAAAAAAATTAAAGAAATATATATCCATTATCTAACAAATATAATTAAAAGAAATTGTAATTTTTTTGCCATTTTAATGCCAAAAGTTGTTGAAAAATATTTTATCAAATATTTTTTTAATTCAGAAATTCCCCCCTTTTTTTTGAGAAATTACGATATTTAAAATTTTGTTTAATTCCTAAATTTGTTTAATTCTTAATTTTTTTAATTCGCGGAATTATAAATTTCGTTTAAACAATTCTTTTTTGGGGGGAAATTCGAAATTTAAAATTTTCTTGAACATCCGCTAAATTCTTGAGAAGTTTCAGCATTTTAAATTTCGTTTAAAATTTCTTTTTTGTGTTTTTAGAAATTAAAAATTTTATTTAAAACTCCCCTAATTTTTTTAAAATTGCATTATCAGACGCATTATCAGAACAACTGCATATTCATAACTGTCAACTTCAACGCGCTTTTGGCATCGCTTTTTGGGAATTACATGTTCACGTTTTAATTTCAGAAGATGTGTCATTAAACAATGGCGTTATGAATAAAGAGAATGAGATATATAGTGTACTGTCTACCAGTTGCGAATGAAGTAACTGAGAAGGTTGTCACAAGATGGCGGCTGCCTTTTTTTAAATCGGTCCTACCGTTTCAAAATACCGCCGGAACAAACTTCCCACCAGTATAATTGAATGGAAATTTAATCTTCTTCAAGCGTCTTATTCATGGAAATATTTTCTCACAAATATTTTCTGGTGTCAGTTTAACAGCTAAAACAGTAAGATTGTGCATCACCTGTTGTCACAATATGATAGAAACGAAGGACCTGACTACCGCAAAAGTAAACTCTCACCACTTAAAATTTAAATCTTTTACTGCCATTATTTATGACTGAAATTTTACATTAAAAATGTATTTAAATACGGAGGAAATTTCTATATAAATTTACTGATGGAAGCTTCGACCGGAGGTAATCAGCCCTTGAGAAAGCAGTTACAGTTGAAGCTTCACTCTTTTAAGGATATGTCAGTTCCTTTTAATTAACAGTTCTATGCATTAAACAAGGTGAGTCTTTCTTTCCGAAAATAGCGATGTCATAAATGAGCAGAGTTTGACAACTAAGTATTATTGTTCGGAATTGAATTAGATTGGTTATGTATCTTCGTTATATTGATATGAAATACTTGCCTCAACTTTACAGTGTTAAAATTTTTCACGTTAAAAAAAAAAAAAAAAAAAAAAAAAAAAAAAAAAACGTATACATTTTAAAAGCATATTGGCTATATAAGAGTTCTCATTTATATGTAAACTTTATCATTCGAGAAGAATGAAAGTATTGCATATGTTCAAAATTATAAATGTTATTTAAAAATCTATTTTGAAAGAATCCGTTATTTTTTTATTTTTTTATAAGTATTAGATAAGAATACTAGTGTTGTATAAGTTCGAATTTATAAATGATACGCAGAAAAAAAAAATCTAGAAAAATATAGTTGTTCTAAAGTTTTATACAGGGTGGTTCAAACGGTCATGTCCAAGCGGAATGTGTGGGTCATGAGGAACAAGAATTACATAGGAACTGGGGGTCGGAAACGCGATTGTGACGGTGCAATTGCACCGTGACCGTGACGCAAAGAAAAGATAACAAACGGTGTAAAAAGACCTTTATTTAATATAAAACTTAATCGAAGTACAAAATAGAAATGAAAAATGTTACAACTCATAACAAGTGCTCAAAATGTGTCCCATCAGCCGTGATGCATGCTTCACATCGGCGCCAATTGAAATCTATGCACGTTCCAATCGGCCGTGTACCGTGCCCAATGCGATCCTCGGACCTAAACCCGCTGGATTTCTGCTTTTTTGGGATGTCTTAAGTCTCTACTTCAGTCACCTGAAAAGACCTGCTCACTATTGCTAACCCTATGGAAGACATTTTTAAAGATATCTCATTTGTATTCCAGTATTTTTAAACAATTCTTTTTGCATTGGCTAGCTGAGATCGATCTAAACAAAGGGCGTTTTGCCTTTTTCGATTTTGTTTATAGATATTTTTAACTAGCACACTTTCATGTTCGGAACCGGATTGGAAAGTGAAAGCATCGTCTTGAAAATAATCTGCAAACAATATCGAAAAAATAAACAAGGGTAGATATAGAGATCAATCTCATCTATCGAATGCAAAAAATAAACAAATAAATAAAAATATTAAAATGCAAACGAGATAGCTTTAACAATTTCTTCCATGGGATTAGCATTAGCGAGCGAGTCTTTCTAGGCAACTGAAGTAGTTCCTTAAGTGTCTGGTGTACGAGACACTCGTCCCAGGTCGAAATTCATGCTGGTATTTGTTTGCTAGACAAGCATTAAATGCTTTATCCCAGCAAAGTTAACTAGCATAAACTACCATAACACATTTGCTGGTTCCACCATAATTCCCAGCAAGTCATGGTGTGTATTGGAACACTTTACTGCTTGGCCAGCATACATATTCCAGCTTGTGTTGCTTGAATATGTTGCTGGCCTAGCAACAATCAAGACCATCACTTGCTTGTAATTTCTGCTTTCTTAGCAGTAATTCACCAGCAACAGAAACTTTTTTTTGTTGCTAGTCTATCATTACATTCCTACCATCAGTTGCTTTTAATTTTCTATCATCACGTGCTTTTAATTTTTGCTATGCTGGCATTACATTTCTAGCATCACTTGCTTTTAATTTTTGCTATTCTAGCATCATTTGCTTTTATTTTTTGCTATTCTCCCGGTTAGAATAAAATGACGCTGGTGGCGCCATCTTTGGAGAATTTCTGAAGTACCTACAGCGTTTAGAAGGGGAACTTAGGTCGGCTTTCTTTTCCTCTGAGAAGGACAGAACTCATTATATCCGGTTGGAAGCCAGATGCTTTACTTACTTCGCCACAGGGGTCGTGTTTGTAAACGATTTTAAATGTGGGTAATGGGTGAATGGCTGATTCTGCTGTGTGTTGATATTTTTATAAGATAGAGGGTTATCGATTATTATAAGATTATTCAAAAGACATAGAATTTATCGATGCTGTTATCCTCCAAGTTTCAATTAATAAGGTTAATATATTATTAGGGTTTTTTCTATGTTTAATGGATAATTAGAATATGGCTTGATTATTATAATTCATTCGTGGAATTTTCTTTGCTTAATGAATGGTTTGAATATGGTCATAATTATTTGTTGCAGAAAAAAAAACGATTTTGAAGTGTATTTAATAGGGTAGAATTTATCAATTTAGGATGGGGTTAAGATTTTAAAAATTAGTCCTTATTAGAGGGGGGGGGGCAATTGTACATATTATCAATTCGATTGTTATGAACTTATTTCTTACATGAAACAGTGCTCCTTGAATTTTGAAATTTAATTGACTAAATTCTCTTTTTAAAAAGCACGGATTTTTTTTTTTTGTATAATTTAAATAATTAAAAACTAAGAGAGTGAACAGCTAAGAATTTTATTATAAGGGAGTGGAGGGGAAAATTTTACCTAAACCGGGGGGGGGGCACTTTTTCCCAATAAATCATTTATAGAAATTAATTTTCAGTTTTTTTTTTTAGATTTATGTGTTTAGATTTTATCTGAGACGGGTGGACGAAGGCAGTATTGAATTTACGTTGTAGTGGTTCGAAAAAGAAACTCTACCGCTCCTGGATTTTGAAATTTAACAAAATAATATTTTTTTCTCTGATTTTAATAAACATAGCAATTTTAATATTTTCGAGAAACGTAACAGAATTAAATACTAAGAGAAAGGGCAGCGAGGAATTTTCTTCCAATTCGGGGGGAAGGGGAGGGGGCTTTTTGTCTTTAAGTATACCTTGGAAATTATTTGTTAAATTTTTTTAAGTTTATGTGTTAAAAAATTATCTCAAACGTGTTCGGGGGGCAGTACAGGTGGCGGTGACACAACCCTCCGCCCCTCCCAGCTTTTGAAATTTAAGAAACAAAATTGTATTGTTCTCCCATTTTTAAAGATATAGAAGATTTATAATTTACAGGTAACCTAAAATAATTTAACAGTAAGAGGAAGATCAGTTTAAAATTTTCTGTTGGTGGTGCGGGGGGGGGGGGGGGTTACTCTTCTATATCCGCCTTGGTAATTAATTTTTAGTTCTGTTTCTTTTGATATTTAGATGTTAAACACTAATCTCAAATGGGTGATTTAAGACAGTATTGAATTCAGGAGAGGGCCAGCCGGATTTTAGATTTTAATAAACAAAATTTTCTTTTTCTACATTTTTAAAAGATATACTGGATTTTTTTCGAGTAAGTTAGAAAATTTAAATTCTAAGAAACAGAAGAAGAAATTCTTTTATAGGAGGCGGGGGGGGGGTGGAAGCGCTCCTCTAGAAGACTCTCATAGAAGTTAAATCTCTCACAGAATTTAACCCACCCCCATAGAAATTAATTTAAAAAAATAGAAGTTATATTTTACATCTTGAAAAATTGCAATGTACAGTGAAACCTCCATAACACAAACTCCTGAATATTCCGTTAAGGGAAGAGGGCTTAGGTGATCCATTAAGCCTCCCTTTAATTTGAAATGTAACTAATTTTTTTCTCCAATTTTTAAAAACAAATTGAAATTTAATCTTTTATCTTAGCTGATAATAAAGGAGAAACTAATAATTTTCTGTTTGGGGGGTGGGGGACGCAGGTAAAAGAGAGCTATTGTCTCTCCCTGGATTTAAAAAATTAATTTAATTTATAATTAAAATTTCCTTTTCTTCTATTTTCAAAAAACATAGTCAAATTTATACTTTCGAGTAACTAAAACAAAACAAAAATAAATTAATTAATTAAAAACATAATAAACATTTGATGCTGCCAAGCAATAACAAGCACAGAATTCTTCATTTAAGTACCTACCTCATCATTACTGGGAAGAGACTTGTGTAGCAAATTAGCATATCTTACTGGCACATAGTACGTCATGCTGTTTCATATCAAAGCAGGGTGCATAGCATATTATGCTGTCAAGCATAAAAAAGCATGTAATAGTGTGTAAAGGTACCTACCTCTTCATACTTTGACAGAAGCTTAAAAAGCAAATAAGCACATAAAATGCTTGTACATAGCTTGTCATGCTATTTCTTCCTGAGCTGGCTGCATAGCATATTATGCGGGCAAGCATAAAAGAGCATATAATATCTCCATGCTTTGACAGAAGCTTAAAAAGCAAATAAGCACATAAAATGCCTGTACATAGCTTGTCATGCTATTTCTTAGTAAGCTGACTTCATAGCATATTATGCTGCCAAGCATAAGAAAACATACCCAACAAACACAGAACTTTCGGGCCACTGATGGTTTCGTTAGCCTTGGCCGAAAGTTTTCGATGGAGGCCCGTTATCAATGAAAGTTACGGCTCCGTAAAAAAAGTGTCACGCTGGACACAATAAGGCCGGAAGAAAATTTGCCGTAAGTACAAGAAGTTGCCCACAATCGTGCCACTAACTTTTCAGTAAAAGTGTTAGATAGCCTTAAACTGCCCACAATTATTATTTTACTGGCCATTAAAAATAAAAGCTAACCAAAAGCTAGCCTTTGTCCTACCATTTGTTGTTGTAATAAATTAAATTTAGCCCGAACCTGCCCACAAAAAAGCCTATTATATTTATTTAAAATGTAATCACTAGCCACGGTTGTGCCATAATGATTGTTTAGGTATAAATCAAAATTTATTCTATAAAAGAAAATACCTTTTTCGCAGGCTAATTAAATGATAAAATATATTTGCAGGATTAAAAAAAAATCTTATAATTATTTAGGTACGCTTTTCAAGAAAATCAAATTCTTTCACTTTGAACTTAAAAAAAAAAAAAAATTCCAAAACACAATACTTCACTTAATGCATTTATTTATTTATTTATTTATTCACTTACATATTTACAAAATTTATATGCAATGCATATTTAAATTGTTGCATTTCATAAAAATTTATAAAGTATATAATTGAAGAAATAACTAATCAATTAATTCATTACCAAATATGTATTTTGAGCATTTTTGAAAAAGTTCAAGTTAAATTAACTTGATTTTCTTGATAAGTATATCTAAACAATTAAAAGATTTTTTTTTAACCTGCCAAAACATTTTATCATTCAATTAACCTTTTTTAAAAGTATTTTATTTTAAAGAATAAATTTCGAATTTATGCTTAAATAATATACACGATTTTAACATAGTTTATTATATATTTTATATTCAAATGTGACATGTTTGTGATATTATTTTTACTTAGATTTTCACTATATTTTACACAGGTTAGTTGGTAAATCTATTAGATTATGCTTATTCATCAAAATTTTATTAAATCATTATAATCTAAATTTTTGCATCATTTCTAATCATTTTTCATTCAAATATTATATAAAAATAAGTTTAAATCTTTATGTAGTAAACGAATGACAGTATAATATTCCTCATATATTTTTAAATTTTGCTTTTATGAGATAATATTTAGATATTTCTCTTGCAGTTTAATAGCCAAACATTAGAAAAAAAAAATATATTATCAACTTTTTCAAAATCCTTGAAAATTATTTATAATTATTAGAAATGTAAATAATAGTTTAATACTGATTTAAAAAAATATATTAAACTAATCTTGATATTTCTAAATTTCATTAAAATTTTAGTTAATCAAATTTTCTCGAGTATAAATTCTTAAATATTTTCTCCTGGTAGAAGAAAATAAAACACCTTTCTTTTTAGTCACATTTTTATATTTGCACTAATACATATTATTTTAAAGAATGTAATAACGATAATTATAACGTTTAAAAGTTATTTGGGCAATCGCTTAAAAATTAATAAAAATAATTAAATAAAGAAAAATAACCATTGATAAGAATTTTACATTACTTTATCGAAGATCACAAAATGTATGTTTATAAAATTTTTGTGCATTCATAAAGACTATAAAATAAAATAAACTATTTAATGTAATTTAACCGAAAGATACAAAATGTATGAGTAAAAAATTCTTGCGTATTCATAAAAACTAAAATATAAGTATCAAACAATAATAATGAAATCAAATGATGCAAAAGATGGATTCTGCGATTAATAAATTTGCAATGAATAAGCATAACTTAAAGACTTACCGAATCAATACGGACGCAAACATATAATGCAGTGCTATATATTGAAATGAAATGAGTGACCGGTTGTAAGTTGTTATCACCGTACACAAATAGCACGAATGACGCGGCAAAAAAAAAAAAAAAAAAAAAAAAAAAAAAAAATCCAAAGCTGGGTGGGCTGGAGAGTAATTCTAGGAAAGATTCTCCTTGACCTTGCTGTACCGCCTTAGCGATACGAAAGCGGTATTTGTTTTGGGGGGAAGTGATGGAGGATATTTTTATGAGAAGTCCTTAAAAGCATGATAAATAAAATTCACTTATTTCTTAAATCATATATTTTTGAATAGCTGAGATTAAATTCTAACCTGGCTAGTGTTTCCTTTTCTGACTTTAGTTGCAGAATTTTTGTTTTATAAAGTTGTTTTCATTTTTACAAATTTGAAAAGAACGCTACCACAGGCAGTGTTGAATTCAGAGGGTGGCGATGGGGAGGGGGGGGGGCACTCCCCCCAGAGCAATGAGATGTCCTCCCCCTGAAGATTTGAGATTTTGTGTTTTTAATGGTCAATATGAACAATTCCCCCCCCCCCCCCCCCCGCCTAGAGCCGCAGAAATCCCTCCCACTGAAAAGCGTCCTGAATTCAACTCTACCCATAGGTCTAACATTAGCTTGCGACTTTCTTTGTACTTCATATATACATATATACATATGTGTTTCGTTCTCGCAAAAATGTACAGTCAAACTTATTTCTTTATTTATTATTATTATTATTAAACAAATAGCACTTGTAACTGACATTTTATTTATTTACTGTTATTTTTTTAAATCTAAATTTGTTCTGTAATTCTTCCGTTTTAATTAACATTAGTTTTCATGCAACTGGCATTGAATTAACTATTTTTATACATATGAAAAAATATATATGGCTTTAACTATAACTTTTATTAGTGAAATAATGATAATAAAGCAAATAAATATGCATAAATCATTAGGAATTTAATAGAGGCAAGGAATTTTATCTTTTTATACCTTTACACTGAATACACAACTTTAAATCTTATATTATTTTGTTTTACATTCATTGTTTTCAGTATGACGATAAAAAAATATCCATGCAAAGATATCGAAGATTAGTTTGGAAATATTATTTTATATTTTGTAAAAATATGTTAAAACTAAATAAAAATATCTAATCTATTTTGCTGCATTAAATATAAATCTCATAACGTATTTATATTTTTACTAAAACCCACATTTAAAGTAATTAAGATTAATTTAAAAGAAATGAAGAAAAAATACATTTCCTCTCTTTAAATAAATATGTCGGTTAGTTAATATTAGCCCTCTACTGTCTAAACGATGGGGATACATTAAATGCTTGCCGGAAATTGCCCTCAATGATTGACCGGTAAAATAAACACAACTGTTTTCTCGCTTCCGATCCCAAGCCTGTTTTGGTGATAGCTGCCGTAATTAACGGCGAGTCACTTACGGCACAGTATTGTTTGGCTACAAATGGCTTTAACTCACCCTGGCCGCAACGAAAACGCCATGCGGCCCGAAGTTAGGTGTTTGTTGGGTATAATAGCACATTAAGGTACCTACCTCTCCATGCTTTGGAAGACGCTTGAACAGCAAATAAGCATAACGTGCTTGTACATAGCTTGTCATGCTATTTCTCAATAAGCTGGCTGCATAGCATATTATGCTGGCAAGCATAAAAAAGCATATAATAGCACGGTAAGGTACCTACCACACCATGCTTTGGAAGAAGCTTAAACAACAAACAAGCATAAAATGCTTGTACATAGCTTGTCATGCTATTTTTCCCTAAGCTGACTGCATAGCATATTATGCTGGCAAGCATAAAAAAGCATATAATAGCACGGTAAGGTACCAACCACACCATGCTTTGGGAGAAGCTTAAACAACAAACAAGCATAAAATGCTTGTACATAGCTTGTCATGCTATTTTTCCCTAAGCTGGCTGCATAGCATATTATGCTGACAAGCATAAAAAAGCATATGATAGCACGGTAAGGTACCTACCACACCATGCTTTGGAAGAAGCATAAACAGCAAACAAGCATAAAATGTTTGTATATAGCTTGTCATGCTATTACTGTGTAAGCTAGCTATATAGCATGTGATGCTGGCTAGCATTGTAAAGCATATACTAGCATGAAAATCTAGCAGACAGAGCAATACATAGCAAAAACTAGCATATTTCTGATGCTAGTACTAGCAAGAATTTTGACCTGGGGTTCCATCGGCCATGGACCTCATGGCATGGATTGCCGAAGCGGCGGCACGTGCCCGGGAGACTCCTAGCCAATTGGAACGTGTTTCATATATTCCATGCGGCGCCGATGTGAAGCATGCATCACGACTTATGGGGCACATTTTGAGCACTTGTTATGAGTTGTAACATTTTTCATTTGTATTTTGTACTTCGGTTAAGTTTATATATATATATATATATATATATATATATATATGTATATATATATATATATATTTTTTTTTTTCAAAATTAATGATAAATTACTGCTTGAATGGCGCTACAGCAGCACATATCTAATGCAATAAAACATATTACATCATTTCAAAATGCTAAAACACCATAACTTCAAAAGGAAGGTGTATATCTGCAGAAAATTTTTTAAACTATAAAATATTTATAAAAACAAGAAAGACAGGTAAAAAAACAAAAACAGTCTGTTCTTCATCAGTGGGAGGACAGACAGAAAACTAACACCACCGTCCCACTTTTAAAATTTGCAGGTTTCTGAACACATGTTCACCCCGCATTCAATACTAAAAACTATTGTCATTTTATTAATATAATTCCATAAAAAACTAAAACAACTCAAATTAAAAACTAACAAACATAATATTAACCATACAAAAACAAAAAACTTTAATAAAAAGGTCTTTTAGAGGAATGCTTAAATTATCATTAAACTAAAAACAAAAGAAAAATTAAGAAAACAAGCATGAATGCAGAATAAACATGCGCCCCCCCAAACCCGCAAAATGAAATTTCTCAAAACATGAATACCTGTATAATGTTTCCTACCCGTCAACTATAAACAAATAAATTTTTCTTCCAAATCCATTATCAAAAACCAGAAATTCCAGGTCTGCAACTTTCCTTCGTTTCAATTCATCAATAGACACCCGTTCTTTTAACAAGACTTTAGGATGCCCATTTCATACAGAAAGATCCAGAAGGCTGCCATCACATGTTCACGCCGCCAGTCCACATCGTTGCCATTCACTTTTTAGAACTGTCTTTAAATAATATTTCAAAAACTTAATGGGATAACTGTTATTGTAAAATAAATTAGCCAATAACTTAAAGATCTGTTTATAAAAATTATTGTCTCTGCCACAAATTTTATTGAAACGTATCAATTGATTAATGATTATATTTATGTAAATTTTTTTATGCAAATTTGAAAACCAATGTGGCATGCTTCTAGTGAAAAAATTAAAACTATTTCTTTTATCGTACAAATCCTTCACTTTATGAAGTTTTAATGAGTATTTTTGATGTTTTTTGTATAAATGATGAATTAAATATAAATAGAGATTTATTTTCAAGCTTATGTCATTTCTGTTTTTATAATAATTATGTAACTTTTAACAATAATACCTTTAATCAAATATGTGGTATAGGGATGGGAACAAACTATTCTAGTACAGCAGCAAATTTATTTTTATTTTATTATGAATTTAAATATACTATGAAATATAATAAGTCTTTAAAGGTCTTTAGGTATATTGATGATATTTTGATTTTGAATTTTGAATTTTCTAATGAATATGATATTATATATCCAAATTGTTTAAAATTGAATAGAGCAAACAGTGATGATTATAATGCAGAATTTTTGGATATTTTATTCAAAATTATTGATAATAATTTGATTTTGGATTTGTACGATAAAAGAAATAGTTTTAATTTTTTCACTAGAAGCATGCCACATTGGTTTTCAAATTTGCATAAAAAAATTTACATAAATATAATCATTAATCAATTGATACGTTTCAATAAAATTTGTGGCAGAGACAATAATTTTTATAAACAGATCTTTAAGTTATTGGCTAATTTATTTTACAATAACAATTATCCCATTAAGTTTTTGAAATATTATTTAAAGACAGTTCTAAAAAGTGAATGGCAACGATGTGGACTGGCGGCGTGAACATGTGATGGCAGCCTTCTGGATCTTTCTGTATGAAATGGGCATCCTAAAGTCTTGTTAAAAGAACGGGTGTCTATTGATGAATTGAAACGAAGGAAAGTTGCAGACGTGGAATTTCTGGTTTTTGATAATGGATTTGGAAGAAAAATTTATTTGTTTATAGTTGACGGATAGGAAACATTATACAGGTATTCATGTTTTGAGAAATTTCATTTTGCGGGTTTGAGGGGGCGCATGTTTATTCTGCATTCATGCTTGTTTTCTTAATTTTTCTTTTGTTTTTAGTTTAATGATAATTTAAGCATTCCTCTAAAAGACCTTTTTATTAAAGTTTTTTGTTTTTGTATGGTTAATATTATGTTTGTTAGTTTTTAATTTGAGTTGTTTTAGTTTTTTATGGAATTATATTAATAAAATGACAATAGTTTTTAGTATTGAATGCGGGGTGAACATGTGTTCAGAAACCTGCAAATTTTAAAAGTGGGGCGGTGGTGTTAGTTTTCTGTCTGTCCTCCCACTGATGAAGAATAGACTGTTTTTGTTTTTTTACCTGTCTTTCTTGTTTTTATAAATATTTTATAGTTTAAAAAATTTTCTGCAGATATACACCTTCCTTTTGAAGTTATGGTGTTTTAGCATTTTGAAATGATGTAATATATATATATATATATATAAAGGTCATTTTACACCGTTTGTTATCTTTTTTGCGTCACGATCGCGTTTCTGACCTCCCAGTTCCGATGCCATGCTCCTCATGGCCTGATACGCACACACGTGCCGATTGCGCATGACATTTTAACCATCCTGTATATAGACTGTCAATACATACAGCGGTCGCATTGTATAGGGAAAATTTAATTGTTCCTACTACTATTTTGAAAATAATATCTTCATCGTACTTTTTGATAGCGTACGTTAAATAAATTTATCATAAAGAATACTGATTAAGTGTTCTGGTATAAAAATAAAATTTTCTCTGTATAATGCGATCCTTGTACATAGTTACTCTTTATAAGGTTTGATATTCAGTACCTGATTTTTAACTGGCTTTATTAATTTTTATCTAATGCACTATAATTGAACTGATCAAACACTGTATAATTTCACATTGTAAAGAATCATTATATATATATTTTTTAATTCATTAAACTTATCTGAATATAAACTAGATTTTAAAAACAGCTACAGAAAGAAAAAAGTATTTCGAAATGTAGTAAATGACGAAATTCACCAATTTGCCCATAATAAACTGAACTTTGATATTTACTTTGTAACTAAAAAAAGATGGATTGATAAAACGGCTACGAAACATCTATCGAACGTATTTAACAATCTTTAAATAAACATTGAAGATATAATGAATTAAAAAATGAAAATATCTTTTTCTCTTTTCTGAATTGCCTACGAAAATTTTACATGATATTTGTTTTAACCTATATTTTTGGTAAAATATTAATCCATGCTGTCTGTTACCGTTGTATAGAATACTTCATGGGATTTTACATAATGAAATTGTTAAATAAATTTATTGATCTCCATGGAAAAAACGTTTTAATTGAAATTATATTTTTAAAACATACCTGAAACAAATTTAATAATCTCAGTATTTACAAGACGATTAAATTTAAGATCAATTAGGGAAAGAAGCTTAATGAAACATATGGTTAATATCTAGCAAATTAACACCGAGTAAAAATATACTAATTTCAAATGCTAAAAGATGTAAATTAAATCTTTTAGACCGTCAAAATACGTTTTATTCGACTGTTGACATGTTTCGATTCACCCTGTGTCATTTTCAAAACAAATAAATAAAACTATTCCAAATTTGCACGGTCTATTAAACGCCATCATTCATTTTTCCACGTATTCTTTCATACTATGCATTTTATTTTTATTTTATTGGATGTTTATTTTATTTTTATTTTCATAACCATTGAGTAGCTCGAGCCATTATTTTGGTAAGTGAAATGATGCGGCAGCGTTACATATTGATTTTTTGCGCGTTACAATCTGTATGGTTTCCCTAAACAATGGACGAATCCAAATTTGCACGGTCTATCACACGCCATCATTCAGTTTTCCATGTATTCTTTCATACTGTGCACTTCATTTTTTATTTTATTTGGATGTTTATTTCATTTTCATTTTCATAACCATTGAGTAGCCTGAGCCATATTTTTGGTAAGTGAAATAATGCTGCAACGTTACATATTGATTTTTTGCGCGTTACAATATATAATAGCTTCTCTTATAATAGATGGATTATCATATCTTATAATTCTCTAATTAATCTTATTCATATCTTATGAACGAACTTATTTCAATGTATGAAAAAGGCTATATTTTACATACATAATAAGCGGTAAAATTTATACGAAAACTCTGGTGTCATTGTGGCATTTGAGAATTAAAATTAAGTCTTTTTCATAAACATACCACCGCCCTTGAAAAGGTTAAAGAGTATACACTTATTTCTAAAGATACCGTTTAAATTTGAACGATAAAATAATTCATTTATATGTACAAAGTGATGTGATTAATCGTTTTAACCGAAAATCGTCACTTAGACACCACGCTCAAGGGTATTTAAAATTTAGAAAAATAAATCTGAAATTTTCAAACAGAAGTTAAAAAAAAATCTGTCTAAAATTTTATCAGCTGATGTTAACCCTTAAATGCGTGATTTTTTCATTTGTTTCGAAAAAAATTAATATATGAATCTCTGGAAGGTTTTATTACACAGGAAATATAACGAAAAAAATCAGAGATGCATTTTCATATATTACGTCAATCTTTTCTTCTGTTACACATCTGCAATACAAGTAAAAAATACTGTCGTGCGGCTGTTTTACGCTAAAATATTGCAAAAAGTAAATATTTTAATAAGTATGTCTCCAAATACCTTATTTTATATAATTATTTATTTTATAAAACTTAACATTTAACCCTTTAATTCCCATGATAGAATTCGTTCTAGAAATCACATAGTTCAGATAATCTGACTTTATAGCAGAAAGTTTCAATGGTTAATTTCGCTTTATTTAAAAACGGAATGTCTGTTATTAATTAAAGCAGATATTGCTATTTTAATTTTCTGGTGTGAATTACGTACATACGAATATAAAAATTCTATTAATTTCAATACGCTGTTGTTTGCATATCTGCAAAGCTGCGCATTAAAGTGTTAAGAAAAATCTCTTTTCAAGCTTTTAACGTATTCTTAAGATACTCTGCCTACGGTTTCAGGATTTTATCGCTGTTTTATAAAATTTACCTTTTAACATTTTCCAACAATCTGAATGCAGTTTGACTGCCGTCTGTATGTCTGACAATAAAACACTCGGAAATAAACTCATGTTTTATGACATCATTATATGTATTCGAGGTTTATTATAGAATGTTTGGTATAGAAAATGAGTGTGTAGCATTTAAAGTTAGTTTATTGGGACATACATAATAATTCCTTTGCATTATTATCTATTATGGAAAAATTGTTTGCGGTGCATTTTATTACCCCTTTCCTGTGACGCTTGAACTCAGTTCGGGCAACGCAAATTCGCCAATTTTGGTATGCCCGACCTGAGTTCGAGCAAGAGAAAAATAGGTGTTTTAATTTCGTGAATCCCGAACTCAGTTCATCCAACTCATAACATGTATTTTACCAGTTTCTCAACAGATGAGGTTACTTTCGCGAGAAAAGTTCGGTAGTTTCGTGCCATTTGTCGGATTGCTGTCGGATTTCTGACTTTACACCGGAAAGTTTCAATGGTTGAATTCGCTTTATTTAAATACGGAATGTCTGTTATTTATTAAAGCAGATATTGCTATTTTAATTTTCTGGTGTGAATTAAGTACGTGCGAATATAAAAATTCTATTAAATTCAAAACAATGTTGTTTGCATGTATGCAAAGCTGCGCACTAAAGGGTTAAGAAAAATATCTTTTCAAGGTATTAAAGTATTCTTAAGATACTTTGCCTACGGTGTCAGGATTTTATTGCTGTTTTATAAAACTTACTTTTTTAACATTTTCCAACAATCTGAATGCAGTTTGTCTCAGGCCTGCATGTCCGGCAATAGAAAACTCGGAAATAAACTCATATTTTATGACATCATTATATGTATGCGAGGTTTATTATAGAATGTTTTGTATAGAAAAGGAGTGTATAGCATTTAAAGTTAGTTTATTGGGACATACATAATAATTCCGTTGCATTATGATCTATATGGCAAAATTGTTTGCGGTGCATTTTATTAACCCTTGCCTGTGACGCCTGAACTCAGTTCGGGCAACGCAAATTTGCAAATTTTGGAATGCCCTACCTGAGTTCGAGCAAGAGAAAAATAGGCGTTTTAATTCCGTGAATCCCGAACTCAGTTCGTCCAACGCATAATATGTAATTTACCATTTTTTCAATAGATGAGGATACTTTCGCGAGAAAAGTTCGGCAGTTTCGTGCCATTTGATACTTTCGCGAGAAAAGTTCGGCAGTTTCGTGCCATTTGTCGGATTTCTGTAATTTTGCAGTAACAAACAAAATTAAAGAGATTTTTTTTTTTTTTTTTTTTTTTTTTTTTTTTTTACATTTTTGGTACGTTTTTCTCAAATATATTCCACAGGCAAGGGGTTAATAGTACATAGTTCAAACGTAATGAGATTGATATGTATCAGCGAGACGAACTACAACATGCTTTATTAGAAGGATTAATAGTATTAAATAAATAGCAATTGTAGTTCGTTTACAAGGACATAAAAAATAATTCACTACATTATGATCTATGTGGGAAAAACCCTTTTCCTTTCCATTTTAAGTGTTCTTCAAAAATGATGAAATTACTGATCTGAACTTACAACATCTTTTCTATGGATGGATTATGGAGTGCATAACGTTTACCTTTCATTTACAGAGACACATAAAATTATTCTGTTAGAGAAGTACGAAAGATTGGCAATTACTGGAAGTGCATTTTCCGACATGGTATAATTTTTTTAAATTATTCAGTTTTTGAAAATATTACAGGATATGGATCATACGCTAAATATGAATTTTTATTGCATAACGTGTTTTTAAGTTTCTTAATAATCGGTGCAATATGCATGATTTTTCGTTCTTATTAATCCAAAATGGGTGGATCAAGCATATGCGCTCAAAAGTCATACTTTAATCTTTTATCTGAGTGAGATAAGCTCTCATACTTGAACTCTAATTGTTTCTCTGTGATGGCATTCCTCCTAAACTGTTCAGCCGGTATTCATCAAATTCCTCAGTGATAGCCGTCCCTGGGATCAATGTTCTCGTAAAAACTCTGACACAAATGATGTTGTTAAGGAATAATAAAAGATCAGAAGTGACTGAAATGGCTTAAAATGTTCTGATGCAGCACCTTTGCCTGTTTCATCTATCAGACGCGACAGCATTTTATATTGAGTAACACTATTTAATTATTGCAATGAGAAACAAATTTACAGGAACATTTTCATTGTTGTATAAAAGTCGTGCTTTGTTAAACAAAAGATGCTATCTTAACAAAGGAATTATAAAATCTTCTAAGGCAAAACTTCTTTCGACAACAAAACTAATCTTAAAGTTCATTTTCAAACTAGAAATTATCAATTACTGCTTGATATCATCGGATGAATGTTTGTAAAGTAACTCTATCAGCTGAATTTTATGTAAATTCCGCATGCGCTTCCCCAGATACTGTTTTGCTCTGTTAGCTGTCTTCGAAATACTCAGGGCCAGAGGACACGAGTATGACGTCATCACTAAACGGCCGACTTCTCACTATTGTTGGAATTCACACTGGAAAAATTTTAATTGCAATTTTCTTTTATTTTATTTGTGAAATATCTGTCATCTTATAAAACAATAATAACTATTTAAACGTACTGGTGAGAGTTCGAAATCCCTAAATAAATATTCAGCCAGATGCGGAATGCCTCAGTGGTGGTGGGTGATTTTTTATTGGGGGGGGGGGGGGATTTTGAATTCTCTTCAGTAAGTTTAAATTGTTATTATTGCTTTATTAGATGATAGATCTTCCAGAAATAAAATAAAATAAAATTTCTATTTAAAATTTCCCGGTGTGAATTCCAACACTACTGAGAAGTCTGTAGATTAGTGACGTCATACTCGTGTCCTACGAGGCTGACGAGAAAGACAGGCTACCGCGGTGGGTCCGATTCTTATTTTTTTACAGACCGCAGAAGTCACGTGATGCTCTTTTCGCACATCTTCATTGGTGCATTCGAGCATCACGTGACTCCAGCGGTCTGTAAAAAAAGAAAAATCGGACCCACCGCGGTAGCCTACCTTTTTCGTTAGGCTGGCGTGTCCTATGGCTATGAGTATTTCGTCGGCAGCGCTCAAACGAATAAGGGAATTTTCATAACAGTGAATTTGAAATAGAGAAAAATAAATCTGTCATTTTTTACATTTTAGTTAAGCTGTAATCAAAATTTGAAGCTAAGGAGTTAAGCAAAAACATACTTCAAATCTATTTATATATTATTATTTTACGTAGTCTCAAATTTTGTGTGAATTTCATTTCTGTTTTTTAAAAAATCTTCTTATTTTTCAATTTCACATTGAACAGTCTCTTGTATGCGTTAAAAGTTTCATTTTCATATTTTCCTTAAATCTTTAACACTTTATCCAATTTTAAGAAAAAAATCCTTAAGAGATTATCAAATACATGTGAAATTGGGAAAATGAATTTGTCTGCTTTCCAGTTTAACATAACAACGGATGTTCTACATTTCTGCTTCTGGTATCATAATTTCAACTCCAATTCTTAAAAATTACTTTTCTTTTTCAAAATGACGCATCACACGTTGGCTTTAAAAAAAGGCAATAGTTTGGTATACCGTCAGAAAAAAAACTCGTCCTTATAAATTAATAATTCCACACTTTTAAAGAAATAATTTTCGTGCAGGTTTTAAATATGTTTTTTTCCGTTAACCCTAGATCTACCGGGAATTTTATTCAAGGTTTAATAAAACGTTCTACACCAGAATTTTTATTTAAAACTATTTAACTTATTTATTTACCTTATTTTTGTCTGGTTTATATACTTAGTTTATTTTAAAGAAATTTCTGGTTTGAATGAATATTTTGTATGTACCTGTCGGGTCCAATGGACCCGTCTGGTAGACGGAGGGTTAAATCATTCCGAAAGTCTGAAAAAGAAGAAAAAATACCCTCTATTATTTGCATGCATGCGTATTGCCTCTACTGATACTAAAGTTCGAATTTATTTTTTAAATTAAAGAGCCGAAAATTCAATAAATTAAAACTTCTAATTTATTTAAAAACAAATGAACAAAAATAATGGTTTCGAATTTAACAAATTAGCAATTTTCTCATTTATTTGAAAATTTTTGCAATTTATTTTTCAGAGTATTAAAAGGATATTCGAATTTAAAATATATTCTAAACGAACGGATTCGGAAATGATATAGTATTTCAAATAACTTAAAAAAAATTTACTGGACAAAGCAAATATTTCTTCTCGAATTTAATTTAAAATGTAATATTCATATCTTACATCTAACAATCAAATTTTGTCTTATTTAAAATTTGTCTAATTCACATTTTTATCATCTATTATTCTATGTTAATACACCAACCATTATCTCATGACGACGAAATCTCACCGCAATTAAATTTGCGATCTTTCTAAACAAGAAATTTATTAAGCCATATCCTATCCCCCAATTGAAGAAACCCAAACCTTCCTTTTAAACTCGACCTGTAGAGCGCGGTCACTAGCATAGTGGTTATGATACTGGATATGAATCAATCCGGTCAGTGGTTCGCCCACAAGGTCAGCCACAGAAGAGAGAGGAGTATCTATACAGGGTGTTTCATAAAGGATGGGCAAAACTTTACGAGGCGATAGTACACATCAAAACAAACAATTTTCATCAAAGAATGTATGGTCGGAATTAAAATGCCAGAAGGAGCCAAAGGAGATATTCAGCGTTGCCAATGGGCTACTCCTTTTTAATTCAGATCTATTGATTGGCACCACTTTTTTGAAATGGTAAAATTCCCCACCTTTTAGCCTCAATTAATATGTCATTAAATAAGGCGAATTTTATCATTTCAAAAAAGTGGTGCTAATCAAGAAATCTGATTTTAAAAATAGTAGCCCACTGGCAAAACTGGATATGTTGTTATGCGAGGCAAAAACAAGCAAAGAACGAATAAGTGACAAAAGCAAGGTGGGAATTTCCTCTCCGTACAATCGTTGAGTCTCTGAGCCATTTTTATTTGCAGTTCCGCACATAAAATGTATATCAGCCTTTTCACTATTAGTGAGGAACAACACCTTCCATTACGTTCCTACTGCGATTGACAGTTGCACACTCGGATCAGTAGCTTTTATGTATTAATCGGAGCGAAATTTTGCATACGCGTTCTTCTTCTTCCCCATATCACATTTGCATGCTATTATAGTAGTTTTTCTCCCAATATCCCCCAATAGGAATGGAGCTTTAACGTTTGGATGGACCAAGTCAGCGGTGCGAGTGGGCTACTTTTTTTTTCTAATTCAAATTTTTTGATTGCCACCAGTCTTTTAAATTTTATAATCCGCCCTGTTTTCACCTTATTTAATTTACCATTAGGTAAAGCGAACTTCGCTATTTCAATAAAAAAAAAAAAAAAAAATGGTGAAAATCAATAAATCTGAATTTTAAAAAAGTATCCCGCTGGCAACACTGAACAAAGTTTCCAAATGCGCTAGCTCCTTTGCGTTTTATTTCCGACCATGCACTCTTTGATGAAAGCTGTTTGTTTGGATGTGCTACCACTTCTTAAAGTTTTGTCCATCTTTTATGAAACAAACTATATATATTACGCTATCGTATGTGGCACAGAAATCACGATTATTCGTTAATTGTTTAATGGCAACATCCGAAAGAAACGCATCTCATTCGTTATTGAACAGCATTTAATGCATCTCCATAATTATAAGTGGGGTTACCATAGGGGGGACCCTGTTCTGCTGTCATAAGTGACACCAACTTGGTGATATCTCTAATATTTCGCCAAATTCTCATAGACTTCCATTGTAAACCAATGGGGTTTAATTAATTACAAAAAATTAACAAATTGAGATATTTTAATGCAACAAAAACTAATATTAGAATAAGGGATTATATTGAATATATTTAAGGGAGTCCAAGTAAATTAAATTATGAATAAAAGTAACATGATACAATGCTTAGCATGCTTTCCCAATTAAGGGAGACCAAACTGGTCGCCAACGGCGGCTAGTTTTTTTAAACTTCTTTATTCAAATGACGAAAAATTTGTCTCCTACAATGGAGAAAAGAAAGGGGCGGAAGTTTCTTCTATTGGCAGATATTTTCTCTCTTGTCACAGAGAAGAATGAAACGGCCATTCTTCAATTCACGGAAATATTCTGAAATCTCTGCTGCCAGGAGTATTTACGTGAATTGAAGAAATTATTTCTAAAAGTGTACTTTTCAATTTCTGCTGGTCATAAAATGCATACACACTACAAGTGACAAATTACTCATTTTTCTCACAATATAGTAAACGAGGAAAATTCTTCCAAATTTCTACATCTGTGATTTACACAAAATCTAATCATAAACCTATTAAGATATTCAATGTTTCTGATTGTGTTAGAATTTCAGACCCGTTTCTTGAAAAGTATTTTATTAACCCATCATGCTGAATCACTCGTATGCGCACAAAAGACGTATTTTACTCTAGTGTTTTGTTTAAGGCTGTTCTTAACTGCTCTGCTCAACAAGCGAAAAACGTTTTGACATATTTACAAATTCATTTTTTAACGGAAAGATATAAAATTGGAAAGCCTGGCCATGGAATAGATTTGGAATTGAACTATTTTTTCCATTTTTTGATCAATCAATTACCTATTCAGTTATAAGCTAATTCGATCACGTGACAAACCCGTTTTTCGCCCGCTCTTGAGTGCTCTTTCTCCCTGCACGCGGAAATTCGGTTCAAAACGCCCACTTTCACATTATTTTCCAAAAGATCTATTGCGTTTGCGAAAAAACGGAAAAAAACAGCTCGATTACATAGTTTCTGAACAACAACACCAGCTAGTTTCATGCATTTTCGAACAAAAATAAATTAAAACTTATGTCAGAAACTTGCCCTTTTCGATTTGAGAACACCCTTAATTACATAAACAAATTATCAAAAACAGTTTCACAAATGCATCTTATTCGGAAATACAAACTACTAGACATTTTCACCTTGCCGCCAGGTTTTATCAAAATCTAATATATAAAAATGAAAATTTGTCTGTCTGTCTGTCTGTAATGATATATAAATCCACAGTTTGGAAGCCAGAATTGTGAAATATTATGTACAGTCGTGGAAGAAAAAAGTAAACACCCCCTACTAACTCTTCGACAAATTATCGTACACGGACGTTACTGGTACCGAATGATTGGAAATAAAGTCTACTTTTAAATGATGTATATAAAATTTGCTTAGGGGGCCATCTACATATTAAAACGAACCCAAACCTCATTTTTTTCAATGGCAATACCCAATTTTAACGAGATATTTCAAATCTTCGGTTCAAACTATGCCCAGACACCAAATTTCAAATCATTTGAATGATAAGTTTTTGAATTATAAACATTCAAAATTTAGTACTTCTAATGTTAAATTTCATTTTCATATATTTATTTATATCTCCTGAAATTATGCTCCTAATGTGCTAATTTTTTGTGTAGCAATAATACTAATGTGCCCAAACATAAATACGCTGAATTTGCAATTTTTATAATTTTATGATATGAATTATGAATTATGAAATTAATATTCGAAAAAATTATGAATTGCAACCCACAATTTTTTTGATGGATTTAGATTTATTAAGTCCTGCTTTATGAAAATCCGAAATTTCACATTTTTCTTCCAAATAGTTTTCAAATTATGCTTAAAAACGGCAAAATGATGGTTTAAGGGGCCGTCTATGATAGAAGTGAGTAGATATTTCGAAATTTCTTCTGCTGTCCCGTAATGTCTAACAGGCTTCATTGACTGCTTAAGGTGCCTTGATCAAGAAGGAGGCTCTCTCGGTTAACAATCGACTACGGAACTTCAATTTGGATACAGCCCTTAAAATACGCACGTTTTATAATAATTAAATTCTCGGAAACTTATGGTACGAATTGCATAAAAATGGGTTTTCAGGCTAATTGAAAGGTGTAGAGTTCATTTATGCTGTCAGAATTGGGTATTGCCAATGAAAAAAAATGAATTTATGGTTTGTTTTTATATGTAGATGGCCCCCTAAGCAAAATTTATATACACTATTTAAAAAGTAGACTTTATTTTCAATCGTTCGGTACCGGTAACTTTCTTCTACGATAATTTGCTCAGGAGTTAGTAGGGGGTGTTTACTTTTTTTTTTTTTTCCACGACTGTACATGTGTATTGAAATACGGCCGTGGTAACTAAAGAATCCGGAATCGAAATAATTTATAGTTAACTTTTAATTAATAAAAAACCTCCAATTTAACAGTAATTTCCTATCAAATTTAAACATTTTTCGTTATAGCAGCTGCCAACAATTAAAAATTCACAATAATATCCCCTTTTTATGTTCAACCCGTAATTGCGCGCGTTCACTGAAAAAAAAAATGGATTCTCAAAATTGAGTAAAAAGTACTCATTTTTAAATACGTCACATACTCAAAATAGCTCCGATCCAAGTGTTAAATGTACTCAAAATTGAGAAACACATGTACTCATTTTTGATTCTATGGATGTGTTCAAATATGAACCCTTATGTACTCATTTTTGATCTTACGCATGTGTTTAAATATGAAGTGTTTATGTACTCATTTTTGATTCCATGTATGTATTCAAATAAGAACTTAAAAGTAAATGCTGTCTGTTAAATATACATTACATCTTTTTCTTATTTCATGTAATGATGTGTACCTCAGTAAGTACTACATTAATGCAAATAATTAATTATGCACAGCATTTTAAAATAATTTAAAAGTGTTTGAAAACACCGCTTCTGTTATAAAAATATGAACTAAAACAAGATGGCGTTTAAGATGGCCGATTAGTAACACGTGCGAAACCAAAATGAGATACTGGGCTAAAAGACACACATTTTATATGACACTTTCAAAACTAAACTAAATTAAATGGAAAAAAAAATGTTTTCTTGTCAAAGCCCCCCTCCCCCCCCTCCCCGAGACACTTTACTACAGATTAAACTTAAAAGTTTCTGACATTTTTTTCACGCTCAAAATTATTAACAAGAAACATTTACATTGATTGTTTACTAAGGAAAAATAGCAAAATTATTATCAAGATACGCTAAACAATTACTTTTATGACAAGAGCATTGTTTCCAAGCACTTTTAAATCATTTTAAAATACTGTTCATAATTTAATATTTACATTAATGTAAGATTTACAGAAGGTACAGCTATTTATATTAAACAAGAAGAAAAAGTATTGAATATTTAACAGAGAGCCTTTACTTTCAAAGTTGTCGCGAAATATTGAAAATTCCATTTTTCTAATCTTAGTTTTTACGAACAAATCAATCTCACTTAGTATACAAACCAGGCCGAATTTTCGAATCACTGATAAACAACAACAACAACACAATGTAATCTTACGTATTATAAAGGAGATACGGGATATAGTTCCTTCAAAGGAATAAAAATGCAATATTATACCTCTTATTTCCACGGTATATTACATTGTTTTCCGATTAAAAGACATCTTTTAAGCCAACTACTACAAAGTACAAAATTATCGTTTCGTTTGGGTTTGATAGCATGTGATGTATCAAAATTGAGAAAGCATTAGGTTCATTTTTGATCCAAACATACTCAATTCGATATGAGTACATCGATTTACTCATTTTTGAGTACTTCATTTTTTTCAGTGTTCTTTAACCAATGTGAGATATACATATTACGTAAACCACGCTGCAATACTAAAAAGCTGTAGCGTTTATTGCGATAATTACTTTACCTCACATGCAAAAAATTAGAGATATACATATTACGTACGCCAAGCTGCAATAATAAAAAGCTCCGGCGGGAATTACGATAATTCTTTTACTTCACATGTAAAAAATTAGAGATTATTTAATTGCGCTTAATTATTACAATTTCTTTTAAAATAAAGGCAAACATTTTATCACAAACATGAACAAAACTTTTTATTCTATTTATTGGCTTATTCCAAAAATATCGTTTTATCGTCTGCTGCCATAGTAACATGATAAATTTAATTTCATTAAGAAAATACGCAGTTGTAGAAAAATATTTTACTAAATCGGATAGTTATTTTTAATTTTGGTTTTAGAACAAAGCGATATAAGTAGGTGTCTTATCTAAAATGGGAGAGGTAACCGCAAGATTAAAAGCGAGGTCACATCAATCAAGGTCGAACGTCACGTAGCGGACGGGGTGAACTACAGAAAGATATGCCTAACTGTTTTCTTCTTTATGAATAATCTATTAATTGCACATCTATGAAATAACTGCGCAAGCGCAAACGTCGTGTTTTCATTTGTTTGTAGCATTTATATTCTGATAGTAATAGAATATTCTATTATTTTTTATTCGTGTTTTTTCTTGGCTTATTTATTATAGTTAATTATTTAAATAAAAACCGTTCTTTTTAGAACTAATATTATTTGTTAAAATGGCAAATGTTGGCCATAGAATAGCTGTAGTTTTCGAAATTGTAAGAAAATTATTTTTCTTATAGAATTCATATATATCCTTTTCCAAAGAATAAAACAAGTTAGTAACGTATTTTAACTTTAATTTATTAAAAAAGATAAAATATTATTTAATATATATATTATCAAATGTTGTTGATTTAAATACGCTCAATTTTAATTATTTTCTTTTAATGAAATGAAAAAATGACGCAAAAAAATTAGTAAGTAGTTAATGTGTAAAGATTGAATTTTGTAGTCTTATTTTTTACTCAATTCTTGGTATGCTAAAGTTATAAAAAATGTACACAGTTGTATTCCCGATGAGAATACAACGTTTATGAATGTTTAGAATATGTATAGAATTTAATTATAAATAAAGTATTCAATTTTAAGTCCTTTTGTTCGCTTATCAAGCGTAAACGATCAATTTCCAATATTCTCTTAATCGCATTGCAATCATCTTATTTAACTAACAAAAATTTCATTCTTTTAATTTAAAACTCATCTCATTTTATATTTCGAATCACTTTAACTTAAAATGCTTGCATTAAATGTTGTACTATTAAACGAACAAGTATCTTCATTTATTTGTTTAAACATTTTGCGTGTCTAGGCAATAACTTCAATAATTTCCCTAAAATCGCCAGATTAAATTTTTTTTTTCAAACAGAATCTTTGTTAAAAATTCAATTACGAATTTCAGATTGTTACTTACTCACAGAAGATGAATCATGTTTGCCAGATTTATTGCAAAATATTTTTGTTACAGCTTGTTTTGATAAAAATATGCGTATTTTTTTTAAAAAAATAGCAATGTCGTTTTAGCTTAAGGGAAAAGGCAGTAAGGCTTTCGCAGCATTAGTGCTTTTCTACCGAAATTAAAATGATATTGCGACTATTTTTTTAAATGTACACAAGTTTATCAAAACAAACTGTAATAAAATAATTTTGCAATGAATCTTGTAAACAAGATTCATCTTCCATAAGTCCGTAAAGATTCAGAAAATATGCGCAAGAGATGCACAGATAGTAGATATTCTATCATAGAGTATGACGTCATACTGAAAACTTGCGAATTTGCATTATTCACTCCGTCCACCAGATGGCGCAGCTGTGTCAAAATACTCCAGATTCCAGTATTGACATTGTATGCTTAATATATATGCAGTTTTGTTTTAGAATTAAATTCACGAACTCCCGTGCATAGAATGGGCTAAACAGCTAGTATGGCATAAAATTCACCAGCTTAGATTAAATTAAAAACTCTGCAGAGCTATTAAAATAAGGTAGATTGGGTGAAGATGCCATAGTTTTTGAATTAATTATTTTAATAATTACTTGTTGTTTATATTTGTTATTCATTGATTTCTTGTTAAAGTTTATACTCTTATGTATGATTTAAAAAATTATTTCACTTTACAGATGTTATAGAAATCATCGAAAATTTTGTTTTTGTAAACACTTGGATTTCGGCATCTTACCTATGGGTATGGGTAAGATGGCGAACTATCTAGGGTTAAGATGCCTTATGGCGTTTCAATGTAAACAATAATTTTTGTGAAGCAGTCTAAAACCTATTAATGGGACGAATAAAAGTAACTTTAATATTTTAGACATACTAAAATTGTTAATTACTTAATATTTGGAAATTACAAAAATATGAATGTAACAAACGTTGGCAATATAATAAAAGAACAAACTAGTATTTATTTGTTATATAACTATTTATGTTATGTTAATATATTTGGTTGTGTAACATTTATTTAATATATTATGTTCTGCTTAACATTTAAAAGAATTATGGCTCTTAAGTATGCGTATTTTTAAATGTTATAACAAGTTTAACTACGTTAAAGCCACTGTGATAAAGTGCTTTCGAGTCAAGCTTTTTTGTTAATGTTTTTTCATATGCACCTTTGTTCTTTTTAACAATATCTCAGATCTGCTACAAAGTGCGCATTTGTTTAGGAACTTTGAGCAGCTTTTATATCAGCAACAGTTTCACTGAATACAATTGATCCCATCAGAATTTCGCGAGGATTTATTGCACTCTGCTAGACTCTCTGAACAATCATTCTCATTCACTTAAAAAAAAAAAAAAGCCTCGTGTTCTGAATCTTGGGAGGGAATTTAATAATCATCCATATCATCGTCAGTTGAAGATTCTGTTTTTCTATCCTATGACTTCTAATCTAATTCCTTTTTAGAAAGACTTGATACACGAGAAATTTGGAGTTGCAATTGTCACACCGATTTAGTTTGGCTTTTATAGGACTTTAAAATTATTTTTATTTGAATATTAAAATGAGAAAAAAAAAATGGTGAGAATTACGTCATATTTAAAACGATACATTTAAAATCTCTAATTTAAAATAAATTTCTTATAGCATCTTTATAAATTGTTTACTTAGCCATTTTATACAAGCTGACTTTAAATTGTTGGGTTGATCATATTTAATCAATCACGAAAGTAGCAGTTAGCTATCTCGACAGCAATTGATTTTGTCTTAAAATCCCTCAGCCAAAGAGGAATGAATGGAAACCTGATTACAGGAGATAGTCACTAGTAGTTTAATTACGATTTAATCTTCCGTAACCTCCGTAATCAGAACAGATTAGCGTGTTTTTAGAGTCTGCCGTGTCTGGATGGAGGTTGGCGAGCATAGCTCGTAGATGGCACAAACCCCTAGTTATCTAAAACTGTATTATATACTACCGATATTTACATTTATTAAAATTATTTATAGCTGTATTTAGCATAAATTTTTTAACAATGATTAAAATTAATAATTATTAAACAATTATTTATAAGGCCAATAAAGTTTATTTATAAGGTAGAATACATATAGAAACCTTTCACATTATGTTCTTCTTTGATTTTAATATTTCTTTATGTCATTTTAAATATTTAGAAAATTTATAATTTTAATCAATGATTTTTTTTAATATGTTGATTAAAATCACGATTTAATCACTGATTTAAATTATCTGATAAAATTGTTGACAAGTTAGTTTATAGCTAAGAGTAATTTAAACAATGAAGAAACAACCAGGCATTTGACCGCAACGTAAAATAACCGGCATCTTACTCCAAGGGAAAGCAATCAGCATTTTACACCCAAAAATTTTCGTAGACTCACCCCAAAGTATTGGGCAAGACGCCGGTGCCCCCCTCCCCCCCACACACACTGACGTGAAGAAGCGGGAACCGGCCAGTATTTATGCTTTGCAGTAAGGCCAGGTACCAGTACTCTCTAAAAACATCAGATTTATTTCTCTGGTGTTTAAACTAAGACTTATATAGGCAAATAAAGAAGTCACGTAACAGATTTTGGACACTTACCAGAAGTATCAAGACGAAATAGCAATAAAAAAGTACCACTTAAAAATTTTTTTAAAGAATGCAAATAGAAATTAAAATATCACTAGGGAACCCTCTTCCTTACAACTGAGCAGCGTTTCCCTACATCGCCTGCGCATATGAAAACTACGTAATACGGCATTTTGTACAACACAGCATCTCACCTCAAGTTACCCTATTTCATTTTTATTCTTATCGTGTCAAATTTTTATATCTGCCTATTAAAATTTACTTATCTATAATTACATGTATGATGTGCTCATAAGACGCATTTTACTTTATTGTTTCTTTTAATTACATGAGACGCAATTTATTTACCTGAGAAAATGTTCATTAACACTTTTGTACATTTATCTGATTAGGAAAAACTAACTTCGAGGTTTTCTCAAATTGGTGCCTGAGTTATTAAAATGTGCATCAGCTGAAAATAAAATGAAAACGCTTTAGAGCTATTAAAATATTCTATGGCTATTCTTATGGCATCAAAATTTCACTTCCGCTTCTGAAATATTTCTTTTCTAAACAATCATGAAGGCTCACTCGTTAGTACACAAAAGACGGATTTTACTTTACTGTGCTGTTTAATTGCATAAGTAAATTTCCATTTTATACATTTGCAAAAATTTTAAAAATGCATTTTATTGAGAAAAACAAACTTGCACAATTTTTTAAACGTTACCGTTGCAATTATAAAAATGTGTCACAATTTCATCATCCTAGATTAAAATAAAATCTCTCCAGAGCTATTAAATTATTCCATGTTTATGCTTATGGCGTCAAAATTTGATTTCCGCTTGATAAAATTTACTTTTAATAATCACGTGTACGTGCTCATAAGACAAATTTTACTTTATTGTTTTCTTTAATTACATGAGACGCATCTAAATTACCCGAGAAATTTTTCAATAGCAGAATTAGAAATTTATCTGATTGGGAAAAACTAACTTCCTGGATTTTTACACCTTGCTGCAGGAGTTAACAAAATGTGCCACAACTTCATCTGCTAAAATTAAAATGAAAACTTTTTAGAGCTATTAAAATATTCTATGTATATTAATATGGCATCAAAATTTCACTTCTGCTTCTTAAAATTTACTTTTCTATACATTGAGGACGAATCTCGCGTAAGTGCACATAAGAAGCTTTTTGTTTACAGTACATGCACAGTTTAATTACAGTAGCAAATTTCCATTAAAAATTTTGCAAATGCATTTTATTGAGAAAACAAACTTGCAGAATAACCTTACCGTAGCAATTATAAAAATGCGTAACAATGTAATCAGCTGAGATGTAAATAAAAACTCTCCAGAGTTCTTTAAAATGATCTCTGTTTATTCTTATAGCATCAAAATTTCACTTCCGCTTCTTAAAATTTTCTTTTCTATAGAATCATGGAGAATCACGCGTAGGTGCACGTAAGGCGCATTTAACTTTATTGTATTGTTGGATTACATAAGCATATTTTCCTTAAAAATTTTACAAATGCATTTTATTGAGAAAAACAAACTTGCAGAATTTTTTAAACCGTACATAGCAATTATAAAAATGTGTCACAAATTCATCAGCGGAGATTAAAGTAAAAATTCTTCAGAGCTATTAAAATTATTCTATGTTTATACTTATGGCGCCAAAATTTCTTTTCAGCTTCTTAAAATTTACTTTTCTATTCCATAATGACGAATCACGCGTATACACTCAAAAGACACAACTAATTTTTCACCCTCCAATTTCTGCTGAGCATAAAATAAAAACTCTTCAGAGGTATTAAAAATATTCTATTTTTACACTTATGACGTCATAATTTCGTTTCTGCTTCTTAAAATTTACTTTTATATTCCATAATGACGAATCACGCGTATTCACTCAAAAAACACAACTAATTTTTCACCTTCCAATTTCAGCTGAGCATAAAATAAAACTCTTCATAGGTATTAAAAATATTCTATGTTTATACTTATGGCGTCATAATGTCCTTTCCGCATCTTAAAATTTACTTTTCTATTCCATAATGACGAATCACGCGTATGCTCTCAAAAGACACAACTAATTTGTCACGCTCCAATTTCTGCTGAGCATAAAATAAAAACTCTTCAGAGGTATTAAAAATATTCTATGTTTATACTTATGGCGTCAAAATTTCATTTCCGCTTCTTAAAATTTACTTTTCTATTCCATAATAATGCCCCGCCAGTGGCTGAGAGGTTCTGCTCTCGAAGCTGGTAGACGGGAGGTGCTGGGTTCGAACCCAATCGCGCCCGTCGGCCTAACCGTTTCAGAGTTTTCGTGGTTTTCTTCGAAACCTTGGATTTCCATGCGTAAATACGGGTTAGGTTCCCTTAGAAAGAACCCCCACGGAGGGTACTCCCCCTAGGGCCCATATCCCACGAATAGATAATCGGCCGTGAAAAATCAACTCAACTCAACTATTCCATAATGACGAATCACGCTTCTGCGCTCAAATGACACAACTAATTTTTCACCCTCCAATTTCTGATGAGCATAAAATAAAAACTCTTGAGAGCTATTAAAAATATTCTATGTTTATACTTAGGGCGTCATATTATCCTTTCCGCTTCTTAAAATTTAGTTTTCTATTCCATAATGACGAATCACGCGTATGCTCTCAAAAGACACAACTAATTTGTCACCCTCCAATTTCTGCTGAGCATAAAATTTATCATCTCTACAGGTATTAAATTACGATTAAAATCTGAAGCACCGGCTCTATAACGACGGGCTTTCGGCATCGTGGAACAAATTTAGCGTGTCAAATATCCAGCGGGCAACTGACTGAAACATGCAAGGCCTTATTTCCATTAAATATAGCAAATACGCTGTCGATTCATCCCTAACGGCCGGAAAGACTGATCGAAGTTCATTAACCTTTGTACTTTTCAAGGAATTTGCAGCGAATAAATTTATATTCGTGTCGAAAAGCGTGCGAATCCATGGTCCTCGTTCAGAATTTAAGTCATAAATTTACGCCTCGATGTGCAAAACTCTTGACTTATACTACTCAATAACTAATAGCCTTTCGCTAGGGGAAATAATTTCGAGGATTCAATTGTTTAATATCGGAAAACAAATCATTTGTTATTTTATGCTAGCTTGGAAAAATGGGCCGATAAATACTTGTAAAGTGGGGAACACAGGAAGCATTAACTGTTATTTCCATCGCATTAACTTTACTTCAGATAATTGTTATCTTTCAGAAATATATTTGGAATATGAACATCCATAAATTTTGTAAATGCCTTAATATCTTATACCATACAATTTTGTTCATAAAAAAGGAAATGTTGGGGAAAAAATAATAATTTTTTTAAAAGTTTGATGAGATTAAGATAGATTAGCTGCTCATGTTAAAATAAATTTGTGTAAAAAAAGTACATTTTTAAACTAAAGCACATTCGTATTTTGCTGGTATTTATTAATGCATAAAAAAAGAGATTTGTCCCCTTCATAAAACAGCGAAGGCAGAACGGCGTTAAAAATATGATTTTTGTTTAACTTCAAAACGCATAGAAGAAAACAAGCTAAAAAGCAAAGAAACTCAAATATTTTTACCCCTTGTGACTCAACAACTCTGATTTGAAAATTTTTTACTCATATCTTTGAATACATCTTTATAGCTTGTAAAAAGGAAGTAAAGAAATTTAGAACATAACAAGTTGGAAATTGCGCGTCAAACGTCGCAAATTAGGTCCGTTCGTGCTATAACTAGTTTATTAATATTTTTTTCACCACATTTTGTACCTAATGTATATTTTAGTGCACTTCCTAAGTGCATATCAATTTCAATCTGTTCGAAAGGCTGTAACATCATTAAAATGCACTGGAAATAATTTTTTCCCATTGGCCGTAATGTAACGGAAACTTTTGAATGTCCTTATAATTGAACTATACATCCGATATTTATAAAATTTAAAATGACTCAACAAAATTTTGCAACAATTATATATTTAAAATTTCAGACTGTTCGGTTGAGTAGTTTTTGCGCTGTTATATGCGAACGGACGGACCGACAGACAGACGGACTGAACGACGACTATAGGTGCTACGTATTTATGCAATTACAAACGCACCTAAAAATAAGAAATTATTGTTTAAAAGATAGTTTTTTTCACATATGCAATAAATAGAAAATTATACACGTCTCATAAATATTTTCAATTTTCTAATTCAAAACCGATACGGACATACCTTTGTAAAAAATATATTTTTAGACTTTTTAATTTAACAAAATTTACGAAGTTCATTTTAGCAATAACGATGTGAAACTACTCAAATAGTAAATGAAGCTTTGACATGAAAAATTAACTCAGTATATTGTCGAGAATTCTATGATTAATTTATAATAACTTCTGTGTTGGTAGATAGCAGCAATAAATAAAATCTTCTTTTAACCCCTTCGCGGAGAGCATCTTTTACAGAATTGTTAATATTTTACCACCAGTTTTCGAAACAGAAATTTTTGTCTAATTGAATCGGGGAAAAGCCCTGATTAAATAAAGCAAAATTTGCAATAAAAATAACTGGTGTGAAAAATCAAGGATCCTGAGAACCTGATGCGTCACGTATACGCGACGCTCGTCCCGAAGGGGTTAAACGTTAAAGCGCATTGTGTAAGTAATATTAACATTTGGACATGTTGCAGAGATGTAACGCGGTGACTCAAATGGTTAATGGTACTGATCGGTTTTGTTATAAAGCAGTATAATCATAAACAATATATCATGAAAAAAATATATAGGAAATACTGAAATGTCTATTAGTTATTTGTCTAATATTTATTTGTTTAACCCTAGATCTGCCGAGAATTTTATTCAAGTTTTAATAAAACGTTCTACACCAGAATTTTTATTTAAAACTATTTAACTTATTTATTTACCTTATTTTTGTCTGGTTTATATACTTAGTTTATTTTAAAGAAATTTCTGGTTTGAATGAATATTTTGTATGTACCTGTCGGGTCCAATGGACCCGTCTGGTAGACGGAGGGTTAAGGCACTTTTAATCGGTTTTACCTAATTTAAAGATTTAATTTTTTCATGGCTGAGAGAATACATGTTCGTGGCTATGTCTATTTTCTGATTAAAAAAAAGGCGCAAGAAAATGAAGACAAAAAGATTTTTTATGGTTCATTCTGCCCTGATTGTGTTTATTTTGATATTGTTAAAAATTATCTCCTTTTATTTTGAAATGTATTTGAAAATGCATTTAATTGTCTTAGCTGTAAAATTTAAGTCTATTGGAATGTTTATTGTGATTGCAATACTGACAACAAGACAACTGAATCTAAAATAAAAAAAAATAGATTTTTCAAAAAATGATTGCTAATCTAGTTCTTTTTCATTTTTTAGAGCATAACTTTTCTTAAAGTTTTAAAATAGATTCTTATTCTAGTATTTCGCATCTTCTACCGAAAATAACAAAATAATTGAATCGTCTGAAGATTTTAAAAAATAAGAGGATTGTTCTAACGTTTGAATAGATACTATAAGAATGATAGTTTTCTCTACATATGTTTATACATTCCAAATTCTGCAACTTTTGTTGAACTGCAAAATGCAGATCATTAGTCTATTTCTATTCCAAATTTTCAATCACATTTTTGATATAAGTAGCAGTGTATATTCAGCAAAATCCCAGGGGAGATCTTTATCGTATTTAGAATATAAAAGCTCTAGAGTCCAATTTATTTTAAATTTTAAGCCTCTAACACTTTGAAAAATGTTCCGAATTCACTATTTGATTCACAAGAAAAGAAGAATATAATAAAAAAGTAGAAAAAAGCAAGTGAAAAGTATGAGCATTTGTATGTAAAATTTTGCTGGTGTTTTGATATATTTAGCTGTACAGGGTATAACACAAAGGCTGATTCAAGCTTTACTTTTCACTTGTTGGCAGTAGAGGCACAGCGTGAATTAAAAATGTGTTCAAATTAAGGAAGATAATAGTATTGTGTTAATTAAATGTCCCCAAATTGAATTTCAATAAGTACAACAAATTTTCAACAATTTTATTGAGACAAATAATACAAAAGTTAATTTAATTAACATTTTCAGTTTTGGGCACAGTTTTTGAGACGCCAAAATTCAATTACGCGACCCATATGTGTTAATGACTCTAAATTTGGGAAGCCTTATATTCCAATACCCTGCTCATTCCAATAACCGTTTATCAGGCTTTACGTCCTATCTCTATTTCTAATAGGACGTGAAAAACAAATGATTTAATTTCTAGATAGTTTTAATTCGAGTTATTGCTGATAAATTGTATTGTTTGTATGGTTAAAAAAAAATATTATGCTTTTATAAACAATTCTGAGTCAATGCATTTTTGCAACTAAAAATTATTATCGATAATGATTTATTGTGTCGTACCAATTGAATAAACAAAAAATAAACAAACTGTAATCATGTTTTGTGCTATTCCGAGATATAGGAAATAAGTCAGAAATTCTACGTGGCAAATTAGGAACTTTCATACTATGACTAGTTTTATAAATATTCAGATCTTTGTGCAATAGCTTTTGCATACTTATGCAAAAATGCATGAATACAAAATTTATTATGATTATATATATTAAATTCAGTAATATGGAAATAATAGGTCTCCATCATTAATATGACGTAATCACCATGGTAACCTGGAATCATTACGTATCATGGGATATCATTGAATTAATTACGTATGTTAGGATTTAATAGAATGAAGAAAACTTTTATTAATATCTTTTAAAGTTTTTTAAAAATCTATTTATTAGTTATTAATAGCTTTTAATATTTTTATATTTCCCTTCAAAAGAAAAAAAAAAAAATACAATTATAATGAAGGGTGTAAAGCTGAAAACTGCTTTAAAGAATCATTTAGATATGTATTTCATAAATGACACAGAGCATATTAAGCGTTTTTATAACAAGTTACTGATTTTGGATTTTATAAATAAAAATAAAAGTGACTTAGTGAAAAATAGTAGAAATATATTTAGGGATATTGTTGAAAAGCTGAAAATTCTGACCTAATTCGATAGTGAAATTAGTTTAAGAAAATAATTTACTCAATTATTTTATATTCCCCGTATAAGAACGCAAATCTTTATGATGCAATCAGTAAATTCTTATTATGAGTAAATGTAAGGCATATTTACTTAAATGTCACAGAATCTAAAATAACTTTTTATATTTATTTCACTAATGTTATATACGTCACTTGAATTTTAACCAATTGCTCCCCTATGACGATCTGTCATTGCTTTCATAACTTCTAAATCGTCATAAATGCTAATTTGATACAGTCTTTAGTTTTTTCTATCTTTGCAAGAAGAAGGTATTGGATTACTGGAAGTTTTCGACGAATTTACATGTTTTAGAGGTCAAAGATCCCGAAAAATATGCTTTTACAAAATGCCTGTCTGTGAGTCTGTGACTCTGTCTGTCGGTATGTGACACAAATTTGGTGTCCGCTTTATTCATGAACAAATGTACGGAATTTAATAAAAATTTAGATTCAGTAAGTCCCTGATACAAATTGGTGCTGATTAGATTTTGATGTAAATCGCTCACCAGGTGGCACTGCTATGCAACAATTTGCACGATTTTTACAATAGCGCTTTCTCAAGAACTAATGCACGGATTTTCATGAAAATTTAGATCCATTTAGTCCCTGATATAAATTGGCGCTGAGTAGCTTTTGGTATAAATCGCCAAACAGCTGGCGCTACTATGCTGCATTTTTCGTGATTTCTGCAATAGCCCTATCTCAAGAACTAATGAACGAATTTTCATAAAACTTCAGATTCACGTATACCTTGATAAATATTGCTGATTTTATTTTGGCGTAAATCGCCCAACAGTTGGCGCTGCTATGCTGCATTGTGCACGATTTCCGCAATAGCTCTGTCTCAAAATGCACGGATTTTTATCAAACTTCAGATTCAGTTAGACGTTTATATAAGTTGTTGTTGATTCGGTTTTGATGTAAACCACCCAACAAGTGGCGTTACTATGCTGCTTTTTTCAGAATTTACATTATTGTAGGTTCAGTCATATCTCATGAACTAATGCACGAAATTCCATATCTTTAAAATCCTCATGATGGGCATAGTTTGGCATTTAATTTTGGCACTGTGATAGCGAATTTTGAAGTATTAACGTGTATGGGAGAGAGGAAAATTTTGGGATTGACACATCCGACTAGTTTAATGATACTTTATTTTCGTAAGAAAAATAAACGCTGTTAGTATTTTTTAATATATATGGCTAGCTGAAAATTGCAAGAATATACGCAATGTTCAAATGAATTCGTGATTTTGTCAGGAAAAACTCAGTTTTTACTTGAAAACAGCATTAACTGTGATTTAAAAACTTAAGTTTTAAAATCATATCTTCCGATAACACAGCAAATCATCTTAATCGTTTAATGGTAAATGCTTGATATTACACATCTTGTTTGAGTATAATGATGTAAAATTCTATGGTATTCATTTTTAAGGGGGGAAAAGGGACTTGTATCTGTACCCAGTTAAAGGCCCAATATTTACATTGATATCTATTCTTGAACTTAATATAACTGTGAAAAATGTTTAAATTGATATTTGATATCATGCGCTTGTATTAAAAAAGTTAAACTCATAACTTTCGACTTATGACTCTTTAAGTTTAAAGAATCATAACTTTCGACTTATGACTCTTTAATTTTAAAGACACTCAACATTCTAGTATTTAAATACTGGATTTAATTGTTCCTGTAAATCATAATGAAGAATGTACAAAATCGGTGCATCTAAATATTTTATCAAAAACAGCAAATTCCTCATGATATTAAAAGAGAAAATATTGGACCATAATGTATTTTTTGTTTACAAAATAATTTAGGACTTTGAAATACTTTATTTTAAACATTCAGTTTGTTACTATTATTCCCACCAAGAATAAATTTTATCGTTGAAATATTTACAGAAACTTTGGTAAATTCCTAAAAATAAATACCTGGCCGCTGAGTATTTACCTTTCTCAGATATCTATTTGAGTATAGTATATAAATAAAATTTTCTTTTTCACATCAACATTTGAGAGAAAATATGTTTGTAAATTTTTTCTTTAAACTCTTTGAATGACTAATTGTAAATTTTAGTTTTAAATCATCATAAATCATCTTCGCAAATCATTTTCAAAATCATCTACAAGTATAAACATTACTAGTGTTCAGATTTGCATACATTTGTCCTCATACGAGGGGGTTTACAATAAGTTTTTGCCCTCACATAGGAATGATTGAGTGTAATTTATGAAATTGCTACATTTTATGAGTCTTTTTCTATATAGTCAGTGAGCACAGTTACACATTTTTGCAACCGGTATTTCAAAGAGAGGGGAAGGATGTATTCCAGGAAGCGCGATAGTAGACTCAAAGGGGGGCATTTTTCTAACTTTTATCGATCCCCACATGTGACATATTGTTGAAAAGGCCTGTGACCATTTATTCATGCTATGCACCTCCCGAGCCCCCCTGCCCAAATTTGCCCTCTGGGGCAGTTTTCTAAATTTTTTGGACATCATTCATGCCCCGCGTTGCCCCTGGGGAGGGGCTCGGGAGTGCATAACATGAATAAGTGTTCACAGGTCTTTCAAATAATATGTCACACGTGAGGGTCGGAAAAAGTTAGAAAAATGCCCCCCTTTGGTCTACTATCGCGCGTCCTGGAATACATCCTTCCTCCTCTCTTTGAAATACCGTTTGCAGAAATGTGTTACCGTGCACGGTTGTTGTATAGAAAAGTACTAATACAATGTAGCAATTTCATAAATTTCACTCAATTATTTCTATGTGAGAGCAAAAACTTATTGATACACTCTCGTATATGGGGCATTCTCACAATCTTTTGACTTTTGAGAAAAAAAATCTGGCGAAATTAAACTTGCTAAAATAACATTTTAATCTGATAGACGAATGCCTTAATGATTCAAAATAAAGAAAAAATGGTCAGCAGCGAAATTTTTTTTATTTAACTGAGGTTTAAGTTGAACTTGCGAGTTTAATTTTCCTTACCATTTTACCCCTATAACCTTTTATTTTCTTCTAAATTTTTACTTATAATGAATTTGCATAGTACCCACAGGACATTCAAATAAGAAATAATACAAATGTAGTACTTTTAATACAGAATTTTTGTATAACATTGTCTTAAAGGGGTGTTAAAGAAGGGACGGTAAGGTAAAAAAAGGGACGAAATGGTAAAAAAAGAGACGGTAAGGATGGAACGATAAGGAAAATTACCACCTGTTTTTAGGAAAATCATGTTAAGACTAAGTGATGGCAACAATGTTCATTGATTTTTAGAAACAGTTGTTAACATTGGATTAAATTATTATTATTATTATTTTATTTACCTCGAAAAGGGCAGGAATAAACCTTGGGGACGGTAAGACTACCATTAAAGCCACGGTTCTTGAAATTGATATTTATATGCTGATTTATATTCTGCAGTAAATTTCCTGTCAAAGAACATTAGATATTCTTTCTCTAGCATACTTCTGCATGACCAAAAACTTGAAAAAAATTCTGTCGCTGCATCTGAAGTGATTTTCTGTATAATTTTAGAAGAAGGATGGTAAAAATCTGAAACCAAGGGACAGAGTTCAAAAAATAATATCAACCCTAAAAAAGTGTGCAGATTAATTTTTAGCTACATATTTATATAAAACAATAGCTCCAGTTGCAGAAAAAAATTACATCGAATTATTTTTATTGAAACAATTTTATCCAGACAGCTCCAAACTTCAAAATCAGCATCAGGGACACGGGACGGTAGATGAGTTTTCCATGTGTTTTAACCCCCAACATCGTCCAAAACTTATTTATCTCGCTAATATTGTTGTTCAATCATGCACTGGGATGTTCCCAAGTATATGAAATAAAAAAAACACACAAAAAAGTGTATTAAATAAAAAAATATTATTCAGTGACATGAAAGTTAAAAGATTGTGAGAATGCCCCATATTTCCTTTTATAAAACAAAACTTTAAATTCTTTAATTTAATGTAGTTATAATTATTCCTTGAAGTAAAATGTTTAAATCACTCAATTTTTCAAATATATCTGTCAGTAGGCATAATACATTGCGAAAAATCAACAAAATCTGATTTTTTTTTATTTATAATATAAAACTTCATCTTTTATCTATAAAAATTTGTATAAGCATTGTTGTTTTTATATCGACCATACATCTGCTCATAGAAAAGAAGAAAGGAAATTGGAATTCTTATGCAAATATATGACTCATAAGGGCTTAGCATTTTATGAAATTAATTACTTTCATAGCAGCGAAAAGCACAACTTTTACACCAGGTAAAATGTTATGGGGTACGCGTACGTCCATATGACCATTCAATGCGTAAAAGTATCCCATTCGACTTTTGATACGACACTATGAAATATTTGTGTAACGTTATTCCATAAAATTAGTGGCAGCCTTGTTGCTTCCATTTTATTGAGTAATTTAACAGATATAACTTGTGTTATGATATAATAATGTGTGATTTTACACCAGTTATATGTGTTTAAATTACACCATTTTATAAGTAAAATTACTCCATAAATTTGAGGCAGCACACTGTTAAAAATATCGTGAAAAATTACCTCTGTTTTTAAAGGCTATCTATTTTTTAACCAATAAGATCGCTACAAAAACACCTATGGAGCGCTCTCATTGGTCAGAAAATAGATGGCCTTTAAAAACAGAGGTAATTTTTCACGATATTTTTAACAGAGCATGTTCCACTATTTGTATGGAGTAACGTTACGTAATTTTTTTTACAATACTATACTCAGGCATCGTAAACAATTTCGTCAAGACACCGATTCAAATACTCTGTTTTTATTCCATATTTAAAAAAATATACATATCAACCTAAAAGCAAATGTCTTCCACTTTCACGGGATTTGCCAAAGGATGGTAGAACAATTTTTCATGTATACTTCCTACGTACACATATCTCAATAAAGTAATAACTGTATCAAGTTATAATACGTTTTGTTTCGCAAAACATATAACAGAACTGGTCTATTTATATTATTATTAAGACTAATAATAAGCTTCTAGAATGTGTCAATACTGTTTTCAATATTTCATCTGAAAAGAATATCCGATAAAGCAATTTTCTAAATATGGCCTCATATTTTTTCCTTTGAATTATTTTATCAATTTTATTGAGACAAAGAATACGAAAGAAAGTTAATTTAATTACAATTTTCAGTTTTGGTACAGTTTTTGAGACCCTCAAAATTTAGTTACGTCACCCCATATGGGTTCACAACTCACAATTTGAGCAGTGTTGCCAGTGGGCTACTTTTTTTAAAATTCAGATATCTTGATAGGCACCACTTTCTTAAAACAGTAAAATTCGCCTTATTTGATGACCATATTAATTAAGGCGAAAGCAAGGTTAATTGTACCATTTCAGAAAAGTTGTGCCAATCAAGAAATCTGAATTTAAAAAAAGTAGCCCACTGGCAACACCGAATTTGAGAAGCGTGATATTCCAATAACTTGCCCATTCCAATAACATAGCTGCCAACTTTTACGCTTTTTTGCTACCACTAACATTTAATAGACATTTTCGCCTTGTTTAATTACGTGATTTCGACGATTAAATAAGATAATATTTTCTGTATAATTTTAGTGGTACGGAGAAAGCGTAAAAGTTGGCAGCTATGCAATAACAGTTTATTAGTCTTTGCGCCCTATTTCTATTTTTAATAGGACGTGAAAAACAATTGATTTAATTGCTAGATGGTTTTAAATTTAATTATTGATTATAAATTTTAATATTTGTATAGTTAAAAGAAAAATATTATGTTTTTATAAACAATTCAGCGTTGATATTTTTTTTTTCAAATAAGACTTATTATCAGTACTGATTTATTGAGTAGTAACAATTGAATAAACAAAAAATAAATAAACTGTAATTATGTTCTGTGCTATTCCGAGAAATATGGAGGGAAAAAAACAACAACGAAATGAATTAAATCAATCGTTAAAAATGGCATGATTTTTTAAAAACTTTTATGAAAATAATAAAAATTAAATTTCATATTACTTTAACATGAAAAAAGCAGAATAAAATCATTTTGAATTAAAAACCCAAAAATAATTACATTTAGAAAATATATGATTATATAAATATTAATATGTTAAATTTATTTCGATTAAACTTTATTTTGAAATCAGAGTTTGGGAATTAAACGTTATTAAATAAAATTTCATTTAGAAATAACAATTTAATTATGGGCATGTATTTTAAATTGCTTTATTCGATTAGTAATTAAGGATTAAATATTTTGTCTTTGCTTACATTTTTGTATTTGAAAATGACTAGAAATTTAACAGCACGTATTTCGGTTTATGTTACATTAAATATTAATTTAACAGGAAAATTCATTAACATATATATTAACTCATACCGAGTGTCCCAAAAATGACTGATGCATTTTAAAATTCAATAACTTCCAAACGGTGACAGATATTAAAAAAATTCTTGCAGGAGGGTTAGGTATGATATCAGGAGTTTTTGTATTGTGATTCTTGATTTTAGTTCGAATTTCAAACAATAGATGGCGCTGAGAGCAATAGGCGCTCAGTCCAGAACCGAGTTTTGGCACTGCGGGATGCATTCAATACATTTTCATCTCCTTTTTTCGCATGGAAGAAGAGAGAGGTCGAAAAATCGAGCCTGGATTTTGCGGTTATTGCTTACAGAGCCATCTATCGATGCTATTTGTAACTAAAACCGAGAATCGCAGCATAAAAACTCCTGACATCTTACATAACACTCCTGCAAGAATTCTTTTAATATCTGTCACCGTTTGCAAGTTATGGAATTTTAAAATCCATCAGTCATTTTTGGGACACCCGGTATATATCATAAGCAAATTTATTGTATATTAACATTTACAGAACAAATATGTATTTTAAAAAAGGAAATTACTGAGTTTGATTTTGATTAATAGCATTATAAAAAAAGTAGCCACTTTTTGTAAGTATAAAATTTGAATTTAATATTCTTTAATCATAACTTGCTATTAGATGTATGCAAATCATGAATTATTTGCATACAACTCAGTCACTAAATTTTTTAATAGATTAACTTTTAACACAATTATTCAATTGGTAAATAAATTATATGTGTTGTAAATTTCCAAGTGGGTTGGTTCGAATCCTGGATCGGAAATTCTTCACTCACTTGGAAATTTACAACTCGTATTAAATTCCGTAGCTTAAAATGAAACTACCGGGATTATGGAACGTACTGCTCGCTGTACAGAACATCGATGAAAATCATTTTTAATTGAAACACTGATGCATTTTTAGATTTCTAACAACATAAAAAAATTATATAAAAACATATTTGAATTATTTACTCAACTAAATTTTTCAAATTTATTAAAAATGTTACTTTTATATTAGCCGCTTTTGAGTGATTAATAGCCGAAGAAATTACCAAAGAATTCGCTATTTATAACAAAATTTATCATTCCCATTATCTGAATTTAAAGCATGTAACTCAATTACCTATCTTTTAAATTTGTGTTTCAGTTATATTATTTATTTTATTTATTTATTTACTGATGAAGTTTTAATTTCATTATGGCGTAACAGACGGAAACAAATTCTGATCTATTCATATTTTTTTAAGTACAAATGGATTAATCGTCCGTAATTGGTCTGCACGAAATAGAGATAGATATTTAGAAAAATCATGAATGAAAATTACTTTAAAACCATAAATAAACAATAAATACAGATGCAGTTTTCAAAGAAATGGCACATAATTTTTTATCTTCTTCGACGTTGAACAAATTGAAATTAAGTTAATTTTGGCAGACAGAAATTTTGCAATAAAAACAAAATTGGCTGTTCAGGTCGTTGTCTCCGTCAGTATGGCAGCAGCATTATTCACGGACAAGTCTTTACTTTATAAAATAGATAGTAATAAATTTAATAAAAGTTTACAAATAAAACTTAAACAAAAATATTAAAATTCAGAAAAATGTAAACATGAGTATGTTTTATTAAAATTGATATATCATGTATTTTCGTATAAAAAGAATTAACGTCTTCGGAGACTTATGATGGTATTCACCGACTACCTAAACCGTTGCCATCGAAATACTCAAGGCCTGAGGACACGAGTTGTGACGTCATCACTAACGGACCGACGTCTCACTAGTGTTGGATCTCACACCGGAAATTTTTGAATAGCAATTTTCTTTTCTTTTATTTGTGGAATATCTATCATCTTATAAAACAATACCAACTATTTAAACTTACTGGTGAGAATTCGGAATCCCTAAATAAATATTCCGCTAGATGCGGAATGTCACAGTGTTGCCTCATCTGTCTGATTTGTTAGTGAGAGATTCCAAATTCTCACCAGCAAGTTTAAATAGTTAGTATTGTTTTATAAGATGATACATATTCCATAACTAAAATAAAAGAAAATTGCTATTAAAATGTTTCCGGTGAGAATTCCAACAGTAGTGAGAATTCGGTCGATTAGTGATGACGTCGCAACTCGTGTCCTCAGGCCTTGAGTATTTCGAAGGCAACGTCTCATCCCTGAATATATATATACATACATGTTTTTCACTAATAATTTCGTAATATTGCTCTTGAAAAAGAATTACGAATCCTCAGTTCCAATTTTATTCATAATTGTTCTCTCATTTTAAGTTCATTTTGTAGTTTTTCTTTTTGAATTAATGAATTTTCAATTTTAAGATCATACATTTCGTGCAAAAGATTTGTTGATGCTGACAATCAGGGCTTAATTTCTAACAAAAAAAAAATACTGGAGCCAGTGGTGTAGTCGAGGGGGGACGCGGGGGGACGGCGTCCCCTCACTTTTTTATTTTTTCTCGAGTCCCCTTACTTTATATTTTCAAGGGGGCAACTCGTATCCTAAGGCCTTGAGTATTTCGATGGCAACACCTCAACCGAGAAAACCTCAGTCGAAAGCTTAAACGGTACTCATGATTAATCTGATTAGACTTCGTCCACAATCAAGTCCAATCAGGTTAATCGTGAATTTTACTTGAGCGTTTGACCGAGGTTATCTAGGTTGAGGTTGGTGGTAGATACGACCACTTACAGCACATGAGTAGTTTGCGTTCAAATTTTTACAATCATTTAAATACAAAATGAAAGAAAAAATGTTAAATGGTTGCGTTTCAATCATAATTCCAGCATTTATTATTTATGTATCAAAGTTTCTACAAGTAAAATAAGCCTCAAACATAAAATATCTGAGAAGGATACAATTATTAACTAGTTGGTATAATTCTGCACCTAATCTAAATGAAATTGCAAAAAATGAAGGGATCGGGTTAAATCTCTTAACCGAAACCAGTACGTTTTGCATCATCTAAAGCAGCTGATTTGTTAAGACTGCACCTTCAGTTAAGTATGTGAAACTTTCTTGTCTGAGCGATTTAACTTTTATTGTCTCTAAGTCTCTTCCTTATATGATAAACAGGAACTTAATTTTTAGAATATGTTAAATATCATTTGTGTTATAAGTTCAAAAGGTTTTTAAAACAAAATTATACACGGTGTTCTAAAATCAAACCGACAAATTAAGAGGGGTAATAGAAGACATCAAGTGGATGAAAAATGACCATAGAATATGGCGTCGCAAACCACGTACTTAATCGAAAAATAAAAGGCTGTTCTGATCTAATTCAATTTGTGTTGACGGCAATAACTTTCAGAAAACTGAAGTACATTACAATAAAACTTTTAATAAGACATTCTCACCTTTGAGGACGAGAAACCCCCTTCCCTCAACCCCATAGGGTGCACTCGCTCGGGGATTTTCAGGCGGAAAGTTATGCATTTAGATTCCTGCTCATCCGGCCGTCTGGCACAGAAAGCTCCGACTGTGCTCACGCCTGACTGGTTTTCGACCCGAAGTTCGAGACTTTGGTTTCAAACGCCTCCACGTTAATTGGCCAGCCTCCAGCCGGGTTCCTTGTGGCCGACCACATGGTGGATGGGTCACTTCTCCTACCAAAGCTAGTGTGCCGCATGACCAGGAGTACCACACAGGCATCACGCGTGAATACCGTTTGATCACCGTAGGGCTACCTCCTTTCCTAGACCGTCTTTGGGGTAGGTTCACAACTACTGAAGCTGCAGTGGTCTGAAATGATAAGCCACCTGACGGGGTACTCGCCAGGTGCTGTCCAAAGCCTCCCGGACACTGGTACCAGGAGATCCTGCGTGGCGTTCCCGGGTACCGTTTCGACACTGGAAGTCTCGCCTTGCTCTACAAAGTACGATCTTATCTCTCTCTGTTGCCTTAGATAATTGTGGTGGATATGCTCCTGTCTCATTAGTTGTTCTTTGCTCATTGTCACCAAACGACTCGAGCGTCGGTTCTGAGCGTGTTGGAAAACGTCACTTTCAGCCTTGCCGAAACCCATGTGGTGGGTGTGGCCTTTTCGCCGCAACACAACACTTCACTATCTGTGGGCGCCAACTCTGAGGCTGATATTCGTGCTCACCTATCCCTCGTCACGTTAGATGCCACTGCGTATTCTGCCTGGTTTCCGGTAACCTTCTCCAGTCAAGGGCCGATTCAGAATAACCCAGAGGGCAGCCCATTCAGAAATATAGTAAACAAACTCTCATTGTTGAGAGAGATTTTTAAAAATCATGCTTGAAAACTATTCAAAAAGTCATGTAAATGCCCAAAATTCAGCCACAATTAAAAAAACGTTATTCAAAAGTACATTTTTTTCTTATTCGATTAACTAAATTTTGAAATTATACTTTTTTTAGAAGTGATGTATTTGTAATAATTAACAAAATAGTAATTGAAAAAAATAATAATAAGTTTTTTGGCAGGTATCGAAAGCATTTTAGGATGCGACATGTTTTTGACCTACATATTTTTGAATACGACAAGGATTTTAGTGAAATAATTAGGACTTTTTCGCTACTTATATATATATTAAACAGTCAAATAAAACTTATTTTTTTTTAATTAAATGCATATATCCTAAATCAGACTGAAATGCAACCTTTGCCTTATGACAAAAACCCGAGCAATTTTTATTGTTGTTATTAAATCTATTCCTAACGGTATAAATATTATTTTATACTATGTATTATAACGTTAGTTCGGTGGAATGTTTAGAAGAATTCTAAACATTTGTATTTTAATTATTGACATTTTACCTCATATAGCAATCATTTTATTAGATATAATATTAATTATCAAAGCCACGTCGTTTAAACTCAAATAAATCAGACATTATTTGCAACATATTTTACATTTTGTTTAATTGTAAGTAACAGATATTCCCCTGGCAATCTTAAATAATTAATCATATGAAAATCGCTTTTGTTCTGTTCTCTCATACTAAGTTATCTTAATTTTCTATCACTTAAGCAACAATGAATCTGAGTTAGATGATTTCTGTTCTGCTATTTCAGAATTCCCGCTCTGCGTTGCTGTCAAGGAAAATGTCTCATTTGTCGTTAATTTCTTTGTTCTACATAAGATTTTTTGCCAAAAGAAAGATTGTTAAAAGAAGTACAGAGTGAGTAATTTTTGTAAGAATTAGGTTATATGAAGATAAGTGTGTTGTGATTTATTTAATGCCACTATTATATTAGATTAAAGATATTATGCGATCATTTCAAGAGATTTATTTCAAAATATATTTAGTCTTTCCTTGTGCATACGGCCAAAAAATAGAAAAAATACCACCCCCCTCCCCCAACTCAGACATTTTAATAACCAAACTCTTTCGGAGAACGGAAATAGCCATTCGACTGGAAATTATGTCTTTTCTTATGCGCTAAAATCTTTAAACTGAAATTGTTTTAAACTCTAAAATTTTCAATACGAACACAATCTTTAACATTATATTTGGCTTTTTCGTTAATATGTACCTTAGGATATCAAACGGGGAGACATTAGGTCAAGGAGTTTAGGAATTATGAAGTTTAAAATTTTGGAACTGCAACGTTAAATTAATTTGTAATCGTCGGAAAAAAGATTGCAATGCGGTTAGTAGTTAACCCCTTAACGGTCGCATTAAATTATGGATTAAAATTTCAGATTGCTTATTGCCACCCATTTTTTGAAAAAGAAATATTCACCTTATTTAATAACAGGTAAAACGAAACCAGAATAAAGCCAATTACACTATTTTATAAAACTGGTGGGAATCAAACAATCTGAATAAAACACATAACCCGTGAATATCACGGGAGCGAGAATTAAGGTGTTAACCCCTTAATTCTCGCTCCCGTCATATTCACGGGCTGTGTCTTTTTTTCAGATTATTCAGAATTGTTTGATTGCTACCAGTTTTATAGAATAGTGTAATTGGCTTTATTATGGTATCATTTTACCAGTCATTAAAGAAGATGAGCATTTCTTTTTCAAAAAAGTGGTGCGCATAAGCAATTTGAATTTTTAAACCGTAATTTAATGCGACCATTAAGGGGTTAAAGCATTACTCAAGAAGCATTCGGCTAAATGAGCTGCGATGTAAGGTCTACATATATGAATTGTAACCAGAAAATTTTATAAGAGAAATATACTTAACCACCTTTTAGAATATACATTCATCAAATAATGATTAATGAATATTTCGTTGTATATATATTTATATATACAAGGTTATCCAAAAGTCCCAAAGGAAATAAAGAATAATTCAACAATATACTTGTAGTAGTATGCAATTTTCACATGAATCTGCAATGCGGGTAATTGTTAAAGCATTACTCAAGAAGTACTCGGCTAAATGAGCTGCGATGTAAGATATACATATATGACAGAAACCGTTTTCGGTAAAAAAAAAAAAAAAAATGAATAAGTTTTAGTTAATATTTTCTCGAAAATATAAATTAGTAAAAATACTTTTCGAAAAAAAATAAAAAATAGGAATTGTAACTGGAGAATTTTATAACAGAAATATATTCAACCACATTTTAGAATATAAATTTATCAAATAATGTCTAATGAATTTTTCGTTATATATACTTATATATAAAGTTATCCAAAAGTCCCAAAGGATTTCGGGCAAGAGAAAAATCGGTGTTTCAATCAGTGAGGCACGAACTCATTTCGTCCAATGAATAACATGTAATTTACCATTTTCCCAATAGATGGGGATACTTTCTTGCAAAAAGTTCGGCAGTTTCGCGCCATTTGTCTGATTTTCGTAATTTTGCAGTTTTTCCCAAATTAATGTATTCCATTAACATTTCCCATATATGTGAAAATATTGAATATAGTAGTTATTTCGTCATTTTTTTAAAATAATCTACTTCTAACATTTTGACGATGATAACGAACAAAATTAAAGATTTTTTTTTTTTTTCATTTCTGGCACGTTTTTCTCAAATATATTCCACAGTCAAGGGGTTGACTGAGCATTGTCAATAATTTATTCAAATTAATCTTCGAATTTTATTAAAAGCAATACTTTCATTTTACCCGCATGCCAGGTGTTAATAGACGAATAAATCGCCAAATACACCGCTACTTACAACAAGCTTCTTAAATTTTTTTAATAATTTCAGTAATTTAAGCGCGTGGTTCGATTACATGTCTGTTAAAGTTTTGTTTTATTTATATTATTTTATTTATTAAATGGTTAACGTTTAATTTCATGATTGAATATTACCAGAAATAAACGCTGAACTATTTATATTGTTGTAAGTGCAAATGTTTTTTTTTTTTTTTTTTTTTTTTTTTTTTTAATGGACTGCAAGCTATAGTGATAGATTAAAAAAAAAAAAAAAAAAAAAAAAAAAAAAAAAAAAAAAAAATTATATAAAAAACCACAAAATCAGTAAATTAGGGTACAGTTTCCAAATAAATTTAACTTGAAAGAACATTTTTTTTTCCTGTTCGACTGTTTAAAAATAGAAATTGTGTGACGTTTAGAAGTTAAAAAAATACAGTAAAAGCGAAATTAATTGGTAAGTTGTTGCCACCATACATATGCCGTCAGTGTTAATTAGGGACATGTTTTCGCTTTAAATTATAGATTTAAAAGCTTCAATCAGCAGTGGTTTATCGAGTTATCTACTATCAAGTTGAAAAAGTCAGTCAACATTAAAATTAATTTGACAATAAGTAAGAGAAATCAGGCTTTATGGAGCAACGAAAGGTAATATAGTTTCCAGCCCGGATATGAGAGCTAGCAATAAATTCGTGCATGCTTGGTTTTATGGGATCCCGCACAATTAGGTTTTGCTATGAAATCTCCCCGACTCAATCGATTAAAGAAAGTACCTAAACTTTCACACTGAAACAACACCTTTGTTTTTATCTAAAATAGTTCTATTTATATTGAAGATTATTATTTGTTTCCTTTTTGTTCAACGGATAATCAAAACAAAAAACATTATATGTTCTCAAATAATATTATCTTTTAATAAATATTAAGGAAAGCAAATACGCCATTTGTACAGAAATAGAGTAGAAAACGCTATATAATCCTAGAAACAAAACAATATTTTCTCATTATATTTTTTGGTCATCTTTTAGTTAATATTTTCCGCAATTGGATAAATATTTGTGCATTATTGAAGTTTTATTGCAAATATTTCTAATAGAAAGCCAATATTCCTAAAAGAGTAGCATTTTACTGCAAACGTTTCTAATTTACGGCCAGCGAATATTTCTTCAAAATTTGTATTTCTTTAAAATTATTCCATAATTTTAAATTTTATTTACAAAATCTCGAATCTGTCCCTTATTATACGCTATCATCCAATGGTAAATCTGTTATTTTACTAGAGTTCCAGTAAAGGACACTCTTGCCTTCGTAGAAATTAAGTATGTGTGTTTCAATATTTTGATAATGAAGTCAAAGAAATACGAAACTTAAGTAAACTATGTATTAATTAAACTACTTTCAAATTCAATAATAGATTTTACGAAAATCTGACGGCCTAAATATAAGCAACCACAATTTGAAATTGTGATTTAAGTCTGCACAAATTTTCGGCAGGTTTTACGCAACACTCGCAAGAAATTTCAAAATTAACTCTCAAACCACCGCCCCCTGAATACTAGGCCTGATTTTTTTTTTTTTTATGGAAGGCTTGTCCCTTACATGTGGACACCAGTATTTTATAAAAGATTTATCTGACTTGTTTAATCTCAGAAAAATAAAGCGGAAAAAAATAAAAAACAATATTGGTAGGAATATTCAAGGGATCGTACACACGCTGAAAAAAATCCGCCTTTGGCATCCGCCATTTTTGTGTAAGCGCTCAGTCCTACACTGTAAAATAAATGGGCTAAAATACGGAAATACTAGTGGCAATTGAGATGCCAGTACTTCCGTATTTTAACGGAAGTTTTCACCCGTAAATGCCAAAAAAACGGAAATTCTTCTGTAATTTACCGGGAAAAAGTTCCGTTAATATACGGAAATAGTACTGGCGTCTCGATTGCCAGTAGTATTTCCGTATTTTAGTATTCAGGGGGCGGTGGTCGAACAAAGCAATGACGTACCGCTTAAATACTTATTTCAATACCGATTAAAAAACTGACTTAACTCATTAAAGCCGGTTGGCAAGAAAACTAGACATGCAAGGCGAATTTTTTTTTTTTTATTTATTTATTTATTTATTTTTTTTTTTTTTAAATTCCAATCCCAGTGTTTTAGTTCGGAAATTTTCACCTCAGAATTTCATCCCGGAATTTCCCGGAAATTTCATCTCAGAATTTGACCAATTAAATAATTAAAAATTACTAAGTCGCAAAAACTGGTGTCGAAGAATTAAAAGAAGTGCAAAGGAGGCTCATTGTTAATGAGTTAAGTGGATCATTCCTTTGTCGGACTAATGAAATGACATCCGCAGAAACTAAATCGATAAGCCAGGGTATGCTATTATGCCCACGGTATGTGTATGGGCCAGATTGCGATTTATACATGGGTTTAGGAAGTTTCTCTGATTTTTTTAAATGTGTTATAAATCCAGTTTCTTTGCAGGTGCTCTGATAGATTGATTTCGTCAAAAGAACTAATAGCCATTGTTTGTTTTTTCGCGTACGCATATTAACATTTGAACAGATGCATAAGGACTTCACCCGCAAACTTTTTCATCTCCGCAGTTTCCGGATACTCCTCGGTTTCAAGCTTATGCTTACTTTGAATGTGTTAGGCATGTGTGCTTCTATGAATGCGTAGAGCTTTTAATATAGTAGAATGCCAAACAGCGAGCACTTGACTGAGTCTTCGTACAGATGACTTGCGACCACGGCCTGATTACCAACGACGCAAACTTCCACCAGTAATTTTTAAAAAAAATTCCCGTCTTTTTTAAACACCGCATTAATCCAAAATTACTATCATGAATAAGGCCAAAATATCTGTTCCTTTTTACTGGTGGATGTTTGTCCGGTTGTTAGGCAGGCCCTGCTTGAGACTACGCTTAATCACTTTTTGTACACTACACACAATACCTTCTGTTTTTAGAAGTATGCATGAATGATATTTCCTCTTTCACGCAAATAATTTGATTTAATTTCGGTATCATGGTTTTGATAGCTGATCTGTAGGGGCTATTTTTCTTAATTTGTGAGTGACGTTATCGTATAACCATTCTTTATGTTAATCCAGGTACAAACAACAGTTATTTTTTCTTCTGTTAAAAGCATGCTATCAGATCAACTTAAAAAATTTTTTCAAATATGTTTGTATACTTTATAAACACTTTGTATTTGTTTGGCCCTCGTATCAATAAATCAATTGGAGAAATTTCAATTAACCAATTAACCACTTGTGTTGCGTTGACGCAACGGTCAGAATAATTTCTCATGCTTAACCCATTAACGAAAGAAATATTTTCTTCGTTAAAATTTAAATTTTGGATTCCCCACCACTTTTAAAAGCAGAGTAATTTTTTATCTTACTTCCAAGGAATTTATCTCGTGAAAGAAAGTATATATATATCTTCATATTTACTGCTGTGAAATGCTTTTTCTTGCCACTAAGTCTAGCGATCTAAAAATATGCCACTGGACTTTAATGCTGCGTTGCCAGGGGGCTACTTTTTTAATTTCAGATTTCTTGTTCAGCACCACTTTCTTGTAATAGTAAAATTCGCCTTATTTAATGACATATTAATTAAGGCGGAATCATGGGGGATTTTACCATTTCAGAAAAGTAGCCTACTGACAACACTGCTTTAGTGGGTTAAATTAATTACTTTTTTTACAGCTATTTTCGAATTTAAAATTTTGCCTTATTTATTGGCCGAAACTTTGCGATTTTAATAAAGCACAAATTACCTTTCTGAGTTTGTGGTGGAAACAAGAAATTTGAAAATTCCTACTTTATAGTTTTGGTGGTTAATGGGTTAACGTATATTTAAAATAAATTATCAAGATGTAATAAAATTTTTATCTATCTTCATAGTTAATTAATTAACCAGCACAAACTTTTATTATTTGTGTTTATTTTTCCTTTATAAAATTACTCTAAAATAGAACTCTCCTAAAGTTTCTAAATTTAGTTCTCGATGATATTTTCCAGTAAATTTGGCCAAAGTTTATGATAAATTATAAATATTCACATATAACATTATAAAACATCACGGATAATTAACTTTTGAGTATATTAGTGAAATAAAACTTCTAAACATGCCAAAAGTTTGTCAAAGTATGAAGAATTACTATGCAGAACTTAAGCGTAAATCGAATGCTTGCTAGCACTAAAAAAGAAGTCATTTTGATGAAGTATGTTAAGCTCTGTAAACTATCCCATTTGATCGTAACTGCATTAACAGCACGCAAAGATACGAAGTCTCTTCACGGAATCTTCCAAAATCTTCACTTTAATAATGTGCACTTAAATGCGAAAATGTGGCATTTCTTCTGCTAGTGTGAATTAATGATCTCAAGTTTCACACGTGTTACTGAGTTTCGTGTTAGATTTTGACAGGGATATAAATCAATCTGAAAGATTAACCTTCAAAAAAAGAATTAGTGCAAATGACCTACAATTAACCACAAAGGATAGCGAAAAGGAACAAAAGAAATGAAATTCATCTAAGCAATTCATGTCTTTCCCTTCTGCATGATTTAATATTTCATTATAAAAGTCTTGTCTTCAAATACATTTTTCCTCTTACTCATTTCAAGAAAGATTTTGTAAAAAAGGTAACTGAAATATATGAAACGAATGAGAATATTTATGCAAACATTTAAACACATTATTGATTATTGTGTTCCCGATGTTTCATCTTTTAAACTCATCACTTTAACCCTTTCAGGGGAAAAGTACTTCTGTTGCAAAAATGTTATAATGATAGAATAACACCGGGATTTATTAACAAATTTTTATGAAAGTATGTGAAAGAGTTTCTTCGCACACACCATATAAAATAAAATTTAATTTCTAAATTCCTTTGCCAATCTGGCATTTGGGAATTAAAATTAAGCGGTATATATGATATTCCGGTGCCCCTCAAGGGGTTAAAATGTTTTAGATTTAAATTAAAAAAGATAAAATAGAATTTAAATCTTCATTCCTTAAATGTGTATGATTATGTAATTTTTATATGTCAAAATTACACATTATGTATTCTCAGGTATGAAGTTACTAAAACTACTGAACATATTATAATAATTAGCTATTCAATGTTTCGTAAAATAAGCAATCAGTTACACGTTTTATAATGTAGATTACGTTTATAAATTCACGTTGTTGATTTTTACATATATATATTTTTTTTATTTAAATCTGCTAAAATCAACAACTAGCAGCATGAACACAGGTGTTTGAAATTAGGAAAATGAGGGACAATTTAAAATTTCATAATTATGTGCATAAATATAAATATTATATAAAGTTTGAAATTACCATCTATCATATAAAATGAGCAATTCACGTACAATTAAACACGAAGAATAGACGAAAGGTATAGAAGAAATGAAAGTTTTATAAGAGATTCAGTTTCACTTTCCGTAAACTAATATTTCATTATAAAAGTTTTAGTCGCATCATGAATTAATTTTTCCATTCACTTCAAAACATTTTTTAAGTTAACCCATTAACCCTCTCGCTGCGTATTTTTTTAAAAATCAAAACAGGTTCAAAACTTTCGCACATTACATTTAAATCAGGCAAAATCAGCGCTGTCAATGGAGACTATTTTTATATTCTCGCACCACTATTTTAAGAAAATCAATTTTGCAGTATCTTTCTCTTGTGGATATTGTTAAAGTCTATATGGATTTTTTTGGTATTTAAAAAGTGGTCTCAGTTGAATTAAAAAATAGTTGCCGATGGAAAAAATGAATCCCCGAGGAAATCTCAGGTTGCGCAAATTTTGTTAATTTTACGTTGTCTGAGGAAATCTCGGGTTGCGCAGCGAGAGGGTTAACGTCCGAATTATTTTCTTCGTTAAAATTTAAATTTTGGATTTCCCACCACTTTAAAAAGAAGAGTAATTTTTATCTCATTTTATCAAGGAATTTGTCTCGTGAAACAAAGTAGTATATATTTTCCTTCATACATACTGGCGTGAAAAGCGCTTTCTTGCCACTAAGTGTAGCGATCTAAAAATATGCCACTGGGCGTTAATGGTTTAACTCTTTCAGGGGCAAAGCACTTCTAACCGTGAAATACAGAAACGATTGACTGACACCAGGATTTACAACAAAATTTATTTGAAAATAACTATAAGCTTTCCTTCGTGTACTTAATAAAATGAAACTTTTGATTTTCTAATTTTGGTGTCAATGTGGCATTTAATGATTAAAATTAAGAGGTTTAAAAATGAACCACCGCCCATCAAGGGGTTAAATGGAAACTCAAGTAGCACCGTTTGTTTCCGTATCGTTGGCAATTTGTGGAAACAGTTGGAAAATGGTAAGACTGTTAATAGTAGGATTGGCAAATTGTTGAGAAATGATAGGTGCAGATATCACTCTAATCTGGATGTTATAATGATCACCAAAAGGTTGAGCCACTGTTGGGCCGTTCTTGTCAAATGGTTCGTTGGCTAATGATTCGGCAAAACAAACATTTGTTACTGTGGGCTAGCATGGAACGTGAATTAGCCATGGAACTATCAATAAAGAGGAACTGACATATACTTAAAATAGTGAAGCTTCAACTGTAACCGCTGTCGCAGACGTTGTTTACCGCCGGTGAAAACTTCCACCAGTATATTTATATAGAAATCTTCAGCTTGTTTAAACACCTTATCATTACAAAATTTCAGTTATAGATAATGGTAGAAACAGATTTTCATTTTTACTGGTAGCAGTTTACTGAGGCGGTGGTTAGGTCTTGCGTTTCCGCCATATTGTGACAATCAGGGAAACAAACTGACAGTTTTACAAGGTATACTGACACCAGTAAAAACAAATAGAAATTTTTACAACATTTTAGAGAAAATTTTCCATGAAAAAGGACGCTTAAATAAGTCGAAATTTTCTATTTAACGTTACTTATGGGATGTTTGTCTTGGCGGTAATCATAAACTGAAGATTCGATTTAAAAAAAGCAGCCGCCATCTTGTGACAACCTCCTCAGTTACTTCAGTTGCAGCTGGTAGACAGTACACTATATGTCCCCTCCTCTTCAGTGTTGCCAGTGGGCTACTTTTTTTTAATTCAGATTTCTTGATTGCCACCACTTTTTTGAAATTTTAAAATTATCTTAGTTTTCGACTTAATTAAAATGTCATTAAATAAGGTGCATTTTATCATTTCAAAAAAGTGGTGCCAATCAAGAATCTGAATTTTAAATAAAAAAGAAAAGTGCCCAGCTAGACTGATGGCATTGAGCTCACAGGCTATTCACACTAATTGTATATCATACTCTTATTTTAAAGAATAATGCCCCTCAAAAAAATAAGTGAAGGGGAATTAGTCCCCGTTTCCCCCTTTATACTTAACCAGTGATCCTCCAAATCTAATCAGGGAAGCTCCTTATCATAATAAACCGGTATACCAAATTTGGAGCAAATCGAATAATCCTGCAAAAAAACCATTTATCTAAATTAAGGGGTGGACTACCCCCCCCCCTTTATCCTTAACCAATGAATCCCCAAAACGAACCAGGGAAGCTCCTTAACATAATATACCGGTATACCAAATTTGGAGCAAAGCGAATATTTCTGCATGAAAAACCCGTTTATATAAATTAAGGGGGGTGTACTAGCCCCCCTTCCCCCTTTATCCTTAACCAATGAACCCCCAAAACTAATCAGGGAAGTTCCTTAACATAACAAACCGGTATACCAACTTCGAAGCAAATCGAATCATTCTGCATGAAAAACCCATTTACCTGAATTAAGGGGGTGGGCTAACCCCCCTTTTCCCCCTTTATCCTTAACCAATGAATCTCCAAAACTAATCAGGGAAGTTCCTTAAAATAATAAACCGGTATACCAAATTCGGGGCAAATCGAATGATTCTGCATGAAAAACCCATTTACCTGAATTAAGGGTGTGGACTAACCCCCCTTTTCCCCCTTTATCCTTAACCAATGAACCTGCAAAACTAATCAGGGAAGTTCCTTAACATAATAAACCGGTATACAAATTTCGGAGCAAATCGAATTATTGTGCATGAAAAACCCATTTATCTGAATTAAAGAGGGTGGACTAACCCCGTTTTCTCCCTTTATCCTTAACCAATGAACTCCCAAAACTAATCAGGGAAGCGCCTTATCACAATGAACCTAGAAAAAAATTTTGAAGCAAATCGGATGTTTCTATCAAGAGTTATCGCGTTACGTACATACATACATACATACGTACGTACGTACATTCATACATACAGAACGGGCGGGCACATTAACTCCTCAGGCTTTGATAGCCTGTGAGCTAAAAAGTAGCCCATCTGGCAGCGCGGCACCTCGTTATTCATAATTCCATGGAATTACAAACAAGTAGTCAACTTTTGCCCAACCATTTTGCGCCACTTGGGAAAGTAATGGTAACATACAAAACGAAAGAGAAAATTATTTTACGCAAAAATTTAAGCTTTATTTTTGCTTTATGTTTTCCCAACATTTTATCGTGTTTTATTAAGCACTAGGGTTAAAAGTTTGAGGCGTAAGAAATAAAATCACTCGAAAACAGGAATTCTACTTTTTAGAATTTAGAGTATCACCCCCCCCCCTCTCCCCGATAAAAAACAAATATATATAAATATAGATAATACAAAACATATATCACATTTATGACTTAAAATATACGCTTTTATTTTATATAAAATGACGTTATATCCATCAGCTGAAGAATTCCACATTTACGATCCAGTCTTAAACAACATCTATAGAACGCTATGCATAGGACGTCACTATTGCGGAATAACACATAAACCCAGCAAAAAGCGATGTTGTCATTGAAGAAACTCGGCAAAAAATTCGGGTATCTAATGATTCAGAAGCCTTCATTTGATTGTAAGATTAATATAGATACTGAAAATTAAATATAGTTTATAATAGCTCCATGTTTTATCAGAAATTATTCTTTTATATTTTTTCAAAATTCGGAAAATTGTATTATACTCTTATTAATAAAATTTAATTCTTTCAGCTTTTTGACAGGAATTAAGTAAATGCGGAGAAAAAAGTCACACATATATACTTTAAAATACATTTGTAGCGAAGACGATATTCTTGGAATAGCACGTATTTTACTTACAATTTTTCTCAGTTTTTACGAGAAAATGGCAATAAAAAGGTATAGTAATCCACTATTTTCACTTACTTTCTACAGAAATTGAGTAATTCAGTTGCCATCATTACAGAAAAGGTATTAAAATTACAAAAAATTAAAATCACAAAAATAAATTGGAATGCAGTTTTCAAACAAATTTCATTTAAAAATACTTTTCCCTCTATACGACGGTGAAAAAATTTAAAATGTGCGATGTTTAGAAGTTTAAAAAATTGCGGTAGATATTGTGAGTATTTAACCGTACAATGATACATCTGCTTCATTTTACTGCTGGCTTATGTAACGGCACGTTATTCTTTAGGGACGGCACTTTAATTGTTGCCCGGAAGAAATAGCATTTCGGGATCTGATAAAACAATTAAAGTTTTAAAATTACAATTTTATTATTTTAAGGGGTTCCGGGACACAAAAATTTCCAAATTTTCTAAAAAACTTTTATTGCGATAAAAATTTCTCTGTGTTTTTTTTGCTTAAAATGACGTTTAAATCATGTTTCTTTCTTAAATAGAACAGAAAATATTAAATTTTTCGTTTTGGTTTGTTTTCAAAGTCTAGCTTTCAAGCAATGGTTGTCATGAAAACGATTTCTTGTGAAAATGCGCTTTGCTTCATGATGGCTTGTTTCACCATTTCTCATATTTTAATCGTTATAAGTCAAGAACCGTTGAAGATAAATGGTTCAAACTAGGAACATGTCTTTTTCAATTGCTTTACTTTAATTTTGATTCAGCAAATTAGAAAAAAATATTTACTTTTGAAAATATGATTTATATTTTTAAGTTACACAAATTTTTATTTAAATTTTTGATTTAAATATTTTTTTTTAATTAATATTTTTTAAAATGCTGAATCTAAATTAAAACTTGTTTATTTCTGTTTATTTAAATGAAAAAAAAATGAAATTCTACAAATAATATTTCGAGTTATAATGATTTTAAATTACTCCACTTTTTTAAAGAATTTTAAAATTTAAATTTTTTTGAAAAAATATGAGAAGTTTTATCATGTGATTTTGTTTACAAATACCTTGGTTAACCATCACAGAAAAATTCAAAATTTTGACTCAATAAATAAAAACTATTTTAAATTATGTTCCGGACTCCCTTAACTCGATCATACTGCTTGGCAAATATATCATACCATTTGATATTTTTCTAAGTGAAAAAGCACCCATGCCGGCAGTCGAATTCAAGATCTTTGACTGAAATTACGAACGTTCCGCCTAAAGAGCTACCTGCACCCATAACCGGCGAGCACAGTTCACGTATATACCTTTTTTGCAGAGTTGCCAGATTGGGGACTATTTTGCATGGAACTATTAATAAAGAGGAACTGACATATCCATAAAATAGTGAAGCTTCATCTGTAACCGCTTTCGCAAGGGCTGATCACCTCCGGTGGAAACTTCCACCAGTAAATTTATATAGGAACGTTCTCCCTATTTAAAGGCCTTATTAATGCAAAATTTCAGTCATAAATAATGACAGAAACAGATTTGCATGTTTACGGGTGGAAGTTTACTTTTGCGGTAGTCAGGCCCAGTGTTTCCGCCATATTGTGACGACAGTGAATCAAACTTAATGTTTACCATGAAAACCGACACCAGTAAAATTAAAAGATGTTTTTACCAGATTTGTGAGAGCATATTTCCATTAATGAGATGCAATGAGATAAAATTCTCTATTGAATTTTACCGGTGGGAAGTTTGCCTCAATGGTATTCAGAAACTGTAGATTCAATTTTTAAAAAACAGTCGGCATCTCGTGACAACCTCCTCAGTTACTTCACTCACAACTGCTAGTCAGTACATTCGTTGCCATCGAAATACTCAAGGCCTGAGGACACGAGTTATGACGTCATCATTAATCGACCGAATTCTCACCGGAAAAATTTTAATAGCAATTTTATTTTATTTTATTTATGGAATATGCATCATCTTCTAAAACAATACTAACTATTTAAACTTATTGGTGAGAATTTGAAATCCCTCAATAACAAATCACCCAGATGAGGCAACACTGTGACATTTCGCATCTAGCTTAATTTTTATTTAGGGATTCCGAATTCTCACCAGTAAGTTTAAATAGTTGGTATTGTTTTATAAGATCATAGATATTCCACAAAGAAAAGAAAATTGCTATTCAAAAATTTCCGGTGTGAGATCCAACACTAGTGAGAAGTCTGTCCATTAGTGATGACGTCACAACTCGTGTCCTCAGGCCTTGAGTATTTCGATGGCAACGGTACATTACATGTCTCCTCCTCTTTATTCATAACTCCATTCTTTTTTGTCCCCAGATTGTTGCACCTTTTTTTTTTTAACCCTCTCGGCACCGAATTTTTTTTTCAATTTTGGGAAAAATTATTTTACGCTAACAAAAATAAAAGTAGCTATCGAAATCACAGAAGTTACAGTTTACTGAAATTTAACGAATGTGTTCTTTACAGAAACCTAACGAATGTAGTTATGCTGCGTGTTTTTCATATAAAAATAGTCTAAGGAAGAATTTTTAAAGGCGTTTGGAAAATGTCAATTAGAACCAGATTAAACAAACATAAAAGTATTTTTTATCGTTTATCACAAATTACTAATTCGGAAAAGGAGTCCCTAATTTAAATTTAAAAAGTGAAACATATGTTTGAATTAAAAGAAACGCCAACGGTTTACTAATAATTAATAAAACTTTTATGGATATTATTATTATTAAATGCTGAAACATAAGTAAAATCATAATAGCAAATGTATATCTATTATTTTTTGGTGCTGGAATTAACAAAAATATTTTTTTTTTCAAATATTGCAATTCGAAGTAGGAGCCTCATATGAGGTTCAAGGTGACGAGAGGGTTAAACAGAAATATTCGTCCATTTAAAGATGCATTAAAAATTCTGAAAAATGAGGCGAATTATACTATTTAAAAAAAGTGGCGACAGTCAAATAATCTGAATTAAAAAAGTCCCTAATCTGGCAACACTGCTTTTTGGTAATTTTCACTGGGGAATTGCAAAAAGTGTTAATCGCCGATTTTGACTTGAGTAGTATCGTTGGAAAGATCTCGCCGTGGGGAGTAAAAAACTCAATGAAACTACCCGTCGCAAATCAGTCGTTAACGAGATATCTGACAATTTATGTCATGCAATTTGTTTATTTATTATAATGTATTTATGCATTGGTGGAAAATTGGCGCAGAGGTGGAGCCTATTGACACCACTTAATTATAGTAGTATTTTGCCTCTTATCTAATGATCAAATTTCTGAGTTTTTATTAAACTGAATAATACCATAAAAATTTAGTGGTGTCAATAAGCTCCACCTCTGCGCCAATTTTCCACCGCTGATTTATGCTGTAGCATTTTTTATGTCGTTACTTTTATAAAAAATATTGGTGATTTTCATTGATATGGAATGCTTAGGGGCATTTCGAAAATTTCTACGACGACGCGTAAAATGCCATTTTTTTCTCAAAAATATATTTTTTTAAATTTATTTTGTGTAATATTTAAAGTGAAATTTACAAAAGAAAAGAAAAAAAATTTTGAAAAGTTTCAAAATTTTTCATTTTTTTTAAACCTTTATATTCAGATATATAAAATTCGATGCACAGTTTTATTTATATATATAAACCAAACTTTTATAAAAAATATCAGGCATTTTCATTGATATGGAACGCGCAGGGGGCATTAAGAGATTTCTAAGACGACGCGTAAAATTCCACTTTTTTCTCAAATATATATATATATATATATATATATATATATATATATATATATATATTAATAAATGCATGCCATAATGCATATAATATACCTTTGAGTAATATTTAAAGTGAAATTTACAAAAAAAAAAAAATATATATATATATATATATTTTTTAAGGTCCCTTGTCCCCTTAAATTTATAATTTTTTGCTGTTAAATGGCTTCCTGCACACTGCTATATAGAAAACCACAACCATCAGTGAACACTACAAATATCCAGCATCAACAAAGCATACACACGGCACACGAAACAGTACATTTACAAGGCTACCCTTGGGGACTATTTTTTAATTCATCTCGCGCCACTTTCTCAAATAATAATCTTTCACATACATTTTGACATCACGTGCGAGAGATATAATGTACTACGAAATTTATTTATTTTTTCAAAAATAGTGGCGCGAATGGAATATAAATATAGTCGCCCGCGGCAGCTTTGCATTTACAATAGTTAACTTATCTTTATTTTTTTCTAAGTTTTTTTTCACTTTTTAGGTGCGTTCGTAATTATATAAATGCCTAGCACCTACAGTCGTCGTTCAGTCCGTCCGTCTGTCCGTCTGTCTGTCAGTCCGTCCGCATATAACAGAGCAAAAACTACTCGACTGAATGGTCTGAAATTTTAAATATATAATTGTTGCAAAATTTTTTCGAGTCATTTCAAATTTTATGGAAATCGTACGTATAATTTACTTATAGGGACAGTCAAAAGTTTTCCGTTACATTAAGGCCAATGGGAAAAAATTATTTCAAGTGCATTTTAATGATGTTACAGCCTTTCGAACAGAATGAAACTGATATGCACTTATGAAGTGCATTAAAATATACATTCATTACAATTTGAGGTGCAAAAAATATTTATAAAACTAGTCACAGTACGAACGCACCTCATTTGCCACGTTTGACGAGCAATTTCCAACTTGTTCATAATTAATTTATTAACTTAAGTAACATAATTAAGTTAACACGAAGCCATTTAACAGGAAAAATCATAAATTTAACGGTATGACAAACGTAATAGCATAAATACATTGTAAAAAATAAGCAAACTGCGTGACATAAATTGTCGGATATCTCGAAAATGGCTTATTTTCGATGGGTAGTTTCATTGAGTTTTTTACTCCCCACGACGAGATCATTCTAACGATACCAGTTTCGTCAAAATCGACGCGTAACACTTCTTGCCCTTCCTTAGTCAGTGAAAGACTGTCCAGGGTTTCATCGTTTAATGGAGTACCATTACCTACGGTATATTTTGTTGAAATGTCTACATGGCAAAACAGATGCAATTGCTAAAAAGCTTTTCTGAGTGAAATGTGTTCGTCAGATTTCGTCCAGGTAGCTCAATAAGCAGAGAGTTGGCAATTTATGCCAAAGGTCTTGAATTAGACTCCGTCCTGGAAATATTATCAGCATATCAAGGCCTAAAAATGTTTAACACGACAATTTCCAAAGAATAGAATTTGTGGAAATTATTTAACATACCGTCATTTTGAGTCTTTATTTTAGATTTTTCAAAAGCAGTGTTAAAACCCTTTGCTGTCATTTCCCCCCCGACAAAAGTTTTACCCTATAGATCGCTTTGAAATATTTTAAATTTAAACGAGAAACAAATATAATTGAATTTTTTAGTTGTTAATAGTGGATAGTTATGTCTCGTAAAATTATCACATTATGTATCACATTATTAATTCTCAAGTATGATGTAGTGAAACCTACTGAATGAATTATATTAATTTGCTATTACACACTTTGTAAAATAAGGTATCACGTACACGTTTTATGTTATGAAGATATGATATTGCGAAACCATCTGAATAAATTATAAAAATTAGCTATAGGGCACTTCTTAATATAAGCAATCACGTACACGTTTTATGATATCGATTTTGTTTTTAAATTGCTTTTTAAGAAGTTATTTTTTAAAGATTTAAATCTTTTTAAATGAAAAACTAGCAGCATGTGTTACACAGTTACTTGAAAAAATCAAATAAGGGAAATAAAGCTTCTGAAATAATTGCATATTTGTCATATAAAGTATGAAATGATTTATATCACATACGGGGGCTGAAGTTTTACATTTCATACTGTAGAAAGCGTTTTTTATAAAATTCGCGAACAATTACTTTAAAAATATTTTTTTTTCATACCATTTAAAGGTTTGTTTTAACTATCAATATAAATAGTTTCTATGAATAGTCATATTTCTATTAAATAAAAAAAGAGAAATTTGTTTAATTTGTGAAATGAAATTTTGTTCCACTAGAACATGGCTACAGGGTTTTCTGGAATATTAATTAAACATAAATGTTTCCTAAAATAGATGAATTCTAGAGTCATATCAGCACTATTTTAAATTCAATGAACTGAATCTTACTATCTTTTAAATTAAATAATATTTTTAATTTTGTAAATGTTACTGAAATAAGTCTGATTCAGGTGTTTATTACCACCTTTTCATGCTTTTAATAAAAGTTCATTTAGAAAAATGGTAATAATTTTAACATAGATAAAAGAATAAGGCCCATTAACAGTGTTCGTACGCATTAACGGATTCAAGGGATTTTAGATGTTTTAGTACCAGAAATTTCGTAAAGGTCGCTATATCCGAAAATAGAATTTTTTTCATTAAATAATGCAAATATTACTTTACAAAAATTCTGGTAACAGGTGCTTGAAAGTCCTTGAAGCATACGAACTCGGGTTAAGCTTTTTTTGTGCATAAAATGTAGCATTTAACCCTTTAGTGCGTAGCTTTGCATATATGCAAACAACACTGTTTTGAATTAAACAGAATTTTTTATTCGTATATACCTAATTCACACCAGAAAATTAAATTAGCAATATTTGCTTTAATCAGAAAACAGAAATTCCGTATTTAAATAAAGGGAAATTAATCATTGAAAATTTCTGGTGCAAAGTCAGATTCTCTGAACTACGTAATTTCTAGAACGTATTCTATCATGGGAATTAAAGGGTTAAAGATTATATTTTGTAAAATAAATAATTATATAAAATAAGGTATTTGGAGACATACTTTTAAAAGTATTTACTAATTTGCATTATTTTAGCGTAAAACAGCCACACCACATTAGTTTTTACTTATATTGCAGATGTCAACAGAAGAAAAGATTGACGTATTATATGAAAAATGTATCTGTGATTTTTTTCACTCTTTTTCCTGTGTAATACACCTTTCAGAGAATCATATATAATTTTTTCGAAACAAAATAAAAAATCGTGCATTTAAAGGTTAACATAAATTTTAGATGCGACCTTTATATATAATCTAAACACTTTGTAAGCCACTCAATCTAACAAGTCACATTAGTCTATTTCGAATTGCTTTACGTGCTTATTGTACAGGGTTATTACAAATGATGCACCCGATTTTAAAAAAACATATTTTCGAAACTACTGTACATATTACAATAAGTGATACATGAATTTAAAGAGAAATATACCAAGTTTTTTTCAGTTATGCTCCATGTGTGACATCCCTTTACATGGCATATGCCCAATCTGTAATCCAGTTCGTACCAAACATTTTGTAGCATCACTCTGCCAATGGTTCTGAAGGCTTCACAAATGCGTTCCTTAAGTTCTGAACACTTTGTTTTCGGTATTGATGGTACATAAACAATGTCTTTGACACTGCCAGAACTTAAAGAACGCGTTTTTACAGAATTCAGAACCATTGACAGAGTGATGCTACAGAATGCTTGGGACGAATTGGATTGCAGATTGGACGCATGCCATGTAACAAGAGGGTCACAGATCGAACATTTGTACCTGAAAAAAACTTGGTATATTTATCTTTAAATTCATGTATCAAGATCTACCTCACAAAAAACATGCAAATTCGAACTAATAAAGATATTTTAAAATATATTGTCAATTAACTTTCGTCTTCGTTCACTGCTTTAAAAAAATCAATAACCTTCAATTTCTTATAAATCAGAAAAAGAAAATAAGAGTCCTTCACGGATTAATTGCCGAAAACTGACGCCAAAATAATAATTATATAACTTAAATTTTAAAAAGTTCAACTCAGATTAAATCCTGATTTTTTTTAACATGCATAAAGAAACCTGTAATAAATTTCAGTCATTAAAAATGATCCTTTATCACTTAAGTAAATTGCAACTATTAATTGCATTAACATATTTTTTTTTCCTCAAATTCTTTTATTAAATTACAAATTTATTTTCCCTACAAAATACAAAAAGGCAAAATTTTATTTGCATTGACGTATATATAGGTAAATTTTCATGTGTTTAAAAGGTTTAATTGTACAAAAAGTTTATATATATATATATACATATATACAGGGTGAAATATTTTATCTATCGCCGACCTTTAATTTCTCAGACGTTGGTCGTAGACATATAGTTACAATTACAAAAACGTTTGAAATGAGGTAAATATTCATGTTGTGGCATTATTTAAAGTAAAAAATAAATTTTATAAAATTATGAAAACTAACTTTTTATTCGGTCCCCCAGTCCCTATAGTTATATTTAGCTAAAATTTACACATATCATAACATATATAACACAAAAAGTTTGACATCTCTACTACAAAAATTGACACAGTTATTAAATTGTACATGATTTTGTAAATGATTTTGTCTTTCATTGAGGGATCAGTTAAAAGATGAATTAAAGTAATTCGAGATCAAAATCAGGGTGCAATGTCCTTTTTACGGCGCAACCACCACTTTAACAAGTATCGCCAAATCGGGGAATCACTAAATAGGATCTACAAATTTGAGCTAATTTTTATGGGTCGAACAACATTCAAACATACCGGCTAAAGGTGCTTTCGCGGTAAAAAAGACATTGCACCCTGATTGAGATCTCGAATTACTTTAATTCATCTTTTAAATGATCTCTCAAGGAAAGACAAAATCATGTGCAAAAATCTCAAACTTTTAAATTTAATAACTGTGTCAATTTTTGTAGTACAGGTGTCAAACTTTGTGTGTTATATCTGTTATGATATGTGTAAACTTTTACTAAATATAACTATAGGGTCTGGGGGAACGTACAAAAAGTTAGCTTTCGTAATTTTTATCAAATTAATTTTTTACTTTAAATAATGCCACAACATGAATATTTATCTTATTTGAAACGTTTTTGCAATTGGAACTATATGTCTAGAGAAATTAACTGTCGGCGGTAGATAACATATTGCACACTGTATATATATATATACTACACGGCATTAAGTATTCCTGATAGTCTAATAATATTTTATAAGAAATACTATTCATTTTTCCCCCAATGTCTTCAGAGCTCAAAGAATTTCAAAAGAAACTTCTTTTTAATTTTAACTACCAATAGACGGCACCAACAAAGCACAAAAGTTCACAATGAATGCGGTATAAACGAATGATTACTTATAGTGGAAGAGATAGAGCTGCCAAACTAATTTCAACTGAAGTTATCTCAGAATGTATACATAATTGAATGTAAGTCATCTCTTAAATGTTAATTTATTTTGAATAATCGTTCTAAAAATGTAACTTTTATGAAGTTTTATTCGAAAAAATAATTTTGAATAAAAATGGCCGAATGGAATACGATAAAGCGAAGAGGGATCCGGATGAGTTAACTCCGGAAGCGTTATACACTTAGCGCCATTATATATATAATGAAAAATCCCTCACAATTAGCTTAGGATTTGGATTTTTCTGCTTATTTTGAAAAAAAAAAAAACACGCATTTATTTAACATAAAAATATCCCGCACAGATAGGTTAGACTTATGAATGAATTTATTCTTACTTTGAACCATCTAATGGCAGAAAAGGCGCTAGTACACAATGCTGGTACTGCTATGCGTTGACAAAAGACGGAACTTTTAAGTGATTTACTTTAATAGAAATTCCACTTGTATCGTCTAAGGTGCGAAGTTCACATGCAATTAACTACTAAGAATACAGAAAAAGAACAGAAGCAATTAAATGTACAGTCGCGGAAAAAAAGTAAACACCCCTACTAACTCTGAAATAAATTATTGCAGAAGAAAGTTACTAGTATCGAACGATTGGAAATAAAGTCTACTTTTAAATGATGCATACTTAGGGGCGATCTACATATAAAAAAGAACTTAAACTTTGTTTTTTTTCCAATAGCAATACCTAAGTTTGACACCATAAATATATTTTACATTCCTCAATTAGACTAAATCCAAATTTTCATGAAATTCGTATGAAGCAGGACATAATAAATGTAAATCTATCAAAAAAAAAAAAAATGTAGGTTGAAATTCACACTCTTTTCGATTATTAATTTCATAATTCGTAATTTTTTTTTAAATTACAAATACAATGAATTTTTGTTTGGGTTTTTTAGTATTATAATAAAACAAAAAAATTGTCACATTAGGATTATTATTTCAGGAGATATTTATAAAAATATGAAAATGTAATTTAACATTAGAAGATCTAAATTTTGAATGTTTATAAGTCAAAAACGTATCATCCAAATGACCTGAAATTCCGTTTCTAGGCATAGTTTGAACCGGAGATTTGAAATATATTGTTAAAATTGGATGTTGCCAATGGCAAAATAAAGTTCGGTCTGGTTATGATTTGTAGATGGCTCCTTACGCAAATTTTATATAATATACATAATTTAAAAGTAGATTATATTTCCAATCATTTGGTACCAGTAAATTTCTTTTGTTATAATTAGTTGCGGAGCTAGTAGGGGGTGCTTAATTGTTCTGCCACGACTGTACGTCGTTGATCCATGTGTTCCTATGCTTCATGATTTAATATTTCGTTATAAAAGTTTAGTTTGCATCATGAATTACTTTTTTCTTTCAATTCAAGGGAGAGTTTTTAAAAATCAAACTTAAAAGAAAAGAAAATATACGCCGGAAAAATTTCTTTTACAAACGTCAAAACGTTATGATTGCTTTATGTTCGTACCAACGTCTTATAATTTTATATTCGTCATTTTAAAATGTTGTAGATTTAAATGAGAAATTAGAATTGAGAATTTTAGTTGTTAATTCTAAATAATTTTGTAGTTTATATCTCTTTCAGTTATTACATTATGCATCTTTTGCTATAATTATGCGAAACCTGCTGAATAAAGTGTGATTATTAGCTATCAAACACTTCGCAAAATTAAGCAATCACCTGCACCTATTATGATATCCATATATGAGGTTGCGAAACCTACTGAATAAATTACGAAAAATTGTTGTAGCACACTTCATAAAATAAGCAATAATTACATGTTTTATGATATCGATTATGTATTCAAATTCTTGTTGTTGCACTTTAATTATTTTTTGTTAATAAAAATAAAATTTAATTATTTTTCATATGGATAATTTCCATATATTTACTTTAGGCTGTTGATAATTATTTTTAAAAATTTGAATCACTAATCAACTACTGACAAAATGTATTTTTAGAAGGTAGTAAAATAATAAAAACAAATGCAGTTTCTTATCATATAAAGTACGAAATTACATAAATATGATATACAGTAGGCAATGCACCTACAATTAAACACAAACAATAGAGTACAGGTAAAGACGGATTGAAATGTATCTAAAAGATCCATGTTTTCCCATTCTGAATTTTCAAATATTTCATTATAAAGTACTAGTCTGCTTTATGAATTACTTCTTTGTTTTAAATCAAGGGAGAGTTTTTATAAAGCTAGCGAGAAAGAAATGATAATGTATGAAAAGAAGAAAAAAATTATGGAAACATTGAAATATTATTACTATTTATGTATTCTTTAACGTTCTTCCATTTTATATTCATTACTTTACTATAATTTCTAGTGTTCTTTAAAATGTCTGTATCAAATTAGCGAATATATAATGGCATTTAAGGTTTACTTATTAAGAGTAAATTTTTATGAAATTTTATGTATATTTATGTATGTATATTTATATAAATTATCACACTATGAATCCTCATGAAATATTTTACGAACTCGGCTGGTAAATTTTAATATTTAGCTCTCGCATAATTTGTGAAATGAGCAATCACGTACACTCTTAATGATATTTTAGCTGTGCAAATGTTTGTTGTTTCCGATTACCTTTTTAGGCATGTAAATATGATAAGAACTGAATTTTTCCAAATGAGTGAAAACATGCCTTGGCAGATAGTCATACACATGAACTATGACTTTATTTGCCAATGCTTTACATATTCATGCTCTACCTGGGCTGACAACCGGCAGACACATTTCACTCAGATAACCTTATTGGCAATAGCATCTGCCATGTAGTCTCAAAATAGTATGCCGTAGGTAATGGAACCCCAATAAAGTATGGATACGTAGAAGATACACTTTATTATTTTAAACTCAATCATACGGATTGGTAAAATATCATATGAACTCATTTTTTCTAACTGAGTAAAAAAGTGCTCAGGCCGGGAATTCACTCAGGCGCAGAAAAATAGATTATATATCAAACAAATTTTTTAACTGAGTTCGAAAAATTATTTCCCTATATCTTGAGCAATAAGGATGATTGAGTTAAAAATATTAAAATGTAAATATTACTCCTTTTTTTTTCGGGTAAAGAAAATACACTTCTCCTTCTAAAAATGAAAGAAAAATTGCCATTCATATTAATCCTCTAATGCCCATGATAAAATGCGTTCCAGAAATTGCGCAATTCAGAGAATCGAAATTCATACAAGAAAATCTAAATAGTAAATTTCTGTTTGTTTAATAATAAAATTTCTGTTATTAAATAAGGAAAAAACTTTTAATTTCTTGTGTGAGTACGGAATATGTGATAAAAAAAAAATAACTAAATCCGGAACACTGATGGTAGCATAAATGCTCCCAATGCAATTAGAGGTATACAAAAATCTACACTGTTTGTCCTGTTGTTAGGCAACAAGTGAATTTTCTGCATAAGAACTGGACCGCTCTCCAGAAACTGAGGAATAAAACAACTGGTGATGTGAAGAAAAAAATTCGGTGAATACAGTGGGTTGGGGAACAGATCCTAACGAAGTTTTTTTTGTTGGTCGAGCCTCTGGCAAGACGAAACAGGCGTAATCTATTATCAACTGCTCTAACCGCATCAGCCAATAATTGGAGATGTTACAAACTACGATTAATCAATCAGAATGAATCATTAAAGAAGAACCGTACAGAATACGCTGGAATCCATGACAATGCTGTTTTGCAACATGACAATGTTTATAAAGAAGAGTCAAAATCATTTAATAAAATTTTAGAAGCATTTCAGTGAGATATAAAGCCCCGCAAGCTTTATTCTTCAGACTTTACTTCAACAAATTACGATTTATTTCCATCCACTCAAAGCAAAAATTTGCGAGTTGAGTTTTTATGCAGACATCGAAAAATAACTTTATGATATGGGTTTTTAAAATAATATATACATCTTCGACTGTAGAATACGTTTGTTACCTCACAGATGGATGAATGTTGTAGTGTCTGATATAATACATCAACAAAAACTTTCTTTTATTTTGACAGATAACAAATGTATTTTTTGCACGAAAAATAGTGGAGTCATATTTATTCACTTAATTCATTTCTACAAATTTTACCCTACTGAAAAAAAAGCACTACCAACATGCTATAGATATACATAGTGTTTCAAATTCTGCGTACAATTTTGGGAGTTGAGTACAGCTATAGAAACCGTATTTGCATGACCGGAAATGAAACCAGTAGGAGATATAAAGAAACAAGGCAGATAAAAAATACATAATATAAAATTATTCTCATGCTATATCATAAGAAATTATGTGAAATATATTTTCCAAAATTAATTTAAACTGTACATTTTATGTTTTGTTTTACAAAATAAAAATTAACCCTTTTGACGTGTTGCTGCAATAAAACTGTGCCATGTCTTTTATTCAGAACTAAGTTTAGTCATCACTTTATTAAAATGCAGTTTTATAAGTAAGTCATTCACTAAACTTAATAACATATCAGAATTGCGCATTGAAAAATTTTCTGCAATTTGAACAACCATTTAAAAGTAGCGTAAATATCATATCTAATTTAGACAGTTATTTCAAGAACGCACTAATTAGCAAGAGTATTTGAAGAAAGAGAAAAATATTCTAAAAAGTAATTTAATTAATAAGACAAGATGATAAAGCTAAACACTTTTCATTTTATTCTTTTGTAATAGTGTGTTAACTGAGTTGCGACATGAACTAAATATGCTGAAAATAAATGTGGAAACTAGAAGCAAATACGCAACTGAAGAAGTAAAATACCATGCTGAAAATAAATTAAATTCCCCTATATCCAAAACAAAACAGTAATTTCGTTACTTTATACATAATATTAATAATTGCTGTATAAAGTCTAGGGGATATAATAGAAAATAAGCTGGATATATTACACTGGTCTAGGTTGCTTTTGGAACAGTTAGTCAGTGTATGTTTTATGAAGTATTTTTATACTCAAGCAGAAAATGTAATACAGAACTTTTCCATAGCGTCACATTTTCTATTTATCTAACTTTAAATATCAGTATATGGCATATTTGGTAGACAGTAGAAACAATCTGCTATCTTACAAAACAAAAATTCATTCCTGCGAAATCGTTTTGGAATCACACACTGTGCCAATCCAGCTAAAACCATGGAACTATTAACAAAAACGAACTGACGTATCCTTAAAATAGTGAAGCTTCATCTGTAACCGCTTTCGCAGGAGTTGATAACCACGGGTGAAAATTCTCCTAATAAATTGAAATAGAAATTTTCTCTTTTAATAAACGCCTTAATTACGCAAAATTTCGGTCTTAAATCATTGCAGAACAGATACTCATTTTTACTGGTGGAAGTTTACTTTGGTGGTAGTCCGGCCCTGAGTTTCAGCCATATTCAATGGAGGAAAATAGAGAGAAGAAAGAACTAGGGGGAGGAGGCATATAGTGTATTATCTATTAGTTGAGAGTGAAGTAACTGAGGAGGTTATCACAAGATGACGGCTGATTTTTTACATCCGAACAACAGTTTCTCATTACCACCGAAGAAAAGTTCCACCAGTAAATTTTGAATAGAAAATTTAGCCTTACTTCAACTGCTTTTTTTGCGAAAAATTGCTACCATAAAAATGGTTAAATTTTCTTTTTGTTTTTACTAATGGCAGTTTGCCCAGGTTTTATAATGTTTTTCACTGGCGCTGGTAGAAGATTATCTAGGTTGCCAAAGTATGGCGGAAACACAGGGCCTTTCTACCGCCGAAGTAAACTGCCACCAGTAAAAATTAATACCTGTTTTTCCATTATTTATGATTCAAATTTTGCTTTAATAAGACGTTTAAATAAGGAGAAAATTTCTACGTCAATTTACTGGTGGAAGTTTGCACCGACGGCAGTAAATTCCTACGAAAGCGGTTACAGTTGAAGCTTCACTATTTTAAGGCTATGTCAGTTCCTCTTTATCACAAACAAATCAATTTAACACATGCATTTTGAGGGAATCAATAGAGATTTTGGCCAGGGGTAGGAACATATGTAATGACGCATTATCATGTCATATACCGAACATTTGGTTTGGTCTGCTTGGGGTCAGTGGAGCATTTGGCTTGGAATGATCTATCCCCCTTTCTTTTTCCAGTTTTGGTTTCGCCCTGCGTTTTTTAACATTTTATCTACTGACGGTATTTATAAGCACCACCCACTTTAAACTTTAATCCCGTATTGAATATTACTAATATTCTAATGGTACTTTGTAAAAACACTTTTTTTAACTCCAATTTATCCAGATACAGGGTAGCAGTAGTTCTAGCTTTTTTATTTTAGCGAGGAAGGAGGGTATCTTTAACACAGTCTATGTGTTTTGTGCCGACATTTCGTACAGATTGTTAGGCTCGTCTTTTTATTGCTTCAAACACAGTAAACGATATAAGATAAGTGTTGGATTTATTTTATGTGTTCATTATGATCTTAGAATACAGTTTGACAAGCTATTTTAGGTGAACAGTGTATGTATTTGATTTAAAAGTTGAATTACTCGGTGGTACTTATAAGTAACGTCAGTACACTGGGTGTTGGAGAAAAACTTCTTGTTTACTTTTCGTCTGTGTAGTTATCTATCGTTTTCATCTGCTTTAAAATGTAATTACTAAAATGTAGTGTAGTAATGATTTCCCTGGTATTTCATTTCTGTTTCATTGTTATTTTTTATAGGAAAGAGAAAAAGTTGTGGTGCCGGCACGTTTTTGCTATGCTAGATATGTGAACTCATATATTGCATATGTGGAGATGCGAAAGAACATGTTTTCCTTGGAATATAGACGTCGCATAACTAAAGAACTGCTAACAAGATCGAAACATAAAGAAAAAAAAAACAGTTTTTTAACCCTTTAAGGGACAAAGCATTTTCATTTCTAAAGTGTTCAAATAAATGATCGGCACCGGAATTTGCCAAAACATTTATTTGTAAATATGAAAAAGCCTATATTTAACATACTTATTAAATCGAAAATATTTTCTGGTGGCATTTGAAATACCTTGTGGGTTTTCTGTTACGGTATTTTAGTCATAGTGGAATGACGGTACTTTAAATTACCACTTTAATTAATTCCCCCCTAAGTAATTAACCCTCCGTCTACCAGACGGGTCCATTGGACCCGACAGGTACATACAAAATATTCATTCAAACCAGAAATTTCTTTAAAATAAACTAAGTATATAAACCAGACAAAAATAAGGTAAATAAATAAGTTAAATAGTATTAAATAAAAATTCTGGTGTAGAACGTTTTATTAAAACTTGAATAAAATTCCCGGTAGATCTAGGGTTAAATTTCTCACGGGTGAATATATTTTTTTATGTTTATCCTTTAATTTTCATCGTAGTAATTGAAAAAAAAAATACCCGAAAAAAATTGCAGTAGATCATAATAGTCCAGGGGAAATGTACCAAAAAAAAAAAGGGTGTTACCTTGCAAAAGGTCGGGTAGAAGATTTTTTTTTCCTGAATTGTTTATAATGATGCCAACATGGAAAAACCAAGTTTTCTAACAAAATTTCTTAAGGCTAAATTTTCTGTGGCCAAAAAACAAGAACATTTTAGGACCTTTTTTGGTATTTTTTTTTAAATATCTCGAGAGCCGTTGCCGTAGCATATTATTTGTCAATTACAATATTAAAGAAAATAAAATTTTCTACAACTTTCATGTTTACAACTTTTTATACACTCAATAGCAAGCGCAGTACGCTATTTTAAAAATAGGACAATTTTTTTAATATTCTTAAAAACCGTCAAAAACGCAATTCTGCTCCAATTATTCAAATGTTTCCCACGGATAAAATCGTGTATGTCAACTTTTATATATTAGTAGCAGTAAATTATGTATTTCAGGCCTAAAACTAGCTTTTTTTGCACCCGTGGCAAACATGGATTTTGGCGCCCCATCCCCCCCTCTTTTAAAAAGAAAATTTACCACGCGAATTTATATAAATCTCTAATAGCCGGATTTTGAAAACTGTAAGTGTGTAAGCATTAAATACGTAATGCTGAACTACGTAATCAGCCTTGCCAAATATTGATTCATTAAAACCTTGAAAATCGTACCGAAAGGAACCGAAATATATTCCGCTTTAAACAGGTTTCCATCTTAGCAGGTATAATTGTTCATAGTATTTCTCTTGAAAAAAAATATACCTTTTCTTCAGAGACAGAAATCCGTATATACAGATTTCATTTTAAAATATTTTACAGTAGTTGTCGTATTGAGGCGTTTAAAGTCACAGTTATGAGAATTATGGGACTAAATTAGTCACATGAAGACATTCGCAAGGTAATATTAAACCTATGGGAGCGTTTTTGACAAATGTCTCGCTCGCAGTTTGTTACTTTTAAATATATATATACAGGGTGTTCCGTTAAAGGGGTCCAATATTAATAGGGGTAATAGAGGAGATCACATGGAGCATAAATCAGTATATAAAGCCTGGTCGGATCTCAATAGTTTTCAAGTTACAGCAAATAGAATGAAAATTCGGAAAATTGTAAAAGAACCCTCATTGCTAAACTATCGATAATGCTACATAAAAACGAAACACATATTTAGAAAGAGCAGAAAAAAACCTACAAAATGACATCAATTGTATTAAAATAGCAATATTTATTGACGAGTTACAAGCCCTGAAACAGTGAAAAAAGTACGAAATCCAATATACATCAAAATAGTTAATCGTTAATTCCAAAAAGACAACTCTAGCTACAACAAGGAAAATGTAGTAAAATTTGGTCCATTCCGAAAAATTTCGAAAAAGCTTACAATGAACCATATCGGTTTAATTGTGTGAGAGAAATTAATCAGTTTCTTAGTTACAACTCCGCTTTCTTTGACACTAGCAAAGGTTAAACTCCGCCCATCACGATTGGAAACACCGCCTTTTTAATTACTCTCAACTATACATTTTCGATCATGCTTCTTCTGAGATGCAACATTTTTAATTATTCAAGAGTTGAATGAACCAAAATAACTTTACAATAATAGTCTACATTTTAAAGTGGTCTTTTATTGATATAAAGCTTAAGTTAAATTCTTTAAAATTAAACTGGTGGTGAAAATTCGGAAATAATTAAAAATATTGCGATTTGTAACTATGCAAGAAGTTTCAGTACATGTTTTACATGGACAATTATTGTATGTATATGTGCATCATAATTTATGATAGGAAATAATAATAACAAATAGCATAATAATTTTATTAATTATAAATTTAAAAAAGACACTAAATTTTAAATTAATTCATACAAACTTTGTAATTTACAATTTGAGTACACCACAGTCTGTGACTTACAAAATACTGTGCCAAAAAGTGTTGAAAATAAAAGAAAAATGACAAATAAAGAATTACATTCCACGTACTTTATGACATATGTGAAGCATAGTCTTCTGGCCTGCGCTGCACAATTCAATGTCGGAAGGCAGACGAACGGACATTATTATAATAGGTGTTCGAAGTTGCGCCCATTAACAGAATCGCACAGCCGACAGCGACGTCGTAAAGATTGGCGAACACGCCGAAAAACTCCGACGGAGTTGGGAATGTCTCCTGCAGCGACAACGATTCGCGCTAGTAAATCCTCCGGTGTATCCACAGGCGTTTCATACACCAGCGATTTAAGGTGTCCCCAAACAAAAAAGTCTAACGGATTGAGGTCTGGAGAGCGTGCAGGCCAAGCAACAGGTCCACTGCGTCCAATCCATTTCCCAGGATATGTTGAATTTAGGTGATTGCGAACACCTATGAAAAAATGTGCCGGTGCGCCATCGTGCATAAACCACATATTGTGGCGCAATGTTGCTGGCACATTTTGCAGTAACTGCGGTAAGATATCCCGTAGGAAAACCAAGTACGTACTGCCATTGAGTACATCTGGGAGTAAATATGGTCCTATGAGATAATCGCCGAGGACACCTGCCCATACGTTCACACTGAACTTTTGTTGTGCGTTCGACGGGAAAACAGTGTGCGGATTTGTATATGACCATGTGTGTATATTGTGCGTGTTTACCATGCCCTCTCTCGTAAATGTTGCTTCATCAGTAAATAAAATATTTTCCAGAAATTGTGGATTATTTTCTGTTACATTAAGCAACCAGCGTACGAATTCTGTCCGCTGAGCACAATCTGTTATTGATAACAGTTGTACCCGCTACACATGAAAGGGGTGCATGTTTTCTGCACGCAGAACACGCCACACACTTTGGTGAGAAACACCGACTTCAGACGCAGCAGCTCGTGTACTCGTGGAGGGGTTATCTTTAAAAATATTCAGTACATCTTCTTCCATTGCAGGTGTTCGTACATGTCGAGGTTTCCCTGCATCAATGCTTGCTGTATTAAACGATCCAGTCTCCCGTAATCTTCTATCGATTTTTATGAAGAGTTTCGAACTTGGGCAACGTCTCCTTGGAAATTGCTCACGGTACATGCGCTGTGCTAGACATGCATTTTCATGAGCTTGCCCGTACATCAGATGCATGTCCGCATATTCTTCGTTAGAGTATTCCGGCATAATTATTATACATCAACTTACTACAATCCCACTTACAACAGCCTCCCTTTAACATAACGCCCACTGATGACTGCTGTTTTATTACACTTTTCTTCCTATACACATAGAAAATTTGCATAAAAAGTACTTCTTCTTCATCATCCTGAAAGTTCATGGAGGAAACGCAGCAGTCACGGGGTTTGCTTTAAGACAAGGCGAGAGCTGCACAATATGTCATTCACTTGACCAGACTGAATAATGAAAGGGTATTGATAGAGGTTGATCAGAAATGTATAATTGAAAGATATTAAAACGGGGTGTTTACAATCGTCATGGGCGGAGTTTCGCCCTTTCCGAGCGTGCAACAGTACAGAGTTGTAACTAGGGAACTGCTTGATTTCTCCCATACAATTAAACTGATATGGTTTATTGTCAGCTTCTTCGAAAGCTTTCGGAATCGACCAAATTTTATAACATTTTCCTTGATGTAGGTAGAGTTGCATTTTTGGAATTAACGATTAACTATTTTGCTAAATATTTGATTTTGTATTTTTTCACTGTTTCAGAGCTTGTAACTCGCCATTAATTCTCAATATTCTAAAACAACTTATGTCATTTCGTAGGATTTTTTCTGCTCTTTCTAAATATGTGCTTCGTTTTTATGTAGCATTATCGATAGTTTAGCAATGAGGGTTTTTTTACAAATTTCCGATTTTTCATTCTATTTGCTGTAACTTGAAAATTATTGAGATCCGGTCAGGCATTATATACTGATTTATGCTCCGTGTGATCTCCTCTATTACCCCTATTAATATTGGACCCCTTTAACGGAACACCCTGTATATATTTCATGGGATACCTGAGTTCAATATCTAATGTTGTGCTTTTCTACTTTTTCGGGTTTGGTGTCTTTTTTTCATATATATATATATATATATATATATATAGTCGGACACTTTGGAAAACTCATTTTTGGAAAACTGTTTGGAACCCGTTATGAAATTTAAAGCATCCTGTTTGAGCTTTAAAGCAATTAATAGATAATCCTAAAGTTTTATATATTTTTACATGCTAAAATGATGTAATCTCTTGTTATATTTATTGATATAAGTGGAAAAAATTGACAATATATTTTAAAACTAATCTGTTTAATATTTTTTATAAAACTAGTGATCTTAAATATTTATTAACAGAATTTATAAATTTTACAAGATATAATGCATAACATTAGTTAGTGAAATAATCTGGTGTCGTTTTTATTGTAGCTATTTCATAAGGTAAAAATATTTCTTACATAAAAGATATTTATCTTTTGAGCCCCCCCCCCCCTTTTTATATGGAACTACAATTCAATGTTTGCTATCTTTAAAACAGTAAAATATTAAAACATATGTTATCAATAATTGGTAAATAAAATATACCATTGTAGTATAATAAAATATGTTTTTCGCAAATTTTCATACCTAGGTGATTTTCAAAAAAAAGTGTCATGTTTTACTGTCCTTTCACATTTGCACAGAAAAATAGTTAAATATCATAATTTTAATATTGAATTTTAACTATAATGTTTTTTAATGATAATTTACAGATATATTATTATTTATAAAAAATTTAAAAATAAGAAATATATTCTTTAGTAGTCAAAATATCATTACCGTAGGGTGTCCCAACAAGCAATTTATTAGGTAAAGATTTGACAAAATTCTATTTCAAACAGATGGTTATAATTTTTTATGCATTTTTACTTATTAAGATGCTGCTAATTTAAAAAATATTTATTTTCATTAATTAAACTTATCTATAATTCTTAATAATTTTTTTAAACCGTGTCCCAAGAAAGAGTGTCATTGCCATGCTTCTGACAAAAAGTTACTCTGGTTTTTTTTAGAGGACAGCACATGCCTTTTTATCAAGGCAAAAGTACTCTTTAAAAATCAAATTGTTATCAGGTTTAGGTGAATAGAGTAAATAGTTTTATAGTTTCAATAAAACAAGCAAAGACTTTGAATGTTTTGGTGGATATTCTTTTGTAAGTCATTACCGTACCCAATTCTAATTGGTAATTAAATGAAATTTTATTTCTTAATCTGCTTTTATTATATGAGAAATAGAAAATCATTGTATGGGCCAGAAGATATAATGTCTGCCATTTATGCCAGGCAAAAAAAAAATTTTTGCTTAATTTGTCATTACCGTAGCTGTCATTACCGGACTCGCTTATGTCATTATACCAAGTGCATTAAAATTTAAAAATTAGTTTTAAAATGTTAAATTAGTAATTTGGTCTCTGCTGATGCTTATATATTAATGTTTATGAGGTAAGGTTATTATTTACAAACAATCAAAACTTTCTGATCATTTCTAAAAATTTGATTTTGTTATTCCAAAACATGGACAGATTTTGAAAATGACCCACCTATTCCGTTGATACCTGGAAAAATATGTATGCATTATAAAAATTATAAAAATTATAAAATTTATTAAAATTAAACAAGAAATCTTTTTTAATTGAAACTATCGTGCCAATAAGTTATTATACATTGAAAAATTATTTTAAACAATGCTTTGAAGTTAACATTGTATACACTTAAAGTCTAAATATGAAAATTGTCATCTACACTCTGCCCTATAGGGCAGTAATTTTAAAAGTATACTTTTAAAATTATATAAATTTATTGAATATAAAATGTCTGTTGAGATGAAAATAAAGACGTGAGTGTGCAAATAATAGATAATTTACTGCTACCAATTTTTAGAAGTTGACATACACAATTAATTTCCGCGGGGAAAATTTGAATAATCGCGGCAAAACTACGTTTTTCACGGTTTTTAAGAAAATTGAAAAAATTGTCCCATTTTTAAAATATTCTGCGCTTGCTATTGAGTGTATAAAAAGTTGTAGATATGAAAGTTGTAGAGAATGTTATCCTCTTTAATATTGTAATTGACAAATAATATGCTACGGAAACTAGTCTCGAGATATTTCCAAAAAATCAAAATAGTCCCAAAATTTTGTTGTTCTTCTGCCACAGAAAATTTAGCCTTAAGAAATTTTGTTAGAAAACTTGGTTTTTTCATGTTGTCATCATTATAAACAATTTAGAAAAAAATATCTTCTACCCGACCTTTTGCAAGGTAAAATCTACATTTCCTCTGGACTATAATATAGTAGATAAAGGGTAAAACCAGTATGCATTCTGCAGGTCTTCTTCTCATTTTAACCCCATTGATGATGATCAGGGTTGGACGAAAGCACTCGGGAAATTTTATTTTTAACATTTGAATATTGGTTTTAATATTTAAAACCTTGTAATTGTTTTTTAACGCCTATTTTAGTAATAAAAGCTGTGAATAATTTAATGCATTCATGTTTAATTTAACGTGTTAAGGTGAATTTGACGTTCTCTGGCATATAGATTTCTATAGATTTATTGTGGTTTCTGTTCCAAAAACTATTTTTCAATTTGTGGGCTGTAGTTATCAAATTAAATAGCAAAATAAAACACAGAAAAACAAAACAAAAAAAATTTAAAATTATAAAAGCTAGGATATTATAATAGAATTTTTAGCTAGATAAAATTATCAAATACAAGAATGGCAATATTTCGATTCTACTGGATAATTTACATAAGTCTACACGGTTTTTGGAATACATAAATAAATGGATATTTATAAAGTATTTTTAATACTGAAACAGTAATCAAGATTACTGCATTACGTCACGTTTTCTAGCTCAATAAATTTAAATGTTACTGCTAACACATTCACGACGGGAAACGAGAACTCTCGTTTTGATTCAAAAAACATCATTGACTAAGGGAGTGGCTTCTACTATACCGAAAATGCATTTATATAATTTTGTCCATATTTTTTTTAAATTGTAAGACATTTTATATTAACCCTTAAATGCCGGTTGTTGCTTTTCGGCTACATACCCAATTTAGGCTTCTAAAATACCATTAGAATAATTTTGAAGATATAATGTCTAATGTTTCCAATAAAATACATTCTGAAAATATTATTAATATGATTTTCAACATGTAGATGGCAACACTTGTGCTGTTTAAGAATAAAGATAGATTTATTTTTTCAATTGTTGCTGCATGTTCTTTTTGTTTTGTTTGGGAGCTTGCGAAATACCCTATTTTATTCTGCAGTGAGCAAGTAAAATTTATTTCTTATCATAGTTCCTAAAATTCTTGTGTGTTTAATATTAAAGTATTTTATGGAGTAAAATTATTTTTTCAATTAAACACCAGTATTGTCGAATAGCAACAAACAGTTTTTTACCCGTAAACCATACTTAAAACAAAATATGCTTTTTGAAGTATTTTTCCCATGATTTATTTAAAAAATGAAAGCCGAAAAACAGGAAATTAAAATGTTTTTTTGAAAAATCAGGAACTTAAGGGTTAAATTCGTACATTGAAAGATATTTACCAATGCATAAACTTGGGAAACCAGTCTAGAACACCTAATTACAAAAGACGTTCAGAACAGGGGGGGGGGGAGCTTCTACTGTTTTAAAATTCTTTGCCCGTCGGCAATGTGTTAACACTTGAACGTCCAGGTCGTGTCAATTCGATACCGATCAAATTACAAAATGTCGATTCGAACCAGAATTTTTTTTCGTAAAATTAATTAAATTGCAACTGGATCAAACCCGTTAGAATAAATAAGTGAAATTGTTTTAAATAAAACTTCTGGTGCTAAAATATTTTATCAAGATTGTGTAAAATTTTCCGGACGTTCTAGTGTTAAGACGTGTTTACGACACATAATACAAACAATCCACTATTTAAAAAAAAAGCAAAGAGATATCCCCGTAATTTATAAAAAGTATATATCATATAAAGCATTGTATAAAATATTGTCCATTAATATAAAGAGTTTTTGTAACACCTGACTCAATACCATTTTTCACGGAAATGGGCGTTGCCATCGAAATAATAAAGGCCTGAGGACATGAGTTGTGACGTCATCACTAATCGACCGAATTCTCCCTACTGTTGGAATTCTCACCGCAAAATTTTGAATAGCAATTTTCTTTTATTTTATTTATGGAATCTGTATCATCTTATAAAACAATACTAACTTTTTAAACTTACTGGTGAGAATTTGAATCCCTCAATAACAAATCAGCCAGATGAGGCAACACTGCGACATTCCGCATCTAGCTGAATTTTTATTTAGGGATTCCGAATTCTCACCAGTAAGTTTAAATAGTTGGTATTGTTTTATAAGATGATAGATATTCCACAAATAAAAGAAAAGAAAATTGCTATTCAAAAATTTCCGGTGTGACATCCAACACTAGTGAGAAGTCGGTCCATTAGTGATGACGTCACAACTTCTGTCCTCAGGCCTTGAGTATTTCGATGGCAACGAAATGGGTCGTTAGCTGTAAGATCGTCTAACACATGTTTTATAATTTTGAGTTGTGAAAGGTTGAAGGAATTTTTTTTTCATGTTTGATCTAACAGAGGGTTATGAATTAGAGATCTATTTGAAAAAGAGTGTGTTTTTCTTGCACTCGATAATTTTAATAAAAATAGCATGAGAGCAGATTTTGTGAATACCTAGTTAAGATACGTTTTAGAATTAAATAAATGTCGCAAACTATTTATATGATTAAAAAAGTTGTTACATTTAATTCATCCCCTTGATACAAATACATTAATATAGCTTATTTAATTGCATAAAATTTCTGTTTCAAAAACAACTTTATTGAATTTTTAAAAATATATTTAAGATTTAGATGTCATCTCTTACAAAACGCTCTAGTGAAATAAGTAGAATGAAAAATTAAACGACATATTTTAACTTAGGAAAAGAAAAATATTTAACTTGATCAAATTGAATTAATAAATCTGTTTAACGAAATAAAATTATTTCGAATAATTCTTTAGGAACTTCGAAAACTTTCCTTTTTCTTTGCGGTCTGTGTAATGTTTTCAAACCTTTTAAATAGCAAGCTCAATTTTGAATTACGCGATTGTAAAGAAAATCAGTTTGAGATTGAAGCTAAGTGTACGTTCTCACTGTTGAAATGCAAAGTCATTCAATGTAAGTTCTGTCTATGTATTCATGCATTTGAAAAGAGAATTTTAAAACTTTTATTCAAACAAACTGGAGCAAAGAATTTATTTTGCGGAAATGAATATTAGATCTCTAAGTAAAATTAGGAATATCTTAGTTTTTTTTTTTTAAATTATGTTGCTTATTGAATCAAAAGCTCATAAAATATGTCTAGAAATCATTACTAAAGACGGCATCTAGATATCTTTAACTGTAAGTCTTTGAAGGAACTATTGTATTTCAATAAAAAATAGCCTTATATTTCACAATTTAAAACAAGGCTAACAGCTAAGCCAGTCGATTCGACGCCACTATATCTTACAAAAGATCATATGTTTCACTTCCACGACGGTTGTCAAAAGGAGTGAACTCTTTAATACGTCACAATATAACACCTAGGTGACCATCATTTAATAATCCTATTGTGATCGATTTTTTAATGTTTGGAAACTAATACAATATCAAACATATCGCTGTCACTCAGTCATGAATATTATTCACATATTAGGCATAGATGCCAACATCTCATAATTATTCCGGAGTTTGATCCAAAATTTGCATTGTGTAACCGGAAAAAATGTTTAAGAAAACGTCCCTTTTTTCTAAGAGGTACATCTTCGATTTCATTTTAAAATTTTTAGTTAAATAAAATTTCTGGTTGAAAACGTGTTCATCTTGGATCAGACTCCGGAAGAGTTAAGAGATGTTGGCATCTATGATTAGGTCATGTTAACACATTCTATGCGGGACACGTACTAGTACGTTTTAGTGGGTTGTGGACAGAAATTATTACTGGTACCGGAAATTTTATACGGACGAAAAAATAACCTGTATTTAAACATGCTTGTTTCTTAGTGGTTGTGTGTAGGTTTTAATTTACACTGGCATTTGTGAACGTAAATTTAGTGCTCGTTTTCGAAATTTACAAGCGTTCAATGTGTTAAGATTTGATGCCTTTCAGGGGGAAAGCACTTCTCTTTCTAAAATGTAGAAATGAATAAGTGACACCGCAATTTAAGAACAAATTTATGTGCAAATAAGTAAAAGATATATTTCACATACATAAAAAAAGAATTTTTTTTAGCAAAGTTATGATACCATTGTGGCATTTGGGAATTAAAATTAGGTGGTTTTATAAATGTACCATCGCCCCTGAAAGGGTTAAAGTTATACTTTAGTAACGGTGAATTCACATTTTGGCTACGTGTTCATTGGTGCGTTTTACAGAAAATCAATAGATTCTTCTAAAAATTTTCTTCTAATAATTACACTAGAACACAATCTGCGTCTGAAAATTATAGGTCATCGTTTGCAACTCTTGATATATGGCAATGATTTTTTATACACTAAATCTACTTATTTACAAATCACCTCATCAAATTCCATAAAATCTTTTTTTGGCAGATCAAGCTACACATATTTTGTAGCTTAAATGTATTTAGAAACATATTGTGTTTTCAAGACAGTGTTCATTACTTTTTCGTCCAAGATTTTCAGAAAACTTTCTTTCACTAAAGAGAAATAGGAAATATCCTTATAAATTAAAGAAAATACTGAATGTAAGTTATTCTAGATTTTAGATTGATTTCCCATTTAAGCATTGGAAAAACCGTAATTTCCTCAATCCGCCATTTACTTATATATTTTCGGCTGAATGCTCCTTTTTATGTATTTGTTACTCACCTTATGAAATTTCATAACATCCTTTTGTAGTTCCATCTACGAATACGATTAGATTACATCCATTTATTCCACCCTGTGTATTTAATGTAACTAATGAATGTTACTAATGAATATCATTAGTAACTGGCCTCAAGATTTATAGAGACTTTTCCTTCAGTAATTACGAAATGTAAACATCCTTTCAAATTAAAGAAATACTAGATTTTAGAGTTAGAAACATATAATTTAATCTTTATTAATAAGGACCTCCTTTTTATCTAATTAAAAATCACTAAACATGTTTCAAAATTTGCGTTTCCCAAATTATAGGTAAAAATAGGGTACAGACTAAGACTGTTACAGTATGTCGTTCATGTTTTTTAAAGATTTATTAATAATTTATACAATGTAATTAAATTATTAAATTGCATTTATACCGTCATCCGGAGTTACTTAATCCACTGGGGTAACAAAAGCCATTTTGCTAGGTAAATTTAAGACGCTGATCTTTGCAACACTGTTTCGAGTTTGATTGTTAACTATCCCGCCACCAATTCCATGTTTTAGTGAAGTTTTGAATCACGTATTTTAATGCTGTGTGTTTTTTACAGGTATGTTTATAAACGTTTATTTATCTTTAAGATAATTTATCATAATTTTTTCGTTTCTTTACTTTAATCACTAAACTTGTATTTTTAATTTGAATTCACTATAAACACTTTCAAACATAACCTCAGGAAATACTTTTATGGTAGTTTTATTTCATACATTATATTTCCATTTTGTTTCGGAAGAGTTCTAAATGAATATATGGGAGGATAGTACACAGTGAGACGAAAAATAATATTTCTTAACACTTGGTGACTGTTTTAATTTTTTTAAGAACAATTTTGCTACATCTTAAAGAAGCACACATACAATAGGCATTAATGTATAAATGGTTTTTAAAAAAGTTAATTATAGAAGCAGAGAAGCATGATAACAGAGTATCGGAAATTATCTCACTGTGTACCACAAGTGGTACACAGTTAGACACTTTATATATTTTCATAAATAATACATTTTTACACTCTATCCATAATTTTCTTCAGTGTAATAATGTCTTAACTACTGCCTGAAATCGTGGTTATCACTTGTAGTTTAATCTGACATTTTTGGTGTCGAGTAGTTTTGGCAGAACAATAGAAAAAATGAAAGAAATTTTCAATAGTTACAGGTATATATAATTTTAACAATTCAACCACATTTTGAGCTTAGTTGAGCACGTATGATGGATTGTGGTAATGAAACTATATATATATATTCCTCTTAACCGTTGCCATCGAAATACTCAAGGCCTGAGGACACAAGTTGTGACGTCATCACTAATCGACCGAATTCTCACTACTGTTGGAATTCTCACCGGAAAAATTTGAATAGCAATTTTCTTTTATTTTATTTATGGAATATGTATCATCGTATAAAACAATACTAACTATTTAAACTTACTGGTGAGAATTTGGAATCCCTCAATAACAAATCAGCCAGATGAGGCAACATTGTGACATTCCGCATCTAGCAGAAGTTTTATTTAGGGATTCCGAATTCTCACCAGTAAGTTTAAATAGTTGGTATTGTTTTATAAGATGATAGATAATCCACAAATAAAAGAAAAGAAAATTGCTATTTAAAAATTTCCGGTGTGAGATCCAACATTTGTGAGTAGTCGGTCCATTAGTGATGACGTCACAACTCGTGACCTCAGGCCTTGAGTACTTCGATGGCAACGTCTTAACACATTAACCGCCAAAACTATAAGGTTGAATTTTTTTAATTTTTCACTGATCGTTGTTCTCCCCCGCAAACTATAAAAGATAATTTTCGCTTTATATGATCTTAAAATGTTATGTCTTTAAGTAAGATCAATTTTTTAATTCAAAATAGTGGTAGGTATGTAAATAACTTAAATATGTGATTTTATTTTCACCGTTGAGTGAACGCAACATCAGCGGACAATGGGTTGAATAAAGGCTTAAGAGTATGCTTAAGAATGGCAGTGTGTAGCTGAACGTACATCCAAATGTCCGAAGGAAATCGGAAACCGGTGGTATCCTGATAATTACTTTGTTATCATAAATTGTAGTTGTGGTAGTAGCATTGAAATGTCTGATTCACTAACAGACGCCATATTTGGAACATACAGCACGAAGCCTGTTGTTGTGACACACTTACGAAGATAAATCACTTCAAAATCTCCATCTTCATCCTTAAAGGTTAAGATTTTTCCTATATAGAACACGCTATTTCGAAACCGCACAAGAACATAATCATGAACGACAGGCTACCATTATAGTTCTTGAAACCTAAATGATTCACTGTCGTCAGAAGAATCGCCTACAACCATCTGTGTATCTTCATCAGATGGGTTATTTTAGGACGAAGCATTCTACTACGTCTGGTGTGTTTTTGAATACATCGGGAATAAAGCTAATAATTCTGACTTTTCTTTCTGCTTTTTACGGGAAGGGTTTCTGTTACATTGATAAGCATTGCGCCACTTTGAGATGTCGTTTATGATTTCTAATTGGTATTTCTAGATTTTCAAAATATTAAAAATTTTCAGGTGCACAATAGCAGTCTTTGGGATGTGAATTCTAATGTCTCCTTCATGCAAATGTTCAGCCTCGTATGTTTAGAACATTTCCCTAGCCATCGCACATGCACACACGCCCGCACACACGCCCGCACACACACACACACACACAGAGAGAGAGAGAGAGAAAGCGAAACTTCGTTTTATTAATAAATAATTTTTGTAACATCATAACCACAAAGTAGGTGCACACTGAGACGCGTCTCACTGTGTACCACAGCTATGTGTCTCACTGTGTACTTTCGTTATGTTGTAACAAAACGGATGCCAGATCTGTTTCATCAATTTCATCGCTTTAAAAAGTTTTGAGTCTTTTGTCGAAATAGACTATTATTAAATATAGCTAGATTTGGTTAAGTAAATGTATGCCATAATGAAGGAAATTAACTCCAAAGTAGACGTTTACGTAACTTTAACAATTATGAAATAAATATTTATTTACTATTTTGTTGGACGAGTAACCGAAGTGCCGAAACTACATCCACGTGTTGTATAAGATGTGTTGGGTATATGTGAGTGGCAGCTGGGTAAAAAGATACAACTATATGACAAAGTGACTGCTCTCTCACTGTGTATTACGTCTCACTCTGTACTACTCTCCGGTATTTATATATGTGTGTGTTTCCGATTGTAGATGATGAGATGGAGGAGAATATTGCAGACATTGTCACTACTGTAACGCCTGTAACAATCAATAGAGGACGCCACATTTTCCTATTTGAACTTGTTAACTAATATACTTGTTCAATATCTGCATATAAAATTAAGCATCTTGAACTTTTTTAATGTAAATTAAATATCCAAAACACTAAAACTGTTTTAAAAAATTGTGTGCACATTTATTTTTCTAATAAATGTCTTGAGCAGTATATGTACTTTTATCTTAGCTTTTTATACACTTTTTGTTACCCCATCGCCAACTAACATAAGCTAAAAATTGAATTCTTAATGCTGGCTTTAGTTATCCCATATGGAGGGGTAACTTAAGTCACCATGTTTTTTTTTTGTATATGTGTGTGTCTTAAAGTTATATGTTTTAAAAAACTTTCATACATGTAAACATAGAGTTTAACTGCAGAACCAAGTTTTACAACAATTAGTTAACACTAGAACGTACAAGTGGTGCCGATTTGACACCGATCAAATGAGAAAATGTAGATTCGAACCAGAAGTTTTTTCATAAAACTAGTTAAATTGTAACTTGAGAAAACTCGGTTAATAAGTAAGTGAAATTGTTTTTTAAAAACCTTTACAAAGAAATTCTGGTGTTGAAAGGTTTTTATTAAAGTTGGGTAAAATTTCCTGACGTTCTAGTGTTAACCCCTTAACCTACAATGACGGGCATAGCCCGCGTACGAGGATCGATCCAAATGTAAATTCTTCTTACCACTAAAATTTAACAGTAAATATAGTTTAATTTAATCGTCGAAATTCCATGATTAAACAAGGCGAAAATCTCTATTAAATTTTTGTGGTAGATATGGATTTACACTAGATTAATATTAACACAATTATTCTAATTGGTAAACAAATCATATTAGATGTAAATTTCCAACTGGGCGAAAAATGTCCGGACCAGGATTCGAACCCGGGACCTCCTGGCTGAAGCCGCCAGTGCTCTGCCATCTGAGCTATCCTGGACGACTCTGGTCGAACTTTTTCACCCAGGTAACCTTGATGATTACAGCATCTGGTCTGAAACCTGGTTCAGCTCAACAGAATAAATCTCAGGTAATGGAACTCCAGAAATCGCTAGATACGAAATTACACTAGATTAATATTAACACAATTATTCTAAATGGTAAACAAAATTAACAGTAAATATAGTTTAATATAATCGTCGAAATTCCATGATTAAACAAGGCGAAAATCTCTATTAAATTTTAGTGGTAGATATGGATTTACACTAGATTAATATTAACACAATTATTCTAATTGGTAAACAAATCATATTAGATGTAAATTTCCAACTGGGCGAAAAATGTCCGGACCAGGATTCGAAGGGATTCCTGGCGGCTTCAGCCAGGAGGTCCCGGGTTCGAATCCTGGTCCGGACATTTTTCGCCCAGTTGGAAATTTACATCTAATATGATTTGTTTACCAATTAGAATAATTGTGTTAATATTAATCTAGTGTAATTTCGTATCTAGCGATTTCTGGAGTTCCATTACCTGAGATTTATTCTGTTGAGCTGAACCAGGTTTCAGACCAGATGCTGTAATCATCAAGGTTAGCTGGGTGAAAAATTCAGCCAGAGTCGTCCGGGATAGCTCAGATGGCAGAGCACTGTCGGCTTCAGCCAGGAGGTCGCGGGTTCGAATCCTGGTTCGGACATTTTTCGCCCAGTTGGAAATTTACATCTAATAAGATATGGATTTGCCAAACGGTGGAGCTGTTAAAAGTAAATCGTAGGTTAAGGGGTTAATCACTAAAGTAAAATCCTCTTGAATTTGCAGAAGTCTAAAACTGACAAGCGGCTAATTAACCCCGAATGACGGTAAAGAAATTATTTCGTTTCTTTGGATGTAATAGAAGCATTCACAATTAATTTTTTTAGAATATTTATTATTTATTCTTTCATTTTAAGAAATGGGTATATTTACATGAAAGCCACTATTTCAATATAAAAATAATAGGTTTTTAATAGATTACATTGATATGTAGCAAGTCAAAATTACTTCGTGATCACATAGAATAGGAAATAAGTAAAATAACACATTCAGATTAACTTTTTAAAAATTCAAACTAAAATAAGAAAACAATTATTTTCCGTTATTCAAATATATTGCTTAACTGCTTTTAGTGACTGGCAATTTTTTTTCATCGTAAAGAAACCTTTACAAACATAATAATTATAAACAGAGACATCAAAGTAATTGTATCACATATGCTTTAAACTACCTGTAAAAACAGCATTATCAAAAGTGTGAAAAAACGACGTTATTCTACTGATGTACTAATTACAAGTCAAAAAAGCGTATTCAATAAGATTTCATTATGCATGATTCATTTATAATTCCTAAAAGTATGAGAACGTAATTATAATAATAGCTTTAACGAAGAATTTTGAGGTAATTATACTTTCATTATGTCATTAATTTGGCGGCAAATATTGGAATATAAATACCGTAGTCGTCATAAGATTTCATATTTTTCATTTTAATACATTTTATTACCAAAAGCATAAAAATGTAATACTTTAATTTACAATATGATATCGTAAAATAATGATAATCTTTAATAACAAATTACTTAAAAATAACATTAAATATTATAATTAAATAATCAAGGAAATCATATATAAACATCTATTTCTAATTAAAATTTATTACTGAATCAATGCGACGGTACTATGTGTCAAGCAACATAAACCGGAAAGCGATTTAACCCCTTAATTGTCGTTCCCGTCATATTCATGGGCTGTGTCTTTTTTTCAAATTATTCAGATTTGTTTGATTCCAGCCAGTTTTATAAAATAGTGCAATTGGCTTTATTATGGTATAATTTTTCCTGTTATTAAACACTGTGAGCATTTCTTTTTCTAAAAAGTGGTGCCAATAAGCAATTTGAATTTTTAAACCGTAATTTAATGCGACCGTTAAGGGGTTAAGTGTAATGTTTGAGAACTATAAGTGCAGTAAAGAAATCTTTACAAACATAATTATAAACAGAGACATCAAAGTAATTGAATCACATATGCTTTGAACTACCTGTAAAAACAGCATTATCAAAAGTATGAAAGAACGAGGTTATTCTACTGATGTACTAATTATAAGTCCAAAAAGCGTATTCAATAAGATTTCATTATGCATGATTCATTTGTTAATCCTAAAAGTATGAGAGCGCAATTATAATAATAGCTTTAACGAAGAATAATTTGAGGTAATTATACTTTCATTATGTCATTAATTTGGCGGCAACATTGGAATATAAGTATCGTAGTCGTCATAAGATTTCATATTTTTTCATTTTAACACATTTTATTACCAAAAGCTTAAAAAAATGGATATTCTAATTTATAATATGATATTGTAAAACAATGATAATCTTTAATAATAAATTACTTAAAAATAACATTAAGTTTTATAATTAAATAATCAAGGAAATCACATATAAACATCTATTTCTAATTAAAATTTATTACTAAATCGCACTATGTGTCAAGCAACATAAATCTGAAAGCAATTTAAGTGTAATGTTGGAGAACTATAAGTGCAGCAAAGAATAATTTCGTCTACCTACTGATAATGAATTTCATTTATTTTTAGCAGATTTTTCTCATGTCAGTGAATGTAGTCTCGATATATCTTAATGACACACTAATCACTATAATCGATTGTACGCCAGCGCGAAAGACAATCTCTTTATTTTAATTAATAGCATCCTCATTACATAGATAGGTCTGTCAGTTTCCCTGATTTTTGAGTACTACTACATTCGAAAAGAAATAATCGTTTCACAATATGGACCAATTTTACGATTAAATAAGAGAATGATTTATGTACAGAAATAGCGGCACTTAAAAATCTGAAGAGTTGGTCGCTCTGCCCAGGAAAGATTTCGATTTTTAGTCCATTTACGAACAGGCAGAGCTGCTACAAGCGACTATTTTTCTATTCTATTCGCATCACTATTATAAAAAAATGAGATATTTTAGTATATTTCTCTTGCAAATGTTCTCGAACAGTATGCTAATCATTTTTGTTTTGAGAAAGTGGTGTGAGGTAAAATTTAAAAGAAGTCGCCTGTGGCATCCCTGAACAGGACACCGAACAAATGGTGAAGCCAATGCAAATAGTTATCTATTTATCACCGTCAACGTGGCTAACGAAAAAGACAGGCTACCGCGGTACACTCCACATTTTTTTTACAGACCGCTAGAGTGACGTGAATCTCTTTTCGCACATCTTGATTGGTGCATTCGAGCATCACGTGACTCCAGCTGCCTGTAAAAGAAGATACGTGGAATGCACCGCGGTAGCCTGTTTTTCTTGTTAGCCTCGCACCGTCAATGCATGTCGTCATCACACAGTGTGCGAGGCTAACGAGAAAGACAGGCTACCGCGATGAATCCTATTCTTCTTTTTTTACAGACCGCTGGGGTCACGTGATGCTCTTTTCGCGCACCTTCATTGGTGCATTCGAGCATCACGTGACTCCAGCGGTCTGTAAAAAAAGAAGAATAGGATTCACCGCGGTAGCCTCTCTTTCTCGTTAGCCTCGACAGTGTGTCCGTTAACACTAGAACTGCCGTGAGCCGTCATTTTGGATGCTACTATAGGAATATGTTTCGGTCCAAACCAGAAATTTGATGTTGAAATAAGTTTAAAAGATACAAAGAAGAAAAATGTTACATAATAAAGTTAAGCTGTTTTAAATCAAAATTCTGGAGTAAAATACTTTTATAAAACTTGACTCAAATTTCCGGTAGTTCCAGTGTTAAGTCATGGTGCACTTTTGACCGGTCACAGGAAATCAACGAAAAAAGACAGAAAAGGGAAATCTTTACCAAATAAAAGAAAAACTCTCGAAGTTTCATACCTGTTCTGTGCAGTTCGATGTGGACTCCCTTTGAAACAGAGAATCACAGACGTTATTCACTCTGTTAAATCAGACGTTCCCAAATGTGTGTGGGAAGAACTTGAATATAGTTTAGTTGTATATAGAACAACAAATGGAGGCTACATTGAACTGCACTGAACATGTATGAAACTTGGAGAGTTTTCTTTTATTTGGTGACGATTTCACATTTCCATCTTGTTTCGTTGATTTCCTGTGACCGGTCAAATGTGCACCATGACTGTACGGACGACACACTGTATTTTCGCTAGATAATCATCTTAAAAATTTATGGGGATTAAAAATAAATAAAGAATGATAGAGTTTTTAGTAAGAAAAATGGCAACATTTTCATTGTATACCATCATCAAACCTGCATCTATCTTATTATTTTATTTTATCTCGTAAATTACCATCGTAAACAACGTTTTATAAAACAATGAATATATTTAAGAAAATTTCGAAGACCGGTTTTTGAATTTGAATTAGAACAATTTCATTAGTTAAATTTTATTATTTTAAATCAGTGTTTTACTTCCCCTCCCCATTAATATGCTTATCTTTAAATTAAATGAGTAAATGCAAAATAAACGACGCATGATAAAGGAAAATGAGAGGAAATTAGTTCACAATATAGTACCATGATATGATTTTCCACACAGTCATGAAAAAAATATTCTTTTATTTCATTTCTAAAACCACATCATATTTACTATTTATTTAAAACTTCAAACACTTATTGTGAATATGCATTACAGTTTGATCCAACTATGACCTACGTGGAACTAATATTTTTATTAAGGAATGTTCACCTTATTCAGTCACAGAATTACAGATTAAATAAGGCTAAGGTGTCCTTAAGAAATTCGTGGTTCCAAACGAGTCGCAGCTGGAACAACGGAACTATGAATAAAGTGGAACTGACATAACCTCAAAATGGTGAAGCTTACGCTGTAACCGGTTTCGTAGCAACTCATTAGCACCTGGAAAAACTTCAACCTGTAAATTTGAATGGAAATTTTCTCCTTTTTCAAACGTCTTATTAATGTATAATTTCAGCCATAATTATGGCCAAAAACAGATATGTATTTTTACTGGTGGACGTTTATTTCGGTGGTAGTCAGGACCTGCTTTTCCGCCATAATGTGGCAACCTAGACACTGTTGCCAGATTGGGGACTTTTTTGTCCCCAGATTGTTGATTGTCACCGCTTTTTTTAAATTGAAATATTCGGCCTATTTAAAAATAGATTAAAAATTCTGAAAAATAAGACTAATTGTAATATTTTAAAAAGTGGTGACAGTCAAATAATCAGAACTTAAAAAATGTCTCCAATATGGCAACACAGAACCTAGACAACCTCCTTCAGTGAAAGAGATTATAATATCCGGGCCAACTACCACCAATAAAAACGAATATAAATTTTTACCATATTTGTGGGAGACATAAGCTACTAAAATACGGCGAAATTTTCGTTTTAAATTTTACTGGTGGAAGTTTTGCTTCGGCAGTAATAAGAAACTGTTGATCCGATTTAAAAAGTCAGTCGCCATCTTGTGACAACCTCCTTAGTTACTTCACTTGCAACTGATAGACTCTACATTATAACTCCATTGTTGGAACACACTCACTTAACCCTTTGAGGGGCAGAGTACTTCAGTTGCTAAAATGGTAAAATGACTAATTGACAATGGGAGTTAGAAGAAAATTTATATGAAAGTAACTATAAGCGTTTCTTCGAGTATATAGTATAAATCAAAATTTAGTTTTAAAATTCTGGTGCCAATGTGGCATTTGGGAGTTAAAATTAAGTGGTATATGTAACATACTGGTGCGTTTCAAGTGGTGAAGCGGGTACAGCACCTCTAAAACCCCTTGAGGGGCGGTGGGATATATTATATCCCACCTAATTTTAATGAAGATTTCCATCAGAAATTATTAATTAAATTTTGCTTTCATAACTTTTTTTTTTCGGTGGGGGGGGGGGGGGGCGGAGGTTGTAAAATTGCTTTTCTTTATTTTGAAGCAAAATCTTTCTAATATTCTGGTGTGAATTCAACATTACAGAAACACAATTACTTGCTCCTCAAAGGGTTAAACATTCAAAAAACAGTTTTCGGTCTTTATTTAATTCTGAAATGTTTTAAATTTCTTAACAATATGCTAAAAACTCCCTTCAAAAATCTGCATTATTTCTTAAGTTACAATCATTTATAGACGGCGAGTATAATTGAAGGGTCAGTAGATATTGAAACTTGAAAACGCGTTTTTTCAGATTAGTAAACTGGGCGTAATTAGTAAAATATGCGTTTCTTATAGCCTACATGCTAAAACCAAAAAAAATTTACATATTTTGATTATTTATTATTTTATACTTGAAAAACTTGAAAATGTTTTTTTTTTTTTTTTTGTATTTTGTGCTAAAAATAAATTTTAACAAAACTTTTTGTCTAAATTCTGGTTTTAATTTAGAAGTAGGTGTATAATTGTTCTATTTTATTCAAAAATTGTTCTCTATATGCATAATTTAGAGTTTTATCATGCACGTAGCACTTAATGATTTTAATTCACGCGTTAGTGAGATTAACTTTTAACTTTTAATTTTTAAATATTAATTTTGTATATACAACATTTATTTTTCTGTATAATATAGTTAGGAATATATACTTTAGGCAGAAACGAAAAACAATATCTTAATTGCATATTATTTGTGTTTTAGTACTTTGAAAAAGAGAATATTGATCCTTTCGACAAATTCAAAGGTCCTGTGCCCCCTTAAACTGAAAAAAAAAATTACAAAAGGATGCTTAGGAAAATTTTATTGAGAACATGATAGGAAGGGACATTTCTAAAAAGACTCCAGGGCCAACGTAACTACAACACGTAACTACATCGTCTAGAATGCCTAGTGTGGAAATATGCTATCCAAACACTGCTAAAAATTTGTATCCCTTAAAGATGCGACGATACTGCTAAAATTTCAAATGTCGATCGCAGCGACATCTGTGGGATTTTCGTATTACTAGTATTACATTGTATAGGCTATCAATATCTTGCAGTTGTAGAAAATATCCTGCAGATATCGCTGCGATCATCATATTTCAGCAGAATTGTTGCACATTTAAGGGATACAATATTTCAGCACTTTTTTAAAGTATTACAGAGATAGCCAATTTCCTCACTGTATATTCTAGGCGCTATAACGTAACTCCAGCGGTCTGCTTAAAAAACGATACGATTAAAACCGCTCCCATCGAAATACTCAAGGCCAGAGGACACGAGTGTGACGTCATCACTAATCGACCGACTTCTCAATAGTCTTGGAGTTCACACCGGAAAATTTTTAATAGCAATTTTCTTTTATTTTATTTGTGGAATATCTATCATTTTATAAAACAATAACAACTATCTAAACGTACTGGTAACAGTCTGGATACCCCACCCCCCCAATAAAAATTCAGCCAGATGCGGCAACAATGTGGCATTTCGCATCTGGCTGAATTTTTATTAAGGGATTCCGAATTCTCACCAGTAAGTTTAAATAGTTATTATTGTTTTATAAGATGACATATATTCTACAAATAAAATAAAAGAAAATTGCTTTTCAAAATTTTCCGGTGTGAATGCTAACACTAGTGAAAAGTCGCTCGATTAGTGATGACGTCACACTCGTGTCCTCTGGCTTTGAGTATTTTGATGGCAGCGGTAAAGCACCTTGGTGGCCTTTATTTTTCGTTAGCCTCGATACAACATCTGCTCTCGGTATGTACCGTTGTTTGTACACATAATAATTGGCCTCATATAAATGCAGAAACGTTGCAATGAAATAAGTTGAAGATTTTCATTTGGACTTTGTGGAGGCAAAATACTTTAAGGCAAAAAAAAATAAATAATAATAATAATAATGTGCACTATCAGCCACTAATTATGTCAAATCATAAGAGAGGTGAAGAGGTCCACAATGTGTAAATTAAAGTAGCAAAAGGAGGGACTGGGGTAACACGATTCAACATCACATACAAAATAAAGAAAATATCTGGGTATACATTTTTTGCAAGTAGCATATAACCAAGTTCGTAAAAAATATCCATTTTCCCCCTAGCAGTAATAAACCGTTCAGGAATGGTACCACGTACTCCATATAGTGTGTGCATGGTTTCATGTTTATAATACCAGAACATTTTAGTCGTAATCTTTGCCTTGTCTAATCGTAGAATTGTTGGATTTTATGTATGAGGGTGTGATATATTCTATCGTATGTTAAAGCCAAAATACTAAGATTCGAAATAGTTTTGAAGGTATGAGACAGACATTATTTATGAATATATAATGCTTTAATATTGAATAATTTAATAAATTTTTAGTATTTCAAAATTAATTTTTCTTTTCTTTTTTTTTTTTTTTCTTTTTTTGGTATAATGTGATAAGATTTTTCGAGACAGTTAACACGTTCAGTGCCACTCGAATTCTTAGGAAAATCCGCATCAGGCCGCGCGCGTTGCTTAGAAGCGCTGGTACTGCGGTATAGCAATGCAAAGCGCACGGGTTGAAATTTACTTCCTGTATATATCCTGTATATGTAGAAATATAATAAATAAAAGTCAAGTAATTTTTAAATAAATTTTCAATAATTACTTAAAACAACATCAATTGTTTAGTTGAACATGAAATTTTACACTGTCAGTTACCGGTGACTGACGCGGCCTAAGCGGAAAGTTCAGTGTCATTCACCTGTGATTGACGTGGCACTCAACGTGTTAAGCACAACCTATTAACATTTTAAACGTATGATAGCGAAATGAACATAAAACCGTAACTTTTACAACAAAAATTTTTGACTTTATTTTTCACGAAATTTAACATTTGTTATACAATATCTTCTTCGATTAACACTAAAACGACCGCAAATTGTACCCCAGTGTTATAAAAATATTATATACCGAAAATTTTATTTGAAACTATTCAACTTATTTATTTAACTTATTTCGACATGATGCATATTTAATTTATTTTAGAAAGAAATTTCTGATTTGAATCGAAATATTTTTATTTGGTAGCGGTCAAAATGACCGCTATGGTCGTTCTAGTGTTAACCCTTAAATGCCTTAACCGCATCACTTTTTATTTAACTTTTAACAACCACTATATTTATATATTGAATTTTAATCCTGTAAAAGTTACAAAAATATGCTGCTAAATAAAGTTAAAAATCTATTTTAAATTTTCTGGTGTCTAATCCTTAGTATACGAATAAAAAACACTATTCGAAAAGAATTATTCATGCATTTAAGGGTTAAATTTTACAAAATAAAATTCATATAAAATAAGTTACTTATATTCATACTTATTAAAATAATTACTAATTTTGCACTATTTTAGTTATAATGTTGCCATCGAAATACTCAATGTCTGAGGACACGAGTTGTGACGTTATCACTAAAGGACCGACTTCTCACTAGTGTTGGATCTCACACCGGAAAATTTTGGATAGGAATTTTTTTTCTTTTATTTGTGGAATATCTATCATCTTATAAAACAATACCAACTATTTAAACTTACTGGTGGGAATTCGGAATCCCTAAATAAAAATTCAGCTAGATGCGGAATGTCACAGTGTTGCCTCATCTGGCTGATTTGTTATTGAGGAATTCCAAATTCTCACCAGTAAGTTTAAATAGTTAGTATTGTTTTATAAGATGATACATATACCATAAATTAAATAAATGAAAATTGCTATTCAAATTTTTCCGGTTAGAATTCGGTCGATTAGTGATGACGTCACATCTCGTGTCCCGAGGCTAACGAGAAAGACAGGCTACCGCGATGAATCCTATTCTTCTTTTTTTACAGACCGCTAGAGTCACGTGATGCTCTTTTCGCGCACCTTCATTGGTGCATTCGAGCATCACGTGACTCCAGCGGCCTGTAAAAAAAGAATAGGATTCACCGCGGTAGCCTGTCTTTCTAGTTAGCCTCGTCGTGTCCTCAGGCCTTGAGTATTTCGATGGTAGCGGTTATAACAGTAGTGTTCTTGCTCTGCAGATGCGCAACATAAGAAAATGTTAACGTAGTATACGAAAAATATATCTCTGATTTTTTTCATTATTTTTTCTGTGTAATAAAACTTTTTTTGAATCATATATATTTTTATCGAAACAAAATTAAAAAATCATGCATTCAAGGTTTAAGCTCTTGAATCATGAGACACAACTACTGAAGAGCCTTTTCAAGTGCAACATGGAAAGACAGAGCTGCTCTTTTCACAGTGCTTTAAATTTTTTTAGTACATATCGACATATTTTGTTCAGAATTAGGGCTGTAATAGCATTAAGATTTCATTTTAGAAAAAAAAAACACTTCATTTCTCTAGTTACATTGTAGACGAAATCTTACTATTGGCATTAGTCTGAGAATTCTTAATTTTTTTCCGATTTTTGAATAATATTATTTATTAAAATTATATTGTTTATTTTCATTTTTAAATATTTCTGGATCCTGTTACATAAAATTCAAAAATAAAACTCAAATAACTTAGAGAATGCATGTTTTCAAAATATTTCCTTAACTCAAAGAATTTAACTTAAAAGTCTATTTGAATAGTACAAATTTAAAAGATATTTTTAAAAGTAGATAAAATTTCTCTGCTAAAAGTTATTCACTATTAAAGTGCTGTTGGGGAATTTTCTGGTTCGTAAACAATTCTTTTTATCTCCCTATTGTTGAGAATTAATTTATTTTTATTATAAACACAGCGATAAATATTTTGTATTTAGAATGAATTCTCAAACTTTAAAAAGTGTATTTACAGAAGGATAAGGAAAACAAAATGCATTAGCATTATGTTGCTAATACATTTACTTTCAAATATTTTAATAAATATCATTTCAATTGAAAAATAAACTCTGGAAGTTTTTAGCCTTTTGCCCAATTCTACTTTACATGTAACTGTGAAACGCTATGTACTGTGTAGTTTACGTGTACAGGATAAACTATTGTACTAAAAGCCATAAAAGGAAATAGGTTTTTAAAGTTCTCGTAAATATTTGCACTTTCTCGATTTTGATTTGTCGAATCAAAATTATAATCAGTAGAACATTTTCTGCGTCGCATATTCTTATCTGAACAAATATTTAATTTAAAAACTATAATGCGTCAACAATAAAACTAAACATTGTAAATTTCTCTGGAATTCTTAAAAATATCTAACGTGAGAGTAAACCTTTTATATTTTTCTTCTCTTTTCAAATATTTTCTAAAGCAGTCGGCGCAAATATCATTGCAAGTGAGAAAGATCATTAATTTTATTTAGGAGCAGTCGCAACAAAAATGAAATTAATTCTCCTAAATTCTATTTTATTATTAGACTGCGCTGTACAATACAAAGTTCTTTAAATAATATTAATTTACGGAATAGTTGAAATGGCAGGAAATGTTGAAATAAGCTGTATTTTAAGAAGCTTTGTTGAAAATATATGTTCAGTTGTGACAAAATTATTTTTTGAAGAGACAACTACTTCATGATTTGTTTAAATTCACGATTTCGTCTCTGAAATAAAGCAAATGATGCTGTATTTTGAATAAATTTAAAGGCAACGTATGTTGTTTTAATGCAGCTCTAAAAAATAATAATTCTCCGATCAAACAGCGCAAAAGGTACTATTAAATTTTCAGATTCGTTTTTAATCATTGACATTTTAAGAGGCTACTTCAGTCAAACAAAAAGACCCGTTCGCTAATGCTAATCCTATGGAGGAAATTTATAAAGATATCTCGGTCGCATTTCAATATTTTTAAATGATTTCTTTTGCATTGAATAGTTGAGATTGATCTGTACAAAGGCCGTTGTTTACTTTTTCGATTTTGTTTACAGGTATTTCTTAAGAGGACACTTTCATTTTCGGAACCGGTTTCGAAAGTAAAAGCCTCCTCATAAAAAATATCTACAATCAAAATCGAAAAAGTCAAAAACGGCCTGCATACAGATCGATCTCAACTATTCAATGCAAAAGAAATCATTTAAAAATATTGAAATGCGACCGAGATAGCTTTATAAATTTCTTCCATAGGATTAGCATTAGCGAATGCGTCTTTTCATTTGACTGAAGTAGCCTCTTAAGTATTACACTTGCTATTATAATTATTGAAATGATTTGTAATCGGACTTTTTTTCGATAAATAAATTATATCTTTATTTATAAGCGATTGTTGTCACAAGACAACAGTTATTTTTTATGATTGTGCTGTTGCGTAAGGATATTCAGGGATAAGGATAAGGATCAGTTCAAAACGCCAACTTTGACAGCATTTTCTGAAAATTCTTCTGCCTTTGCCGAAAATGGAAAAACATTTCGATTACGTAGTTTTATATTAAGAACACGTGCGAATTTGATACGTTTGCGAACAAAAATTAATTTTAAAAATATGTCAGAAAGAGGCTCGTTTGGTTTTCTGAACGCCTTTAATAAATTTAAAAAATCAGTTGACAACGTGAAAAGAACACAAATGTAAAAATGTGTGTTCAAATGTGCAAAGTGCTGTTTCTAAGCTTCTAAAGCTTCATAGTCAGTGCAAAAAGTTAAAATTACAAGAGGTAGTTGTTTTAACCCATTAACCCTCTCGTTGCGCAATCCGAGATTTCCTCGGTCAGCGTCAAAAGTTGCACAGACCGGGATTTTCTCCGGGATGCATTTCTTTCGTCTAATTAACCCTCCTTGTTTATCCCCCCCCCCCGTTATTTTTTTAGTGCAAATTTTGCCTTATTTAATCGAAGCATTTTCCCGATTAAATTAGATAAAATTATTTGTTTTGAAAAACCGGTGATAAAAGAATAAAACTTCCTAAAAGATGCTCGTCGCGAAGGGGTTAAATACGCAATTTTTTAAGCTATCTTGATAAAACAATTACGCAGCGAGAGGGTTAACCACCAAAACTATAAGGTTGAAATTCTTAACTTTTAATTGAAATATGTTTGTCACCACAAACTCTGAAAGATAATTTTCACTTTATATTATCTTAAAAATTTTTTAATTCAAAAAAAGTGGTGGGATCGTAAATAACTTAAATATGTGCATTTATTTTTATCGTTGCGTAAACGCAGTACCAGCGGGTAATGGGTTAAACACTGAAGTTTACAAACGACGCTGACGATTTCGCAGCCAAGGACGAAATGGCGGTACGTGTTGAAACACAGCACACAACACATGTGTTGAGCAGCCTATATAAGCGTTCCTGCGTACCGAGGAGACCAATGAGAAGTGCTCAGCCGTTGCTATCGAAATACTCAAGGCCTGAGGACACGAGTTGTGACGTCATCACTAATGGACAAACTTCTCACTAGTGTTGGATCTCACACCGGAAATGTTTGAATAGCAATTTTCTTTTCTTTTATTTGTGGAATATCTATCATCTTATAAAACAATACCAACTATTTAAACTTACTGGTGAGAATTCGGAATCCCAAAATAAAAATTCATCTATATGCGGGATGTCACAGCGTTCCCTCATCTGGCTGATTTGTTATTGAGGGATTCCAAATTCTCACCAGTAAGTTTAAATAGTTAGTATTGTTTTATAAGATGATACATATTCCATAAATAAAATAAAAGAAAATTGGTATTCATTTTTTTCCGGTGAGAATTCCAACAGTAGTGAGAATTCGGTCGATTAATGATGACGTCACAACTCGTGTCCTCAGGCCTTGAGTATTTCGATGGCAACTGCTTATCCAGCCCGAAAGACCTTAAGCACGAAGGCGCAAAAGGATTGGGAAGAAAGGACACTAAAATAAAGAAATGAGAGCAAGACTTTAGAAAAATTGGACACATTGGACAAATCGTTAACCAAGCTGATATTCCCATAGATAATAAGCTTGAGTAATAGAGCTAGATCTGTATCGAAAATTGATGGGCATTCCGTGATGATTGACGATTGATGATTTTCACATTATCCATTCTTCTATACTACTAAAAAAATCGCTCTGTGTATCTGATTGCGTGTGTGTGTGTTGGCGATGGCTAGAGAAAAGTACCGCGCCCATAAAAATCTTAATTTGTATGAAGATAGTTCAAGGCATGCCATGAGGCACTTGGGGCTCAGATGTTTAATTTTTGACAACTAGACTTGACATAAAAAAACTCATTAAAAAAGCATTCTTTTTTATGAAAATATCGACATGCTCAGTTCGAAACTTCACGAACCCCAATAGCAGAGAAAAAAGGAAAATGCCTGGTCAGCTCATTCTCTTTGAGTATTTTCTTCACACACTACGGCCTAACATAGAAAAATATTCTTAAATTTCGTATTTTTAGATTTTAAATGCCGCAATTCGGAAATACGTTAAAGTTAACACTTTCAAAAATTATTTACGAAATCTGAAATTCATAGATTTTTCCCCTTGCTTCAGACAAATTAAACAAAATAGGTAAAAACCAATTATACCATCAATATCGCACATTTATCATTAAAATGCCACCTTGGGCTTTAAAAAATATTTATATTAACATTTTAAGAATAATCTATATTTTCATTTACACCTTTCACTTTTTCCGCAAACATTTAAAGGCGTATCAACTCGTAAGATCAAGATAAAAAAATATCAGGACAAATGTACTTTTATAACAGTTTCAAAATCTGCAATCCGTTTTGAAAAATACGAATATTAACGCTTTAAAAAACGTTTATGAAACTGGATTTCGTGAATTCCTCTTTTCTGTTATTTTTAAAATTTTGCATCGGCTTCGTATATAAAAATACAAAGAAACCAAATTCCCCTAACGGAATCTATGTTCATTTTCGGTTATAAAGGAACCTCCGGTTTGAAATTTTTTTTAATATTAACATTAACAAAAACGCACTTTTCCGTACGTTGTTTTGCGATTTCCGCAATCTTTAAAAATCTGTATCAGCGCTTCTGTTTTGAATACAAAAATACAAAGAACAACAGAGCATGTCCAAGTTCATTTTAATTTCGAAATATGTAGTCCGTTTCGAAAATTATGAGTATTAGCCATTTTTTAATGTAAAGACGAAACAAAAAGCGCTCCGGAATCCTTGTATGAAGCTTAAAACTTAACGCATAAAAACACACCTAACACTTAAAAGCATTTTTTATTTTAAAATTTTAAAATTTCAAAATAACCAAAAAAATAAATGCCCGCTCTCTTGAAACAACGGGGTGGATGGAGCTGGCTAACAAACTCTGTCGAGACCATAATATGTCCTGTACACATGCTTAATCACATCCAAATCAGTTAATAAATTCGCAAGCTATTATTATGTCAATTATTCTTTATGAAAAAAACCAGTTTGCTTCAAAATGTCAGCCACCCTAGAAATTCAAAATACTATATATCAGCCATTTTTTAAGATAAAGATGGAAATATGCTCCGGGATCCTTGTGTGAAGGTCAAACACTTAAGAAAAAATCTTCTTTCATTTGAAATTTTTTGCACCTCATTTTGCATTTTTAAATTTGATTTTTTTAATGACCGACATTTTGAAACAAGATAGCGGATGAAGCTGGCCAACGAACTCGGTCGAAACATTGGCATGTACTATGCACATACTAAGTCACATACAAATTGGTTCATAAATACGAGAGTTACAGCATGAAAAATATCAGATATACATGTCTCACAACGTTCCTAAAACTTTCACACTTTGCTACCACTATTTTAAAACGATAATCTTTGTTGTAGACTTCAATTGTAGATGTCAAAGGAATCTATCACGATGATTTTTGATTTGAAATAGTGGTAGGAAATGTAAAAAACTCTGCGAGTCTTAGATATCTGAGTCATTCTCTGAAAAGTGGCAATTTTATGTCCCAGGGGTCTTGAAGACATATTTTTAAAATTGCAAAACGAAAAAGTGATTTAAACTATCAATATTACTCAGTTAAACATATAAACTGTAATTATTTGCTTATTGAAATTAAAATTTGATAAATTTAATATATACACATAACTATAAATTTGCAATTATTTACTTAGTAGAAAGCAGCACATGCTTTACATATGTCTAGGACAGTTTGTACAAGAGTACAGTGAAGTATCCATCTTCTTGTTTGCTCAACAACGTTCTTGAATAGTTAGTATACGGCTTTGAAGTACTAGATCAATGTAAGTAGTTTTATTACGCGTCATTCCCTCATCTATTATAAATTTAATAAAAACTAATGAAATGTCCTTTTTATGTTGTTATATTGTTAGAAATGCGTTTCAAAAGATATTTAGTAACTGATAATAATATCATTACCTCACTATGTCCCCATTTACATATATAGGAAAGAAAATCCTTTATCTGCCATTGCAACACGCATATTTATAATTAGGAATGATATTAGTAATGATATTAATATCATTCCCTCACTATGTCCCCATTCACATATGTAGGAAAGAAAATGCTTTATCTGCCATTGTAGCACGTATATCTATAATTTTTTTTTTCTCAATCCATTAAAGACATTTAAATACATATTTTGCCATTTAATTATATTTATATCTCATATAATGAATAAATTAGGGCACTTTTTAACGATGTCCATAGCATTTGTCGTATTTCCCTCACATAACTATAAATTCCCCATTATTTACTTAGTAGAAAGCAGCACATGCTTTACATACGTCTAGGACAGTTTGTACAAGAGTACAGTGAAGTATCCATCTTGTTGTTTGCTCAAAAACGTTCTTGAGTAGTTAGCATATGGCTTTGAAGTACTAGATCAATGTAAGTATTTTTATTACGCGTCATTCCCTCATCGATTATAAATTAATAAAAACTAATGAAATGTCTTTTTTACAGGGCTCCCAAATGGTCCGCCAACTGAATACCAATATTATTTTAGAAACATTTTCTTTTTAGATTTTTCTTACAAACCGCCCCGGAACCACCGTTGAAAGTTAATTCTAGCGCAAACCTACCATAAAAATTTCCGTTAAAATTTATTGGTATTCAGTTGGCGGACCATTTGGGAGCCCTGTTTTTATGTTGTTATATTGTTAGAAATGCCTTTCAAAAGATATGTAGTAACTGAAAACATACCTAACAAGGGCGCCACCAAACATGATGCGCACAGATTTTGATGATTTCAAAGTATGTTGTAGTGGACATATCACTAATTATTCTTATGAAAGGGTTCCTTCAAATGGGCCCTGAATTTTGAGAAATTGGGGTTTAAAGTTCAGCGTATATTTCAAATACCCATTAGTGTACGTATGTGTATGTGGGTTCGTGGTGCAGCGGTAGCGTGCGAACTTACGGATCAGGGCATTGCGAGTTCTATTTCACTTCGGGGCTTTTATTTTATTTTTACTTATTTTTATATTTTTTACACATTAAAAAATTTTAAGCAGAATTGGGCATTCTACAGCTTTGAACTTTGATATTTTTTTAATAAATTACATTTACATTTTCGAATTTTTCATGGCAGTTTATTTTTCTCTTCAATTTTTAAATTAATATTTCTATTTACAAAACTCCAAAACTAATTTATGCGTAAAACTTTTTTTTAAATTAATGATTATTTACATTTTTTATTTTAAGCACAATTCTGAAATAATGATTTTTCTTTTTTCTGTCTTTTTTTTTTTTACTTTATGGAATTTTAAAGGAAAAATCATCATTTTCTTCTATAAATTGTACAAAATAATTTTTAGGCGCAATTTCTCAAACGTACTTAGGATTAGATAATTCAAATAATGCATCTCTTAAAAGAGTAATAAAATATTATAGCACTAATGCTTAAATACAAGTTTTTTACCAGTTGTACAAATTTTTAATACTCTGTAAAATACATTTATCTTTAAAGTTCAACCTCAACATCATTTTTTCGTTTGCACAAATAAAAAATGACAGATTACATTTAAAAATAATTTTTATGATAGCAAATAAAAACACTCTCTACGTGATTCATAAAAATTCAACTGGATTGCAAAAATCGTCTGTTAATGAGATAAAATTTACGATACATATAAATATATTTATATATTTTTTAATCGTCTGCTTTGTTTTTCTCTCTAATATTGGAATAAATAAAAATTTCTTTTATTGATCTCATTTAGCTTATTTTGCAGACAATTAGAAGATTTGAAATAGTGTGATATATAGGGAAAATTTCGGTATGAAAATTAAAAGAATGCTACAGATTGTGACAGATTGAATGCTAAAGATTGTGTTATGGATGGAACCAAAGCTGATGCGGAAAATTCGCGTTTGGAAGAGAAACAAAAAAGCCGAATTACAAATGCATTAAAATATTGCGAGACATTGTTACAAAATGATGATCTGTTTACAAGTTCTCCACCGGATGAAATATCCGGTGCTTCTACTGCTATGGCTGAAGAATTTCATGGTGCAATTTTAGAAATATTAGAAGATCGATAAATTATTGAGGCCGAGGAATTGATATTGAATGAAGAAGATGAATTTAACGTATTTAAAAAGGCATGATTTTTTTACTTTAGCAAATATATATATATATATATATTAGTTATATTTCATTGTTAAAAATAATCGAAATCAAACAATTGAATTTTAAATACTTTTAATAGTGTCCGGGATTTCATGAACATGGTGAGAATTTTGTACCTGAACCACGCGATTATATTCCATTGTAGTACAAAAAGAATGCTGTTGCATTAGCTGAAGCATGTAATAAACAAATAAAAAAGTAAATAGAAGTAAATATTAAAAATAAGTAAAAAATAAAAAAAGTGAACTTGGTTTGGATCGAACCCACCATGTCCTGGTCCGTAAGCTCGCACGGTACCACTGAGTCACGAATTCATATACAAAAAGCCATACTAATAGGTATTTGAAATATACGCTGAACTTTAACCCCCAATTTCTCAAAAACTAAGTCTCATTTGAAGAAATCCTTTTATCAGAATAATTAGTGATATGACCCCTACAACATACTTTGAAATCATCAAAATCTGTGCGCATCATGTTTGGTGGTGCCCTTGTAAGACTAATCACTTTTGTGTAACATGGTTTTCAGAAGTATTTCGTCATTCCCTCAAAATCATTCCCTCATGATTTTAATATGAGGGAATGACTTAAATTGTGAGGGAATGATCTGAATCCATTTCTGTATGTACTAAACAGTAAAATAAGAAAATCTACAGCAATAAAATACCCATTAAAAAACTCAAGATTTTAATTACCGTAAGTAAAGGTAATACATTTTTAATTTTTATTATTTTACAGGGTGAAGTTAAAAAGAAATAAATAAAAATTTTTACTAATTCAAATAAACATTAACTCTTCTAAATGTTAATGCTTTATCTTTATTTTTTCAATTGACATAGAGTAAAAAAAAAAAAAAAAACATATTTATTGAAGGTATGACTTCTAATTATAATTTCTTTTCTTTTTTTAACCCTTTCAAGAGCGGTGGTATGTTTATGAAACCACTTAATTTTAATTCCCAAGCGCCACAGTGGCACCAGACTTTTTATAAAATTTTATCTATTTAATATGTATGTGAAATATAGCACTTTTCTTATTTAAAAATAAATTTGCTGTTAAATTCCGGTGCCAATCATTTATTTGCACATTTTAGAAATGAAAGTGCTTTGAAATTAAAATATCAGGAGAATTATGAGATAAAGTTTGGTTCATATTATTTTTTGAGAAGTATAGAAGTAAGGTACTTGTAGGCTAAATTTTGAGATTTTTGAGACAATTTTATTGGGCCGCAATTTTTTTTTAAAACAGCCACTTTTCAGAGATATATACAAAATACCCATACATACAAAATGCCCACTAAAGTTCCTTGCCACCCTCTTAACTTCGGAACTGCTGCTGCTATATTCATAAAAGTGTCCAGTTACAGTAAAGTAGCCATGAGCTACTGAATGAAATAGTCTACGGCACCACCTGGTGGAAAACTGTGGACTTACCATTCTTATCTCGAAAACGGAAAAAGATAGGGAAAAAAGTGATTTACAAAACTGTAGAGCATTATTGATTTAGTACGAAAAGACACCTTGTGGACATTAATGCAAATAATAGAACGATTAAAACGCGCATTTGTTTTTTATGATTTCTTACGCTGTGACGTGACAAAACGATCTTAGAAAGGAAAATGAACAATTAGTTATAACAATATATCTTTTTTTGTGTTATTCATACTTCTCGCGGTCAGCTGCAATAAACGTTTGGATGCAAATTTGTACGAAAGATATGATTCCGTTCAAGTTTCGTAACGTCGCAGTGTAGGAAATGAGGCCAATGAAAAACACAGGCTACCAAGGTGCATCTCACGTGTCTTTTTTTTTTACAGACCGCTAGAGTGACGTGATGCTCTTTTCGTACACCTCCATTGGTGCATTCGAGCATCACGTGACTCCAGGGTCTGTAAGGAAAAATATACGTGGAATGCACCGCAGTAGCCTGTCTTTCTTGTTATCCTCGGTAGGCCCCACTCGGTCCATTTTTTAATACCGCTTTTATTTTTAAATATCTTATTTATAAATTTTGTAGAAATATACCGGAAAGAGCGTTTCCCTTGAAATTGTTACAGAAACCTACGACAAATATCTTTCTAAAAAATTACCTGTTTTCAAAAAAGCGGACCATTGGGAGCCCTGGGTAGGAAATCTCGAAAAAACAAATGCGCGTTTTAACCGTTCTATTGTTCGCATTAATGTCCACAAGGTATCTTTTCGTACTAAATGCATGATGCTCTACAACTTTGTAAATTCCTTTTTTCCCTATCTCTTTCCAAATTTCAAAACAGGAATACCAACTCCACAGTTTTCCACCAGTTGGCGCCGTATTCGTTTTGATTCAGTAGAGCATGGCTACTTTACAATACCGAGACATCACTTTTAGGAATACAGCAGCAGCCGTTCCGAAGTTAAGAGTGTGACAAGGGACTTTAATGGGCATACTGTATATAAATCATCGTTTGAACGAAAGGTGGTTTTGGGGTCTGGGGGTCATGAGTGATAAAAATATGCCAATGTTTTTCGGAATTGTTTTCTACCGGACAATTGCAATGGGTAGCTTTTTACTATTTGTAATGATAGTTACCTAAATCCAAACTGATGATAGGAAAAAATGAAATTTAAACTCATGATTCCGCAGAAGATAAAGTTTCAGACAATGATCTATAACTTAGTATAACATGGATCCACCATTTGTGATTGAAAGATGTCATTCTCAGAAAATGGAATTTTTTTTGTTTTAACTCCTTGAGGGGCAAGCAGTTGTGTTGTGTCATGCTGAATTTTCACCGGAAAATTAGAAAAATTTTATTTCAAAATAAGGAAGAGCAATTTTACGACTTTTTTTCCGCCAAAATTTGAAAAGTAAAATTTCATAAATTTTTTCTGGCGCAAAATTTTATTAATCGTAGGTGGAATAAAATATATCCCAACGCCCCTCAATTGGTTAAAAATATTATATTGTATTGTTTTAATTAATGAAATTTTAGCTAAAATTAGAACATACAAGAAATGAAAAGCAATTTTTACTAAAGAATAGTCATGAATTCTTAAAAGTTATTTCAGCAATAATACAAATTTTTATAACATTTACATATATTCAACTTTATTAAAAAGTGAATTAGAAGTTTTTCATAGTTAAACTAGTGCACTATTTCTCGAAAAGAAATTTAAACAAAAGATTCTACTCTCAATGATTGACTTTCTTAATCCACGATTTTTATCCCCCCAAAATATATATATATATCCACTATCTAGGAATGGCCTTTTAACCCTCTAGCTGCGCAACCCGAGATATACTCGGGCATGCATTTCCCCGTCTAATTAATACTATTGTGTCATTCCCACCACTTATTTTTAGCGAAAACTTTATCTGATTTAATCAGGGCATTTTCCCCGATTACAATAGTCAAAAATTTCTGCTTTAAAGAACCGGTAATAAAAGATTAAAAATTCTGTAAAAGACGCTCATCGCGAAGAATTACTTACACAGCGAGAGGGTTAAAATTCTCCATTAGCATAGTACGATCAGAGTTGGTGGTATTGCTTATGCTAAGTAACTCATCCCGATATTTTCAGTGTAAGGAATTAAATTAAAAAATATTCTGAGAATCTCATTTATATGTTGATAAACAACTTGCGATTGATTCCTGGTGATTTATATCAGATTTGTCAAATTGTACCCGCCGGATACCACTAATTATTTAAAGAAATGGCCGACCAGGGATGAACAATCAGGGAACCCAGCTTTCGCTTTAGAGTTTAAGTGCAATCCCGATGAGAAGAAGTACTTGTGGACATCTTTAATCGCAGAGATTCAATGATTAGATAAGTCATTGATTACTATAAACTTTTAGTGGTATCTAGCGGGCCACAGTTTGGCACTCCTGATTTATATGTTGGTACAGACACTAATAGAATAGCAGGCCAAACTAATGCCCCGGTTTTCACGAATCAAACACTTTTGTGCACAAGTAAATTGCCAGTTTTGTTAGGCTGTGCGCACTGTAATTTATCGCGTTTTTTTAATGTTCCACAATTTTGGAATAGTAATCGTCTCTTTATTTAATGTTTGGATGCCTATCATTAAATAAACTAAAGAATACAATTCGATAATTCTGGTAATTTTTTAAATAGAAGAGGCGCTAAATTGGCAACACTGGATATACATTGAAACTGGCTTGATCGTGAAGATAACGTTGTTCTATACGTGATTTCACTAAATTATATGCCCTTGTATATATTCTGTAGACAGCACGGCGACATGCTGTTAGCTAAACAGAAACAGATTTTCTTCAAGCATACCGTTCAATATGATAGTTTCGGTTTCAAACAGTTGTGGCAAGCTTGTAAACAAGGGAAATTTTCAAATTTTACATCTAACACTTTGAATGTGCTTTTGCAATAGAACGTGTTTCCAAAAATTAATACCGAATTAAGTATCATGTTCTTTTTCTTCCAAGTTTAACTAACTTAACCCAATTAACTTCGAAAACGTACATAGTTGAAGGGCATGGTTGATATAGTTAAAGTGCAGAAACAGTGTAGGAGATTATATCGAACAGATCTCCCTTCGTGACTTACACTCGCTAGAATTTAAAATAAATTTAAAGCAGATTTAGCTGTAAAAAATGTTTAAAGCAACGTTCGGGAAGGCCGTGGCCATCAACAATCTCTGTAAAAATGTCTCTCGATTGGAATTTCATTGCTTCACGTTATCAGTACAGCCATTCAGGCTAACTTTGATCGGCATTTTCAATATTTTCATATGCCATACTCTTATTTTAAGAATATTGTTGCAACTAGGGGCATAAAAGAGAAGAAAATGATCATAAATTATTGTTTGACTATCAAAAATTAAGGAATAATAAGGATAAAAGCAATAAAAAATGAATTTTAACCTGGTTCAAAGTTACCCAGCCATTTCTGGTAACTTTGCACCATATGATAAATATTATATAAAATAATTCATTATAAAAAAAGTATTATAGTTAGGACAACTTTAAACCCCCAAAATTTTTTTCAGATATGTAAAGACTCCGAATTTACATTTCCCAACATCACAAGATTTGTATAATTTATGATATTACAACAAATATCAGGCATAAGAAAAGTGGAAGAAGAGAACCATGAACATTTAGAAATTAAAAAAAACCTGTTTATTGTTCATATAAAACATAAAAATGCAGTGGAAAACAATTTTCAATGTTTTATCTCAATAATATATTCATAGTTACAGTAATACATACTAGTACTAGTATTATTCAAACAAGAATAAAAAATGTCGAATGTATGAAATGTCAAATTTGAGTAGCTCCACCCCGAAAAACGCCTTTAAATGAACTGTATGTATTTTACACATATTTGTGAAAATATTTATATGTTATATCTAATGTTCACTTTCTGCATTTATATAAAATATACGTGCAAATATGGGAAATTTTTGATAGTAGCACCTATAATCAGTAAATTATAAACATTAGTATAACTCTGAGCCGGCTCAAAGTTACCCTGATAATGTGATAAAATGTTAGCGCCTTCTTATTTTACATTTTATTAACTATTAATACATAAATAATCACAAAATATTATCACATTTACAACATTTAGACAATAATATGTCTGATATATGAGTATATTGTTACTTACTATGAAAATTTAATTGGATTACAACAACTTCAAAACAGCATTCCAAATTAGCTTGAAAACAGTACTTCACGAAAATGGTTAGATGATGCAATTAATAGCGTATAATGTTGCTAATTTATTTTCTAAAATAAAGAGTAGAAATCCCAGTTTAGAACCTTGACAACAGAGCTCAGTTCTGGAGTTTATTTAGTCTTTTGGAGTCAAAAATACTGAAAAATAGGAAGTGGTCCAAAGTTACACCCCATGGCTCAAAGTTACCCAGAATGACTGTAGTTCATCCTTTCAGTACATCCATTAGTTTGAAAAAAGATGTGAATTTTTTAAAACGTTCATCATGTTGGTTCTATTTAACAATTCGAAATGATTCCCGTTCATAAATAGTCATGTTATAATCATTTAAAATGTGTATGTATTTTTGCGGTACCATGTGTGTACACTGAGCGCGTGTAAATTATTTATTATCTCCTCGTACATAAATGAAAGTTTCAATCGCTTTACACATATTATTTTAAAACCATTCTTTTATATACGTCAGATGCAGAATTTCATTATTCCCAAGTTTGGAAAACATTATACCGTAATTTCCGGTGTATAGCCCGCGGATTAAACAATCGTGTTTCGACCCAGAAATTTTTAAAAATAAAATGTAACTTTTTAGATCACGGTAAATATTGGTCTTCAAATACTGAATAAAATTTCTGGGCCCAAACTGAATTGATTGATCTGCGGGCTATACACCCAAAATTTCAGTACTTTTTTTTAGATACTTTAGATTCTTAAGATTGCGCTTTAAGTAAATCTAATCTATGTCGTAATCCTTTACGTCCATATAGTTATTTGATATTCAAAGGTAAAAAAGAAAAACCGTGAAACAATTTCGAGAATTTTTTGCCGCATTTAATGGAAGATGGGGACGCTTTATAATGAATGATGCGTATTTTAATGGGAAAATATTTTAAAGAAAACGTTTTAAATACAAAGAAATGTTTCAGGATTTGTTCCTGAAATTCGGATGTCTCATTATATAGCATTTATTTACGATTCTTGCATTAAGATATTAAGTACAAGAATTGTACATTGTCACATATAGAAGTCGTCACATTTAAGCATAGTGACCTTATAGCTAATCTCATATGAAACTCGATACGTTGTACAAAAACATCATGATGTAAGCATTAAAAACCACTCAATTCAAATTAACACTAGAACGCCCGGAAATTTTACTCAAGTTTCATAAAAATATTTTACACCAGAATTGTCATTCAAAATTATTTGACTGATTTATTTAACGCAAATCTGCGTTTATAACACATAACTTATTTTGTGAAAGAATTTTTGGTTCCAATTGGCATTTAACCATACGGTCGGAGTCGAACCGATTCCTTCTGGGCGTTCTAGTGTTAAATGCGAATCTTTCAGAAAAATCACATTAAAATGTATTTGTTTTACCAATAGTTATTCTTTTATGTTTATGAACATTTTCTACGCCAGATTTATTATTTTTAATCATAATTTGAAAACATTAAAAAGTGCGATTTTGAGAACTGAGTGTAAATAATTTTTTTAACTTTCTTAAACAATTTATTTCTATTTGTAAAATCTAGGCGTTTTATAATTTAAATTTTATATTATTTTTAGTTCATCAGCTTATATCCGACAATAATAAATAATTAAATAAAAATTTAAATTATACTAAAGTGCCAAAAGCTTTTTTTCGGAGCAGATACTTAAGTCGGAAAATAGTTCAAATACATAATTATTTGAACAAAACTTTAAAGAAATTATTAAGAAACCGTTAAACACACGCATTATTTGATTTAGAAACTAATTGCTTCTTTACAGTTATTTATTTTAGCTTTCAAACAAGTTTTATATCTGTAAACTTTGATGCAAATTAAAGTCTTGAAAAGTTTCTCATCGTTTAGCTTTCTCCAACTTCCCAAAAATTTTTGAATTTTAAAAAGGTTTGGAAACTTATGAATATTCATCTGCTGTATAATAAATTATCACTCAGAACAAATATTAATACAAATTAATTGAAATGAACTTCCAAACATGTCAAAAGTTCGTCAGTGTGTGAAGAATTACCTTTTAGGTTTTCTGCATTCATAATATAGAACATCATAAAAGAAATATTTGATGAAGCGTGTAGAGTTCTTTCAACTAGTATATTTGATCGTAACTACAGTAACAACACGCAATCTGTTAAAGGATACCAAGTCTTTTACGGGATATTTTAAATTATCCACATTTATGTTGTGTACTAAACTTTTTGAGTGCATACTTTCTGCTGTCGGCGTAAATTTATGATTGAATACATCCTGTATTATGTAAACTTTCATATATAATTTTTGCACGAACATAAACGTAACTAAGAAATTCATCTTCAGCGAGGAGTAATATTATACGAGTTCATTACTTACTGGTCCATAAAAGAAGGTAATAAATGAAAATTATACCGGGCTTTTGTCTTTGCTAAGAGCACGTGTTTTGATTTATTGTTGAAAGTTTAAGTAGAAGCATTCTTTTTGAAATACCACTGTACAACGAATTTTAAACACTTATTTAAATTTTATACGAGCATATGTGAAATTTAACCAGTCTGAAGAGTTAGTCCATGGTGACCAACATAAGAATAAAGGTAAAAGAATGCAATTATTTTGCATATAATTACTTTAAAACAGTGTTGTGAAAGTTGTTTTTCCTATTGTAATACTGTAATTGGTTCATAAATCATATATCTTAAATATTAAAATGTAAATAAATTTCTAAATATTTTTATCAAAATTAATATACAGGGTGGTTATAATTAAAGTTCCATTTTGAAATGATCATAAAAGGAAAACCAATGGAGCAAATGTTATAAAACTTGGTAATAGTTCAATGGAGATCATGTGAATTTATTTCCCGTCAAAAACAGAAGTTAAAATAATCACCACCGAGGGGGGGGGGGGGGGATAAATAGCGCTGTATGCAATGTTCTTAAACGAAATAAGGGTCGAAATCTAACTTAAACTTTTGTTACACGAGTTTAATATTTTTGTACCCTTAAGCAATATTGACTTAAACAAAATTACCATTTTAATGCGTTAAAGGCGACAAAAGTCGAGCGTCATCCGTGTAATAAAATCCATTTGTGTTCTTAAAAGTTCAAACCACGAATTAGCGATCATAAAATTTGAGAGCGCAAATCACTCGTAAATGTGTGCGCATCCGGAAATCGTTTTCTTACAGATTGCTATTTTGTGATTTTTATTAAGACACAAAAATATCTGTTTAAAATGTATTTAATCGTTTCTAAAACGAAACTGTTTGTAGTGTTAAGCAAAACCGCAATAACCTCTTCAGACCTGGTGTCGCCTATAGGAGACACAAAAAACACTCTTTAAATTATTTTAAAAGCTTATAGTTTTGTCGAAAATATTTCTTAAAATTTCTTTTGTCGAAAATATAGATGGGACATATTACAAGCATTCATTTCTCCACTGAAAAATGTTTGAAGCTCTTTTACTGTTATTTTAAAGTGGATTTTGCAGTCATGTGTTTTTTTTTTTTTTTTATCTCAGGACTGTAGAGGATAACTTGTAATTTGCCCACGGTTGGAAGAAGAAAATCAGATTTATGCAAATGTGGTTTACACATCATTTGATTTGACAGATAAAAGTCAGCCGGTTTGTTAGACTTCTCATTGTTATGAATCGACAATGTTTCAAAACATGCAAGACCGTGCTTTTCTAGTTATTGATTTTCTCGTTATTATTTGCACGTTATATGTTATTTTGAATGCGATAGCAATGAACCGCGTGCTTTGCAAAGGTATCGTTCAGTAAGAAGAATACGCCGAGGGCCAATGACACCGCAGGGTTTGAAGAAAATAATGGCAAAGTCTGAAGCCACGGGACTGTCATCTGTTTCACCTGGGAGTGGAAGGAAACCTGCTTCTGTGGAAACCGAGGAGGTTGTTGCATTAGCAGTGGTGTAAGCAACAATAGAAAGCGCACAAGGTACGTGCTGTCGCACGTCGAATGGACGTGCCATGGAGTATGGTGTACAAGATTCCCCGTAAAGTGCTACAGTTGTACCTATATAAAATCAAACTTGTTCAAGAACCTCAACGTAACGATCCTGCTGCAAGAGAATCTTTCGCTTTGGAATTCCATGCACGGATGGAAGTGGACGAACGTTGACCATGGAAAATTTTCTGGACAGGTGAGGCCCATTTTTACCTAAGTGGCGATGTTAACAACCATAATTGAAGGATGTGGGCCAAACAAATCCTTCATGTTGTGTCCCCATGTTGTGTTCCATTGCATTTTCCTAAAGTCACCGTTTGTTATAGTATGACAGGAAGTTTCATAATTTGACCATTTTTCTTATAAAAGTAGTCGACCTGTTACATGCACTGTAAGTGCAGCTCGCTTAGCGTTAATGTTAAGAAGTTTCGTCATAGCTGAACTCCAACAACGTGGCATTTTAGACTCCACGATTTTTATGCAGGACGGGGCCCCAACGCACATTGGTACATGTGTCGCAAAGTTACTTAAGCAACATTTCACGGATGAAGGGATTATAGGCCGAAACTTTTCAATCCTGGCCACCCCAGTCAGCAGATCTCACCCCTGTGACTTTCGGCTTTGGGGTTATCTCAGACGAACTGTTTATAGTGATAATCAAAACAATTTGTCGGAATTGAAGTGTGCAACACACCGACATGCCCGTAACATTCCTCCTGACGTGCTAAGACCTGCTGTTAAGACTGCAATAATACGATTTCACTTGCTATCGGAAAGTGGTGGACGCCACTTTGAACATGCTTTGTAACACGTTTCAGAAGCGATTAAAAATATTTTAAACCGATGTCGCCATGTTTTCTTTTTATTTAGAGTGGGAAATATCTGGTGTGCTGTCCCTCATAGCACGCATGGTCACGGTGACGTCGTTGTGACGTCACTGTAAGTCACTGTGGTCACGTCACATCTGTGATCAAAATGCCACCACTCAGTGATGTCACATTGTGACTGACATGTGAACTTCTTAGAAAACTTTAAAGTATTACGAAAGTTCTTTAAAATATGTTATTTACTGTAAAATTATATTTTTCTGGTAAATAAAAAGAAAATTGTGACTTCACTGTTATGTCACTACTATGTAACGTACGTCACGTCACTTTTGTGACAAAAAAACCACCGTATTGTAAGTCACAATGTGACAAAAATATGAACTTCAAAAATCTTTGAAAATGAAGAGAAGTATTTTAAACAATCCCGAGTTACAGCGGCATAAGGAATGAAAATATATTAGTGGATAGCAAATGGTAAATTCTGTCACGAAGGGGGGGGGGGGGGTATAATAAATAAAGTGCATGATACAAGCATTAATAAACTATATTTTCACGCTATATTTTATCAATTTGATATCTAAGACAGTGAATGTATACTTTCTCATGATTTCAATTTTATCTAGCATTGCAATTTAATATAATAATCCTTCACTGATTGTCATTATCATAAAAGTGTTTCTCGGAAAAATGGTACGTGCTGGAGCAATTTGGATAATAAATTTAGAATTAGGGATATTAAATTTGTACACTTTACATATTTAGTTTGCTGGGAGGAAATATATTTATTTATTTATTTATTTACCGACCAGGGTTATTCGAAACACTTCTGTGGTTTCAAACTAAAAAATTTCTATTACAGTTAAATCTGCACCTTTTAATGAGCACGTAGAAAGAGTCTTCAGAGTTTAGTCATCTATGCATTTCTTGATTTATAATTTGCATTCAAGTCATAAATTCTACTTCTTTCAGACTTTTTAAATAAAATTAGCATTTTCGAAAATAAAAAAAATATACAAAATTTGTGCAAAATCCATGATATAATTACTTATTCGTATTTATAATCTGTATTTTAGAGATATGACTGTAAAAAAAAGGTTATTTTACAAATTGTTTTATTTTACAGAAAATTAATATGAAAAGAATGACAGATTGACAAATTTTTTTTTATCCTCGATAATTTTTTTTTATTTATTAAGAAGATATTTTGTATTGATTACGTGTGAAACAAACTCTACTTAAAAAAAGGGGGGGGGGGGTCGTTATTGCCATTATATTTATTTTTACGCCTTTTAAAAATTTAAACAATGTTTTATCTAATAAACTCTAATTATGATTATTATTACTATAATTATTTACAAAAAAGGAACTTTACAATACATTTTAACTTGAATTATTTGTTACGGATAAAAAAAAAAGGTTAAATACATTGGAAATTTCTTCAAATACAAAATTTTAACTAACGATACTTACAGAAAATTACTGCTCATTAAAGTTCCAAATCTCTTGTATACAAAAACAAATAATCTCTAACATACCATCTGCTGAAAATCGTCTGCCCACAGAAAAATAAATATGAGAAGAAGCGGGAAATAGTTCACTGTTTAGAACATCACCACGTCTATAACACTTTAAGATAAGCAAATGACTTCCGCCATTTTAGGATACACGGATATTAATGGAACGTATATGTAAGTCTTATTTAATTTAAATATTTTATTCCTGACTTGTATATTATGAGTTAAATAGTTTTATATTATGAGTATATTATGAGTTAAATAGTTTTATGTTATATTTGTAAGAGACCGGACTGGGATTGTCAGAAGCGATATTTTCCAATTCGATAACTGTAAAGAAAAATATCTTAATCTGCCATCGCTAAAAAAAAAAAAAAAGCTGCGCAGAGAAGATTGATTCATGCCCACATTCATACTGCAATTAATATAAACATTAATTTACACTTACTTGAGATTGAAAATGTGTTGAGACAATGATTTGGAAATTTTTTTCGGCTTCTTACTATTTTTTGATTACTAACACTTATAGTTATATTATTTTGGGGTTAAATATGATGTTCGATTATCATGAGATTACAAAACTGTTTCAGATTAGACATTAATATTATACTGGGAAAATGTATTTTTACATATTACAGTAGTGAAGCATTTGAAAGATTTTCCTTTTAGTGCTAATAATATTTTAAATTATCTTTTAAAATCATAAATCTTCAAACCAATGTTTTCAGATTTAACATTTGCCAAAATTATAAAATAATAGGAATTCCTTATACCGTATTGAAATATTTTTGAGACATTGTTAAATCTAATAATGCATTTAATTTATCTTTTGTAGTTTGCTGTTGTTTAATAGTACAATTATAAATACTAATTATAATTTTTAGTGTTTTTCAAATTGGTATATTTATTTTTTTAAATTGTATGTAAGCATTTTCTATGTTTGTGATTTTAATCAAACATTTAATTATAGACATTCTTAATCGGTTATTAAATTTTCTTCTATTGTAAATTTATTTCTACGTTTATGATACGCGTAATTATTGGCACTAAAAAGTAAAATATTATATTTAGGCATTGAAATAAAGTGTTTTTCATGCCTGATAGGAAATTATAGATTAAACTGCTTTAGTATATATTTTTTAAAAGTTCATATAATACAGGATACATAATATAGGACACAAAGTTGAAAAGTGCTTATGACTTCGGTTTGTCTCTCCGTCTGTCCATCTAGCAGTCTGTCCGCACTCTAACTCTTGTAAATATAATCGGATTGCCCTGAAATTTTTGGATGTTATTGGCGTTTACCATAGCACGATACCTATTTGTAATGAAGTTTGTAGCATGCTTAGTTCATTTACAGGGACAGCCAAAATTTTTCCGTTACATTACGGCCTATGGGAAAAAATCGTTTCAAATGATTTTTAATGCTTTTACGCACGCTTTCAAACAGAATAAAATTGATATGCATTTATGAAGTGCACTAAAATATGCAATCTGTTGACTATGCGATGCAAAGAATAGTTATTGCTCATTTGCAGGGCTAAAAAAGGAATTCAAATACATAATGATATAGGGGTGGAGGGAATTGTCTGCGGCATACTTTAATTATGTTAATCTATTTCATATGTAATCAAATTGGTATGTGTCGCTGAAGATTACATTCTATAAATTATTTTATGCATGATACGAATAATACGTATATAGCATTTACAGGGACACACAAAATATTTCAGATACTATGTTGTAACCGAAGTACTGTTCATTAGCGATGATTTCTGGAAATGTATTTTTAATTATGATATGCGCTTTTATGATTCACTATACTTATGCATAGTATATGGTGTATATAAATGCTGTAATTCCTATACAGGGCTACACAAAAGTATTCGTAAGGATTACTGGGTATTGGCGCAAATTGCTTAAAGGTGGTTTTTAAATGAGTTATGATTTTTTTCGCTGACCTGCATTTAATTTACTAAGGAATGTTTGTAGAATATAGATAAAATGATATACAGGGTCACGTAAAGAACTGGATACATGGCCGTCTATATATTATAATTTCTAGAAATGTGATTTCAGCAGTTTTAAGAGTGTCTTAGTTTGAATTAAATTTTAACTAAATAGTGGCGTGTAATAAAGATTCTAGGTAAACTACAGGGTTGTACAAAAGTATTCAAGTATGTTTCCATACATTAGTATAAATTGCTGAAAAAGAATTTCAACCTGTTAGGCGTTTTCTTGCTAAACTAAATTTTCCCATTATATAGTAGGTATATATACACTTAAAAATATGGGTACTCAAAATTGAGTAAAAAGTACTCAATTTTAAATGCGTCACATACTCAAAATAGCTCTTATCCAAATGTATTCAATGTTGAGAAACGCATGTACTCATTTTTAGGTGCGTTCGTAATTATATAAATACGTAGCACCTATAGTCGTCGTTCAGTCCGTCCGTCTGTCCGTCTGTCCGTCCGTCTGTCCGTCTGTCCGTCTGTCCGCATGTAACAGAGCAAAAACTACCCAACCGAATGGTCTGAAATTTCAAATATACGATTGTTGCAAAATTTTGTCGAGCCATTTCAAATTTTATGAAAATCGGATGTATAGTTTAATTACAGGGACAGTCAAAAGTTTTTCTTTACATTACGGCCAATGGGAAAAATTATTGCAAGTGCATTTTAATGATATTACAGCCTTCCGAATGATCTGAAATTTTAAAGATATAACTGTTGCAAAATTTTGTCGAGCCCTTTCAAATTTTAGGAAAATCGGATGTATAGTTTAATTACAGGGACAGTCAAAAGTTTTTCTTTACATTACGGCCAATGGGAAAAATTATTGCAAGTGCATTTTAATGATATGAGAGCCTTCCGAATCATCTGAAATTTTAAAGATATAACTGTTGCAAAATTTTGTCGAGCCCTTTCAAATTTTAGAAAAATCGGATGTATAGTTTAATTACAGGGACAGTCAAAAGTTTTTCTTTACATTACGGCCAATGGGAAAAATTATTGCAAGTGGATTTTAATGATATTAGAGCCTTCCGAATGATCTGAAATTTTAAAGATATAACTGTTCCAAAATTTTGTCGACCCCTTTCAAATTTTAGGAAAATCGGATGCATAGTTTAATTACAGGGACAGTCAAAAGTTTTTCTTTACATTACGGCCAATGGGAAAAATTATTGCAAGTGCATTTTAATGATATTACAGCCTTCCGAATGGTCTGAAATTTTAAAGATATAGCTGTTGCAAAATTTTGTTGAGCTATTTCAAATTTTAGGAAAATCGGATGTATAGTTTAATTACAGGGACAGTCAAAAGTGTTCCGTTACATTACGGGGAATGGGAAAAAAAATATTGGAAGTGCATTTTAATGATGTATCAGACTATGCGCTTTATGAAGTGCAAAAAATTATACATTCAGTACAATATGGGATGCAAAAAATAATTATAAAACTAGTTATAGTACGAACGCACCTCATTTGCCACGTTTGACGAGCAATTTCCAACTTGTTTATCCTATGGTTGTGATCAAATATTAATCGTTATGTACTGCCCCCCTCCAAAAAACCCCTAAAATTTAAAGTAAAAATGAACTGACATCTATTTCCCGTCCAAAGTTAATAACAAGAAATGTTTAATTGATTATTTATTAAGAAAAATAGCAAAATTCTTCACAAGATACTCAAATCGAATATTTTTATGACAAGAGCATTATTTCCAACCACTTTTAAATTATTTTTAAAATACTGTGCATAATTTAATATTTACATTAATAAACATCTTTTATGCCGCCATAAATGAAATGAACCATTATAGGGTACAAAATTATTCGTTTGTTTGGGTTTGATAACATGTGATGTTTCAAAATAGAGAAAGCATCGGTTCATTTTTTATCCAAAATTATTCAATTCGGTATGAATACGTCGGTTTACTCGTTTTTGAGTACTTCATTTTTTTCAGTTTATCAACCTACAGATCAAATAGAGGGCTGTTTAAAAGAATTGGAAAACCTATTTGGCTATGGACGGTAACTGCTGAAATTAGTTTTTCAAATGTTTTATGCGTTTTCTAAAATGTTTACTTAGTTATCCTATTTACGTTATTTCCCTAAATTACGATGTCTTGTTAAAGCATTCAGAAAGTGTTGGAAAGTATTTTATAATCTATGCTTAACGCATGATTTTTCTTACTCGTTTTTTCTATTTCCCATATCAATCTTTTCCTATAAAACATACCTATAAAATCTATTTAGCTCATATTCACAAAATACAATATGCACGGGAATAAAAAATTTAAATAAATATGGTTTGTCATGCCGTTCTATAAATAATAGTTCTACTAATATCCGTTAGTCTCCATGTTCGTATTTAATAAAGCAATGACAAATCACAACAAATTAAAAAACTTACACATTCTAAATATCAAGCTTGAACTCAATATCAAGCGTAGAACTTAATAAAAAAATATGTCAGTTGATAAGCATTGTTTATTATGTGGAAAATTTTAAAATGTTTTAGAAGAATATGACTCCAAAGTAGCGATATTTTGCTAAAAAGTACGGTAAAAGGATAAGATTTTACATTTACAACAAAAGTTTATTTAAAATTCATCGCTGTATTAAAACATAGAAATTTTTCCAGAGAGAATCATTCGCCTTATATACAGTATTTCAAATGAAAATCAAATTTCAAATTTATTGCTTAAAAGGCGCAAAGGCCAACATAGTGAAAAAGATTCCATGCCGGGACTCGGACCCGGGCCATCAGTATAGCACACTGACATTCTACCGACTAAACCACATGGAACGACACCCATCCTGTAAAATTTCTCACTATTACATGTTGGCAAGGCTGCAAACGCGCGTACAAGATAGAATATTTATCGTGAGCCACCGACATGGGATAAACACGAAACTTAATTAAATCCAGAATCGATTGAAACTATATTAATACTTGAAATTTTTCCAGGGAGAAACATTCGCCTTGCACACAACATTTCAAATTAAAATTGCCTTTTAAGCAATTAATTTGAAATTTGATTTTCATTTGAAATATTGTATGCAAGGCGAAGAGTTCTCTCTGGAAAAATTTCCAAGTATTAACATAATTGTGGAGCAAACATTCAAACCGTGTTTTCTCACAAAAAAATAAAAAATGAGTTATTGTTATTTTTATGAACTCTGTGTTAAATTGCACAGAAATAAATGGTATTTTTTACTAATAAATATTTTTCTCCGATTATAAATCAATTTTAAAACTTGACGTTTCAATCAAAGAGTGTTTCCTCCAAAGCCTGCATTCAATCAAGCAGTGATTTCTCCAGTCCGCCAATCACAGTTGTCACTTAATGTGTACTTTCGAAACCTACCATACATATCACAATTGAAACGGATTGTTTTAGAAAAAAAATAAGAGAACTGATAAAGTTAAAGGCTTCCAGAATTATAGATTCAAGATCTAAATGAAGAATATGATGTAAATCTTCTTAAAAAAGGGAGTTACTGTTGCCATGTTCAAAGGGTTGTTTTAGAATATCTTCCTCTTAGCCACGCCATACCAGTTGAAAAGAAAAAAATATGTTAAAAAACTTTTGAAGGTAATGTATAGTGAACAGTGGCAAAATCAACCTGATGATATATTCAAATGATACAACCATATTATCCATGATTGATAAGCCTGCAATAAAGAAGAGGGGGATGTGTATAACTGTCTAGATGAAGATATTGGTTTTAAAATTTGAAGTGGATTTCTGGCAAACGAGTATTTATTTTGTAAATATTAAATGAATACTACTTGGTACCATAATCTGTCATTTTATTTTAACAATAATGAACTGAAATTCGGTATTTATTCAAATAAAATAATGCTATTGTATTATTTGTGAGTTAGAACTTATTTCATTCAAAAAGCGTTTTATCCACTTGTCAAACAATCAAAACATGTTTCCTCCTCTGAATTCGGTCAAAACGTGATTTCTCCAAATATTAAATGCATTTTATTAATTTGTTTTATGTTTAATATCTTAGGTATGCTTGCAATTCTTTCTAATAAACAGTAATAAAAATACACAATAAAAATGAGAATTCAATACAAGTTATTTTCTTATTTATCAGTTTTTTGTGATTTTTGAAAATTTGTATCTAAAGGAGAAAGCATGGTTTGCATGTTTGCTCCACAATTTCAATCGATGCCTGATTTAATTAAGTTTCGTGTTTGCATCATGTTGGTGGCTCACGCTAAATATTTCATCTTGTGCTGCGTTTGTAGCGTTACCAACATGTAATAGTGAGAAATTTTCCAGCCTGGTTATCATTCCATGTGGTTTAGTCGGTAGAATGTCAGTGCGCTATACTGATGGCCCGGGTTCGAGTCCCAGCATGGAATCTTTTTTACTATTAGCGCCTTTTAAGCAATTAATTTGAAAATTTATTTTCATTTGAAATCATCAGAGTGTTTTTGACAAGTTCGTCGCAAATGACACATATTTCACAAATTGGTCACAGTTTGACTTCAAAGCATTGTCGCTTTCGTCACAGGTTCGTCACAAAGTTAATTCCAAAATAGTCACAAATGACACACTTTTCACAAATTTGTCACACCGTGACTTCACCGAGTGGTCACAATGTGACGTCACAAACGACCTCTAAAACGGCCATAATCACTTCAAATTCTAGTCATTATGACGTCATTTCGACGCCACGTGACGTCACATCGACGGTCTCAAAATCACAGTGTGACTTCACAACGACGTCGCCGTGACGTCATCATGCCTTTCGGGGTGTAATGAATGTTATCGTCCAAATAAAAGATTAGTTTAGTAATATTTCATTGAAATGATATCAATTGCTTCCGTTTAGCGTTTTCGAAAATTTTGATAGATTTTCTTACCTTTTTCAGAGGCGGTGGTGTGTATATGAAACCACCTTAATTTTAATTCCCAAATGACACAATAGCACCAAAATTTTGTTTAAAAAATCCTTTTATCATGTGTCTGAAAAAATGCTTTTTCTTATTTCCAAATAAATTTGTTCGTAAATACCTGTGTCATTCATTCATTTCAATATTTTAGTAAGATAAGTGCTTTACCGATGCCATCGAAATGCTCAAGGCCTGAGGAGGCCTTGAGTCCAATACCCGTGGCCATACTCAAGGCCACGAGTTGTGACGTCATCATTAATCGACCGACTTCTCACCAGTGTTGGAATTCACTATGGAAAATTTTGAATAGCAATTTTCTTTTATTTTATTTGTAGAATATGTATCATCTTACAAAACAGTAATGAATAAATAAACTTGCTGGTGAAAATTTGGAATTCCCCAATAAAATATCAGTTAGATGCGGCAATACTGTGGCATTCCGCATCTGGCTGAATTTTTATTTAGGTATTCCGAATTCTCACCAGTAATTTTAAATAGCTACTATTGTGTTACATGATGGTAGATATTCCACAAATAAAATAAAAGAAAATTGCTATTCAAAATTTTCCGGTGCGAATTCCAACACAAGTGAGAAGTCGGTCGATTAGCGATGACTTCACAATTCGTGTCCTCTGGCGTTGCCATCGAAATACTCAACGCCAGAGGACACGAGTTGTGACGTCATCACTAATCGACCGAATTCTCACCGGAAAAATTTGAATAGCAATTTTCTTTAATTTTATTTATGGAATATGTATCATCTTATAAATCAATACTAACTATTTAAACTTACTGGTGAGAATTTGGAATCCCTCAATAACAAATCAGCCAGATGAGGCAACACTGTGACATTCCGCATCTAGCTGTACTTTTATTTAGGGATTCCGAATTCTCACCAGTAAGTTTAAATAGTTTGTATTGTTTTATAAGATGATAGATATTCCACAAATAAAAGAAAAGAAAATTGCTATTCAAAAATTTCCGGTGTGAGATCCAACACTAGTGAGAAGTCGGTCGATTAGTGATGACGTCACAACTCGTATCCCCAGGCCTTGAGTATTTCGATGGCAACGGCATTACCCCTAAAAGGTAAAAGGGTCTAAGAATATTTTGTTTTGTAAAAAATTACGAAAGTATCAATTTTTCAATTTTTTGTTAAAAAATAAACTTAAGCATAACATACACTGTCAAAAAATGTGCAAACTGTGGGGTCATACAAACTTTTTTTTTTTTTATAGATAATTGTCACTTAACTGTAATGCTATTTTCTAATGCGTAGAATATTTTAACGCAAAGAAAGGGATAATTAACAATATTTGACAGTTGCAGTCTTTAAATTCCATTTCCTATTTTCTTTTTCTAGTAAATCAGTAGGATGAAAATCTCAAGACATGAAAGTATATTTTTTCAATTGACCAGTCATTTTGTATGCACGATCTTCAGGTGCATTTCATAAAGTTCATAGAATGTTCATTAATAAAGATGCATTATTTTATAAGTAAAAATGTGAAATAAATTGTAATTTTTTACTGTATTTTTACATATGTCATGACATTTAATTTTTTTTCCTAAACTGGTGTACCTTTTGGAAATATGCTCCTTACACTTATTCAAAATGTTTAAACCTCTGAACAGATGAGGGATTTCCCGGATATTCATAAAAATATTTATAAAAATAAAATGAATCTTATTTATTTTTGTAATTTAGTACTAAAACACTTTTCATATCTTTTCATCATAATTATTACTTAAAACATAAGTTTGTTAAAAATATTTTTGTCCAAAGCCAATTTAATTTGCTTTTGAGAAAAGATAAAATACGAGAGAGCCTTTAAGAATATTAAAATTGCATAAGAACTCTTTTTTACAAAAAAAAAAAAATATATTATTATTATATTTTTAACATTTTATGACAAAAATAACATTTTTTTCTTGACTAAAACATTATAATATTTTCAAACATAACAAAAATAATTAGAGGGTGCCAAGTTCCCTTAATATTCTTTATGTTTAAAAACTGTACAAGTAGCAGCACTTCGAAAACGTATTCTAAAAAGGAATCGAAAAATAATGTACTTAATTAAAATAAAACAAGGACAATACAAAAACTGTACATGCTAAACCAGGGTTCGTACGCATCAAGGCATTAAGGTGTTTTAATAGCAGAAATTTTGTGAAATGCTGGTCGCTATATCTCAAGATAGTTTTTTTTTTCATTAAATAATGCAAATATTACTTTACCAAAATTGTGGTAAATAGTGTTTGAAGCTTACGAACCCTGTAAACCCAAATATATATATATATTTTAATTTATCAGCTAGCGCGAAATAATTGTCTTTGTAAAGTAATCAGATAGAGAGCTCATACAAATATTTAATTCTTATTAATTGCTGTTTCATGCGGCAGTTTAAAATATCAAATCAAGATTTTTTAATTAAAATTTATGTTAAATATTCTGTCATATAAATGATACAAAGAAATATTTTTAAGTCAAAAATTAAATTTTTGTACCAAGTATCGAAATTCTCTGATTTTTTAAAGTTTCTCTTAGAACGTTTTCTTCCTTCATTTTTCAACAACTTTAAAGTATTTTATATAGCTCTTTAGATAAATAATCCTACTTTGTAGCGGAGACATTTATTTTATTTCAGAAAATATATAACAAAAGGAAAATTAATTTTGTTTTATTTTAGTATTGCTTTTGTACTAGGTTGTAGAACACCGAGTTAAAAAAAAAATGTATTTAAAGAATTGAAATATTAAGATGGATAGATTTATGCTTTAAAAACATTACATCATATTAAGAATATTTCTTTAAGAGCAATTAAATTATACGTATTAAAAAAAAATTCGTCGTGTACTACAGATGAATTTTATTTAATTTATCAAAGCTTTCACGTGCAACATAAACAAAACTTTACGAGAGCAAGTCAAAATTGCATTTTTGGTCTAAATATATATATATATATATATGGCATTCATTTAATATTGTTGGCGTAGGGTCCGGTGGGGGAGCATGTGATAATAGCCATCGAATGTTTTAACATTTGATTTTGCTATCACTGTTCTGGCCGAAACCCACTGCCACTAATGTATATTTTATCGAATGCTCGGCTGCTTTTGAAACATAACTCACTGCCGATGAGGCCGCAGCCTATCTTTTCCTAGTTTTTGTTAAAGTTTTAATGTTTACATAGATATTTTTCTTGTTCTTCTTGTTCTGTGAGGGGGGGGGGGGGTGCGCTGGTTCAGGCTAAATATAATCTTATACTGCTTTATATATATATATGTATATATATATATATATATATATATATAATTTTACAATCTAGAATTTAATATAAGTGTTTTTTTTTTATTTTAAGGAAATCTAAATATGGATATCGAGAAGATATCAGCATCCTCTAAAAACCATTGCGTTCATTTAAAAATTGATGGTATTCTGACAAAAACACTTGTCGAATGAAGCCAATAAGATATATAAGGTATTAATTATAGATTATAAGATATATAAGGTATTATAAGTGTACTAAGAGATATAAAGAGTAAAAAATCTACACATATTTTGCTTATAATAATGAGTAGACTTTCGTATGATTAATAATGCGTCAGACATTCTCTAAAATATCAATTTTGTAACGCTAAGCCGAAGTTCTTGAAAAATTATGTGAGAGTATATTGTCCAGTCTGTGCAATGCTGAAATTAGAAGGAGATAAAAAGCGATCATCTGCTGTTCGGTATCTTCAGATGGAACGACGTTATTTACAACAGAAGATATAGTCCAGGTAATAGGACATTTTACCTGGCAAAATTATTGGTAGTTCTGGAAATTGGCTTACTTTATATTTTTTGGGTCGCTTAATCGGAATTTGGAACTTCCCACCAAAATTTCCCCGGCATCCCCCCCTCCCCAAATCTTGGTTAAATGCCACCTAAAAAAGGTTTTTATTAAGAAAATAATATTTTTTATTGTTTTAGGGGAAAGGTATCTAGAAATTCAGAAAGTAGATAAAATTTTAAACAAAAAGATACAGGACATTATGACGTAGGATGAATGGGGAGGGGGGATCTGCCTCGGAACATGCGGCGCGGTTTTGCGTGAACTAAGTTGCGCAATTCCACTTAACCACGCACATCGTTTACATCGCCCTCCCGTCTCCCCTCCGAACTTTCCCTATAAGGTTTACTTTAAGTTTTTTGGGTCTCTGAATCCGAATTTTTAACTTCCCCGCAACCCCCCCCCCCCCACAAAAAATAGTCGTTTTTAAATTAATTTTTTCTTTTTTTGAGGGGAAAAGTATGCAGAAATTCAGAAAGTAGACAAAATTTGCAACAAATAGGATATATGACATTATCACGTAGGACAAACGGGGAGAGGGGGGGGGGTCTGCCTCGGAACATTCCCCGCGCGACCGCCGCGGCGAGCGGCCCATCTTCGTCCGCAACCCTTTATTCTTCTACTCTACTCCGACTCTTTTGCGGAAGCAAGATTCCCATGTGTCCAGCCACATCCCGAATGAAAGACTCTCTAGCGAAAGCCCAATTGAAAAAAAAAAAAAAAAAAAAAAAAATCAAAAATTGAAACCAGACAAATTTAAAAGGGAAATTACACAAATTAAAGACACCGAAAAGCGGGAAGGGTTGGGCTCGGGGCGATGAAGCTACCGAACGACTCCCAGCTACTTTTAGCTTATTATTAGTCTCGGCGGCAGTTGGGGGGGGGGGGGCAACCGCCGCGGCGAGCGGCCCATCTTCGTCCGCAACCCCTTATTTTTCTACTCTACTCCGACTCTTTTGCGGAAGCAAGATTCCCATGTGTCCAGCCACGTCCCGAATGAAAGACTCTCTAGCGAAAGCCCAATTGAAAAAAAAAAAAAATCAAAAATTGAAACCGGACAAATTTAAAAGGGAAATTACACAAAATAAAGACACCGAAAAGCGGGAAGGGTTGGGCTCGGCGCGATGAAGCTACCGAACGACTCCCAGCTACTTCTAGCTTATTATTAGTCTCGGCGGTGTTTGGGGGTGGGCGGGGGGGTCAACCGCCGCGGCGAGCGGCCCATCCTCGTCCGAAACCCTTTATTCTTCTACTCTACTCCGACTCTTTTGCGGAAGCAATATTCTTAGGTCCCCAGCCACGTCCCGAATAAGACACTCTCTAGCAAAAGCCAGATTGAAAAAAAAATCAAAAATTGAAACCGGACAAATTTAAAAGGGAAATTACACAAATTAAAGACACCAAAAAGCGGGAAGGGTTGGGCTCGGGGCGATGAAGCTACCGAACGACTCCCAGCTACTTCTAGCTTATTATTAGTCTCGGCGGTGTTTGGGGGTGGGCGGGGGGGTCAACCGCCGCGGCGAGCGGCCCATCTTCGTCCGCAACGCTTTATTCTTCTACTCTACTCCGACTCTTTTGCGGAAGCAAGATTCCCATGTGCCCAGCCACGTCCCGAATGAAAGACTCTCTAGCGAAAGCCCAATTGAAAAAAAAAAAAAAAATCAAAATTGAAACCGGACAAATTTAAAAGGGAAATTACACAAATTAAAGACACCGAAAAGCAGGAAGGGTTGGGCTCGAGGCGATGAAGCTACCGAACGACTCCCAGCTACTTCTAGCTTATTATTCTAGCTCAAAAACTAAATTTTTTCAAAAACCATTTTTTTTGGGGGGGGGGGGGGTTGCCGGGTGAAATTTTGGTGGGAAGTTACAAATTCGGATTCAGCGACCCAAAAAACATAAAGTGAGTCGAACTCCAGAACTAGCATTCATTTTGCCAGGTAAAATCCCCTTGCATGGACTTGCATAACTTAGTGCACGTAGCGCCGCAGTTCATGTTCAGAGGAAACCCCCCCCCCCCTCCCCGTTTATCGTATGTGATAATGTCATATATCCTATTTCTTGAAAATTTTGTCTACTTTCTGAATTTCTATATCCTTTTCCCCTAAAACATTAAAAAATTTAATTTAAAAACCACTATTTTTTGGGGGGGGGGGGGTTGTGGGGGGAGAATTTTGGGGGAAGTTAAAAATTCGTATTCAGCAACCCAAAAAACTTAAAGTAAACCTTATAGGGAAAGTTCGGAGGGGAGACGGGAGGGCGAATGTAAACGATGTGAGTAGTTAAATAGAATTGCGCAACTTAGTCCACGTAGCACCGCGGCGCATGTTCCGAGACAGACCCCCCCCCCCCATTCATTCTACTTCATAACGTCATATATCTTATTTGTTACAAACTTTGTCTACTTTCTGAATTTTTCGATACTTTTTCCTTAAAACAATAAAAAAATTGATTTTTTTAATAAAGATTTTTTTGGGGACATTTTCCCAAAATTTAGAGGGGGGGGGGGGTTGTCGGGGGAAATTTTGGTGGGAAGTAAAAAATTCGGATTCAGCGACCCAAGAAACATATAGTAAGCCTTTTTCCAGAACTTTCATGCGATCTCTATTGCCTGGACTAACAGGTCATGTTTTGATTTGCGCCAGTGTTGCCAAATTGGGGATGTTTTTGTCCCCAGATTGTTGATTGTCACCGCTTTTTTGAAATAGAAATAATCGGCGTATTTAAAAAAGATTAAAAGTTTTAAAAAATTAGGCGAATTATACAATTTTAAAAAGTGGTGACAGTCAAATAATCTGAATTAAAAAGTCCCAATCTGGCAACACTGATTTGCGCCTAGTACAGGACACCTGAACCTCAACCCAAGGAAAACCTGACTAGGTATATATCGAGGTTAGCCATTGCATATAAACAAGTTCAACGAGAAACAATCATAAGGCAAGTCTCACTGAAAACTTTGTGGGTTAAAGAATGCATTTTTTAGAAGTGTGCGTTGGTTAATGGCAATATTTTTCTTTGATATTCTACGAATATATACTTACTGTGTGCCAGTCATTGAATTTCTACTTAACCCGTTAACTGTTTCTTTTTGGGGGGGGACACAATAAATTAAAAATAAGGTCCCGACACCACTTTATTTTTACTAAAGTATTTAGCTTTGCACAATCGAAAAAGTTTAACAAACCAAAGATTACAGTTAAAATTAAGTGGTATCTAAAAGCATTTAGTATCGACGCTAGCAAGCTCCTTTTGCTCGAGCGGCACTCGGTCAAAACAGTTAAGGGGATAAAAATGCAATTTAATTTCTGACTGAATGCAGGTTTCCCTACAAGTCAGGAAAATTCCCTGACTTTAGGTCAAATAAACATCCGTATTTGTTTAGAGAAAAACTCGTATTTTGCAATCGCGCTATTTTCTAAGTGGAGTTTTTCTACTTACAAATACTGGTATTGCAGCTGTAATTGTAGGAACTCTCGAATATTGTTCATTGTGAAGGCATGTTTTGAGCTCACAATGTTTTTTAAAGTAATGTCTCAAACTTTGCTGCTGTTTTAATACATTTACTTTTTCTAACCTACTATCTTTTTTGTTAAGAATCAGTTTTTGATACATATTAGTTATGTGCTGTTTGGTACATAAAAAAAAAGTCTAAAAAATAAAAACTAAGAATCTTCAATAAGTAATACTAATTATAAAAAGAAACTCTGGAATAAATGACGCAAATAGTGAAAATAAAAAAAATAGAGGTCCAAATTATAGACCATAATCTGAGACATCCCCTGGGTTAAAGTGAGGCAGGTTGGTCATGATTTTAAAATAAGCTTTGATTCTTTTTTAAGAGGTTCATGCATTGTATTATTTTGCATATGAGTACTGGTTTATCCAAAACGCAGCTAACCCAATATGATAATATCATTTGTGTGTGTGTTTTTAAGAGGAAAAGAGAATGGGGATCCATTCTGAGTCATACTGGAAGGTTGTCGAGCATTTCCCACAGACACAGTATGGTGATTTTCTTTTTTAACTATTCTAAACAGGTATTTTTGAAAAAGGCTTTGGTTTTATTAGAAATATAGAAAGTGCTGTATTATTTATAAAAAAGTTTTTATTGGCTGTTGGAAATAATGAAAATGTGTATCCACCCGTTATAGTTTTGTTCCATGGCAGGAGGGAGGGGTATTCCAGTGGATTACGATAAAAAATGTGTGTCATGCTCAAAGTTGTTTGCGCTTTCTTTGGTCAAATTATCGGCTATTTCATTTACTTTGTTTCCGGAGTGACCTCCGAATCAGGTAAAGTAAAAGACTTTTCAGGATCTCTTAATTATTTACAGGATTTCTTCTACTTGGTGATCCTGTGTGTCTGCCTTTTGCATTGCTAACAAACCTAAGAGATTTTTAGATGATATTAAGAAAGAGTGGAAGTTGAAATTGGAATTCCGTTGTACGCAGTTCTTAATTGCATGCAATAATGTTTAAAAGACAGAATTCTACCCAGAGAACCTGAATTTCCATTTGTGGATCATTGCTGATTTGTTTAACGCGCACAAAGCTGAGCCTGTTCCTACATAGCAGTTTGAACCATCAGTGTAACTGAATATGTCTTCCTCATATTCATCCACAGTTTGAGCTTGAATTCTATTCTAAGATGACTCCAAACCATAACAGAGGACTTTGCCCGATATTTAGGCGCGAAAAAAGTTTCTGTTGAAATGTACCATATCTGGCTACCATGGAGAACTCCGCATCATGTCAAATTTACAAATCCAGTGAAGGAAGACCGGTTAATGTTTGAAGGACTAGTGTTGATGTTTGAACATTAGCTGTTTAAGTAAGTAGCAGGACTTTCCTTTGAGAATATAGGAGTACACTCTTTCTGTGCGATTTCAAAACACACGGATACCAGACTGCGTAAGCCTAGACGCCATTGCGAGACAGTCAAAATACGCAGCCCCTTACGCTGGACAATGAAATTGAAACAAATTAAAATAAAATAAGGCAATCTGACCGAGAGTGAAGATAACCTAGTGGCGTAGAGTTTGGGGGCTCGATCATTTTACTACCAGCACTATCTTGTAGAAAATGTGGCTTTACTTAATCATTGAACGTTATACGATTAAACAAATCAAAATTTAGCACACAATAATGCTCATAGTAAAAGGAATTGAGCCCCCCTCCCAATGGTACGCCATAGAGATAAACTATATTAATATCGCTTTCCTAAAACTCTGAGCTGTACGCTCATTAATAAAACTTGGCCGTTCCATCCCTTTTAATTTTGTAGCCGCTGCTCCACCGTACAACATTTTCAGAGATCTATCGCAAAGTAATATTGTTCGTTTGTAATGTATATTTGTAGTAATATTGTATGGGTTGTATGTCGTTTATCTGCCAATATAGTAAACTATAAAGAATGCACACTGTTATGCGTAGAAACTGAAATACATATTTGTGACACAAAATTTTCTCAAATAAAGCACATCCTAAAATGGAATTAATTTGAATCAACCTAGTGCATTTAATTATTTAATTTTTGTCAGCCCATCTATGGTATAACATTTTTAAAATGCAGTTACTATCCTATCTATACTCTGCTCTAATATTAAAATGGTCATTATAACATTAGTTATGTTTTCGTAATTAATTACAAGAAAACAAAGTGTTAGTCTCTTTTAGAGTAGAACGTAAGCAAAAAATAAATAATTGTACTTAAAAACAAACAAATATTCCTCTCTAATTAGTAATCTTAATTATTATTTCCATTTTGTTGGACGTTGACAAAATTTTTGCCGTTAGTTTATATGATTTTATAACTTTTGCTTTTTTTATTCATATAAAATTCATTATTCTAATCTATGTTGAACGAGATTTGGCTGTACATACATTATAACAAATAATTCAATGAATAAAAATTATTTTGTTTTATAAATCAAAATAAATCACAAATATAACATACGCATGTAAGATGTTTTTACGCAGAGATGCACATATGTCAGACTAATTTTAGTACACAATAAATATTTTATCGAGGCTTGAAACTAAAAATAAAACTAAACTATTATGCATGGAATCTTGCTTAGTATTTTTTTTTAAATGTAAATACATGTAAAGTACTAAGAAAATGTGCTGTCTTTAAACTTCTAGCTTTCTTTAAGCTTATGCTTCTAGGTTAATTAGATTCATTTGAAATTGCTCTGTATTGTTTCAAATGATATTCATAAACACGGGAAACACAAGCTTTCAAATAATTTCATTCGTAAATGACTTCTCCAAAATTTCCTTAGAAGCTAATTATGAAAGGATAAGGAAATTAAATTGATAAAATACTTAAGTCTGTATTCTCATATGAAATGGCAAAGAAGAAAATCCCCTTTTAACTCTTATTGTTCAATTTCAAAGTGTCCATAATATAGCATACTTAGCAAATTGCCTGGCACAAGTCCTTTTGCAAATGATTTTCCCTAATGACTTTACATAAAGTTACCTACAATTTCTCCAAATTTTTGTATAGGGGTTTCAAAAAACTATAAATATATTTGTCGCTAATTTCTGGCATGTTCTATTTTTCATTGTTTAACCCTGTGACTCCCAAACTGGGGCGTACGACTCACTGAGGGGTAATTTGACATTTTAGGGGGAAATTTTTAAATTTTAATTCACCCATTCGTTTTCCGTTTTTTGGAAAAGTTATGTTTTCCACTAAAAGTAACTGTAAAGCATGCAAATTTTAAAAGAAATTTTTTTTGTTGGATTTAAATAAAGCTTCCAATCAGAAGTTTAAAATGGAATCAAAACCAGAAAAATTATATAAACTGTTTTTAAAAACATTTTGATACATTAATTAAAAGAAAAGCTTTATCAATTTTCTGGTTATTAATGTATTTCACAGTTTTTCTCAAAGTGTCGATTATTTTTAAAATGAACTTTGCATTTCTATTATGTATGCTGTATTAAACATAATGAAAGTAGTTAAGGATCTATCTAAATCTTACTGTGAGAACATATTTAATCTAAAAACGATTTGAAATGTCTAAACATGGTACGGCCAATTTTATAAAATTTATAAATCTTAAATATCGTTATCAAAGAAAATGGGTAAATTTTAAATGTCTATGGCTGTTGTGCAGGACTCCTACAGAGTAAATGAATATATAAGGTACACAATCTAATGTTTAAATCCCGCTAATAATTGAATGTCAATTAACGATAACCTTCAAATGAAAAAAAAAAAAAAAAAGAAACGTGTTTTGATGTAAAACAATGGTTATTTAAAATTGACAAATATCAGTGTTGAACTCTTCCTTAGTCCACACGTTGATGAATTTTCCCGGATCCACGATCACCACACATACAGACTTCGAAAAAATGTTCTTTTGTTTGATATGCTTCCACCACCGATATAAATACATGATATCTGACACGATGGGAGAAAGATTATCAAAAATGCTAAACGTATTCAATTAATATTAAAGAGCAATTTATTTACAAATTATTTACATAGAAACAAAATATTATTTACCTTTAAGAGCTCAGATATAGACGATCCAGTCCGATAGTAAGTTATATATATAGCAAGTACTTTCTGTGCACTGGGTCAACTTATTAAAATATCCTATTTCGTTCTCGCCCTACGGTATGTCATTAGGTTTATTGGAGGATTATCCTGGATTTCCCGTTGCGTACACCTTTTACGCACAGGACTTAAGCATTTTCCCGCAACTCACTACACTCAACTCACCCGAAAACTCTTAAAGAAAGTACTAAAATCTGTCAGAACTCTCCGGTTTTCTCTCTCAACCATCCCTTCCAAAACCAGCATATGGCTTTTTCTTCGTTCCAACATGGACCCCTTCACTTATCTAAAATTACCTCCTCCCGGGTATTTAACAACTCACTAGATAGACGGGATCTTCTTTGATTGCCGTATCTTTGGTATGCGTTATTGAAGAGAAATGGAAGCTGGAATTCATTGATATAATGCAGCTTGCTCATACAATACTACCTAACTAAAATATCTCGGATCAAATTCAAGATAAGGAAAAGTAGTACTTAAAATCCTGTACGCAGAAAGTGATGCATATGAAATACAATAAATAAGTAAAAAGATAATATCAGATAATAGTATTCTTAATTAGTTACATGCCCATTAGCACACGAAACCTAAAAGTCAGAATCTTTAAATGGTTATTGTGTTTGTTTTATTCCTAGAAAGAAAACATTTTGTTCAAACCTTTTCAAACTACTCTTAATGTGTTACTAAAATAAATAATGAAATATGTAAATGTTATCAATTTTAATGCTAAGTGTGTTAATCACTTCAAGTGTATTATGAAGATAAAAATGCAGACCATACAAAACTTTGGCTAAACATTGCGGTAATTTGGAAAGGCACAATGAAACAGTGTGGGCATAAAATTGAATATGCATATTTTCTTTAACTCTTTCCTGATTTCATGTATAAAATTACGTTACAAACACATATGTGACGGAGATTTCCCATCTTTGGTAAGAAAGAAATGATAAATGAAATGTTATTGTTAAGGCTCTCTTAGACTTTCTTCAGGTGAATGGAGTATGGAATAATAAGGGAAATAACTATGTTATAGCATAGTATGTGAGTAGGGGGAAGCATCGTCGTTTTATAGATGCTTTAGTGGAGCGTGGGCAACAAAAGCTTGGGACCACTAGTTTTACCCCTTTAGCGTCTCGCCCGATAAGTGTTGGTTACTTTTTGATAAATTCATATTGTTTGATTGCCACCACTTTTTAGAAGTAGAAATATTCATCTTATTTAGTGGCAGATAACATGATGCGAGAATAAAGTCAATTGCACTATTTTAACACATTCACGCCGGCGCGGTGGGTCACACTTGACTGTCTCAGAGCTGCCATGTCTCCAGCTTTTTGGATACCAGTATTTTAATACTAAAAATGTTGTTTTATTTAATTGGAACAATTGGGAGATTTAAAAGAACAACATTTTCTCTAAAATAACAGTGGTGTGCAAAAAGCCGGAGACTTGACAACTCTGAGACAATCGAGTGTGACCCACCGCGCCGGCATGAACGTGTTAAAGAAACTGGTAGAAATTAAATGTACTCTGAATAAAATAAAAGTAACCTACACTGTCCTGAAAAGTCACGGCGCGAGAATTAAGGGTTCACAATCTTGAAATAATCGGTTAAAACCTACTAAACGTTCCAAAAAGAAAATCTATCCCTGTATGTGGGAGTGTTTCAGATTGCACTACTCCAAATACTATCTCTTGAATTTGAAACTGTTTGAGACAAATAAAAGTTTTATAAATGTTTACAAGGAACATTTGGCTTCCAAGAAAGGCTTTAAGAAACTTTAAAAGGTTTATCTCATTTTCACTTAGCAATTCTATCTTTTCAACGTTCAGCGAGTAAATCTCATCTATAAAAGTTTTAGACTGTAACATAAACTTTTACGAGATTTGTTAAACAGATGATTTTTGTTAACAGAATGATTAGATTTGCCTTTATTTTGGTAGCGTTTTAGTTGCGACAACAGTTCGTACAACGACACTGAACAGTTCACAAAGCAACTACTATTAGAAACGCCAATCTACCGGATATGATTAACAATAATAATTGTTCTAAAGACAGTAATTGACATGGATAGATACTTTTTTCATCGTATTGCAATGGATTTTTTTCTGCAAACCGTGCAACATGACTGCTTAAACAGCAAGAATAGCAAATTTGGGACGTCTGTACTGCGAAGTGTGGGGGACAAATATTGTTATTCTGGAAGTACTCTTTATTTCCGAATATATAGTGTAAGAAAAGTATTGTAACCATGATTTATGTGAGAGAGAGAATACTACAGCTTCCGAACGATACTTTCAATAGAGCTCCCGTTTGGTGAATATTTTATAGACCACTATTTCAAAAACTATAGAGATGTTTGTACAAATTGGACGACGTATTAAGTATTAAAACCTTTTCCAAATCATTGTGTACCGAAATTATACTGTAAAAAAAATTATGTAATGTTACTCCATAAAATTGGTGGCAGCCTTACTGCTTTCATTTAATTGAATAATTTAAGTGTCGTAACTGGTGTTACGCTACATTAATGTGCTACATTTCACCAGCTATATCAGTTTAAATTACACCATCACAAAAGTTAATTTTCTACATGAAATTGGAGGCAGCATGTTGCCACTAATCTTATGGAGTAAAGTTACCTGAAATTTGACAGTGTTGGAAGAAAATCACCAAGGAAATGTAGCAAGTGATAAATATTGAGGCGATATAGTGAAGGATTCATTGTTAAGTGGTAACTTCTCCAGATTCGAAACGAAAGACACAGTAAATTAATTTTAACACAATTGGTAAATAAATCAGATTATGTTAAAATTAATATAGTGTAATTACGTATCCAGCGTTTACTAGAGTTACTTTACCTGCGATTTATTCTATTGAGATGATTCATAGATCAGAACAGACGCTTTAAGCTGGATGAATTAGGTCCTCCTGATTCGTCCATGATAGCGCAGTTGGCAGAGCATTGACAGCTTCAGCTAAGACATCCCTGGTTCGAATCCTGGCCGGGACATTTTTCGCTTAGTTAGAAAATTACAACTCATATGAAAGGTACAGTTTTTGAATTCGGCTGATTCCATTGTGTAATAAATTTATCAGAATCCATTGTATTTTATAAAATGTTCTAAAATTCGAGCGTAGTCAGGGTTCGTACGGGTGCTTGAATGGAAATGGATCTTCTTATGGAAAATCTCTCCTGAAATAAGGCGAAATTTCGTCCGTTTAAACTAGATTTATTTTTCTATTAAAAAAAATTCTGATATTGGGCCTTGAAAGTAACGATATCCGTACGAACCCTGGTAGTGACTTTAGATTTTTGTTTAATATAAAAATATCCCATTCGTTTCTGTATATTTTTGAGAAATACGCAACATGTTAATGTCTATACTTTTGAATTATTGATTTTTTTTCTTTTTGGATTTACAGTCACTCAGCACGACATTGTTTTAACATCTGAACTGTTTTTGGCATGTTTAGCTTTGTGTAACTTAAAATATTCACTTCTAAATTCTATATCACAATACTATTTTTTATCAATCGGCTTTTCATTAATTGAGTCTCATGTGTATGCCACTTAAAATGTTTCTATTAAAATAATTCCAGATACTTCTGCGAAAAATTCCACCACTCAAATTTAACAAAACAACATAAAATAAGATCATCTTTCGTAGTTTGACTTACCCTTTTAGAGTATAAATGGTGACTATTTTTTTGCTATAAAAATATCCCATTTGTTTCTGTATATTTGTGTGAATTCCGTATGATATTAATGTGTGTATACGCGTTGAATTACTGATTTTTTATTTCTTTTGTGGATTTACAGTCATTCAGCTATACAGGGTTTTAACATCTGATTTTTTTACATTGTTAGTTTTGTTTAGCATAAAATATTCAATTCTAAATTATATATAATAGTAGTATTTTTTTCTGTCAATCGGCTTTTTATTAGTTTAGCCTCATGTCTGTGCCATTTGAAATGTTTCTATTAAATTAGCTCCAAATACTAATGCGAAAAATTCTAAAAAACAAATTTATTGACAAAACAAAATAAAATGAGATCATCTTTTGTAGTTTGACTTTCCCTTTTACAGCATAAATACTTGAAGTTTAAAAGGAAATCCATCCATTCAATTGAATAATTTCTTGATCTAGCAAGACGGCTATCCGAAAATATAATATAATATGTACCGAATTTCCAGCCATTCGGAAAAAAATTCCGTTGTCCCCATAAAACTCAGAAAAAAATTCCAAGATTTGAAGACTTCAGAGACCCTAAAAAAATGACATTTATGTTGATAGGGTGACCCCGGCTGAAGTTGATACCATTCCAGTAGTTGGTCATATTTTTGAAATATTTCTCTATTTCAGGCGGAAATGAGTTTTACACGTGGCACTCGACATACAGTGATCAGCATAAGTTTAGACAATGATCTATTATGCTTCTGTACTGCGAAGTATGTAAGGAATTATTGTAACTCAACTATCACATATTACTGGGGACTTATCCTTTATTCACAAACAATAAATTTTAAATTATACCTTTTACATAATAAATAATGACAAAAAAACAAAATTAACATGGTGGTAAAAGTATAGACAACCTGTCTCTTTACCGAAAAATAACCATAAATTAAAATCGAATTACACCTAAATTGTGTGCAATTAGTGCAAATATGTGACTAGAAATCTAAACTGTGTGAGGAAACTAAATCCTGCATCACTTGGGAGTCTATTTCGTAACAAATACGTTCAACAGCAGTTCGATGTTCATTAACAGAGGAGTATTGTCAAAAAATTGCGTAAACCTTATGGGATATGATGCCACAAACGCTTTAGATTGTGTTCAGATCAGGGCTACACGCGGGCTAGTCGAGAACAGTAATATTTTGATAGTTAAAACAACTTTTGTCTTGCATGCAACATGAATGGACGCATTATCTTACACAAATACATACTTTGGAACAGCTAAAAGTTCACCGAATGGCTGTAAATTGTTTTCCAATGTATGTATGTAGTCCTGCGCTGCATGAAAACCATTGAGGATCTCCAGAGATACTTGAGCATTAAAACAAATTGAGGCCCAAACCATTAAATAGTCACCTTCTTGTTGACGACGAAAGAAAGCCCGAGGCTGTTTACGCAAGTCATGCCAATAGTATTCCACCCTATCTGGGTCATCCAAATTCCGCTTTTTTTCGTCACTGAATGTCACAGTACACCACTTTGGTCCATATGACATATCTTTGTGAGCCCATTGCATTCTTGTCTATTTGTTGTGCGATTTCAAGGCTGGTTGTTTTATCATTTTCATGAAAACTATTTTTTATCTTTCTTTTATTCCTCTACGAATCGTATCCATTGACACAGAAAGTTCTGACTCACTTTTCATGCGACTAGCTATCATCATTTGTCTATATGACAGTTTATGGATCCTTCTATCATCTCGTTTTCTAGCCACGCTAGGCCTTCCAGATCTATGTTTTGCTTTGAAAGAGTCACTCTTAGACAGTACTTTATAGACAGACTTCTTTGGATGATTCAAAACAGCTGAAATTTCTGCAACAGTCTTCCCTTTCGATTTCAGCTTCCATGCTACAATTATTTCATCTGACTGAAAATGTCTAGCTCGCGGCATCTTCACTAACCAATGCTATTGCGAGGTTCACTTAAATACTTCATGCACGTGGCGTCAAAAGTTTGAAATTAGCGTTTTTCTGTGAACAGTTGCCAAAAAATCACGAAAGTGTCTAAACTTTTGCAATAAGCAAATTTCACATTTTTCAGTTAAATGAAATAAAATCCCTCATTAAAACCATTATTTCCGTCCTAAAATGTTTAAAATATGTTTAAAAATAAATACAGCCCTTTGTATAGCCACAGTGTTCGTATTTTTTATTTTAAGGTCAAATATCACCAGTGTCTAAACTTTTGCTGAGGACTGTAATACTTTTGGTTGAATGTTGGAGCACCTGTTGTCATATTGTTGTCAGCTGCTTGCTGTAAGAGAAGACATTTTATACCTATTTTTTTCCTATTACAAAATGTAAAAAATTACTTTTTGATTAGTTGGAGACAATTAGAGTAAGTAAAAATAATCCACTTTCATCTTGCTTATTTCAAATAATAGTTTTATACGAATTATTGTTAATAACAGCTTAAGCATGATATTTTAAAGATTAATTTTTGTCTTTTCGACTGATTTCTTCGATTGATCAACTACATGGAATATGGCAATTTATGAAACTATTAATTATAATTTTGTTGCTATTTAATTACAGCAGATTTTATTTTTGTCCATGATAGGATTTATTAAGGGTTGTAGCAATCATTTTAGGAGTTTACTTCTAAAACATAAAAGGAAGGAAATATAATAAAACCTCCGTAGCAACGACCTTATTTTATCACCTACTGGTTGGGTCACCCTACTTGGTTGAGAAAAATGATAAATACTCTGAAAAATCTTCTAGAAATATTTCCGAAAACTACAAGCAGCAAAACCTTTCTTTTTTCCAGAAATGCTTCACTAAGTTTCGTAATATATTGATGTCTTAGGTTTCGGAAGATAAAAATGGAACTTTCGGAATCGTGGTTAACTCGGAAGAGGTTAGATTAGAGTATTTTCAAAAATCTTCTTCCTTGATAAATCATTTCCCTTTTTACAGCGTAGACATTTCATTTAACCCGGGAGAACGAGCGCATACCCAGGGTTTGAATGTTTTTTACTTTGTCACCAATGAGTACAAATAATAATCTCCGTCTAATTTAGTCGTAGAATATTCTGCGATAAAATAAGTTGAAGATTACTTTAAAAAAATAGTGGTGACAATTGTATAAAAAAAAAAAAATAATAATAATAATCACTCCGGGTCTATCAGGTTCGGCGCTTCTTCCCGGGTTAAAAGTAAGTAACTTAAAATTTGATTGAAATACAAAATAACCTTATGAATTGAAACACTATAACTTATCTTAAAGAATATAGCATTTCCAAATTCAAAAATGTGTCGTTTCATTTTTATAATAAAGAAAATTAAAATTGTAGCAATAAGAATCAGGGCGATATTCACAGATTAAATCTTGAGAAAATTTTTATTGCCATAAGTAAAAAGCTTTTAAAGTAAAGGTATTTATAGTATAACTGATATTATCTACGATCTAAATTAATAATAGGCAACGGACAACTTGTTCTTTAAAATTCCGTTTAGTATGCTTGAAGCTTTTAAATCATTAGTTCTTAATATCGTCCCGTTTAAAAAAATAGTCTATTAAATGTTGCTTAAATAATAGCCTTTACAATAAAAATATTTCGTCTTGCTAAAAAAAACTTACACAATGCTGTTGAGCTTTCTTTCATTTTTATGCGTGTTAACTTATAAAATAGCAAAAATAATGAAAGTTTTTAAAATCGCACTTTTAAAGGATATTTATTTAAGGACATATGTGTATTTTTTTTTGTTGCACCATGACCAGGCGCACTTCATTAAAATGTGCTTAATCGACATTCAATAACTGGTCATCGAATCTCATTATCACTGTCGTAAAGTTAACTCGGGTGTGAATTTATTTGCATAGTATAAAAATTTGGAATTACTAGGGAAATGGCTTGGAATCATTTGCAATTTGAAAAGTTGCTTTATTATTATCAACCTATTGTGATTTTTTTTCTCATTCTTGAATAAAAATTTTATTTTATCTTTTGTGTTTTTGCATCTTTTGATGTATAGTTGAATAAATATTATTAGCGAACATATACAATCATTTAAATGCAACTTTTTTCATTTAAGGTATTTTATAGAAACAAAAATGGTGACGATTAATTATACAGAACTGAAATTAGAATATCGAAAAAATTGAGTAATTAAAAAAATATATTTAATGTTAAATTGATACAAAATTTTACAATCGTTATAAACATCGGTAAATATCTTTCAATGTACGAATTTAATATAAAATGTCTTACAGTCTAAAAAAATATGGACAACATAACATAAATGCATTTTCTGTAAGGTAGAAGCCACGCCCTTAGTCAATGATATTTTTTGAATGAAAACCAGAATTCTCGTTTCCCGTCGTGAATATGTTAACAATTAAGGTTCAACTGCATCGAAATTAAAGCTATAATGGAAGAACGCATGCATAATACATAAAATATTGCCTGGAATACTGTCGCAATTATTTTGCTAGCGTCTACTAACACAAAGTAAAATCAGTCATTGTTTATATTAGTATTGTATTTAAACCGGGAATGCTCGCGCATATCCAAGATATGAAAGATTAACACTTCTCCACCAATAAATTCAAACAAAAAATCGCCATTTTATTTAATCGTTGACATTGCTCACAAAAATAATTTGAAGATGACTTTTCGAAAATTAGTGAGGAGAAATGTAATAACTGTGCCCAACCTGGGTATGACATACCCTGCGCGAGCAATCTCGGGTTAATCATGTACCAGATGGCTTCTTAACCCTTTCAGGGGCGCCGTTTGCAATCTGCAAACGCTTAATTTTAATGCCCAAATTGAAAACTGGCACCAGTAATTTTTTAGTACAATTTTGATCTCATAATATACGTGAAGAAAAGCTTTCGATTATTTTCAAATAAATTTGTTCGTAAATTGCGTTATGAATTAATTATTTGAACATTTTTGGAGCCGAAATGCCTTGCCCCTGAAAAAGTTCAAGCAGGGGTCGTGATTGTCCTGAAATTTCAAGAACAGGAAATTCTTCGGTACCAGTATTTTCATATAGAAAATCTCTTCTTAAACAAGGCTAAATTTCGCGTATTCAACCTATATTTATTTTTCAATACAAAAATACTGAAAACAATTAGGACAAAAATACTTTGTCCTGAAAAAATCCCTGAATCGTACGACCCCTGTTAACCCTCTCGTCACCTTAAGTCTCATATGAGGCTCCTACTTCGAATTGCAATATATGAAAGAACAAAATTATTTTTGTTAATTCCAGCACCTAATAGTGATAGTCTATGTCGATACATTTACTATTGTGAATTTACTTACGTTTCAGCATTTAATAATAATAATATTAATAAAAGTTTTATTAATTATTAGTAAACCGTTGGCGGTTCTTTTCATTCAAACATATGCTTCACTCTTTAAATTTAAATTAGGGACTCCTTTTCCGGATTAGTAATTTGTGACAAAAGATAAAAAATACTACTAATTTTTTATGTTTGTTTAATCTGGTTGTAATACGACATTTTTTAAACGTCTTAAAAAATTCTTCCTTAGACTATTTTTATATGAAAAACACGCAACATAACTACATTCGTTAGGTTTCTATAAAGAACATATTCGTTAAATTTCAGTAAACTGCAATTTAAATTTTCCCCAAAATTGGTAAAAAAAGTTCAGTGCCGAGAGGGTTAAAGCAATCAATGATAATGAAATGTAAATCGTAAGAAACACTGATTGAAATAGAGCATTTAGTACAACATTTTGTATAAAATCTTTGTTATCGTTAAAGGATAGTTTATTATATAGCTTTTAGTTTTAGAGATAAATTTCCACAGGCAAAAAACATTCAGCTGTTTTTCTTCATCATGCAAAAAACCTGTGTACACTATGACGCAAAAGTTTAGACAATGACGTCATTCAGCTTTAAAATGTAGAATTATGACGTCAGAATTACAAAAACCTGTAAATATATTCAAAAACTGATTTAAAATGCTATGTACAAAAGACAGTCGTTTTATTTGCTATAATACTAATTTTTTTCATAAAAATTCAAATGTGCTTGTCGCAAAAGTTTAGACACTATTCTAAATTTCTTTGAATATTCGCTGGCATATGCAAATTTAGAATCGATGATGTCACAAATTTGGAGTACTTAAGTTCTGCAAACGATTGCGCTTCATAGTCGACATGCCGAGAGCTAAAGAAATTCAAGTGAATGAGATTTCAAGGATTTGGCAGTTGAAAGGTGAAGGGAAAAGCGTTTCTGAAATTTCTGCTATTATTAATAGGTCAAAAAAATCTATTTATCGAGTTTTATCGAGTGGTTCCGAATATAAAGCAAAATGTCGGTCTGGGAGGCCACGTGTGACAAATGTACGAGAGGATCGCCTGATACAAAGACTAGCGAGTACTCAACAAATGAGCGTACGTGGAGTTCAAAGCTCATCGGGACTCTCTGTATCAAAGGATAAGATTCGTAGACGAATTTTGGAAAAAGGAACAATCGTTTATAGCAAAATGCAGAAGAAACCAGCTCTGAAACCACATCATAAGTTACAAAGACTTATGTAGGCTCGAAAGCATATGTCATATGGAGAGAAATGGCAGTCAGTCATATTTAGCGATGAAAAAAAGTGGAATCTGGATGGTCCAGATGGTTGTTTATCGTATTGGCATGACTTGCGGAAGGAACCTCGACGTTTTTTTAGTCGCAGACAAGGAGGGGGCTCGGTGATGGTTTGGGCAGCCTTTTGCTATAATGGACAAGTATCTCTGACCTTCACCAGTGGTCGTCAAACTTCACAGCATTATACACAGACATTAGAAGAAAACCTACTGCCATTTCCTGAGCTTCTAGGGGGTCCTCAGTGGGAATTTCAGCAAGACAATGCTTCAGTTCACACTGCAAAACATTCAAAATCTTGGTTTAATTCCCATAATATAAGAGTTCTCGACTGGCCAACATGCAGCCCAGATCTTAACCCTATAGAAAACCTTTGGAGCATCATGTGTCGCAAAGTTTATAGCAACGCTAGACAATACTCTTCTGAAAAGGAACTTAAGACATCTATTGAGAATGCATGGTACGATATCGATCCACAAACTATGCAAGATTTAGTTTCTTCCATGCAATCTCTTGTATATGACGTAATACATAAGCATGGATGCGCAACCAGGTTTTAAAAATTGTTTATTTCGATTTTATTTAATTTGTGTCTAAACTTTTGAGACAGCAGTTTATTTTTGTTACCATTTAATTTATTGCAATATGCACAATTTCACTTTTCTTTGTTATAAATATTGTTTATATGTACAGCATATTAATTTCAAGCAGTGATTTGAAAATTGAATAAATATTTTTCAAAGTATGTAAGAATTTCTTCATTGTCTAAACTTTTGCGTCATAGTGTACGTCAAAATAGTTACTTTTTAAAAGTGACAAAATTTAGATATGCATATAGCAACTGTAATTATAAAAAAAATGCAAGAAAAGAAAGAAAAATCCATGCTCTAACTAGTAAAAAAGTAAAATCTCCATTTTTGTACGAGAAAAACGTACCGAGTTATAATATTTTTAATTTTGTGATAAAAGCTTCCGTCACTTAAAATGGTACTTTGCCTTTGGGCTACTCAGGATAAGACGAAAATTTATAAAACTGAAAATATAAACTCTCACTAAGTTCTGCTTCTAGAAGAAATGATATTTTTATCGTTTTACATTTTAGAGCATCAGGACAATAACTGAAAAAAACTTCTAGAACCCAGGGACCGTATAATAATTTAAAATTCGTAACTTTCTAAAAAAATAACCATTTTGGCGTAAAGCAATGTTCATATGGAGAAGTACAGAATTTAAAACCTTTTTTGTAGTTGGAACAATTGAAACTTTTAACCCTTAAATGCGCGATTTTTTATTTTGTTTTTAATATATATATATATATATATATATATATATATATATATATATATATATATATATATATATATATATATATATATATATATATGTGTGTGTGTGTGTGTGTGTGATTCTCTGAAAGGTTTATTACACAGAAAAAGTAATGAAAAAAAATCAGAGATACATTTTTCATATAATACGTCAATCTTTTCTTCTGTTGCACATCTGCGATACAAGTAAAATCTACTGTCGTGCGGCTGTTTTACGCTAAAATATTGCAAACTAGTAAAGAATTTAATAAGCATGTCACCAAATATCTTATTTCATATAATTACTTATTTTATAAAACTTGATCTTTCACCCTTTAATTCCCATGATAGAATACGTTCTAGAAATTACGTAGTTCAGAGAATCTGACTTTACACCAGAAAGTTTCAATGGTTAATTTCGCTTTATTTAAATACAGAATGTCTGTTATTAATTAAAGCGAAAATTGCTATTTTAATTTTCTGGTGAGAATTAAGTATATGCGAGAAAAAGATCTATTAAATTCAAAACACTGTTGTTTGCATATATGCAAAGCTGCGCACTAAAGGGTTAAAAGTAATGCTTTAGAAATTAACTATAGATCAGAAGAGACACACTGTATATTTAGCTTTTTTAAGAAAAGAATTCCCAAATGTCTGTTATTTGAAAGATCGCGCATAAGAATATTTCATTAATATAGACATCTCAATAAACGAATAGAAGGCAAAATTTACTTCAAATTAAATAAATATAGAAAAACTATATTTTCAAAGAACGACAGATTTACCTTAAAATATAAATGAAAAATATGAATATCAAATTCACAATATATCTTTACTTAATAGGTGCTAAAAATACAAATGTTAAAAACATTTTAAAAACAATGCAGATGTTGAGAACATTGATAGAATAGAAAAACATCATGTGACTCAATGTTCTCAACATCTGCATTGTTTTTAAAATGTTTTTAACATTTGTATTTTTAGCACCTATTAAGTAAAGATATATTGTGAATTTGATATTCATATTTTTCATTTCAAAATTTACTTATATAAAATAACATTTAAAATTTATTCTTTTAAAAATAGAATGTAAAGTAAAATAATATGTTCTTAATCAGTATATTATAGTGTTAAAAATAATATTTTAAATATAATCTTGAAACATATTTCAAATTCTTCAATATATGACTAGGCCATCCAATAGAATGCAAAATTTACTGGCATAAAATTGGCATTTAAAATTTAATCCTTTAAAATTAGAAGGTAAATATAATATTTTTTCCCCATATATTATGCGCTAAAAACAACAGTTTAAATATAATCTCAAAATCTATGTCGAATTCTAAGATATAATTGGGCCCTTGAATGTAATGCAAAACTTACTTACATAAATAGACATTAAAATTTATTTCTTTAAAATTAGAATGTAAAATTATGAAAAAGTTTACATTAATTATATAATACTGCTAAAAATAATATTTTTAATGAATATTAAGCTATATTTTCCATTCTACAAGATATGATTGGGCCATCGAATAGAATCCAATTGCATATGCCTTATTTATTTACAATTGCTTTATTTATTTCTTTGATTCATATTTGCCATAATAAATAATTCAGTTAAATATATATATATATATATATATATATATATATATATATAATTATTATTATTATTATTATTATTATTATTCATGTGTAATCTCATTTAATATTAAGTGATAGATTAACAATTCGGTTCTAATTCTTTGTATCTATTCCAAATTCATAACTCAATGATAACTTTTTTTTTAATTGTTTTCTACTATACTTCATTTGGTTAATATCTACCTATTATTATTACTTGATCCCTATAGCAACATTTACTTACATAAATTGGCATTTGAAACTTATTTCTTTAAAATTAAAATGCGAAATAAAAAAGTCCTTCCGGCCAGTGCCGGGAGGAAGAGGTAGCTTTCATATTCCTTATTTTTTTTTAAAGCTAGCTTATATTATTCAAACACACGAAGCTCAATTTTGTGGAAACCGATTATAGGAGATTCAATACTAATTTTTATCAATACTAAATCATTATGAGTGAGAATTTTGCGAAATTAGTCAGCTATATCCAAGATGATTTTATTTAAAGTAACTTATATTTGGTTTCCAAATTCAGCGATATCTTGAAGTGCCTGGCCTTTTAAGACAACATTTTGGATGTGGCTAACCAGTGAACTTGGTAGAGACCTTAGTAGTTCATGTGCACATGCTCACTCACATCGGAATCGGCTGATATATACGAGTGCTGTCGCAGGCAAAAAATCAAATTTTTCAGAATGTCACACACATAAAGAAATTCAAACTGCTATATCTGAGCCATTTTTTAAGATAAAGACAAAACAAAAAATGCTTCGGAATCCTTATATCAAGGTCAAATACTTAAGAAAGAAACCTTTTTCAATTTCTAATTTTTTTGCACATCACTTTAAATATATATATTTTTTTAATTTAATGGCCGCCATTTTGAAAAAGAAGGCGGACGATGCTGGCCGGTGAACTTGGCCGAGACATTGCTATATAAATTCCATATGCCTTCTTACATCCAAATAGGTTAAGAAATACGTGTGCTATCGCGTGACAAATAACAGATCGTTTCAAAATGTCAGCCATGCTAGAAAGTCAAAGTGCTATAACTCAACCATTTTAGGTAGCTTTCATTACAAAAAGCTACCTATTGCAGACGTTCGGAGGAAAGAGATTTCAAAAAATTTTGGTATATTTTCATCGATCATGACCTCCAGACCCCGAAACTACCCTCCGTTCAAAAGTTGATATATATATATATAAATATATCCATATATATATATATATATATATATATATATATATATATATAATATATATCTGATCTTTGTCACACTGTAACTCTCGTATTTTTGAACCGATTTGGATGTAACTTCGTGTATACATAGTGCATACCAATGCCTCGACAGAGTTCGTTGGCCAGCTTCATCCGCTATCTTGTTTCAAAATGGCGGCCATTTAATTTTTTTTTAATTTAAAATTAGAAATGTGGTACCAAAAAATTGGAAATTGAAAAACTTTTTTTCGTATGTACCTTGATACAAAGATTCCGGAGCATTTTTTGTTTCGTCTATATCTTAAAAAATGGCTGAGTTATAGCACTTTGAATGTCTAGCTTGGCTGACATTTTGAGATGACCTGATATTTGTCACGCGATAACAGGCGTATTTGTGAATCGATTTGGATGTACCTTGGTGTATACATAATACGTACCAATGTCTCTACCGAGTTCGTTGGCCAGCTTCATCCGCCATCTTGTTTCAAAATGGCGGCCATTTTTTTTTTAATTTAAAATTTGAAATGTGGTACCAAAAAATTTAAAATTGAAGAATATTTTTTCTTATATGTTTGACCTTGATACAAAGATTCCGGAGAAGTTTTTGTTTCGTCTTTATCTTAAAAAGTGGCTGAGTTATACCACTTTGAATTTCTATCGTGGCTGACATTTTGAAACGATCTGATTTTTGTCACGCGATAACAGGTGTATTTACAAACCGATTTGAATGTAACTTGGTGTACATACATAATACGTACTAATGTCTCGATCGAGTTATCGCGTGACAAATATCACGACGTTTCAAAATGTCAGCCACGCTAGAAATTCAAAGTGCTATAACTCAGCCATTTTTAAAAATATAGACGAAACAAAAACTGCTCCGGAATCTTTGTATCAAGGTCAAACACATAAGAAAAAAATATTTTTCAATTTCCAATTTTTTGGTACCACATTTTAAATTTTAATTTTTTTTTTAAATTTTTAATGGCCGCCATTTTGAAACAAGATCTCGGATGAAGCTGGCCAACGAACTCAGTCGAGACATTGGTATGTACTATGTACACACCGAGTTTCATCCAAATCGGTTCATAAATACGAGAGTTACAGTGTGACAAATATCAGATATATATATATGGATGTATGTATATATCAACATTTGAACAGAGAGCGGTTTCGGTGTTTGAGGGTCATGATCGATAAAAATATAGCACATTTTTTTTTTTTTTTTTTTTTTTTTTTTTTTTTTTTTTTTTTTTTTTTTATTGCTTTTCTCCGAACGGCTGCAATAGGTAGCTTTTTGTAATGAAAGCTACCTAAAAGTAAGTTTTCTTTCAGTATACTATATTTCTAAATATAATATTTTAAAAAGAATCGTAAAGTACATTTAGCATTCTACAATAACTTCCTAATAAACGAATACAACACAACATTTACTTTTATAAATTGACATTTAAAATTTATTTCTTTAAAATTAGAAAGTAAAATAAAAAAAATAAGTTTCCTTTCAGTATATTATGCTTCAAAAAATAATATTTTAAATATAATCTTAAAGTAAATTTAGTATTCTATAAGAACTTCCTAATAAACGAATAGAACACAACATTTACTTATATCAATTGGCATTTAAAGTTTTTTTTTCTTTAAAATCAGAAAGTAAAATAAAACAATAAGTTTGCATTAAGTATATCATACTTCTAAAAATAATATTTTATATATAGTATTAAAATATATTTAGTATTCTACAAGAACTTCCTAATAAACGAATACAACACAACATTTACTTTTATAAATTGACATTTAAAATTTAAAGAAAATAAATTGAAACTGGTGTGAATTAATACGAATTAAAATAACTTCTTAAAAAACCATCAAAACCTTAAATGCGCATTTAAGATTTAAAATTTATTTCCTTAAATTTAGAATGTAAAATAAAAAAAATAAGTTTTCTTTCAGTATTTTGTATTTCTAAAAATATTATTTTAAATATAATCTTAAACGAAATTTCGCATTCTTCAAGAACTTCTTAATAAACGAATACAACGCTGCAAGTACTTACATAAATTGACATTTAAAATTTATTTCTTTAAAATTAGAAAGTAAAATAAGTTTTCATTCAGCATATTATACTACTAAAAATAATATGTTAAATATGGTATTAAAATATATTCAGTATTCTACAAAAACATCCTAATAAGTGAATACAATACAGCATTTACTTATATAAATTGACATTTAAAATTTATTTCTTTAAAATTACTAAGTAAAATAAAAAAAATAACTTTTCTTTCAGTATTTTATACTTCTAAAATATTATTTTAAATATAATCTTAAACGAAATTTTGCATTCTTCCAGAACTCCTTAATAAACGAATACAACGCAGCATTTACTTACAAAAATTGACATTTAAAATTTATTTCTTTAAAATTAGAAAATAAAATAAGTTTCCATTCAGTATATTATACTACTAAAAATAATATTTTAAATATAATCTTAAAATATATTTCGCAATCTACAAGATATGACTGGGCCATCATGGCATAACTCCGAGTGTATTTGACATGTTGGATGAGCTGTTCACCTTCTGTTTATAATAGAATGAATTGTGAAGCGGAGTCCTTCAATTACAGTGATTGTGCGTTCTTCCAGTTTTCGGAGCACTTCAATTTCCTTGATATCCGGTGCAAAGACAGCACTGAAGATGTCTTAGCCAGCCAGCCAAAGAAAATTGGTTCTCTATATGATCAGGAAACGAAGAGGTCGGGGAAAAGAAAAAACGATGAAATCGGAAAAATATGAAAGAAGAATTTGGAGAGCAGTTATTTGAAGGCAAATACAAGTTAAGTAGGTTTTTAATGTACGAAAGTAAGAGTATCGGATTTATCTTTTAACGTTCGTGTTTTCTTATTTAAGGAAAAATATGTATAATTTTTTTAATTCAAATTTTGGTTTATATTGAATATCATATTATATTTAGAAAAACGTTCAATACAATAAATTAATGAATTTTTGCTTTATTTCAGGACAGATATTTCGTCATTACATAACGTAAAAAATCATCTTTAGAATTTACATTATGAATTTGGAATTCCTGCATAAAAACAGAAGCCAATCTGGCAACCCTATTATATACATCAGGCTATTTCCATGCGAAGTTGTTAGTCTGTTACACAGCTGAAAATCGCTATGCTTGTTGGCCACCGTTATTTTCGAAAAGTTTGCTTCGCCTTATTCAATTGATGAGATATCACCGACAAAATAAGTCACATTTTTCCGTTCTAAAATACTGGTAGCCAAAAATCGTAGTATGTAACAGACATAACAAGTTCGCATGGAAATAGCCATCATCATACATTGACATAACTGCCAACTTTTAAGTTTTCTTTTTTCTTTTCTTTTCCTTTCTTTTTTATTTCTTTATACCACTAAAACTTAATAATAAGATTTTACTTAATTAATTCCCGAATTCTGCGATCAAATGCATCGAAAATATATATTAAACTTTAATGATGACAAAAGAGTGTAAAAAGTGTAAAAAAGTAGCAGCTATGCGTGAAATAAGCATTTTACGTATCATTTTACGAAAGATCAAATCTTTCATTTTAAGATGTATTTAGTTTTTCCATTCTTTAAAAAAATATTTCAATTTTTCAAAGGGTCCTAAAACAATTATTTGAAAACGAATCCAAGTTTCATGGGTTTTTAACGGACAAAAAAAAAAGTATCGGATATTTAGCATGACGTTTTATATCTACCTTAGCGTTCGTCATAATAATTTCAAACAAGACTAAACCTTTAATTTTAAGAAACTGTTTGTTTCGAAGGGTTCGTAAACATATTTAACCTATTGACGACAAAATTATTTTTCTCTTAAAAATGGAAATATTGTCTTTCACACCACTTTTTCAGAATAAAAAATTTTGAGTTAATTTTTCACCGAGTTTCTATCAGAAATGGAAACGAATATGTCTCTCCAGAATTTCTAGTAAAAAAAAAAACAATAAAATGTAAGTGGCTATGCCATTTGAATTAGGTTAATTCATGAAAAAAGTATTTTGAAGTTTTCCATATCACGTAATTAAACTCGTTAAAATGTTTTTAATCCCCGAAAGTGTTAAATTTACTCTATTAAAATTTATTTTTTAAAAACATATTGAAATTTTGGTTTACATAAACCCATTTATGCCTAGCGTCCCATTTTTGGGACGTTTCAAATTTTAATAATTTTTTTAAATTTTCTTCTTCTTTACAACATGACAATTGCATAAAGGAATTGCCTGTCTATTGTCTTTATCTATTACCCAGAGATGATAAAATAAGATTGGTATTTATTTGCTTAAATGAAGGTCTTTTTCGGTGTTTATAGATTTTTCATTGTTCAAGAAAGCGAAATGTTAAAAGTAAGTTTATTTGTATTTTTTGTATCAAGGATTCAAATAAATCAATCATAATCTTAGCTTTTAGACTTCTTTGAAATACGTATTTTTTTAAATTACGAAATTATATGTTCAAGCCTACTTTTTATACATGTTTGTAACGTACAAAACATAGGGCGCAAGGCACAAATGGGTACATATTTCTATTAGTCATTTAGGGGGCAGTTATTTATGTAAAATCCTTTTCAAGATGATTTTGAAATAAATTGTTTTTTAGCCTCAAATACGATTATTCTTAATTTATTATTAATAATACTTATAATCATATCACAATATATATTCCAAACGGAAAAGTCAAAACATATATTAAAATATTTATTTGCTCAAAAGACGTTACTAAAAACAGACTAAAAGTAAATTTACTTTTAAACTGTTTTAAGTATATATTGTGATATGTTTATTAGTGGACGTAATTGAGGCTTATTACTCGTACTTACTTACATTTGTAATACTTATAATGTTATAAAGAAATACTTATAATGTTATAAAGCTCTGTAAAGAAATAAATATATTTTTATAATAGTTCATAAAAATACTATGATAGTATATGATATACAATTTAAAAGATTAATTTATACAGGGTGCAATATGTTATCTATCGCCGACCTTTAATTTCTCAACCGTTGGTCGTAGATATATAGTGCCAATTACAAAAACGTTTCAAATGAGGTAAATATTCACATTGTGGCATTATTTAAAGTCAAAAATCAATTTTATAAAAATTACGAAAACTAACTTTTTATACGGTCCCCCAGTCCCTATAGTTATATTTAGTAAAATTTTAAACATATCATAACAGATATAAAACAAAAAGTTTGACATCTGTACTACAAAATTGACACAGTTATTAAATTTCAAAGTTTGAGATTTTTGCACATGATTTTGTCTTTCATTGAGGGATCAGTTAAAAGATGAATTAAAGTAATTCGAGATCAAAATCAGGGTGCAGTGTCCTTTTTAGGGAGAAGCCAATTTTAGCCGGTATCGTCGGTAATTTTGAATGTTGTTCAACCTATAAAAGTTTGAGAATTAAATTTTTAGATGAAATAACCCTGTTTGGTGATACCGGCTAAATGTGGTTTCGCCGTAAAAAGGACATGGCACTCTGATTTCCATCTCTGATTACTTTAATTCATCTTTTAACTGATCCCTTAATGAAAGACAAAATCATGTGCAAAAATCCCAAACTTTGAAATTTAATAACTGGGTCAATTTTTGTGGTACAGATGTCAAACTTTTTGTTTTATATCTGTTATGATATGAGTAAAATTTTACTAAATATAACTATGGGGACTGGGAGACCGTATAAAAAGTTAGTGTTCTTAATTTTTGTAAAATTGATTTTTTACTTTAAATAATGCCACAACGTGAATATTTAGCTCATTTCAAACGTTTTTGTAAGTGGAACTATATGTCTACGACCAACGGTTGAGAAATTAAAGGTCGGCGATAGATAACATATTGCACCCTGTATAAATTTAGACAAATCATATAATTATGCATTTTTCCACACATTTTCCATTCCCATATTTATTACGTTTACATTTTATCAAATAAATACAAAACTATTTTAGTGTAATTCTTTTTAGTACTTTACCAGTACATTTTGAAAACATTTTAAAGTGATTTTACCAACAAATTTGAGAAAACAGAAATTCAGGCGTAAATGGGTTAAATTGGCATTTATATTGAACTAAAAGTTTAACATGATAATTTAAACACGACTTAAGATATAATATTAGGAAAGTGCTAGTTTTGAAGTGTTCCTAATGGTATATTATTTAAGAAAAAAGTATTGGGAAGGTTTTTCTATATACGTTAAGTATGTTTTTAACAATAAATATGCCAAAAATCGGTCATTTGGGCTGTACAAAATGAAAAAAATTCGATTCAAACAAGATGTTTTTTCATAAAATGTAAATCACACAGTAATAAGTTAAATAAAAATGTTAATCAGTTTTAAATAAAAATTCTAGTATGAAATATTTTTTTTAACCTGAGTAAAATTCCCTGTACGTTCAGTGAGGTGTGAAATTCCCCTCGCTAATGTTAAACCTATGAGCATGGAATTCATTCTTATTTATAAAATATCTCAGAAAATAAACTCATTTTTCTGAGAACTCTTTTTAAAAGATGTCTCTTTTTAGGTGCGTTTGTTATTATATAAATACGTAGCACTTATAATTGTCCTCTGGTCCGTTCGTCTGTATGTTCTCCTGTCCGCATATAACAGAGTAAAACTACCCATCCAAATGATTTGAAATTTAATATATATAATCGATGGAGAATTTTGTCGAGTCATTTAAAATTTTATGAAAATAAAATAAAAACTTTAAAAAATATATTAATAAAAGTTTCCTTAAATCTATTAAACCCTATCATACGTAATGCTTTCAGTTATATTCCATGATAGGTAATGATTCTAATTTGCCATGGTGATGACGTCCTATTTAGGATGGAGTCCTCTTATTCCCATATCACTGAATTAAATATATATAATCGTCATAATTTTATATTCATGCATTTTTGAATAAGTGTGCAACATCTATTGCACTAAGATCTGAATATTTATATAATCAGTTACACATTTTTACCTCATTCGAGATGGTTGACGTACAATTTCCGAGTTGTTTTTAGTAGTCACAATACTTCTAAAGGTTTTATTTAATTTTATATTATTAATTTATTAATTTTATTGAAGTATTATCTTACTGACGGCTCGTCAGATTTTAACCGAAAAGTGTTAAATTAAGCATAGATATATACACAATATTTCGTAAACTAAAAGAAAAAAGAGAGACTTACTTTAAGAAGAGTACACAATAATAATAAAAAAAAGTTAAAACTATGAATTTTCTGAGTAGATATCTTAAAATATGAATCCATTCAACGCCCATAGGTTTAACATTAGCTAAGTGAATTTAAGTTCTCACTGTCGAATGGTTTTACTGAAAACTATCCAGTTTATTTTTTTTAATTTCATTAAAAAAAAAAAAAAAAAAAAAAAAAAAAAACAATACATGTATCATCTCACATTGACTACAAAGTGCAATATAACAAATTTGATGAGATTAAAACTTTTTGGAAGTATTTTGTTTTTCAGTGTTTAAAAATTACTTGAAATAGGCTTACCCATTAAATAAAAATAGAAAGATTGTGTAATTGGGAAATTATGAAAGAAAAAGAAAATTCGGAAGATTCCAGAGCAGGTAATTAAACGCAAACACAAGTTAAGTAGGATTTTAAGAAACAAAAGTAACAATATCAAATTTATTTTCTTTTAAGTTCGTTTTCTATTCTTTAGGAAAATACGTTAATTATCTTGCATTAAGTAGAAAGTTTAATATATTCATTTAAATCAGCTTAAAACATTAAATTTATGGATGAATTTAGTTTTTGTTTGAAAAATCTATTTAATAAAATATTAATTATAAAAAATATATAAAGAATAGTACTTATGAAAAAAATACAGGGTATTTCTAAACTCATGGTACAAACTTTAAGGGTAGGTAGAGCACACAGTAACAATCATTTATTGCATAGGAATGTATGGGACCAAGTGACGCATTAAGGTAAAAACACCAGGGGGGGGGGCAATTAGGCCCCTTTTTTATTTTCAAAATTTCTCATTCATACCAGAAAATTTTTATGCTATCCTTTTCTTGACATTTCCTAATTACTTAATAATAAAATTCTTCTTTGAAAATTTTTGGTATGAAATCGAAATGTTTTGAATTGAAAATAGAAATAGAAATAGAAATTTTTTGAAATAGAAATGGGGTGTTTGGTTGATTCCACTGGCGGTAGAGGGCAGTAAGTGACTGGTTGCCGTTAAATACCATGCATTCAAGTAGAAGAAATCGCCATTTTTAATTGTGCTATATGCGTCATGGAAGATTTTACATATGCCGAAAAAGCCGACATGCATTTCATGTATGGTCGTGCAAATGGCAAACGCCAGAGCTGCCCTACGAATGTATCAGGAGTAGTTTCCTCGCAGAATTCCTGATCATAGAATGTTTCAGCGCTTACACCGTCAGCTTTCTGAAACAAGTTCTTTTCACGTCACCAGACAGGAATCTGGACGAGAAAGAGCTGTACGCAACGCACTGCAAGCCTGGAAGGAATTATTTTGAATTTTGTGAGTGAAAGTCCCGAATCAAGTACAAGAGCTATTGCACAGAATTTAGGTGTGAGTCATCCGACCGTTTGGAGAGTGTTAAATGAAAATCGATTTCACCCCTTCCGTTTTCAACGTGTACAAACTTTGAATCCGGAAGACAATCTTCTGCGGTTGAACTTTTGTCAGTGGGTTTTGCAGCAACATGTATTGTAGCCAGACTTTACTGCTCATATTCTGTTTACAGATGAGGCGGTATTTACACGCGAGGGTGTATTTAACCCTCCGTCTACCAGACGGGTCCATTGGACCCGACAGGTACATACAAAATATTCATTCAAACCAGAAATTTCTTTAAAATAAACTAAGTATATAAACCAGACAAAAATAAGGTAAATAAATAAGTTAAATAGTTTTAAATAAAAATTCTGGTGTAGAACGTTTTATTAAAACTTGAATAAAATTCCCGGTAGATCCAGGGTTAATGCGCCCAATTTCCATCTTTGGGCAACCAATAATCCACATGCAACGCGGCCACATGCTTATCAACAACGATTTTCTCTGAATTTGTGTATGGGTATTGTTCATAATTATTAGATGGGCCAATACCTACTACCAAAGAGGTTGGATGGTCACTGTTACCTTATTTTATTGCAACAGGTTTTACCAGAACTGCTGCAAGATGTTCCGATCGTCATTTATAACCGGATGTGGTTTCAACATGATGGAGCGCCCGCGCACTTCACCACTGATGTGCGCAGTTACCTGAATGCCACATTTTTGGACGCGAGGAATTGGGCGTGGTGGACCCACACACTTAGTCTGTGGGTGGACCAGTTCCTTGGCCACCGCAATCTCCCGATTTATCGAGCCTTGATTTCTTTTTATGGGGACATCTGAAGAGTCTTGTTTATTAGACTCCAGTTGACTCAGACAAAAATCTAGTATCTCGTTTATCCGAAGCTGCTGCACGTGTGCATGAAATGCCTGACTTCTTTAGAAGTGTACGCCAATCGTTCTACCGACGGTGAGAAGCATGTGTCACAGTTGGCGGGCGTAATTTTGAACACTTATTGTAATATTATTGTATGCATTATTATTTACTTGTAAAATACATTGTAAATAAACATTTTATATTTTTTATTCATGTATTTCGTTTGATAAATTTTCCAGTTTTGCGTTTTTTTTTAATTCAAAAATTTCGATTTCATACCAAACATTTTCAAAGAAGAATTTTATTGTTAAGTAATTATGAAATGTCAAGAAAAGGATAGCATAAAAATTTTCTGGTATGAATGAGAAATTTTGAAAATTAAAAAAGGTACCTAATTGCTCCCCTGGTGTTTTTTCCTTAATGCGTCATTTGGTCCCATACATTCCTATACAGTAAATGTTTGTTACTGTATACTCTACCTACCCTTAAAGTTTGTAGCATGAGTTTAGAAACTCCCTGTATATCGGGAGGGCCGTACAGCAGTTGCAAAAATTTAGTATTAAAATTAAGTAAGTTTTTAATGGTAAAAAAATAAGAATATCTAATTTATTTTCAAAGTGCTTTTGCATTATAAAATAAATGTATCATCTGAAATTGAACATCCGTTTAACACATTTTTAAAAATATGATCAAGGAGTTAACGTTAAGGAAAGTTTTATTTTTTAAGTTCTTTATAATATTATTTAATTTCTGAAAAAGAATTGGACAGGATTCTAGAGATATTTGAAAGGAAAATACAAGTTATGTGTGTTTTAAATGTTCAAAAGGAAAAATGTAGAATTTGCTTTTCAAAATTTGTTTTACTTTGTTTTGAAAATTATGTATCATCTTATTTTTAATAAAACGTTTATAACATATTACTTTAGGTAGGAGAAAATCGCTAAATTTAGGAAAGTTTTGGATTTTAAGTTCTTTCAAAATTTATTTAATTTGTGAAACAGAAATTGGAATTTAAAGATAAAAAATAAGATTATGTAATTTATTTTTTTCAATTTAATTTTTCTTTTTTAAAAAATATGTATCATCGTACAGTGAATAAAACTTCTGACACACTATTTTAATATGAGTAAAACGTTGCTTTTAGAAAAGTATTTCGTTTTAAGTGCTTTAAATTATATTTGAATTACGAACGAATTACTGAAAAAGATCCTAGAGCAGGTATTTGAATCAAAAACAAATTAAATATATTTTAAACACCGTACTACTCCAGGGAAAATGTACCAAAAAAAGCCGCTAACTTCCAAATGGTCGGGTAGAAGATTTTTTTCCAACTTGTATATACTGAAGTCAGTATGCAAAAACCGAAATTTCCAACATAATTTCTCAAGAGAGAATTTTCTGTTGGCAAAAAAGGGCAACATTTTGGGACTTTTTTGCTTTTTTCTTAACCTCTTAATTCTCGCTCCCGTCATATTCACGGGCTGTGTCTTTTACTCAGAATTTTTGATTCCCACCAGTTTTATAAAATAGTATAATTGGCTTTATTTTAGCATCGTTTTACCTGTCATTAAATAAGGCGAATATTTCTTTTTCAAAAAAGTGGTTCCAATAAGCAATTTGAATTTTTAAACCGTAATTTAATTCGAGCGTTAAGGGGTTAAATATTTCGAGACGCGTTACAGTAGCGTAGTATTTATTAATGACAATCGTAAAGAGGAAAAATTTTCTACAAATTTCATATTTACAACATTTTAATCATTCGATGGTAAACGTAGTACGGCATTTCAAAAATAAGACCATTTTTTCAGTTTCCCTAAAACCATGAAAAACGCATTTTTGCCCCGATTATTCAAATGTTCCACACAGATATAATCGAACATATATTTCCACAAATTGGTAGCATGAAATTATCTATTATTTGCCAACCTCTTATTTATTTTTATCACAACAGATATATTTTATGTACAATAAATCTATGTAATTTAAGAAATAGACCAGAGAAAATAGACGAGGCGAATAAACTAATATTTTAGTTGTTGTTATAATAAACTTCTGGTTTACATTTAGGGGTAAAATAATTTGAAAAATGAGTATAGATGAATAAGACAATTTTCATATTTAGAAAGTAATTTTAAGTGTATACAAATTATTAATTTTAAAGCATTTTTTAAACGAATACTTCAGCATTTAATAATTTATTGGCACGATAGCTTAACTTTTTAAAGCCGTTTTAAGTTTAAAAAAATACGATTATTAACACATTCAAAAGAGTTCATTTCCGAAAGTCACTTTTGCCAAATTTCGTTTTATTTCGCTTTTTACCATATGATTTGCATTAAGCACATTTTGTTTAAAAATACTTTATACAGTCGCTCTGAGATTTTTAAGCAATATACTAACAATTTAGATAATGATGCAGTATAAATTTGATTTAGAAATTTAGAGATTTATCGAGAAATTAATCTGTTTGAAAATAAAACATTTTCCCATAAGTTTAATATTGCATATGCTTATTTACTGTTATAACCTAAACTTATTTTTGCGCTATTGTTCCAAAATTTTAATACCCTCAACTAATATTTTAGTTGTTGTTCCAATAAACTTCTGGTTTACATTTATGGGTAAAATAACTTGAAAAATTAATAAATGAGTAAATAAATAAATGAATAGAAAATCCCATAGCATTTTTATGTGTAAAAAAAAGGGGGGGGGGACAATAGTTTTTACAGCTGAATATAAATATTGTAGCATGAAAAATAATGATGTGTTTCAGTATTATTATATTTATTACTCAAAAATGTCAATGCGTGTGAACTATAAGAACTATATTTTATTTATTCTTAAATAGTAAATAACTCAATGTGGAAAATAAAAGTGGGAATGTTGTGGGTTGATTTTTGACGGCCAATTATCAACACGAGGGACATAGGCCCTAAAGTGGGGGGAGTGCCCTTCGTGGGGGTCTTTCTAAGAGAACCTAACCCTTATTTACTCTTGGAAATCCAAGGTTCGAAGAAAACCACGAAAACTCCGAACGATTAGGCCGACGGGCGCGATTGGAATCGAACCCAGCACCTCCCGTCTACCATCTTAGAGAGCAGAACCTCTCGGCCACTGGTGGGGCAACAGTGAGAAGAAAACACGATTTAGCTTCCAAAGGCCCGGGATGGCCACCCACGGAAACCCAGCAAATACTTTAGAGTTTTAGTGCAGTCCCTGGGGGATAATACTCCCAAAGGACCTCCGTTACTACGTTTGTTTGGATTTTCTTTTAAATATATATATTCATTCAACACTGATTTTAGGTACCTTTAAAGCCCAGACTCTGCCAGTCTTCCGTTTAAAAATATAAACTGAATACAGACTGGAGCCATAATACACCCGATGTGCGCTGCTGAAGGTAATATGGATCCCACCTCTTATTTCGTTTTGATAGATTTACATTTGGAATTTAAAAAATCCTACAGTAACGGGGGCGTAGGCTATTGAAGGTGTGGGATCTTTCACATTATGATTTTTTAGAAGGTTTTTCGGTAAAATATTCAAATCTGCCAAGTCTCCGGCTTTTTGGATACCAGTATTTTAATACAGAAAATGCTCTTTTATTTAATTGGAACATTTGAGCTATCTAAAAGAACAATATTTTCTCTAAGATAATAGTGCCTCAAAAAAGCCTCAGACTTTTCAATTCTGAATATTTAAAAACATTCAACATTGATTTTAGGTATATTTAAATTTATTACCACGTGCCCGGGCAACGCTGGGCGGGACAGCTAGTAATATTTAAATTATTTGATATTAAAATATTAAATATTAATAAATAATGTATCAGATTTATATTGCTGTAGTAGTTATCTTTTCGAAAAGAGTAATGACAAACAAAACAGACCGAGTCCAATTTTCATAAAATCTTTCATAAGAAAGCAGAATTTCAATTAATTAACAGTACCAATTCAGGTACTAAATTAGCCCATGTCTCAATTTGGTTAAATACAAATAGCTTTGTAACCGATCTGGGAGTTACTTGTTTCTTTGGTTTTAATATCTTGTCCCGGTTAAAACAAATTTGCTGCCCACGGACAGGTTTATTAACTATCTTGGACGGGATGAAATTGCTCAATGTATGCACGTAAATTTTGTTTGTAAGTTTTATTACATTTTAAACTGTTTTGAATACATGAGAGACTTTCAACAGTATACTTTTAAAAAATCCCGTAGGATTTCTATGTGTAAAAAAAAAGGTAGAAGAAAAATAATACTTTTTACAGCTGAATATGAATATTTTAGCTTGAAAATTAATAATGTGCTTCAGTATTATTATATTTATTACTCAAAAATGTCAATACGTCTGCACTATAAGAACTATTTTTTATTTATTCTTACTCGATATGGAAAATAAAAGTGAGAAGAAAACACATTTTAGCTCCCAAAAACCCTCCATTAAAGTAATATTTCTGTACTAAAGTAATATTTCTGAATTTTTGTAAATATTTAAAAAAAGAGTGGGGGATTTATTTAGGATAAACATCGTGGTATAGATCTAGAGTTGGTTGAAATTCACATCCAAACAGTAAGCTAGACATTCTATTTATTCAAAATGCAGCTGACGGGGGCGGTACATATATTGTGATACTGACCAAAATTATTTCACTTCCAATGATTTCATCATATTTAATTCATCATATTAGCAAAGTTAGTATGATGAAAGTCTCGCGAAAATATGCTCATCGTTGTGAAAGTTATGGAGGAAAATTCAGGTTCAGCTTATTGTGCGATATGAGTGGAAAAAAATTGACAATATTTACTAAGAATAATCTTTTGAACATTTTTATGAAAATATTGATCTCAAATATTTTATTTATATATTTTTTTTTAATTTTACAAGAGATATAAATACATAATATCATTAGTTAATGAAATAATCTGTTGTCATTTTTACTGTAGATATTTTAAAATTTTAAAAGTATTTGTTACATACTTATTTTTTGAGTCCCCCGTTTTATATGGAACTATAATCCAATATTTGCTATCTTTAAAACAGAAAACTTTAAAAAATATGTTATCAATAATTGGTAAATAAAATATACCATTATACTAACAAGGAGAGGGTCCGAGGTTGGTCTCACGGAATCTAGCGAAGCTTTGTACATTGATAGAGTATAGTCAATAGATAAACATATCAACAGGTTAAAGTGAAATATTCAGGGGGGCCGTAAAAAACGAGCCCCAAAGTGGACCCATTATTGACTCTTTAGTATATAATCGGACAAATTGCACTCAATTGCGAGAACCTCGATAGTACAGTTGGCAGCGCGCCAGCCTATTAATTTTCTCTGTCTGTGATCTCTGCGGGTTCGAAGCTCCGACGAGGCTTCCCCCCCCCCAGACAACATAATGATTAGTTAATTTCGAACCTCTATTAAAAAATATATATCTAATTATTTAAATATAAGACAAATATAAATATAGGACCATTCACACATATTTATTTATTTACAGACAGAGAGAGAATTTTATTGCAACTTATGGATATAATGAAAAGTAAAAAATAAAACAAAAATCTTATGCAGCAGATACGTATTTTTTTTTTACATTAAACATTTTTGTAAATTTTATATTTAGTTTTATTTAGAATTATTACATTTATTTTAGAATTACTTACATCTATTTCACAATTACGTACACTTATTTTACACTTATTTACATTTATTTTACATTTATGTCTATACTATGTACTTAAAAATTAAATGTGTGCTATTAAAATTGAGGTTCTGATTACGGGAAGGAACCGGGGTGATAATTATCATAAAAACAAGTGAAACAGAAACTTTTGCGACAGCGTGCTCAAATAATAAAAGAAGTGTTTTTACAGGAACAAGGCGTTTTAAGAAGTTCGTTTGGAAAACACACTTCATTGACATTCATAAATATGGTTCTTTTTTGTGAAAGTTTCGACGCATGCCAGGCGTATTTTATCATGTTACAAAACATAGGTGAAGAGAGTTGATGGTGCACAATTGAATGTATTTTTATACAATCCTCGCGAGAATTAATTTCTCTTTTCTGTTCGATTAAACAATTACAATTTTGTAACCGCTTAATCATATTTTTCACCTGCCTATAAAAATAAACGTCGCATGGTTGAACCAAAGCTGTGCATTTTGGAGGAATGACTTTAATTGTACAAGTAGTTTGTTTATCTTTATCCTGGAAGGTTTCGTCATATATTTCTGGTCGTGTTTGTCCTTCCCAGGAGTCGATAATCAATAAAACATTTTCTTTCCCAACGTAATTTTTTAAACAATTGTTAAGAAATTCACTGTATAAATGTGAGGTAAGTATACCAGATTTCGATGACAGGGCAAATACATTCGTATATTTCTTTGCATATTGATTTATCAGTATGTGTATCTTAGGACCAAATGTACCTGTTACTTCCTGTAAACACAAAAAGACACGAGGCAGCACTTTTCCTGACAAAGTTATGCCATACTGTGCCGTATATGAAAGATAAAGTTTATTCATATCTTGTTTTTTAACAAATACACTTTTAATTCCTTTTTTGGCGAGAGTTCTATTGTATGCTGATTGGTACTGGCACCCTGAAATTAAAACCAATTTATTTTACAAAATATTATAATATATTTTTCATTTTTTTTTTGAACACACAAAAAGTACTTGGATATTTTATTAATAAAATAATTTACATACCTGTCTGGTCAATATTAAGGACATAATTTTCGTCGAAATTGGGGATTAAGCGTAAAGTCTGGACACAAAGATTTTCCGCAGATGCTAGCGTTTCTTCAATTGACACTACCTCTTTCTGTGACACAAATTTTGTGATTTTTCGCTGCCGTATTCCATGTCTTCTTTTAAATTTTTTCACCCATGAGTCAGAAGCTTTAAATTCGAAATCTTCATATTGCCTTGCAGCAGCCAAAGCCTATTCTTGCAAATTTTTTGTTGTTACTTGTTCATAGTTCTGTCGAGCTTTCACAAAACGGTCATATGTCCAAGAATCAATGACAGAAAATTTATCATATTTGTTGCCACCATTTTTAACATCTTCTTCCTATTGCAATAAATGATGTTTTCTTTTTAAGAGAATAGAACCTCTTTTTTGAAATGATTGCAGACTCCAAGTAGGATGTTCTTTAGCCATATTGACTGCTTTTATTTTATAATCCAAAGGAATGAAATCTGCATCTTTGCTTTTTTTAGGGGGTGGTTCATATTCATTTGTTGTCATGAGTCAGAAGCTTTAAATTCGAAATCTTCATATTGCCTTGCAGCAGCCAAAGCCTATTCTTGCAAATTTTTTGTTGTTACTTGTTCATAGTTCTGTCGAGCTTTCACAAAACGGTCATATGTCCAAGAATCAATGACAGAAAATTTATCATATTTGTTGCCACCATTTTTAACATCTTCTTCCTATTGCAATAAATGATGTTTTCTTTTTAAGAGAATAGAACCTCTTTTTTGAAATGATTGCAGACTCCAAGTAGGATGTTCTTTAGCCATATTGACTGCTTTTATTTTATAATCCAAAGGAATGAAATCTGCATCTTTGCTTTTTTTAGGGGGTGGTTCATATTCATTTGTTGACTGATCATCTTCCACCTCCTCAAAATTTACTTCTTCACATATTTCATTCATATGGATGAGCGTATCTTCAACTATAAGTTTTCTATCACAAAGTAGTTCTAGAGTATTGTGAAAAAGTTCATTCCCGATAAGCTTGGCTTCATAAGAAATGGTGTCTCAAGACTCCGATGTAATTAAATTATTTTCAGAGAGTAACTTTTCGTATTACACGACTGCATCTTTTAATCTCAATTTTGATGATTCGCTATGAATTGAGTCTTCTGAAATTAGCTCTTCAATATTTGCAAATTTAGAATCTTCTTCACTAGACATTTTTTAAAAAATAACTTTTTTCATTTTAATTATGACACTATAATAAAGAACAACGTCTAATAACCGCAAAACTTTAAAAACAAAATGCCGTCCTCATTCGCTCTGCAGCAGATGGCTGCTGAAACTTCAATATAAGAAGAGTAAACATTCAAAACCCACCCTGATTATTTTCTATAGTGTACTTGTTTTGCTTAAAAACCACCTGCAAATCTACGTAATAAAATGTCTCTGAAAAGTTTCTTAACCGAAAACAGTTGTTCTAATTCCAAACATGAGATCCCATGATAAAAAATAATTATGTTTTAAAAATTAAAAAAAAGAAAAAAAGAAATGAAAAATTATAACCTTTAAATTAACGAGATAAAAATAAAATAGCATATTTTATGTAGCGTGTTTTAATTTATTTCGCTGAGAACAACAGGGATTTATTCATAGAAAAGTCTATAAATAAATGTGAATGAAATTAAAATTTTGTCGACTGAATAATGCAGTTTTTTTTTACTTTTCCCCCCATTAGATCCATAAAACTGAAGTATCTCTGTACATAAATAAGCATATATATATGCGTGTGTGTGTGCGTGCAGAAGCATGTTTTTATGAATATTTGTCTTACATTTAAATAATTAGATATATATTTTTAATTGTGGTTCGAAAATAACTGATCATTATTTTGCCTTAAAAAAAAAAGTTCTCCGTCGGAGCTTCGAACCCGCAGAGATCACAGACAGAGAAAATTAAAAGACTGGCGCGCTGCCAACTGTACTATCGAGGCTCTCGCAATTGAGCGTAATTTATCTGATTATATACTAAAGAGTCAATAATGGGTCAACTTTGGGTCTCGTTTTTTACGGACCCCCTGAATATTGCACTTTATCCTGTTGATATGTTTATGTATTGAATATACTCTATCAGTGTACAAAGGGTCGCTGGATTCCGTGAGACCAACCTCGGACCCTCTCCTTGAAAGTAATAAAATATGTTTGGTGCAAATTTTTATACCGATTTCATTGATCCCATGATCATTATATCTGCATTTTAAAAATAACTATTAAAATTAAACAAGAATATTTTTATTAGTGAAACTGTCGTGCCAACAAGTTACTAAATATTGTATTATTTTAAACAATTCTTTGAAATTAACAATTGTATAGGGGAGAATAGGGAGGGTTGACCATACGGGAGGGTTCACCCACCCATCAGTTTTCATATTTAAAAGAATTTCAGCGTCTTATCAATAGGTGTCATCCAAAGCTACAGGATAGCTCAAACAACAGTCTTTGTTTCATAGAGCTAATCGAAATAGGTGTGGAAAAATCAATTGTGAAGCGTTTTCAACCTAAAAGTTGCGTTTATTAGAAATAATTTGTAAGCTTTCTTCAGATAAAATATATCATAGAAATTTAGGTAAGTATTTTTTAAGTGATGCAGAAATATCGAGCTTTCATTCCAGGCATAAAGACTGTACAGTAAGTTAGGTTTAACATGACAATGTGCTATTCGTTAGAAAAGAGCTATGTGGGGAGGCTTGACCCAGTCAATGTGAGGGAGGATTGACCAGATGCTCAGGACTCCCTTAATTAAGTCGTTTTGGAAATCTTTTTTATTATTCACTGTGTATAATTAAAGGTTAATGGTTATATATAAAAAAGAATGTAAATTTATTCTGTAAAGCTACAGTAAAATGGGGTGATGGAAAATAAATATTTTAAAATTGATTAAAGAAAGATGTGAAAAATTACTATAGTATCCACTGCAAGAAAAAATTTAATGAAATAAAAATGGGAAACTTTATAGGAACATTTCTCCATCTAAATATTACTTACAATAGGTAAATAGAAACAATAGAACAGACTGGAAAGGACTAGAAAGTATGAAAGCAGCAGTCTTAACCCTTTCAGGGGCAGTGGCATGTTTATGAAACAACTTCATTTTAATTCCCAAACGCCACAATGGCACCAGAATTTTGCTAAAATATATTCCATTTAACATGTATGTGAAATATAGCATTTTCTTATTTCCAAATAAATTTGTTCGTAAATTCCGTTGCAAGTCATTTATTTTAACATTTTAGTACTGAGAGTACTTTGCCCCGGAAAGATTTAAAAGATGTTAATGATAAGTTAAGTGCTCATGCGACTGCAAAAGAACATAGCATTGATCAAAAAACTTTAGGAAGGTATATAGACCAATCTCACCAGGATCAATACAGTGAGATGAAGTCAAACTATGTGACAACAATTAGAGTTGTCGGGTCCAGTGACACAAAAATTAGGACAAGGAGACAATAAAAGACCGACAATGGCTCCTAAATCCGGATATAATAATACATGAAACCCTATGAAAAAGGAACCTGCCTTTAACGGAATACTGTATTAAATGTTAAAATTTCATTTTCCTTGCTGTACAATTATACCTACTCAGACAAAATCATGTTTAAAACTAAAGTTTACTCCTCTGACTTACGATTGCGTCTAAACAGGTTTTTTAAGCGTCATATTTTCAAAAAAATATATATATTTAATAATTAAAGCGTGTAGCCTGAAGTTATTTTGCTTTTTTAAAACTGATTTTATTTCTCTTCACAAATATTTCAATATAAAACAAAGTTGTTCAAGCCTTCCATATAGTGGGTCAACCCTCCCATACGTGGGGAGTCTTGACCCATTATTTTCTCATGATTAAAATCAATCATTTTTCAAATTTCTTATATATTAAACTTATGTAGTAATTGTATTTTTATAACTGATTGTATGACGAATAAAATGATATATAAAACTTTATTCTACGTTCAATATTTAAAAAATAAAAAATAATTTTGTAAAAATTGGGTCAATCCTCCCTGATCTCCCCTATACTAAATGATACTGTCTAAATATGAAAATTATCTTATTCATCCACTCTCTCTCCTACTTGTTAAATTATATATATTTATTGAATATAAAATATGCCTGTTGTGATGAAAATGAAGAACGGAGTGTACAAATAATGGATAGTTTACTGGTACCCTATATGTTGAAGTTGACACAATATATGTGGAGAACATTTGAATAATCGGGACAAAACTACCTTTTCCCGCGATTTTTAAGGAAATATAAAAAAAATGGTCTTATTTATTAAATGCCGTACTGCCCACGATATTGAGTGTGTAAAAAAGGTGAAAATACGAACGTTATAGAGAATTTTCTTCTCTTTAACATTGTAATTAACAAATAATACGCTACGGCAACGGATCTTGAGATATGTAAAAAAATAAGCAGAAATGTCCCTAATTTTCGTTGATTTTTGCCCACAGAAAATTCTCCATTGGGAAATTTTGTTGAAAAATTCGTCTTTTCCATGCTGACCTCAGTATATACAAGCTGGAAAAAAATTCTTTTACCTGACCTTTTGCAAGGTAACACGCACTTTTCCCTCTGGACTATAACCTATGATTGCGGGCAAGGCCTGTTGACTACTTTTATATCCAATCGTACAACATTTTACAAAACCTTTCATTTCTGATAGATTCCTATTGAATATATTTAAGTATAAGTTTGACAGTATGTATTTGCAAAAAAGTGTACGAATAGAATAAAAAGTACTTCACTGGGACATCTATGTCCCAATTCGTAATTAAAGGATTGACAGTTTGCCCTTACACCGTACTTATAACAACAGTTTTTTTTTTGCTCCGTTAATCAAAACTTTTAGATACAAATAACTTTTAAGGGGATTCGGTAACAAAAAACAAACTCTGTAACTAGCACCTGTATTAAAGTTTTTGGATAATAAAGCAAAATCATTACAGATAATAAAAGGCCTTAAATTATTAATAAATTAGTATATTTTTAAAAAAAATTGATTTTTTTTTTTTTGTAATTAACAATTTATTTTTTTCCCCATCTGTTGCAATTTTGGTATTTCAAACTAGTTTTCTCTTTAGCCCCCGATATGATATTTCTTTCTGCCAGCAATTAAAGTGTCGTCTCAACAAAATATTGTTAGGTTACAGAAGCCAGTCGTAAAACAAAGCAGATGCATTATTATTCTGTTGAATACTGATAAGATCTATTGCAATTTTTTAAACTTCTATGCATCGCACATTGTCAATTTTTACACTCTCATGCAGCAAAATAAAAAAGTACTTTCAAATGCAATTTGTTTGAAAATTGCGTCTGAATTTGTTTTTAAGATATTGATTTTTTTTTGTAGTTTTTAACGCCATTTTTAAAATTTTGGCGATTGAAGTACTCCATTTCGGCAGAAAGTAAAGGAAAAATAGTTGGAAAGTAGTAGATTATTATATCTTTTGGTCACAATTTTCCCGTAACAAATGAAAATAAAAAATTAATTAAAATACGTGCTATGTTAAAAAAATATATATTTAATATTTCTGACGAAACAGGCAGCTAATATAAACTATATTTAATTTTATGTATCCATATTAATGTTACAAACATAAGAATCATTAAATCTTCTTTTCTTTTTTTGTCGCGTTTCTTGAATGACGATATCGCTTTTTTTGCTGGATTTGTGTATTATTCGGAGCGAGGCTAACGAAAAAGACAGGCTACCGCGGTGCATTCTACGTATCATTTTTTACAGACAGCTGGAGTCACGTGAAGCTAGAATGCAGCAATGCATGTGTACGAAAAGACTGTCATGTCACTCTAGTGGTCTGTAAAAAAAGACGCTTGGGATGAACCACGGTAGCCTGTCTTTTTCGTTAGCCCCGTATTCTGCGATAGTGACGTCATATGCATACTTTTCTGTAGATGCTGTTTAACTGTTTCGTGGGCGGTAGGATATATACAGGGTGTATCTGAAAATGTGGGCAAAACTTTACGGGGTTATAGAACGCAGCTAAACGAGCAAATTTCTGCATAGAATGTATGGTCGGAACGCAAGCGATGAGAAGTTAAAAAGTAGTTTTTCCACTGTCTCAGGGCGATGAATTTATTGAGGTGGTCCCACAGCTTGGCCATCAAGATAGCCGGATCTCTCGTGTTTGGCCTTTTTTCCTGTGGGCCATATGAAAAGCCTAATCTACGAGTACCCCATTGAAACCAATATGGATCTAGTCGCCAGGATTGCCGTTGTTGCCGTCGATATTTGGGAAATGCCTGGTGTCTTCGCAAATATGCGGCAGTCCCTATCCCGCAGGTGTGAAGCGTGCATTACAACTGGCGGAAGATTTTTTGAGCAATTTCTTTGAGCATGTACATTAATTAAATTTATGTTAATAAAATGTTTTCTGAACTATCTCCTCTGATTTTTGTGTTAAACCTTTAACTGGGACAGTGAAAAACTACCTTTTAACCTCTCGCCGCTTGCGTTCCGGCCATACGTTCCATGACGAAATTTGCTCGTACAGCTGCGTTCTATCACAGTGTAAAGTTTTGCCCTCTTTTACACCCTGTATGTCCCACTTAATTTAAATTATCAATTGCATAAATAGTATCCGGAATTTTAAACAGAAATTTGCATTTATAATGTATCTGACAAAAAAGCTTTTACTTATTATGAAACAAATTGGTTCGTAAAACCTGGTGTCATTCAGTCATTTCAAAATTTTAGCAACTGAAGCTTTTGCCCGTGAAAAGGTTAAGACTGGATCGTAAATATAGAATTCTTCAGCGTATGCGAATGACGTCCTTTTATATAAAATAAAAGCGTGTGTTTTATGTCTGCAAACTGAAATATGCCTTGCCCCAATCTTACTCTCTCTCTCTCTCTATACATATATATATATAGAGAGAGAGCGAGAGAGAGAGAGAAAATTCATGTAATAAATTTACATTTGCACTGTGAAGTCAATGTAAGTTTACGAAGAATTTTTTAGGAAACTGGGATGCCTAAAGCTTTTTCTGTAACTGCAACAAAAAAAGTTCATGTAATCATATCGAGTTACCGATAAAATTATATTAAGCATACAGATTTCTGTAGCTTTACAAACCTAGTTTTGTATATTGACCCATTTTTTCTTTACAGTGTACAAATAAAATTGTTGTAAACATACAGATATCTGAAGCTTTTACGAAAACAAGTTTTGTAGATGTACATCTTTTTTTTTATAGTGTACTATTTATCATATCTTCAAATAATTTGAGCACAATCTTCGAGATATGATAAGGTTTATTTTAGGATAAAAATCTGAAATTCGACATTTTTAGGGTTCCGTACTTAAAAAGTAAAAACGGAACGGAAACTATGGAACGCGGAAAGTTCAAATTCAGGGAAGCAATAAAGACCATTCACCCACATATTTTCAGATTAATAAACATTCATAAATATATTTAGTAAAAAAGTAGAGGGGCTAATTATGCTACTGGAAAACAAATCTTTTCTTTGTATACCATGTGGGGTATCCTGTGAAAGCTTTTGTAACGCTGAACTCAAAAATACATTCCTTTAAATTTTAGGTATTATATTTTCAAAGATATTGTTGAAAATGTAGCGCAAAAATATGTCCCCCCCCCCATCTAATTCCGAATTTACTGAAACTAAAATTATGAAAAAGTTAGACGTAGTAGACGTTAATATAAACCTTGCCGGAAAATTATAGCGATTACTCTAGGTCACATATTTTTTGAGTAATTAGCATTTTTCTGTTATACACAAATTTCGATTTACGGGCATTCAGAAAAATTGTTGAGCATCGCTGAATATACCTATCGTTGCAGAGATTAAAAGCATTGTTGATAATAATTTTCGAAAAACATCATCGGTAATTAGCCGAGATATTAACACTTAAAGGTACGGTTAGTTTGGACATACACAAGGACAGGGGCGGCGTACTCTATGCCTAGTTAACAACTTTTAATGATATATTAGTGTAATGAATGTAATGTCGAGTAACAGTATAAAAGCAATAAACGTCAAATTGTTAAAAACATACTAATTTAACGGGTCTCGAGACTCTAAAAAGTGGAAAAAATGAAAAAAAGACGATTTTGAACATTTAATGTCTTAAAACGTATATGATTTTAAAACACAATTTTAATTGGGATGAAAGATATAAGTATGTTCTTTCGTTTCATGTATTTAAAAAATTGCAAGATACAGAATTAGTATTTATAGGGGGCTCGAAAATTTTAGACATTTGTCGAACAAAAAATTGGCATAACAGTTTACGCCTAGGATTACAAAATAAATATTGCAACTAGAATGAAAATGTTGGTGCTTACTTATACTTCAGAGTGTTATAATTTCCCTGAACTTAAATAAATTTATATTTAAAGCATTATATATTTTTAATGTAATGTAGCATTTAGCTAATACAAAATGTTGAAAATTTCAACAGTAAAATCTTCTAAAAAATATTTTTTTGAGCAATAAAAAGGAAATTTTAGGTTCAGTTTATACAGACTAACATGAAATATATGTTTTGAAAATTTCATGAAAAAATATTTAGAAGTTTTTGAGGTATCCTGCGCCTTATGCCCAAAAAACGCCATTTGAAAAATAATGACTTTAAAGTTTCGCAAACGCGCTTCAGCTATTGAGCGGAAGTCCAGGCAATATAGACTGTATAGGGACTCTACCTAGCAAAATTAATGGTAGTACTGGAAATCGGCTTTCTAGATGTTTTTTGGGTCGCTGAATCCGAATTTGTAACTTCCCACCAAAATTTCCCCCGGCAACCCCCCGAAATTTTGGTAAAAGGCCCCCCAAAAAAGGTTTTTATTAAAAAATTCCCTTTTTTTAATTGTTTTAGGGGGAAAGTAGTTAGAAATTAAGAAAGTAGACAAAATTTCCAACAAATTAGATATATGACATTATGACTTAGGATGAAGGGGAAGGGGGAATCTGCCTCGGAACATGCGCCGCAGTGCTGCGTGGACTAAGTTGCGCAATTCCACTTAACCACTCACACGTTTACAGCAGCCCTCCATCTTCCCTCCGAAATTTCTCTATAAGGTTTACTTTAAGTTTTTTGGGTCGATGAATCCGAATTTTTAACTTACCCCCAAAATTCCCCCCCCCGAACCCCCCCCCAAATAGTTGTTTTTAACTTAAATGTCTTATTGTTTTAGGGGAAAAGCATTACAAAATTCAGAAACTAGACAAAATTTCCAACAAATAGGATATATGACATTATGACGTAGGATAAACGGGGAGAGAGGGGGCTGCCTCGGAACATTCCCCGCGCGCTTTTCTCAAAAACCAATTTTTTTCAAAAAATCAATCTTTTGCGGGGTTGCCGGGTGAAATTTTGGTGGGGAGTTACAAAAACGGATTCAGCGACCCAAAAAACATCTAGAAAGCCGATTTCCAGTACTACCATTAATTTTGCCAGATAAAATCCCCTATTGCCTGGACTTCATCATTTAGTGCACGTAGCGCCGCACTGCATGTTCCGAGGCAGCCCTCACCCTCCCCGTTCATCCTAATTCATAATGTCATATAACCTATTTGTTGCAAATTTTGCCTAGTTTGTGAGTTTTGTAATGCTTTTCCCCTAAAACAATAAGAAATTTAAGTTAAAAACAACTATTTGAGGGGGGTTTCGGGGGTGGGGGGCAATTTTTGGGGGAAAGTTAAAAATTCGGATTCAGTGACCCAAAAAACTTAAAGTAAACCTTATAGAGAAAGTTCGGAGGGGAGATGGGAGGGCGAATGTAAACGTGTGAGTGGTTAAGTGGAATTGCGCAACTTAGTTTATGCAGCACCGCGCGCATGTTCCGAGGCAGATCCCCCCTTCCCCTTCATCCTAGGTCCTAATGTCATATATCTAATTTGTTGGAAATTTTGTCTACTTTCTTAATTTTTAGATACTTTTTCTCTAAAACAATAAAAAAATTGATTTTTTTTATAATAAATACCTTTTTGGGGGGTTTTCACCAAAATTTGGGGAGGTTGCCGGGGGAAATTTTGGTGGGAAGTTACAAATTCGGATTCAGCGACCCAAAAAACATCTAGAAAGCCGATTTCCAGTACTACCATTAATTTTGCTAGGTAAAATTCCCTATTGCCTGGACTACGGGTATAATTCTAAAAGCCAAAACTTCTGTTCTAATGGGAATTTCAAGGAAACAATTATATCAAAATATTCAGAAAATATAGGAGTTTAACATCTAAAAAAATTAAAATTTCTTAAATTTTAAAGCTTTAAGAGTCCTGCGACCACTTAATCCTTTCCAGAACGGAGTAATTCTATTTATAAACTTAAGAAATAATGAACTGACACCAGAATTTATAAAGGAATTTATTAGAAATTGCGACCTTGCTTATTTTCACGTACAGGTAAAAGGAAAATTTTAATTAAATATTCTTGGTGACGTTTGTCTGTTTTGGAATTAAAATTAGGTGTCCGTTTTTAAGGCATCGCCCTTGAAAGATTTGATTTGAATGAATCGCATAAATACTCTGGGATTCGCGATAGTTTGCATTGATTCTATCTCTCAATACGCCTCGAGTGACTTTAAAAGTTAATTAAACACCTATCTGGAAAAACGCGGCACTGAACAAGGCGGAGTTGCAACTTTGAGACCTCAATTCGAAGCGCGCTTAGCACAATGCCAAAATTAAACTTTGAACAAAGGTTTTGTTTTAGCTATACTGTAGAAAGAAAGGTTATTACTACGCTGAATTTAGTTTCATGAAATGCCAAATGAAGTTTAACTGTGCGCTGCTTTTATTGTCAGTACCGAATTAAGTTCATCTTAAACAGATTAGGATAATATTAAAAAAAGAGTTATACGAATAGCTATATTTGATATTATTTAGGTTCCATATCTCTTTGAACTTTCATGGTATACCCATTTACACTTTTCTAATATATACAGTTATACCAAACCCTACGTTGTATAGTTTTTTACAAAGTCTAAGTATTCTTTTAGCAACTTTTTTTTTTTTTTTTTTATAATACAATTACAAATTCATATATTTATTCTACGGAACCCTCTGTGCGCGAGTAATGCTCGCACTTGACTGTTTATTTCCATTTTTTGTCATAATGAAAGTTACCGAGTACTGTTATTCATAATTTTTGTTTTATGAAACTGGGATACCTAAGACATTTTATGTAACTGCAAAAAAAAAAAAAAAAAAGTTCATGTAATTTTCCCGGATTACTTATAAAATTTTGATAAGAATACAGATTTACAAACCTACTTTTGTAGATTGACACCTTTGTTCTTTACAGTGTACAGATAAAATTGTAGTAAACATATACATTTCTGAATATTTTTACAAAAACAAGTTTTCTAGACTTATATCTTTTTTTTTACAGTGTACTAATTATCATATCTTAATTTGTGTACAATTCTCGAGGTATGATAAGGTTCATTTTAGGATAAAAATCTAATATTCGTCATTTTTTCTATTTTTTTTTTTTTTTAATCAAAATGAGAGGTGCCGAGTGCTGTTCTAATAGCTGTTTATAATTTTTGATTTATGAAACTAGGATCCCTAAAGCATTTTATGTAACTGCAACAAAAAAGTTCATGTAATTATCCTGGCGGTTACCGATAAAATTTTAGTAAGCATGCAGATTTCTGTAGCTTTACAAACCTAGTTTTTTAGATTGACCTCTTTCATTCCTTACAATGTACAGATAAAATTTAAGTAAACATACCGGTTTCTGAAGCATTTACAAAAACAAGTTTTGTAGATTTATATATATATATATATATACAGGGTGTTCCGTTAAAGGGGTCCAATATTAATAGGGGTAATAGAGGAGATCACATGGAGCATAAATCAGTATATAAAGCCTGGTCGGATCTCAATAGTTTTCAAGTTACAGCAAATAGAATGAAAATTCGGAAAATTGTAAAAGAACCCTCATTGCTAAACTATCGATAATGCTACATAAAAACGAAGCACATATTTAGAAAGAGCAGAAAAAAACCTACAAAATGACATCAATTGTATTAAAATAGCAATATTTATTGACGAGTTACAAGCCCTGAAACAGTGAAAAAAGTACGAAATCCAATATACATCAAAATAGTTAATCGTTAATTCCAAAAAGACAACTCTAGCTACAACAAGGAAAATGTAGTAAAATTTGGTCCATTCCGAAAACTTTCGAAAAAGCTTACAATGAACCATATCGGTTTAATTGTGTGAGAGAAATTAATCAGTTTCTTAGTTACAACTCCGCTTTCTTTGACACTAGCAAAGGTTAAACTCCGCCTATCACGATTGGAAACACCGCCTTTTTAATTACTCTCAACTATACATTTTCGATCATGCTTCTTCTGAGATGCAACATTTTTAATTATTCAAGAGTTGAATGAACCAAAATAACTTTACAATAATAGTCTACATTTTAAAGTGGTCTTTTATTGATATAAAGCTCAAGTTAAATTCTTTAAAATTAAACTGGTGCTGAAAATTCGGAAATAATTAAAAATATTGCGATTTGTAACTATGCAAGAAGTTTCAGTACATGTTTTACATGGACAATTATTGTATGTATATGTGCATCATAATTTATGATAGGAAATAATAATAACAAATAGCATAATAATTTTATTAATTATAAATTTAAAAAAGACACTAAATTTTAAATTAATTCATACAAACTTTGTAATTTACAATTTGAGTACACCACAGTCTGTGACTTACAAAATACTGTGCCAAAAAGTGTTGAAAATAAAAGAAAAATGACAAATAAAGAATTACATTCCACGTACTTTATGACATATGTGAAGCATAGTCTTCTGGCCTGCGCTGCACAGTTCAATGTCGGAAGGCAGACGAACGGACATTATTATAATAGGTGTTCGAAGTTGCGCCCATTAACAGAATCGCACAGCCGACAGCGACGTCGTAAAGATTGGCGAACACGCCGAAAAACTCCGACGGAGTTGGGAATGTCTCCTGCAGCGACAACGATTCGCGCTAGTAAATCCTCCGGTGTATCCACAGGCGTTTCATACACCAGCGATTTAAGGTGTCCCCAAACAAAAAAGTCTAACGGATTGAGGTCTGGAGAGCGTGCAGGCCAAGCAACAGGTCCACTGCGTCCAATCCATTTCCCAGGATATGTTGAATTGAGGTGATTGCGAACACCTATGAAAAAATGTGCCGGTGCGCCATCGTGCATAAACCACATATTGTGGCGCAATGTTGCTGGCACATTTTGCAGTAACTGCGGTAAGATATCCCGTAGGAAAACCAAGTACGTACTGCCATTGAGTACATCTGGGATTAAATATGGTCCTATGAGATAATCGCCGAGGACACCTGCCCATATGTTCACACTGAACTTTTGTTGTGCGTTCGACGGGAAAACAGTGTGCGGATTTGTATATGACCATGTGTGCATATTGTGCGTGTTTACCACGCCCTCTCTCGTAAATGTTGCTTCATCAGTAAATAAAATATTTTCCAGAAATTGTGGATTATTTTCTGTTACATTAAGCAACCAGCGTACGAATTCTGTCCGCTGAGCACAATCTGTTACTGATAACAGTTGTACCCGCTGCACATGAAAGGGGTGCATGTTTTCTGCACGCAGAACACGCCACACACTTTGGTGAGAAACACCGACTTCAGACGCAGCAGCTCGTGTACTCGTGGAGGGGTTATCTTTAAAAATATTCAGTACATCTTCTTCCATTGCAGGTGTTCGTACATGTCGAGGTTTCCCTGCATCAATGCTTGCTGTATTAAACGATCCAGTCTCCCGTAATCGTCTATCGATTTTTATGAAGAGTTTCGAACTTGGGCAACGTCTCCTTGGAAATTGCTCACGGTACATGCGCTGTGCTAGACATGCATTTCCATGAGCTTGCCCGTACATCAGATGCATGTCCGCATATTCTTCGTTAGAGTATTCCGGCATAATTATTATACATCAACTTACTACAATCCCACTTACAACAGCCTCCCTTTAACATAACGCCCACTGATGACTGCTGTTTTATTACACTTTTCTTCCTATACACATAGAAAATTTGCATAAAAAGTACTTCTTCTTCATCATCCTGAAAGTTCATGGAGGAAACGCAGCAGTCACGGAGTTTGCTTTAAGACAAGGCGAGAGCTGCACAATATGTCATTCACTTGACCAGACTGAATAATGAAAGGGTATTGATAGAGGTTGATCAGAAATGTATAATTGAAAGATATTAAAACGGGGTGTTTACAATCGTCATGGGCGGAGTTTCGCCCTTTCCGAGCGTGCAACAATACAGAGTTGTAACTAATGTACTTCTTGATTTCTCCCATACAATTAAACTGATATGGTTTATTGTCAGCTTCTTCGAAAGCTTTCGGAATGGACCAAATTTTATAGCATTTTCTTTGATGTAGGTAGAGTTGCATTTTTGGAATTAACGATTAACTATTTTGCTAAATATTTGATTTTGTATTTTTTCACTGTTTCAGAGCTTGTAACTCGCCATTAATTCTCAATATTCTAAAACAACTTATGTCATTTCGTAGGATTTTTTCTGCTCTTTCTAAATATGTGCTTCGTTTTTATGTAGCGTTATCGATAGTTTAGCAATGAGGGTTTTGTTTACAAATTTCCGATTTTTCATTCTATTTTCTGTAACTTGAAAATTATTGAGATCCGGCCAGGCATTATATACTGATTTATGCTCCGTGTGATCTCCTCTATTACCCCTATTAATATTGGACCCCTTTAACGGAACACCCTGTATATATATATATATATATATATATATATATATATAACCATTAATTAAACATAACCTACCACCGTCAATTATTATGAATTAAAGCTGTAAGTATAAAAAAAAAATTATTATAATAATTATTATGGAAGAAAAAGAAAAAAGTGGACACCGACAAAAATTGAAAAGCTTATACATTGAATTACGTTATCAAGGGCACAGAATTCAATGATATAAGCAAAATGGTTGTTTTCTGTGGGAAAAATAAGCTAAAGCTAAAAATTATTTTCCCCTGTGCCCAAACAACCATTAAAATCAAGTGAATTGATTAAAAATGAAAGCAGAATAGAAACAAATAATATGAAATGGAAGAATCAATAAAACGTATTTAAATATTTATATGATATAAAATATAAATAATAAACACCATACCGATTAATATTTCAGTATTTTACAAAAATCCACGCGCACATGGCTACCATAATATCATAAAGATTAAGGTGAATAAAACAGTTAAGAAATCACAGTAAATGATACCAAAGGATGCAGTTAATACATTTTGAAATAAAATTTGAAATACCTTGTTAAACACATTTAATCTAATATAAAATAAATAGATAGTAATTACATTATTTAAAATGCACTATTAAATTAATTAATAACTGTTTAACAATATCGTCAAAATTTAGCTAAAAATACCCCCTGGTGTATTAAATTATAACTGAAATGGAGCTAGAAAAATTAAAATTTAGAGCTATCTTAAAGAGACAAATTTGGTGCTGCCATCTAGTATTACTTTTATTAAACAACTGTCGCAAGATAAATATTTGTAAGCATTTGAATGTAAATAACTGTTTAAACAGCAAAACCAAACATATCCTTATATATAGAGAATTATAAACCTAATATAAACCACACAATGTATTTAAAAACTATTGTTAATAAAATTTAAAAGCATACAATATATTCTATTAGCTAACTTATTTAAACTAAACTAAGAATTTAAATAATTCTAGAACTTTGATAATATATAGCATATAGCTGTATGCTATAAAACAAAATAAATTCAGTAATAATTAATATAAATAATTATTAAAAATAATATAAAAATTATTTTTTAATCAATTATATATAAGATATTTATAAAATGAACAGGAAATAAAAAACATGTGGAAGTATATAGAAGGTTAAATGATACTTAAATTCCCATTACTTATATGCACAAATATAGAGTGTGGATTATTTTCAGACATCCATAAAAATCCAAAAAGTATGAATGTGGGACATTCAAAAACATTAAACCGATAATAAATATTAAAAAGAATAGAGGAATAATAATAAAAATAATTAACCAATTTTAATGCATACAGTATAACTATATTTATATTAAACATACTTATATGTATATTATTCACTATAAGAATGGCATACTATTTGTAATTAATATGATATTGTCCTTAGTAAATTAAAATTTAATAACAAATAATTGTAAAATAGATTAATCAATAATTAAGCTAATTATAATATTAATGAAATTCTCCAATTACATATAAAATATCAAATCAACATCCATATAAAATACGTAACAAAAATATAGTAATAATACAAAAGCCCCCATTTTTTTTATAATTAACCATTGCGTATTATCCGGACAACACCACCCTCCTCCGTACTTTAACATCTACCCACCCAACCAACCTATAATAATTTTTTTATATTATTTTACAATTTTTAATTTTTTATAGATATTTTTTTATTTTATAATTTTTTTGTAATTTTGTTTACGCATGTGTTAATTTGTTTTAATAGATCATGTAAGAAAAGTACTAATTGTATATTAATGAATATATGAATTTTTTTGGAAAAGCATGATTTAATGCATCATAAATTAGTTTTTTAATATTATTGTTAATTAGAGGAGAAGAACACAAACATTTTATTATATTCCGAAATACAGAATGATGTAGACAAGATTTAAAATTTGTAAATCATTTTAAAACTGTGAATTTAAATTCTTTACGTTTGTCATATAAATATATATATATATATTTACAGCGTACTATTTATCATATCTTCAAGTAATTTGGGCACAATGTTCGAGATATGATAAGATTCATTTTAGGATAGAAATCTGAAATTCGTGAAAATGAGTACCGAGTTCTGTTATTTATAATTTTTACCTTATGAAACTGGGATGCTTAAAACTTTTTATGTAACTGCAACAAAAAAAGTTTATGTAATTATGCTGCATTACCGGTAAAATTTTAGTAAGCATACAAATTTCTGTAGCTTTACAAACTAAGTTTTGTAGATTGACCTCTTTTTCTTTACAGTGTACAGATAAAATTGTAGTAAACACATAGATTTCTGAATATTTTTACAAAAACAAGTTTTCTAGACTTATATCTTTTTTTTTTTTTTTTTTTTTTTTTTTTTTTTTTCAGTGTACTATTTATCATATCTTAATTTGGGTACAATGTTCCAGATACGATAATGTTCATTTTAGGATAAAAATCTAAAATTCGTCATTTTTTTCATTTCTTGTCAAAATGAGAGATACCGAGTGCTGTTATTTATAATTTTTGCTTTATGAAACTAGGAGGCCTAAAACTTTTTATGTAACTGCAACAAAAAAAGTTCATGTAATTATCCTGGGATACCGATAGAATTTTAGTAAGATTACAGATTTCTGTAGCTTTACGAACCTAGTTTTGTAGTTACACTAGATTAATTTTAACACAATTATTCTAATTGTAAATAAATCATATTAGATGTAAATAATTAGATAATCATTAAGGTTAGCTGGGTGAAAAAGTTCCACCAGATTCGTCCGGGATAGCTCAGATGGTAGACCCTGGCGGCTTCAGCCAGGAGATCCCTGGTTCGAATCCTGGTCCGGACATTTTTCGCCCAGTTGGAAATTTACATCTACTAGTTTTGTAGATTGATCAATTTTTCTTTACAGTGTACAGATAAAAGTTTAGTAAACATACCGGTTTCTGAAGCTTTTACAAAAACAAGTTTTGTAGATTTACATATATATATATACATATATATATATATTTACAATGTACTATTTATCACATCTTCAAGTAATTTGGGCACAATGTTCGAGATATGATAAGATTCATTTAAGGATACAAATCTGAAATTCGTTATTTTTGTCAAAATAAGTGATTCCGAATCTTGTTAATTAGAAGTTTTGCTTTATTTACCGAGAAAAATTTTATAAGGCGAATACTTTAGTTTTGAAAAAGTAGTGTTTTTCACATATTTTTTGTGTTTATTGCATTAAAAAATATTAAAAGAATTATGTGGAAAAGTACGAGTATCAGATTTACTTTATTTCTTTTAAAATATAAATGTGTTACATTGAATCAAACATTTACATACTCTTTAAATAATAGTGAAATGTTCATTTTAAGAAAGCATTTAGTACTTCTATTCTTCAGAAAATATTTAAATTTTGAAAGAAAATTTCGGAATGGGCCTAAAGCAATTATTTGAAAGCAAATACAAGTTAAGTCGTTTTTTAATGTGCTGAATAAATATTTAACACACTCTTTAAATAAGATTAAATTGTTCATTCTAAGAAAGCCTTTACATTTTCAGGTCTTTAAAAATTTATTTAAATTATGAAAAAAATTGGTTCCTGGAATAGTTATTTGAAGGGAAATGAAATATAAGTAGGCCTTCAGTGTGCAAAAAGTAAGAGAATAGAATTTGCTTATTTTTTTTTCCTTTTAAAAGTATTATCTTGCTTTGAATAAATTTTTAAATATTGTTTTAAATAAGTTTAAAGTGTTCACTTTAAGAAGATATTTATTTTTCAATTCCTTAAATATGTATTTAATCTTTTTAAATAGAATGCAATACTTTTTTAGAACAGTTATTTGGCAAATATAAATTAAGTGTTTTTTTTAATCTTAAACAGCAACGTACGTCTGTGAGATGTTTTCGGCTGCATATCTGCCCTTAATATTTTCTCTCTCTAACATTCCAAACTTATTTTTATTCTGTTATATTAAAAAATTGGTCCTGTTAATAAATTACTATTAAAGATTAAATGTTTAAGTTCACTATTTGTTAAATTACACAAGCCTGCGATGAAAAAATTGCCGGTAAAGTAAGTGGTATTTTTTATAGTTTTTTGGATGCTGATTACTAGAAAAATAATGAAAAAATTCCATCACATACAGTTTCATCACAAATCGCAATCTACTTTTTTATGAATTTAGTATATTTCGGACCAAAAATTATTATTTATATGAGTTTGATAAATAAATTTATGGACTTAAAATAGTAAATGAGATGCATTAAACTAATAAAAAAGAAAGAAGAAACTATTTCAATACAGAATATTTCTCTTAATTGGTTAAACTGCCTATATAATACAACATTCAAGACAGAGGAAACCAGTTGAAATCGGATCTCTCCTGCTTGCAGGTGTTTGCTCGCCACCCTTTCTTCACATCCATTTTCACTGACATAATTTCTATTCCTGAATCAGTGTCTTTCTTTACTCTGTGTTGTACAGATGTGTTTTTATTCCCACCTGTGAGTTATAAGTTATAGTAGTAATTTTTACTTCTAGTTTTTACTGCATTAGAGAACATGGCTTTCAGAGGATGTGCTAATTCACCTAATTATTTCTGCTATATTTGTGGTAACTATACTGTGAAAAAACAACAAAAAAGCATTTCTGATTATGTAAAAAAAAAAGTGTATTTCGCTTTTTTTGGCATGAAACTGGGCGATTAACCCTCCGTCTACCAGACGGGTCCATTGGACCCGACAGGTACATACAAAATATTCATTCAAACCAGAAATTTCTTTAAAATAAACTAAGTATATAAACCAGACAAAAATAAGGTAAATAAATAAGTTAAATAGTTTTAAATAAAAATTCTGGTGTAGAACGTTTTATTAAAACTTGAATAAAATTCCCGGTAGATCTAGGGTTAAGACAAGCCTTGGGCTCCACACAAAGTTTGCCGTATTTGTGTAGAAGAATTAAGACAATGATTTCAAAATAAAAAAGTAATATTTTTGGTTTGGTATACCAATGGTTTGGAGAGAACCGAAAATCACAGTGATGATCGCCATTTTTGTATTTGTAATGTGAAAGGTTTCAATTTAAAGAACAGAAAGGAAATATTTTTTCCTGACATTCCGTCTGCGGTACGTCCTGTCCCTCATGGACCTAGTAAAGAAAAAAGTCTTATTGATTCAAGAAAGTGTTACTTCCACCGCTTCATATAAAATTAGGTTTTATGAAACAATTTGTTAAGGCTTTACCAAAAGAAGTTGAATATTTGAAATACCTGTGTGAGCAGTTCCCGGGTTTATCCGAAGCAAAACTGAAGGAAGGTACATTTGTAGGACCAGAGACCAGACATCAGTAAAATGATGAAAAATGGAAATTTTGCAAATAAATTGAAAACAAACAAACAAAAAAAAAACCCCTGTAAATCTTTCAAACTAGCTTTCTTGGCAACAAAAAGGAAAGAAACTTCAAATCTATTGTACAACAGATGGTAAAAAATGTCAAGATTTTAGGGTGTAATATGAGCTTAAAAGTTCATTTTTTCGATTCACACCTAGACCGTTTCCCTGAAAATTTAGGTGCAATTAATGAGTAACAAGGTGAAAGATTTCACCAGGATATAAAGAAAATGGAGAGGCGATATCAAGGCAAAAGTAATGTCAGCATGATAGCCGACTACTGCTGGATGCTACAAAGGGACAACCTCTGCAAGTTCACAATAGAAAAAGTAGCATGAAAACTTTTGATGTAAAGAAAAACATTACTCTAAGGGCTTATAATCTTCTACATATACTTAACTATTACTTAAACTCAGATATAAATGTAATTTATATGGATTTATAAATAAAAGAAATTTAAATGAAATGTCAAAATTTCGTGATTTCAGCTTTTTCTTTAAAAATATGCAATCATTTTGCGAAAAATCCTTACGTGATAGAAAAAAATGGATTTCATTTTCGGAATCAGCACAAAAAAGAATCAAAATTAGTTATCAAAACTAATGCAATTTTCAAAAAGTATTTTTTTGCAGGTCTGTGCTATTAAGTGTTCCGTTTGTGCAAGGGATTTTCACGTTTTCGGTTAAGTGTTAATGAGGAAAAATAATAGATTACCTTTTTTTTATGTTTTTCTTTTTTATTGCAATATACAGCCTCTTTGATCTTTTTTGTTTGTTTGTTTGTTTGTTTTCAGAAATTCCAAATAGTAATTTTTACTCGATTTAAGGACAGACTTTTCTTGATTAAATAAACTAAAAAATTAATCTTTCGCAATTTCCGGCATGAATTTCGACCTTGTTACAAAAGGTCAACCTTGTTACAAAATAAATATGTATCATAATTCATTCCCACTGCTGCCAACTTTTACGCTTTTTTTACCGCTAAAATTTAATAAAGTTTCCCTTATCTAATTGATGACTTCTTCATTTAAATAAGGCAAAAAAGTCTATTATATTTTTATGTCAACAAAAACCATAAAATTTGGCAAACACGCATTGCATAAAAATTAAACTTATCATTTAAGATAAGATTAAAGCTTTCATTTAAAGAAAGTATTTAGTTTTTCCGTTACTTGAGGGCACAAAAGAAATTATTTTATTTAGAGAAAAAATGTATTTATTTATTTTTTTTTAATTTAACTTTTAATACTAGCCAAGCTCTCACTATATGCATTATGGTACATATTTATTACACAAGAAATTAAAAACATATATATTTTTGGAGAAAAATAAAGAATTTTTTTAATATTTTAAGCGTTATGAAGAACTTTAAAAATGCTCATGCACATTCCATATCAAATAAAATCCTCAATATGTTTTACGATAGTTTGTTTTATATATACAAATAAAACTGTGCTTCGTTTCTTGAAACTAAATATAATTGGAAAAGTTAAAGGTAGATAATTGCAGAAATATGATGCTGAAAATTTCCTAAAATTTAGAATTTTTTTTTCCTTACCTTTATATTCAAATATATAAAATTCGATTGCAGTTTTATTTGTATATTTAAAACAAACTTTCATAATAATATTGGGGATTTTAATTAATATGGAATGCGCATGAGGCATTGTGAAAAGTTCTTCATAACGCTTAAAACAGTCAAGAAAATTCCTTATTTTTCTCCCACCCACAATTTCTTTTTAATTTATTGTGTGATAAATGTATGCCGTAATGCATTTTTTAAATTAAAAAAAAATAAATAAACGGTCAAGTGCGAGCATTACTCGCGCACAGAGGGCTCCGTAGAATAAATATATGAATTTGTAATTGTATTATAAAAAAAAAAAAAACAAGTTGCTAAAAAAATACTAAGATTTTGTAAAAAACTATAGAACGTAGGGTTGGGTATAACTGTATATATTAGAAAAGTGTAAATCGGTATACCATGAAAGTTCAAAGAGATATGGAACCTAAATAATATCAAATATAGCTATTCGTATAACTCTTTTTTTAATATTATCCTAATATATTTATGATGAACTTAATTCGGTACTGACAATAAAAGCAGCGCACAGTTAAACTTCATTTGGCATTTCATGAAACTAAATTCAGCGTAGTAATAACCTTTATTTCTACAGTATAGCTAAAACAAAACCTTTGTTCAAAGTTTATACTTGGCATTGTGCTAAGCGCGCTTCGAATTGAGGTCTCAAAGTTGCAACGTCGCCTTGGTCAGTGCCGCGTTTTTCCAGATAGGTGCTTAATTAACTTTTAAAGTCTCTCGAGGCGTATTGAGAGATACAATCAATGCAAACTATCGCGAATCCCACAGTATTTATGAGATTCATTCTAATTAAATCTTTCGAAGGCGATGCTCTTAAAAAATGGACACATAATTTTAATTCCAAAACAGACAAACGGCACCAAGAATATTTAATTAAAATTTTCCTTTTATCATGTATGTGAAAATGAGCAAGTTCGCATTTTCTAATAAATTCGTTTAGAAATTCTGGTGTCAGTTCATTATTTCATAAGTTTATAAATAGAATCACTCCGCGCCGGAAAGGGTTAAGTGGTCGCAGCACTCTTACAGCTTCAAAATTTAAGAAATTTTAATTTTTTTAGATGTGAAACTCCTATCTTTTCTGACTATTTTGATATAATTGTTTCCTTGAAATTCCCATTAGAACAGATGTTTTGGCTTTTAGAATTACACCCGCTCACTAGCTGAAGCGGCGTTTCCGAAATTTTAAAGTCATTATTTTTCAAATGGCGTTTTTTGGGCATAAGGCGCAGGATACCTCAAAAACTTCTGAATATTTTTTCATGAAATTTTCAAAGCATATATTTCATGTTAGTCTGTATAAACTGAACCTAAAATCTCCTTTTTATTGTTCAAAAAAATATTTTTTTAGGTGATTTTACAGTTGAAATTCTCAAAATTGTGTATTAGCTAAATGCAACATAGTATTAAAAATATAAAAATGCTTTAAGTACAGATTTATTTAAGTTCAGGGAAATTATTAGAATCTGAAATATAAGTAAGCACCAAAATTTTCATTCTAGTTGCAATATTTATTTTGTAATCCTGCGCGTAAACTGTTCCGCCAATTTTTTGTTCGACAAATGTCTAACAGCTTCGAGCCCCCTATAAATACTAATTCTGTATCTTGCAATTTTTTATCCCAATTAAAATTGTGTTTTAAAATCATATACATTTTAAGACATTAAATGTTGAAAATGGTCTTTTTTTCATTTTTTCCACTTCTTAGAGTCCCGAGACCCCTTAAATTAGTATGTTTTTAACAATTCAACGTTTATTGCTTTTATACTGTTACTGGACATTACATTACACATACATATCATTTAAAGTTGACAACTAGGCATACAGTACGCCTCCCCTGTCCTTGTGTATGTCCAAATTGACCGTACTTATAAGGGTTAATATCTCGGCTAATAACCGATCATTTTTTTCGAAAATCATTATCAACAATGCTTTTATTCTTCTGCAACGATTGGTATATTGAGCGATGCGCAACAATTTTTCTGAATGCTCGTAAATCGAAATTTGTGTATAACAGAAAAATGCTATTTACTCAAAAACTATGTGACCTAGGGCAATCGCTATAATTTTCTGGCAAGTTTTACATTAACGTCTACTACCTCTATTTTTTTATAATTTTAGTTTCAGTAGATTCGGAATTAGACGGGGGGTGGGGACATATTTTGCGCTACATTTTCAACAATATCTTTGAAAATATATTACCTAAAATTTAAAGGAATGTATTTTTGAGTTCAGCGTTACAAAAGCTTTCACAGGATACCCCACATGAAATGCAAAGAAAAGATTTTTTTTCAAGTAGCATAATTAGCCCCTCTACTTTTTTACTAAATATATTTATGAATGTTTATTAATCTGAAAATATGTTGGTCAATGGTCTTTATTACTTCCCCGAATTTGAACTTTTCCACATTCCATAGTTTACGAGTAAAATGGCTGTGATAGACAGACAGACAGACACAGGAGTGATCTTATAATGGTTCCGTTTTAAATTTTTAAGTACGGAACCCTAAAAATGCGTTTTGAAGATTCCCTTGTCCAATTAAAAAAACTATTCCAATTAGGAAAGAAAGATTTGGGAACGTTTCTAAAGTAGTTATTTAAATACAAATATATGTTAAGTAGGTTTTTAATGTCTTAAGGCATAAGTATCGAATTCATGTTTTAAAAGTTATTTTTCTTTTTTTTCAAAGAAAAATTTATCTAATATCTTATATTGAAAACAAAGTTTAACCTATTGATTTAAATAAATCAAGATGTTAATATGAGTTCTGTATTATATTTTAAGTGCATTATAAATGTATTTAAAGAGAAACTAGAAAGCATGCTAGAGCAGTTATGTCAATGCATATACAAGTCACAAAAGTTTTTAGTGTAGAAAAGGATGAGTATCCAATTTACTTTTTCAAAAATCCTCTGTTAAAACACACGCATTATCCTACATTGAACAACAATTTTAACATATTATTTTAAAATAAGATTAAAGCATTCATTTGAAGAGGTATTTAGTTTTTAAGTGCTTTAAAACCGTATTTAAATTATGAAAGAGTAACTGCGAAGGGCCCTAGATAAGTTATTTAAATACAAATAAAGTTTTAAAAGGTTTAATATACAAAAATAAGAGAACCGAATTGTCTTCTTTACTTTAATTAATTTATATATTTTTGAATACCCGTATAACTAACATTAATTAAAATGTAATATACCATAGCAAATTAATTTAAATTGTTCATTTTAGTGAAATATTTAATTTTTCATTTCTTTAAAAATACATTTAAATCTTTAATGCAAGATTTTTTATTTTGTTCGGCAACATTATATTTTTATTTTTTCGGAAACATTATGTTTGACACTATTTTTGTTCATTATCCACTAGAAAAACAGCGAAAAAAAAATCTACACTGTAAAAAAAAGGACTAGAAAACGGAAATCCTACTGGCAATCTAGACGCCAGTACTATTTCCGTTTTTTTTACGGAATTTGTACCCATAAATTACAGAAAAATGTCCGTTTTTAATCAGAAAAACGGAATTTTTTCTGTAATTTATGGGTAAAAATTCCCGTAAAAGACGGAAATAGTACTGGCGTCTAGATTGACAGTAGTATTTCCGTTTTCTAGTCCGTTTTTTTTTTTTACAGTGTATGTTTCTGTTGGACATAATATCATAATGTCACTCCTAAATTACATAACAGAAATTGCTCAAAAAATGATAGTTTTAAATTATATATACTGACTTTAAAGTGTTTACTCTGCACAATAACAACTATTCTACGATATAATAATTTTAATTGCATTTAATAGTTTTCAGAATTAATAATTACTATCTCATAAAGAAAGAAGAAACGCCAGTCGAGCACGGTGAAAGAAGTATCAACAAAAGATGTGATAACAAATCAGAAAAAAACAGACTTCACGACTTTAAATGCAACTTACCACACGTAAGTAACTCGTAATAGTTCACCAATAGACCAATAGGAAGCGCCAAATGGGGAAAAAACATCATCTAACTCATGAGTTACACTATGCATTTAAAACACATTATGTCTCGAATTATAAACCAGAAATTTGCTCTTCTTCAATAATTATCTTCATTAATACCGGGAGATACCCAAAACAACTTATATAATAACAATTTAATTTTTAAATAGTTTTTTAATAAAACTGTTTTAATAAATCGGTAATTAGAGTTTTTTTATGTAAAATATTTACAAGAATAATTAGATTAATTAACAAAAAATACTGTTATGGAAACCTCACAATTCAACAAGAGCTATGCAAATAAATGTATTGTGTTTCTATCTGTAACTGAGGAGTGTTTTGTAGTTGCAAATTTTTCGTAAAATATTTTTTAATAGGAGAAAAGCTTAACCCTTAAATGTACGATTTTTTATTTTGTTTCGAAAAAACTATATATGATTCTCTGAAAGGTTTATGACACAGGAAAAATAATGAAAAAAATCAGAGAGATATTTTTCATATAATACGTCAATCTTTTCTTCTGCTGCACGTCTGCAATACAAGTAAAAACTACTGTCATGTGGCTGTTTTACGTTAAAATAATACAAATTAGTAAATGCTTTAATAAGTATGCCTCCAAATACCTTATTTTATATAATTATTTATTTTATAAAACTTAGCCTTTAACCCTTTAATTCCCATAATAGAATACGTTCTAGAAATTAAGTAAATTTTGTCTTATTTAATCGGAGCATTCTACCGATTAAATTAGACAACAATTTTTGTTTTGAAAAACCGGTGACAGAAGTATGAAATTTCTTAAAAAACGCAATTTTTGAAGCTATTTTGATAAAACAATTACGCAGCGAGAGGGTTAACCCTTTAATTCCCATAATAGAATACGTTATAGAAATTACGTTGTTCAAAGAATCTGACTTTACACCAGAAAGTTTCAATGGTTAATTTCACTTTATTTAAATACGGAATGTCTGTTTTTTAATAAAAGCAAATATTGCTATTTTAATTTTCTGGTGTGAATTAGGTATATGCTAATAAAAATATCTATTAAACTCAAAACAGTGTTGTTTGCATATACGCAAAACTGTGCACTAAAGGGTTAATCCACGTAAATGGTTGTGAAAAAAGCGATATTTAAAAATATTCAGCTTCGACTGTTTAGCTGATCTTACTGAGTGATCGAGCAAAGTATTTGTTATGGAAAGTACCCTATACTTTCATTAGTAGACGAAATAAATAAATTTTATATTGCATTTTCTTTAATGGGACTTAAAAGTACCGGTGGGGCATAAAAGGTTAACCCTTTCAGGGGCAAGGTACTTCTACTCGCAAAATGCTGAAATGCGTGACTGACACCAGAATTTAGAAACAAATTAATTTTAAATTAAGCAAAAGCTTTTGTTTACGTACTTAATAAATGGACATTTTTCATTCGAATATTCTGGTGCCAATGTGGCATTTAGAGATTAAAATTAGGTGGTCCAAAAATGAACCACCGCCTTTGAAGGGGTTAAGGGTTAAATTATGAAAGTATAATAAGAAGGTGAACACAGTTGTACGAGAAATTTTTCACAGTTTCTTTACCTAATTTAACTGTAGAAAATTTTTTTAACTTCTATGAATAAACGAGGCGATCAGGAATTCTGTGTTTTAAAAATTAATGGTAGTTTTCTTATCATTAACAGCGGTGCCATACCCCTTGCAAAATGCAAGGAGTGAACGCATTTTGTAATCGGAAAAGTTTAAGAGTGGTTATTTGTAAGTAAATTCAAGTTAAATAGGTTTTTAATGTAAAAAGTAAGAGTATCGAATATACTTTTTTAAATGTTTTTTTTTCTTTTATTTTAAAAAATACATGTTTAATTCCCTATTAAATACAAAGTTCAGCATATTATTTCAAAAAGATGAACGATTATTTTTCCTATTTTTTAGAAAATATTTGGTTTTTCAGCGCTTTAAATATTATTTACATTATGAAAGAAGAATTGGGAACAGTTATACGGAGTGATTCTAAGTTCATGGTACAAATTTTAAAGTTGGTACAGGACACAGTAGCAATCTTTTATTCTATAGGAATGTATGGGCGCAATGGACGAGTTGAGGTACAAACACCAGGGGGCCAATTTGGCCTTTTTTTAATTTCAAAATTTCTCATTTGTACCACATAATTCCTATACTATTCTTTTCTTTATTCAAGACAGACATTTCCTGATTACATAAAGAAAAATTTCTTCTTTGAAAATTTCCGGTATGAAATCGAAATTTGTGAATAATTAAATAAAAACCCCACAAAACTAGAAAATCTGTCAAACACACGAAATACATAAGAAGAAACAGAAATTGCCAGTTTTGCGTTTTTTTTTTTTTATTTCAAAAATTTTGATTTCATACGGAAATTTTCAAAGAAGAATTTTTTTCTGTATAAAATCATAAAATGTCTCTCTTAAATAAAGAAAAGAATAGTATAGGAATTTTCTCTTATGAATGAGATTTTTTTTTATTTAGAAAAAGGGCCCAATTGGCCCCTGGTGTTTGTACCTCAACGCGTTACTTGCGTCCATACATACCTATACAATAAATGATTGTTACGATGTCCTGTAGCAACCCTGAAACTTTGTACCATGAATTTAGAATCACTCTGTAGAGAAATTATTTGGCTGTAAATAGAAGTTTTTAATGGTGAAACATAACAGTATCAAATTTACATTTCAATTGTTATTATTTTTCTTTAGAAACACGCGTATTATTGCTCATGTAGTAAACGTTTAACAAATTAATTTAAATAAGATATTAACCCATTAATTTTAGCAATGTATTTAGTTTTAAAATGTTTTAAAAACACATTTAGTTACAAGTATATTTATTAAATAGATAAATTTTATTATTCGTAGGAGTAAAGGAAAGCATAGAATTAATGTAGCAAATGCTTTTTGCCAAATTTAATGTCTATTTTAATACTAATGTTTCAGTTTCTTTTCCCATTAAATAGAATCTGTACAAAAATAAAAATATTTACTAGTGTGACGTCATATATGACAGTATATCAACATTCTGCGTATATTTTCTAAATTTTTAGTCACTCACGGAACTGACTTTTGTTTACCACATTTATTGCAAAATAATGGCGTAGCCAGAGGAGCGTCCAGATGCACTTCGCACCCCGAAGTTTTCTACGCCTTGTCAGGGATACTTCAGTTATTAATCAAGGTGAAAAAAAATTACAATTTTAGTGGTGTGAAGTAAGAAAACAGTTAGGCATCTTCCTGTAGTTTAACCCCGTCCGCTACGTGGCGTGCGACCTTGATTGATGTGACCTTGCCTCTATTGTTGCGGTTACCTCTCCCATTTAAGATAGGACGTTTACTTATACCGCTTTGTAAAAACCAAATCCCTATAAAATAAATTAAATCTTAAAAATAACTACACAACCACCTACATAAATATTAAATGATGTGACAGATAAACTATAGGTCAAACAAATTTTTGTGGTTAAAATTATTTTTTGTTTTTCCCCATCAAAATGTAACTTTTTAAAAATAAAATAACCTCTATATAGTTATGGGTGAGCAATTAATTACAGTATGATACACGACATATAAATATGTTCAAATACAAGCCTGTGTACATGTTTTGCATTCGTTGCACTTATGCGCAATTTATCATAAAATTTTCAAAAAGAGGCTTTTTAATTTCTTTATATACATTGCTGTATCAACTAAAATCAAGCATTTTGATATCACGATAAACAGTTCAATAATTACATTTAATAATAATTACCTTAATAAAACCATTTCCTTGCTTAAATTCCAATTAAACATTTTGCTCTTTAGTTAAAGCCTCGCAAAGTGTTAATAGGTAATAAATCTGGATAAACAAAATTCACGTATTTTAAGAGCGTCCTTAACAAAAGCCCATATATCTCTGATTTAACCAAATTACAGGAACACGCAACCATGGAACCGCGAACATAATGCACATTGTTATGGCTTGCCTGAGAAAGAGGTTAATTACTGTCACGCAAAATGCATTTACTTTAATATTTATGTATAAGTTTATTAGCAGACATACCATGGATTCACAGCTGAGTATTGAAATCTTTAGAATTTTCTGCAGCCACTAACCATTTTAGTTCTGAATAGGTGTATTATTTCATATTTTAAAATATTTAACGTAAAAGAAAGCACTATTTCCATAGCATCGGCAAGAGTGCTTTATCATTTGAATTTTCCGTAATGAAGATAAATTATTCAAATGCAAAGCCAACCCAAATAATCATTTATAATTATGTGCACAGTGTTGTAAATGGTAGTAGCTGTATGAGATAAGTTTCATATATACATTAAGCATAAAGTAAATTGTAAATTTATTACGTTGAATTTTACTTTTACTGAATTTCACGTTATATTTCATATTAACAATATACGTGTTTACGAAAACACGAAATTTGTTAATATAAATAAGCAGAAATAAACTAGCTGTTAGGTTAATAGTTTTTAATATTTACTTTTCTCCCCATTTTTTAAAAGTTTTCTACTAAATTAATTTAAGACAAAAGTAAATAAGTTTCACAATTATTTGATATGATATTTTAATGACACAGTTGTGTCTCATTTGAACATTATTACGGTGTATATTGAGAGAAAATTTGATAGGGGATCCATCTATAAATTCTTCTCTCGCTATTTACAAAATACTATAACTACAGGATGATTAAATAATGTCAGAAGAAATAATATTTAGAGATTTTCAAAAGCATTGAAATTAGCGTGGCGCGTTTTGTACAAAAATATACCGAACTACATTGAATTTTTCTATAAAGAAAGCACATTATTACGAGAACAGTTACGTTTGTCACTGACAGTTAGCACTGTAGTGAAACTAAAGCGCTTCCGGTCGCAATTAAAGCAATTAAGATATCATATTTTAATAACATATAATCGCTAGAGATATATGATCTCTAATTTTTCTCTCAATATACACCGTAATAATGTTAAAATCGGACACAGCTGCGTCATTAAAATATGATACGTAAACTCGTCATCTGATCAAGGTTCTACATTACGAGATCGACAAGTAGCAATGTGCAGGTGCTAATCAACACGATATAAATTTTAACAGGCAAAACAAAGCTCACAGCTGAATAGTAGGCACTGCAGATATGACGGCGATTTAGGTGATCGTCAGGTTTAATGCCACTATGCTGCGAATAGGTGGTCACCCTCCCCGAAACCAGGGATCAAAACCGCTTAGCTGGGCTACCGGTAGAAAAGGGCCTGGTCATCGGTTAAAAAGAAATAAAGTCATTAAGGGTATTATCAAATCCAAAAGGGCAATTTTCTGACATAAGTTTTAATTTATTTTTGTTCGAAAATGCATGAAACTAGCTGGTGTCGTTGTCCAAAAATTATGTCATCGAGCTGTGTTTCCTTTTTTTTTTTAACGCAGTATATCTTTTAGAAAATTGTGTCAAAATGGACGTTTTGAATCGAATTTCCGCGCGAAAGTAGAATATCCACTCAAGAGCAAGCGGAAAACGTGTCTGTCACGTGATCAAAAACGCTTCTAACTCAATAGGTAATTGATTGATCAAAAAATAGAAAAAAACAGTTATATTCCAAATCGCTTCCTGGCCAGGCTTTCCAATTTTATGACTTTCCGTTAAAAAAAGAATTTGTAAATGTGTCAAAACTTTTTGCGATTGTTGAGTAAGAAGAGTTAAGAATAGCCTTAACAGAATAAAGGTTTTGTAGTCGACCTGAAAAATGTGCACTTCAAGCCGAAATCCGAAATGTAAGTAAATTAATCCTTATTTTAATCCTATTCTGAAAAATATTCCAATATTAATATCTCTAAAATCAATTTTATTTATTTTGTAGAAAATGAATATTTATGCATTCATTGAAATTTGAATATATAGTTTATTTTTCTGAAACTATATCGTGGATCAGTATTGCCAATTTTTTTTTATTATTATTATTCAGATTGGTAGCAATTAAGCAATCTGAATTAGAGTAGTAGTCCAACTAAGAACTCTATGAAACAAATAGCCTCAACTCTACACTGTAAAAAAATTCTGTAATTTTTATAGAAAAAAAGTGTATTTTTACAGAAAAATCTGTTTTAAAGTAAAACAGTTTTTTTCTGATTAAAAGTTGGATTTTGTAATTTTCAGAGAAAAAATCTACATTTTTTACAGAAAAAAACTTTTGGTGAAAAATTACAGATATTTTCTATAAATTAAATGGTTTTTCCATTGGTGACAAAATTGACAGGTTTTTTTTTTTTTTTTTTTTTTCAGTCAATTTGACAGATTTTGTTTTACAGTGTACCTTATCTGACTTTGCAGTTTGGTTCGATATTTCACCTGCAGAATGAGATCTTTACAAAAAGTAAAAAATAGTTATGGCAATAGGAGCATACATGCAAAATTTAAGTTTGGACATACATAAAAAACAAACAAATATAAAAAACAATTACTAAACCTCCTTTGTTTGAAATTAACAGACGTATTAAAAAAACATTTTTAAACGACCTTAACTTTGCGCAGTGTTTAAAGCAAAGGTTTCTTAAGCCACATTTCCCTTCTTCAGTGAAAAAATTCAACGGACTACACTAATTATAATAATAAAAGCATTTTCTTAAATAGTTCTGAAATCTGGTTTTAAAAGGGAAGCAATTTCGTATTATTTTTAATCCTCATTGTTTTCATATTCAAATGAAATTATTTTGCATGCCCTTCCACTGGGACGTACAGTCGTGGAAAAAAGTAAACACCCCCTGCTATTTGGATCGTTCTTAATGTCGTGTCCGTATGGGAAAATCGTTTCGTACCGAAAAATTCTGACCGGTAATTATTTGACATTAGATATAGGAATCAATGCCTAATAATTAAATTGTAGAATTTTCTGTACACATGGAGTTTCCCAAACGGACATGACTTTCTGAACGACCCAATAGCGCAGTAACAAATTATTTTAGAAAAAAATTACTAGTACCAAGCGACTGGAAATAAAGTCTACTTTTAAATGATGTATATAGAATTTGCTTAAGGGACCATCTACATATCAAAATAAACCCAAAGTTTGTTTTTTCAATAGCAATACCCAACTTTGATACCATATATAAATTCTACATCTTTCAATTAGCAAAAAAACAAACTTTCACGAAATTCGTACGATTAGTTTCAGAGAAATGGAATGATTTAAAATGAATTTATTTTAGGGGCTATATCCAAATTCCAATTCGTTACTCGATTTTTGAAATGATGTAGAATGACTATGTCACTTCTATTAATGCATAATTTCTTTGAAATTGAGGCTGCGCGCAAAGCAGAACATAATAAACATAAATCTATCAAAAAAAATAGTATGTCGCAATTTATATATATATTTTTAAGATTAATTTCACAATTCATAATTCATATTAACTTTTCTTTAAATTACGAATTCAATGTATTTATGTTTCGGTTTTTTAGTGTTACATCCACACAAAAAAATTATCACATTAGGATTATAATTTCAGGAGCTATTAAAAAAAATATGAAAATGTAATGTAACATTAGAAGATCTAAATTTCTAATGTTTATAATTCAAAAACTTATCATCAAAATGTTTTGCAATTTCATTTCTAGGTAGGGTAAGGTGTTCTATTATCGTCCCCCAGTCACTTTTACGCCCTTGGAAGTTGTAATTTTCAGTGAAAATCTACCAAATTTCGATTTTACATAGACTAACTACCCACGCACATAGAAACGTAGGTAAATATCGTGCAAAAAATTTTAACAATGCGAAAAATTGTTTTTCAAAAGTATCTAAAAAATGCAAAAGAAAAAAATGGTCCCAATTTCGTCCCCCCAAAAAATCCAATACGCCGAGGCATAACTTATAACTAAATCAATATTTATTTCTAAATGAGTAAGTAATTTAATTTACATTAAAGTAAGGCACAAAGAAATGCACTAATTATCATTTGAAGAATAACATAACGAAACATGCATAGTTTCCAATCTCCCGATTTTTTTCATACGAATATTTTTATGCAGAAATACTTGCTTTATACAATCGCAGTTTTAACGAAATTAAATATAGAAAATATTTTTGTAATATTTTACTGGTATCCAAAAAAAAAAAAAAAAAAAAAAAAAAAAGCGGGAGATTGGCAACTATGCATTAGCCATCCAAACATGAAGAAAAAATTAAGAAAAATGTCATGGTTAAGCATTCCTAATTTAAGAAATACGACGAAAGAAATTTAAGACGAAAATAAGAACTGCAAGGGGGACGAAATTGGGATCACGCTACTTCCCAATATTACGGATCTTCAGTTCCCGTAAGATGAACTGAGCATCCTAATACTCACTATATGGTACTGTCAGCATCTTACCAACGTAAAATACATGCAATGAATAAGAAATAAATACCTACAGTACAGTAAATAACGTCCTACAAACGACGTAATAAGAACTCATGTCTTCTAAAAATATGAAATTCGCCATCTTTAATTTATTCATGCGTCTTGGCGAACGAAACTTCCAACACTGACCCATTTTACCTTCCGACCCCTGTGCCTTGCGTCATAAGTGGCGCCACTTTTGCAGAAGCGGAGAAGTTAGGGGGTACGAAATATGGTCACTTTACCCTATAGTTTGAAGCGAAAATTTAAAATTGCTTGCCATAATTGGGTGATGCCATTGAAAAAAAAAAAACAAAGTTTGTTCTGGTTTTGATTTGTAGATGGTCCCCTAAGCAAATTTTATATACATGATTTAAAATTAGATTTATTTCCAATCGTTTGGTACCAGTAACTTTCTTCTATTATAATTAGTTGCAGAGTTAGTGGGGAGTGTTTAACCTTTTTCCCGCTACTGTACATGTCCCGACCCGTAGTCTAAGTTTTCAGATAGATATACAGAAAGATAAATATATAAAGGTGTTGTTGTTTATTGTATAAATGTGTAAAAAGAAAATCTGAAAAACTTAATAATTTGGGTGTTTGTATTACGCAAATAAATCATCGTTTCTACATCCTCATAAGAATTCTGAAATGAACTTGCCACTAGCTAATTATTGTTTTCTACGTTTTATAAGAAATTTGCAAAGCTTCTATTAAAATAGATATTTAATAAAATAAAGCATACTTCCATACTCATGACTTCATCAAATTTCGTAATTGAAACTGATTTTTAAAAACTAGATCGTTATTAATTTTTCTATATTGATTCAAAACTTATCTACATAAAACTTTAATTCTTGTGTTCGTCTTATGCATTGACAATACTAATTTTATGATGTCATAAGAACTCTGAAACTAACCAATCACCACGTAATTATCCTTTCTAATTTTTTTTTTTTAGAAATACCTGAAGTTTCAATAGAAATACATATTTAATCCATGGAACTATTAATAAAGAGGAACTGACATATCTTTATAATAGTGAAGCTTCAACTGTAACCGCTTCGCAGAGGTTCATTACCGCCGATGCAAACTACCACCAGTAAATTTAAATAGAATTTTTCTCCTTATTTAAACGCCTTATTAATGCAAAATTTCAGTAATAAATAATGGCGAAATCATATATTCATTTTTCATGGTGGAAGTTTACTTCGGTGGTTGCCAGGTCCTGTGTTTCCGCCATATTGTAACAACCTAGTCAACCTCCTGTCTGTGTTAGTGAGAAATATTATAATACCTGGCCAAACTGCCACCAGTAAAAACAAACAGAACATTTTACCTTATTTTGCGAGAGATATTCTATATAAATAAGACGCTTAAATAAAACGAAATTTTCTAATAAAATTTATTGGTGGAAGTATGCTATGGCGTTTAATCAGAAACAGTTGATTCCATTAAAAAAAAAGCTGCCATCTGGTGACAATCTCCTCAGTAACTTCACTCGCAACTGATAGACAATATACTATATGCAGGGTTGAGAGCGCTCCGACCCAAATGGCTGATTTTAACCACTAATTTTTAATAGTATTCTTTGCTTTATTAAATCTCAGACGTTCTGTCATTGTATACGGCAAGAAATACCGATAAAATTTAATGGTAGCAAACGGTCATTTGGGTCGGAACGCTCTCATCCCTATATATGTCTCATCCTCTGTATTCATAACTCCATTATTTAATCCAATAAAGCATATCTTCATACTCATGACATCAGCGTTGCCAGTGGGCTACTTTTTTAAAATTCAGATTTCTCGATTGGCACCACTTTTTTAAAATAGAAATATTCGCCTTATTTAATGACATATTAATTAATTCGCAAACAATGGGAATTTTACTATTTCAGAAAAGTGGTACAAATCAAGAAATCTGAATTTAAAAAAGAGTAGCTCACATGTAGGCAGCACTGCATGACATGACAAATTTTAGCATATAAAATCATTTTTATAAACGGGGTAGGTATTACTTTTTCTAGTTCCCATCAGAATTTGTGTCCATAAATCTTTACTAGCATTCCTGGAGCGCCAGGCGATTAATTACGAGAAACAACGCTCTCATTTTCCTGCTCACAATTATTTAAAATTTGTATAGCATTAAAAGCTGCGAAAGCGGTTCTGCTTCTCTAGATTGCAGTATTTAATTGTGCTATCAGTGAATTCCGCTGGTGACAACCTCCTCAGTTACTTCGCTCGCAACTGATGGACAATATACTATATGACTCCTCCTGTTTATTCATAACTCCATTATTTAATCCAAAAAAGCATATCTTCATACTCATGACATGACAAATTTTAGCATATAAAATCATTTTATAAAAGAGGAAGGTATTACTTTTTCTAGTTCCCACCAGAGTTTGTGCTCATAAATCTTTACTAGCATTCCTGGAGCGCTAGGAGATTAATTACAAGAAACAACGGTCTCATTTTCCTGCTCTCAATTATTTAAAATTTGTATAGCATTAAAAGCTGCGAAAGCGGTTGTGCTGCTCTAGATTGCAGTATTTAATTGTGCTATCAATGAATTCCGCTGCTCCCTTTCTGTCACGTGTCCCAGTCTCTAGTGTCGTTAATTTCTTGGTTCAGTGAGAGGGGAATTTGAGATTTTAATTACAAGTTCATGAGAGATGGCAGTTGCTGAATGTAGTGAGGAATATGATGCTCAACAACTTTTTAAATAATTAGCGCTTAATAGTTAAAAAAATAATAATTCCTTGTGAACGAACATATGACGGAGCCTGTTTGTAATTTCGAAAGAGGAAAAAAAGGCATACATTATGAAGTTTTAAAAATCGCAGAGTTCAAGCTGTTCAAGTGAGTACATTAATATATACTTGAGTGCAATGTAAGATTTATTTGGCCTCGAGTAAAATTCTTATATAAATCTTCAAACATTATATTTAATTAAATGAGAAAAAGTTTTACAGCATGAAAGAGAATTTTTGTATATTTCAAAATCAGGAATTATTTTCCAATAAGCTTATGTATGCAATAGCAAAATTAAAACTATATGTAAATGTTTGGAAATTTAAAAAATATAGCACCATTAAGGAATATATGTTTCTAACATGCAATATTATTTGAGGTTCATTAAATACTTTCGAAAATATGGCATTCGTATGGCATTCTTGTAGACATGATAAATATATGCTCAAATAAATTATTTGAAAATACATCTATTTAACTTTATAAGCTGTGTTTTTTATAAATAAAAAAAGTAACATTGATGCAGAAATATTGTGTTAAATATTACATATCTTTAGGGGATAATTTTAAAGCAATGTTGAAAGTTTCATTAGGAAGTCATAGACCTGTTAAGAATTGAAAAAGTGCAAAAAAATATGATTTTTCACAAATCATATGCCCGGATGTACACATACCTTAAAATCCCATTTTTATTAGTATGCTTTAAAATATGTTATATTGTTAAGTTTGAAATATAAAAATACCTGCGTTTGAGAGGTAAAAGGAATAGCATCTGTATGATGGTAAAAGGGATATCGAAGCATGCGTACATGACTTCTGAAAATAATCTTATGTTTCACAACAACAATAACAACAAAAAAATACATAACAAAGGCACATACTTCAGATGATATAGTTCATTCAAAAGTTCTAGACACGCTAGAACTACAGGAAATTTGTGTTACAAAAATATTTCACACCAGAATTTTTATTTAAAACGGTTTAATTTTATTTTTTAAAGTTTTTCTTCATTGTATCATTTAAACTAATTTCATAATCAAATTTCTGGTTTGAACCGAAACATATCCATATGGTAGCCGTCAAAAATACGTATGGTAGCCGTATTTTTGGTGTTAAGCATCATATTTAAAAAAAATATTTTTTACATAATAATTAAAGCATGTAGCATAAAGTTATTTTGATTTTTTAAAACTGATTTTATTTCTCTTTACAAATATTACAATATTAAACAAAGTGGATCAAACATTCCATATAGTGGGTCAACCGTCCCATATATGGGGGAGCCTTGACCTATTATTTTCTCATTACTAAAATCAATCATTTTTATAATTTCTTATATATTATACATATATAGCAATTTTATTTTGATTACTGACTGTATAACGAATAAAATTATACATAAATCTTTATTCTACATTCAATATTTAAAAAATGAAAAATCCTTTTGTAAAAAGTGAATTAATCCTCCCTAACCTCCTCTACATTTTGAGTTTTTTGGAGTCTTGTACTTTTTAATCTCGACAGAAATGAACAAAAACATCCAGAGTTTGAATTATTTGTCTTCAAAAACTTTTTTCGTAGAAACATGAAATTTTGACTATTGATTAATCAGATTGCACTTTTTAATTCTACTACCATTAGAAACAGACATTTTTTTTTACAGAATTTGTTTAAAGGGAACGCTTGTTATATTTTAAATCATCACTAAATAGAAACAGTGGAAAAGAGTAAAAAGTATGAAATCAGCAGTCTTATCCCTTTCAGCGCAGTGGTATGTTTATGAAACCATTTAATTTTAATTCTCAAACGCCACAGTGGCACCAGAATTTTGCTATTTTTTTTCCGTTTAATATGCATGTCAAATATATCCTTTTTCTTATTTGTAAATAAATGTGTTCATAAATTCCGATTTCAGTCATTTATTTCAACATTTTAGTACTGAAAGTACTTTGACCCTGAAAAGGGTTAAAAGAGTTAATGGTAAGTTAAGTGCTTATGTGGCTGCAAAGGAAGATAGCATTGATCGAAAAACTTTAGGAAGGCATGTAGATAAATTTCACCAGGATGAATACAGTAAGATGAAGCCAAACTATGTAACAATAGAGTTGCCAGGTAGAATGTCACAAAAAGTAGGACAAAGAGACAAAAAAAAAGCGGGAAAGTGGCTCCTAAATCTAGACATAATAATACACGAAACCCTATGAAAGCGGAACCTATCTCTAACGGAATACTGTCTTAAATATTAAAATTTCATTTTCCATTCTGTACAAATATACTTGCTCAGACGAAATCCTGTTTAAAAGAAAATTTTTTAATTTGTGTATTTTTGAAATTAAAATAGCTCATGTTTTATGTCGTAAGTCATTGCGCGTATAATATCTTAAGAAAAAATGTATGAATTGTCATGGTATTTGATACAGATAATAAGTACATACGTGTGTTTTTAAAATGATCTACTCTTAGGCCAAATTTCATTCATTAACCATTTTAAAAAATATATTTTTCTTAAAAAAATTAAAGTTTTACATTTGTTAATAAATAAAAGTAGTCAGAACTAAAAATCTTATCACCGTAAATGCTTAAAAGTAGATCATTTTAAAATACATAGGTGCTTATTATCTATATCAAATTTAATAACAATTCATCCATATCAGGAGCTTGGAAGAGCAAGGACGAACCCGTTGCCATCGATATACTCAAGGCCTGAGGAAACTAGTTGTGACGTCATCACTAATCGACCGAATTCTCACTACTGTTGGAATTCTCACCGGAAAATTTTGAATAGCAATTTTATTTTATTCTATTTATTGAATATGTATCATCTTATAAAACAATACTAACTATTTAAACTTACTGGTGAGAATTTGGAATCCCTCAATAACAAATCAGACAGATGAGGCAACACTGTGACATTCCGCATCTAGCTGAATTTTCATTTAGAGATTCCGAATTCTCACCAGTAAGTTTAAATAGTTGGTATTGTTTTATAAGATGATAGATATTCCACAAATAAAAGAAAAGAAAATTGCTATTCAAAAATTTCCGGTGTGCTTGTTTGTGTGTGTCTTTGTTTGCCTGTGATAGAATTGCGAATAATTTTATTCCGTCTTGGGACACTATATTTTTGTAATAAATGCGGAGAAAACAGACAAATTATTGTTCACTTTGAAAAGAAAATTTTTATTTGTAAGTAAAACTAGAAATTAATAATTGAAACCATTCAATCCTACTCTTGATTTACAGCTACATAAATTATCCGATTTAGACTAAAAACATTGGTAATGAATGTGCTAAGGGTAAGACAGCTGATTTTTTTTTTAACTGTGTAAAATAAGACATGTAAAGAATGTGAATGCCGTAATGTGTCTCCACCTATTCTCAAAGGAAATGGAAGTCATTACTATGATAAACTGTCTGCTTTTGAAATATAAATGATTAACAGATTTTCAATCAAAGAGTGAGATAAGCTTATCTAAAAGTATTCTCTTCTTATACCGGTATTTTGAATTTCGAAACGAAGTACAAAAGGATTTTTTTTCTTTCTAACGGCAGACATTCTTTGATGATATAAGGCAAATATTGTAGCACAGAAAAACTGGTTCTATGTCTCTATTTTTAGTTTACAGTTTCAAATAAATATATATGCAGGGCGTCTACAAATTAGTAGGGCAAAAAGAATGATTTATTGAATGGAATTGACAGGAAAAAAAAGTTAAAGTACATATTGTTGTAAGATAGAAAAATACTTGTTTACCTTTATCACAAATGTTCGATATGACTTCCTTTCGTGTCTCTGCAAATATCCCATCGGTAAATCATTTATTGCCACACATTTGTCAGCTTGTTTCCGTCGATCAAATTAAATGCTGTGCAGATTCTTGATTTTAGTCCAGGTATGGATGCCGGAAGTGGAGAATTGTACACTTGATCCTTTACAAAACCCCATACACTGAAATCACGAGTGGAAAGAACTTGTGATCGTGGTGGTCATTGTGGCACACCTGCGCTCGCTAAGCGATAGCGACAGTTATGACACCTAACGCCATCTATGAATAAACATCGACAATATTACTACTAGTATGACTTTCAACTAGTTTATTTCATTTAATATTTCGGAAGATCTTATATTATGAAATCGCCCAAGTAATTTGTAGACTCCCTGTATAAAGAAAACGGTTAAGTAGTTTAGCAAATCGTTGCTGCCATACTAAAATTTGGGCACAATGTCCCTTTAATATTGAACACTTCAGGCAAACATCAGATCAATTAACAAATTAACACTAGAATGGCTGTGAGCGGTCATTTTGACCGCTACCACATGAATAAATTTCGGTTCAATTTAGAAATTTCATTATAAAATAAGTTTAAGGAAAATAAGAAGACAAACGTTATATAAAAAAGCTAATCTAATTTAAATCGTAATTCTGATGTGAAATATTTATAATTTGACAAAAATTTCCGGCCTTTCTAGTGTTAACCCCTTGAAGGGCGGTGATGCCGTCGCGGCATCACATAATTTTAATTCCAAATTGCCACATTGGCACCGGAATTTTATGATGAAAATGTCGACTTTATTCATTACGCGAAAATTTGCTTTTACTTGTTTATAAATAAAATCTCTTGTTAATACTGGTGTTTTTAACTTATTTGAACATTTTAAGAATACAAGTACCTTGTCCCTGAAAGGGTTAACCCCTTGAAGGGCGGTGGTTCAGTTTTGGACCACCTAATTTTAATTCCTAAATGCCACATTGGCACCAGATTTTTGGAGTGAAAATTTTCCTTTTATCAAGTAAGCAAACAAAAGATTTTACTTATTTTCAAATAAATTTGTTTTTAAATCCCGGGGTCATTCAATGATTTCAGAATTTTACGCATAGAGGTACCTTGCCCCTGAAAGGGTTAAATAAAGCAAAAATTAAAGTTTACAATTAGTGGTGTCGAAGAGCTCTTAGTAACGAAGCAAGCAAACTCTTTTTGTCCGTACGGTGTACGGGCAAATTGTTAAGTGGTTAAAAGTCATTTTCACATTAAAAAATCGGTTTTACACTATATAGAACGCTGACATCTTAATGCATCATTTATGAAGCTATCGTTGAAAAGCTGTAAATTGTCCCTAGAAAGTTTGAATACTTATTTTTGGTAATTATAATGATAATATTTCGTGAATAAAATAAAGGAAAGTTAGTAATAAAAATTTTCTGGTGACAACTCAAAAGTTATGAATAAAAATACGCCACACATGGCAACACTGTTTGCGTCCTGTATAGTGTTAATATGTTGAAAGTGTGGCATGGATGTCACACCTAAAACACATAAAAATTATTTTTTAAACAGGAAAATGATTTTATATAAATTTGATATTGTTATATGAAGATAGATAAACTTTGGTTAACCTCTTAACTTTTTTTTTTTTTTTTTTTTTTTTGACACAATAAATTAAAAATAAAGACTCGACAGCATTTTTTTCCTGAAATATTTGGCATTGTACAACCGAAAAATGTACGCATTTAACAAACCAAAGATTACAGTTAAAAATAAGTGGTATCCAAAAGCTTTTAGTATCGAAGATAGCAAACTCTTTTTGCCCGAGCGGCACTCGGGCAAAACAGTTAAGGAGTTAAGGTGTCTTGTACCTTTTAAACGCCACGAAAATTAACGAAAAAATTGAATGTTTGAATTAGTCTGTCTTCAAAACTTTTTTATCTATTAACATGAAATTTTGGATTATAGATTAAACAGATTATGCTTTGTAATATGCTACCATTATAAATTTATCAGACTTTTACAGAATATGTGTATTGTTGAAATCAAAATAACTCTTTTTGTTACTCCATAAGTCATTGCGCGCATCATATCTTGAGAAAACATATATGGATTTTCATGAAATTTTGTAAATATATTAAACAACTATGCGTGTTTAAAATGAGCTATTTTTAAATATTTACAATGATAATATTTTTAGTTATGACTATTTTTATTCATTACAAATATAAATTTTGATTTTTTTTTCTTTTAACAAAAATATTTTTTTTATATAGTTAATAAAATAATTTTGTCCTAAGAGTAGATCATTTTAAACACATATATTTGTTTACTATCTTTGCTAAATTTCATGACAATCCATGCATAGTTTCTCAAGATATCATGCCCGCAATGACTTATGGAGTAAAAGAAGAACTATTTTGATTTCAACAATACGTAAATTCTCTAAAACTCTAAAAAAAAAAATCCAATGGTAGCATATTACAAAGCACAATCTGTTTAATCAATAATAAAAATTTTATATTTATACACAAAAAGGTTTTGAAGATAGACTAATTCAAACTTTCAATTTTTTCGTTAATTTTCGTCGCGTTTAAAAGGTACGTGACCCCTTAAACAAAAATAATTAACTTAAAATTCTTGGTTATTTACCCTTTAAAGACAAAGTTATTTTATCAATAAAAGTGTCAGACAAAGCCCCGAGGATTAGAAGTCATATTTCTTTTACGGAGGGCATCAATAACATATCACTATTTAAAAATCACGATGATGTGAAAAAGTTTTCTTTTTTTGTTTGTTGCTAATCGGCTTCCTTTCTTCACTTCGAATATTTTATACATCGATTATTTTATGTAGTCTCTCCATGATTATTCGTCGAAAGCTTCAGCGGTGTTCCTGGAGTGTGTGAAAAGAAGCCTAGTGTACCGCTATTACTGGATATTATCTTTTGCACAATTTCAGTGATTAAATAGGACACAGATTATTATTATGAGTGGAGGGATGAGAGCGCTCCAATCCAAATGACTGATTGTTGCCATTAAATTTTATCGGCATTTCTTACCGTATATAATGACAAAACTTCTGAGATTTAATAAAGCAAAGAATACTATTAAAATTTAAGCCTAGTGTACCGCTATTTCTGAATAGTAACTTTTGCATAATTCCAGAGATTAAATAGGACACAGATTATTATTATGAGTCTAGGGATGAGAGCGCTCCGACCCAAATGACCGTTTGCTACCATTAAATTTTATCGGTATTTCTTGCCGTATACAATGACAGAACTTCTGAGATTTAATAAAGCAAAAAATACTATTAAAATTTAGTGGTGAAAATCAGCCATTTGGGTCGGAGCTCTCTCATCCCTGTATGAGATAATTATTATCTTGAGACCCACACACCCTGGGTGAGTAACTAGAAGACATATAGGGCAATTCCATCATAACTGACGTAACATTTGATCATCGAATTTTGTTTTCAAAACTATGTAGAAAATTTACTAATAACTCTAGAACAAATTTTTACAATTTAAATTATTTCTTACTAAGGACGTAATACCCAAATACCTGCAGATTATTTCAATCTCTCTTTTAGTCGCAAAAATTGCAATTCAAAATTCTGTAACTGACGTAACATAAAATAGACAAACATTATTTCTGCCTTCATCGAAGTGTAAAAATTATCAAAACTATCCCGTTAAAAAAAGTGATTTAATGTTTTGAATAACACTAAGTAATGCTAAATCATAATAGTGAATTGTTGAACTAATTTCTGGATAATACAAAAGAAAAAAAATTGCATTTATACGTGTAAATGACATAACTTTTATTATGTAACTGTATTAAGACTTTACAAAGACAATAATTGTACTTAACTTAATTTGCAAACAGTAATTTACAATGTCTTTTTATTAGGATTTTATTATAGAACATAAAAAATTAAGTTTTAAAATCGTACCCGTAAATTAAACATACTATAAATTTTATCCCCCCTCCTCAAAATTATAATTTTCTGTGGAATTGCCATATATCTAACTGGGTTCATACAGGTCCTGGAATTTCCAGACGAGAAAATTCATTAGTAACAGTATTTGCTTATAGAGAATCTCTCCTTAAGGGGGTCCGGGACAGAAAAATCTTCAAATTTTGCAAAAACATTTTATTTTACAAAATATTTCTCTGTTTTTTACTGCTTAAAATGACATTTAAATCATGTTTCTTTCTGAATTAGAAAAAAAAAATACATTAATTTTTTCGTTTTGGTATGTTTTCAAAATCTTGCTTTCAAGCAATGGCTGTCATGGAAACGACTTCTTGTAAAAATGAGTTTTTCTTCATGATAGGTTTTTTCACCATTTCTCATATTTAAATTCTTATAACTCAAGAACCGTTAAAGATACAATCTTGGAACATATCTTTTTAAATTCCTTTACTTTAATTTTGATTCAGCATATTTGAAAAAAATATTTACTTGTGAAAATATGATTTTTTTTTTAAAACGTTGCACCACTTTTTTTAAAACTTTTTCGTTAAATATTTTTAATTTTTTTTTATAAATTAATATTTTAAAAAATGCTGAATCAAAATTAAAACTTATATATTTATGTTTATTTAAATGAAAAAAATTGAAATTCTATAAATAATATTTCGAGTTATAACGATTTTAAATTACCCCACTTTTTAAAAAAAAATTAAAATTTATTTATTTTTTTTTTAATTTTGAAAAGTTTTATCATGTGGTTTTGTTTACAAATGATAAGGTTAACCATCACAAAAAAAATCAGAATTTTAACTCAATAAATAAAAATTATTTTAAAATGTGTCCCGGACCCCCTTAAATAAGGTGCAATTTCGAGCTTTTAACTTAGATTTATTTTCTTTAAAAAAATACTGATATTTCTGCTGGAAAATTCCCTGACCGACGAATCCTGATCTAAGAAAACTACCTAGAAAATTAGAATTTCATATGTGTCCGTTCTTTAACCTTTTAATGGGCTGTGAGACAGATTTATTCTGCTTAACACGTTTACGCCGGCGCGGTGGGTCACACTCAACTGTCTCAGAGCTGACAAGCCTCCGGCTTTTTTATACCAGTATTTGAATACAGAAAATGTTTCTTTATTTAATTAGAACAGTTGGGCGATTTAAAGGAACAGCATTTTTTCTAAAATAACAGTGGTGTGCAAAAAGCCGGAGACTTGACATCTCTGAGACAGTCGAGTGTGACCCACCGCGCCGGCGTGAACGTGTTAATTTTAATTTTCAATTTCAGAAGTTATAGTACAATTTAAAAAAATGTCTTTATAATACACGTGGAGAAAAGCATTTTTTTTATTTTCAAATAAATTTATTCTTAAATTCTGGTAATAATTAACATTTTAACACTTTAAGAACAGATTTATTTATTTTTTGCGAATAAACAGTTAATACATTCGTGATAAAAATTAGCGTGCAATTCACTATAGCATTTAGAGTGATTATTTTAATATCAAAACGAAAATAGTTAATTATTTCTCTTTCTTGTACAACACACTTAAAAGTTTGCATTATTTCTTTTAGCTGAAATATCTAAAAATATATGCACAGTTTTGAAACAGTGAATTTACATAACACATTTTGAAGACTAATATAAATATTTATCTAAACAGTAACAATTGCAAAAAATATTTTTTAAGCAAAGAATGTGTTTTTTTTTTTTTTTTTTTTTTTTTTTTTTTTTTTTTTTAAAGATTTCATACACTATATTGATATTTTTTCTTCAATTATTATTCTTATTATGCATTGGAATGTGGTATAGTTGCAGGTTTTATCAATGTGCTATTTTTTTTTCATTTTGCACTGTGATTGAATAGGTAATACGTCTATTAACCCCTTAATTATCTCTCCTGTGATATTCACAACTGTGTTTTTTATTCAGATTGTTTGACTCCTACCAGTTTTATAAAATAATGTAGTTGGCTTTATTAAGGTATAATTTTACCTATCATTAAATATGGTTAATATTTCTTTTTCAAAAAAGTGGTGCCAATAAGCAATTTGAATTTTTTAACCGTAATTTAATTCGACCGTTAAGGGGTTAAAGGGTTATAAGTCTCATTTAGTTAAATATAAGTAAGTAATACTATTAGAGAATGACAGTTTGTTTTACAATATTTAAATAAATGTAGCGGAAACAAATTATAGTTTGAAGTTTTATAATACGTACAAGTAAACATGAAAATAAGACAAACATAAAATTCCTTATGCTATTTCAAATTAAAATTGCATAGGATTTTAAGGCTTCAATTGAGATTATTATACAAATTAAGCTCAAAAATTATAATAGAACTAACCAGAGCTTAAACGATAAATTTGCTACATATTGTCTTTTATAGTAATCGCAGTTTGTTACAGCTCATATATAAATTATGCATTCGATTTTAGAAGCAAAAATACATTTTGCGATACTACAGGAATTACAGCTTCCCTTAAGCGTCGATGTTGACTAATTTTTAACTAATAATATAAAGTTTCTCCCCAAACACAACGGAAAGAAACCATTTAAAAAGAGATGTTATTACTACTCTACTGGTATTAGTATTTTTTTTTATATAATAGTTTTTGGCATAGGGAATATTGGGTGTCCAGTTTTTACGAGTACTGACTCATAATTAACGTAATTTCCAGCACATAAACCGCGTATCAAACACTCATGTTTGTACTTAGAAATTTTATTTCATAATTGAAGTCAAATATTTACTGCGATCTAATAAATTACATTTTGTTTAAAGAAAAATCTGGGTCGAAACACGATTCTTTATTCGGCGAATTATACACTGTAAAAAAATATATATATAAAGTTACTAAGAATTATCTAGGAAACAGGGATGCCTAGAACTTTTTATGTAACTGCAACAAAAGAAATCTGTGTAACATATTCACGTTTGCAGTATAAAAAAACATCTGTAATGTTACTAAATTTTTTTTAGGAAACTGGAATGCCTAGAACTTTTTATGTAACTACAACAAAAAAAAACCCATGTAATTATCCCTGGTTACCATAAAAGTTTAGTAAAAAAAAAAAAAAAACAGATTTCTGTAGCTTTACAAACCTACGATGTAAAAAAATCTGTAACTCTACAGATGTAAAGTTACAGAAAACTGTATGCTTACTAAAATTTTATGTGTAAAATGTACGAAAAACGTTGAAAATCTACAAAACAATTTTTTTTAAAGCTACAGAAATCTGTATCCTTACAAAAGAATCTACAAAAATTACAGTAATCTTAGTAAAATTTTATCTGCAACCTGGTTTGCAGTTACATAAATGTTCTAGGCATTCCAGTTTCCAAAAAATTCTTTGTAACCATACAGATTTTTTTTTATTTACAGTGCATCTGCATACTGTGTATCTGTTACATGAATTTTTGTTGTTTCCGTTGCATAAAAAGTTCCAGGAATCCCAGTTTCCTAAAGCATTATTAGTAACTTTACAAATTTTTTTTACAGTGGAGTTTTTTTTTTTTTACAGTATACATATAAAATTTTACTAAACATACAAAGTACATACAAAAACATACATCTGAAGCTTTTACAAAAACGAGTTTTGTAGATTTACACCTTTTTTTTTTATAGTGTACGCCGGAAATTACGGTATATATAATTTGATAGAAATATTCAAGTATTTTAATCACACTCACGAACATAACAGCAGAAAATCTTACTCGCTCCGTATTTGAATACAACTTTTTCAAAAGAAAAATCTTCTTTTCAATTTTTTCTTTAAATTTCTTTAAAAACGTACCTGGAAGGTAATTTTTGTTGCAAATGTTGTTAAAACGTAGAACGAAAAGTTTCTTCAGAAATACCTGGTTTACAAAAGAGATTAGTGTGTCTCCTATAATAGAATAAAGATATTCAGAATTAAATTTAAAAAATAAAAAAACCCGACTGCGTAAAAAGCGAACTAATTAATTATTTCTCGTCAGTGTGAAACTATTTTTTATATTACTTACCTATTTTTTTATTCACTTGTATTGATGACTTTTAAGTTGTGTTTAATTGTTAGTTCCTACCTATAAACACTGTTTTGATGAGGTTAGAGTTACTGTAAAGTTAGAGATCTTACCTATATACCTTCCAGGTTGTGTAATATTTAAACGGAGCTTCTGACTGTGTAAAATAGTCAATCGAACATCGTCTTCATTTTGAAAGACCTATCCAATGATGTGCCACTCAATATGGTAATATTTTATTTTCGTCTCTACCGCCATTTTGAATTTTATGGCCGCCATTTTGAATTTATAGAAACAAAACCTAGCCTATAACCATCGGAATATTAAGGCAAATCGATAGAGACCTCATTCATTAAAATCCATCCCACCGTTGGGATGTTTCGAGGGTATAAAGAAATTCACATACACAGATACGCGTGAAACACATAACCCTTCTTGGCAGTCGGTAATAAATGACTAGTTTTAATTATCTTAACTTAGGTGTCTTCATCCTGTGTCCCTCGAGGCACTAATATACCAGAATTTTAGAATAAAACAATTTCCCTTAAAAGTTATGGAAAATTTCCAAATAGAGAAGGTGAAAAATAGATATATAATTCATTGGTCGTTAACGTATTTCAGGAAAAATGTTGAAGACTATCTTAACACTTTGTAGTCCGGCCACGAGAATACTCGTGTTTCTAAAACGAAACGTTGTTGACTAAAAGCTTGTGCTCGATGTTTAGTTTCGCTACGCCATTTTTCTTGATTAAATTTGCTTCTTTATTCCAAATAATTGGCAAATAGTGTTAGTTATCAGCGATCCGAGACAAATGTTTCTTTTTATGTCTGTCTGCCAGTGCGCATGTCCGTGAGTATATGTGTGGATGGATTTACATATTTTAGGGTTTACAGATCCCAAAACATGTTTTTACTAAAAGCCTGTCTGTCCGTGTGTACGGTGTCCTTATGTATGCGTGTCTGTATGTGTGTGTCATCTTTGTATCGTCGAAAAGTGTGTAAAGTTATTCATAGTATTAAACAAAACTTCAATTTTGGCTATGGTTAGCAATTATTTATTTAATTTCAATTGAATTATAGCATTTTTTCACACATAATAAATTAAATCTATAATAAAAGATTTGTAAAGGGATCTCTGCGCCCAGAGCTACGAAAATTGGCAAAAAATTAATAAATTTTATGTATACTACATGGGTGCTAAAACTTTTTATGTCCTTTTCCCAATATATATATATATATATATATACATATATATATTTTAAGTATGCAGTTTTCACAAACTATATTTTTTCTGTGTTTACATGTATACAACCTATATAAAATCAGTTCCAGCGTAAAAAAATTCATTGTTAGGATAAAAATACAGTCACCTGAAAATGACTTTAATGTAAATATTTTAACCTCTGTTACCAGACAACATCCACTCAATTTACAAAATTTATATTCTTATCAAAATGTTATTTCTCGTGTATTATAGTATAATTAGTGTACTAGTAATTAGTTTTATATTCAAAAGAAAACAATAATAAGGATTAATTTATATAACTATATGTAACCTCTGTTATTTGTATTCAACATTACAGCCAAAATTTTCAGTGCCCTGTACTAAATATATTTTTAAATGATCAAATAGTTCTAGTATATTGATAGAACAGATGCTTTTTGATGTTTTGAGAGCATTTTGTAAGAGCTACTCATATATAGAAAAATATAGAGAAAAAGTGCGAGTATCAGAAATTATATATAGTAACGGAAATTACCTTTTTGTAATAGAAGTTACATCGAGCAACACAAATTAGGCAGTAGAAGAATATTTACATAATCCAGTTTAGGCCAAGCATAGAAATTTATAAAATGGGGTATTATTTTCATTGAAATGTGCTTAAGTTACATTCATTAAGACAAAAAAAAAAAAAAAAGGTTTCTGGATGAAAAATAATATGTTATTTGAGAAATAAAATGGATTTGGCATTTTCATGCATTCGGTCAATGGTGCCCAAACGCCCCATTAAATTTAAAATTAATAAATTTTTAAAAATTTTATGACATTTGTTTTCTTATTAATTTACTTTCAGAACTTGCAACTTTAATCCATTATAAAAACATATGATTAACCTCAAGTTGAATAATTATACATTTTCAAAAAGTCGAATTCGTCAATAACAGTTTCAAAAAAAAAAAAAAAAAAAAAAAAAAAACTAGCGTGTTTTTCAACAGAAAGTGTAGAAATTGAATTACTGATATTTTATAGATGTCTCCAGAACCCTTAAAAATAGGAGAAAAATAAAATTAGTGAAAACTGTTCGTCACAGTGTTAATAAAAAAATATTTATTGAAATGGTGCGTTTACGCATACAATGACACTGTAGAAGCATTTTGATCGATTTTTATTATACATATGAATTTAAAACTTGATATTTGTTAATTTATCCACATCTGTTTCAAATGTGTAGCAACAGAAGTTACTGGTAACAGATATTACATTTAACAACAACAACAAAAAAAAAAAGAATTGTATTTTCTATAGCTTTATAAAACAAAATATGTAAATATTACATTTATTTAAATAAAATTAACTTAATTTTATATAATAGAAATAAAACTTTAATTAAAATGACAATATTTAAATAAAAAAATTATGTGACACAGGTTACAAATAGAAAATACACTAACGTGAAATTCAGATGTTTCAGCTTACTGACCATATGTGTGCAGAACAAATTCAAAATGGCTTTAGCATATTTTTAATACTGTTACCTACAAGTAAGCTCAATAGGTTTGGGGACAATGGAAGTCATTTCTTTGGTAAGAAAATTTACAGTAACAGAGATTACGATTTCAGTGTGTAAAATTTAATCTTAAAATAAAATAATAATAAATAAATATTTTAGTTTTTTGTTCCCAACTAGTTAAAATACAAGGTTTTATAATTTCATAAAACCAGTTAAAAATATGGCTTTAAATATTATTAATTAAAATTTTTAATTGAAAACTATGCCTACAGTTATCCGGACAGGCTGTTTTATTAGTCATGGTGAATAAAAATGGATAATTGAAATTAAAATAAATAACTTTTTAAGCATTTTTTTTCTAATGAAGTTCTTACTGATTATTTTAATGGAAACAAAAAATAAGAGTTCGTTCCCATTTTGCGCAGAAAAAAAAATATTCTAATCATGGACATGAAAAGGACATAATTGTTTATTTTCACCCATATATACTGTGTACATATAATTACCACTACTGTACCTATACGTACAGTCCCCTATTAACTCTGCAACAAATTATAGTTGAAGAAAGTTAGTAGTAAAAAACGATTGGAAATAAAGTCTACTTTTAAATGACGTATGTAAAATTTGATTAGGGGGGCATCTACAAATAAAAACAAGATCAAACTTTATTTATTCAATGGCAATTTTCAATTTTATACGTGTATTGAATGCTTGTTATATGTGTATTGAATGTTTTACGAAAAAAAATCAACTTAGTCATGATATTTTTTTAACTGATTCACAAATTCGTGAAAACATAAACTTACATTTTATTATATTCTATTAATTTTATTATTTAATTTTATTATTTAATTTTATTAATTTTATTTTTATTTAAATGAGAAACTAGAGTAAATGCATAAACATAAGTATATTCTACCTACAAAATTAATATTTTTATTTTTCATGTTTAAGAAAGACAATCATTAGCTATCACGCAAACATGCATAACCACTTATAGTAAAACAAATAAGATTCTCAAAGTTTAATTAATGCTACGAAAATCCGGTGAACGCTTCGTGAGACTTAGCAAAGTCAGCAAAGAAAAAACATATTTCTCTCCTTAAAGTGCATAACATTTTTAATACGAATTCTTACATGACAGAAATCTGATCAAACAAATTTAAGCTCAAGTGCATTTGACAGCTAAGTAGAATGGAGCCTCTTCCCAGATATTGAAGATAGGCTTATGTCGAGCCTCCATTACACTGATTGTACGTTTTCCTGCTTTACTAAGTGGCCTAGATTTCACCAAGACTTGCTCAAAGATATCAGAGAATAAGGCTTATGCAGTGAAGCAGAGAAAATTGGTTCCGTCTCTGATCAACGGAAGAAGAAAGGGGGAAAAGGTAAAAGAAAGGAAAATTCTAAGGAAAATTTTCTGAATCGAATAATAGGGAGTAGAATTGCATTAGATAATTCATTTCTTTCGGTTCAAGATAGGCTTTTCATTTGGAAAGGATTTTGCATTGTTTGAAAGTACTAATAAAACCCTTTAATGTATTAGTTACATTTAAGTTAGAGTAACAAAGAAAAATCTGCGGAATTTTTCTCAAGAAACATTTCTAATTTGAATCCCTAAATGTGATTTTTTTTTATATGAAGCTAATATTTGCACCTTCAATATCATCCTTCAAGGAAACATCTATGATTTATTCAAATATATTTTCAAACATAGAGACGTAATGTTTATTTGAATATCCAAAAATGTAACAACCCTTAAATAAAATACAGATGTTATATACCATTATAAAAAAAATGACAATAAAGCCTTTATAATTTTTTAGTCGCATTTAAGATAGATCAGGCCTTCCACTCGTATATTTTTTAGAATATCATTTTTTTACATAGAATAATATATTTTTTTTTTTCTCAGATTGCTCTTGCAAAATTTTTTTAATCCTATCCTGAAGTTTATTTGTATTTCTAAGGTTATAAAAACATATAACTAAATTATTTTTCTGAGTTACAGGAATTTAAAAAAAAGGGGGGACCAGTGTGATTCCGTTAGGGCAACAAAGAAACATATCAAGATTCTTTGTCAAAGTAGCCTTTTAATTTCAATCCTTAAATATGAATTTTTATTCATTTACCAATCTACTTTAAAAGTTATCCATTAGTAAAATATATTTGAATTACTGAAATACGCTTTTTTAATGTAAATATACTTTTAAAACACAGTCACATTATTAATTTTCATATGTTTTCTCACTAAAATGTAACAACTCCTAAATTATTTAGAGACAGAGGCACCATTTGGGTGAGGCTTGGGGGTGATCAGTTGCAAAGAAACCTTACAAGGATGTTTATATATTAGTTTGCATGAGTCATAAAAAGATAAACTTTTCTTTTTTTAGAAATTGCACAAAAGCTAAAATAACATGTCAGATTTGACTAAAGTAGCAACATTACAATTAATTAAATACTTTAAGCACAGAAATTAATAATTATCAGAAATATTTGCTAATAAATAGGTATTACGATCATCTCAAAGTGAGACACATTTATCATTAAGAAATATGTGAGAGACTAAATCTGTACCAATTTCACCTCAGATGAGCACAATAATGTCAAAAGAAATTTTTGCACATTCTGTCACATTGCCGTGATTTCATTTCGGGTTAGGGAAGAGAGTCAGAATTTTCTTTCAAATTATACACTCTTATCAGTACTTTCCTCAATTTACGGAAATATTCCTGGCAGCACTGCTACCAGTATATATCCGAGAATTGAATAAATTCCCGTTCTTTGTTTCATTCTAGGACATGGTTCGTTCAGGTACCGTTATTTTCAAGGCCAAATATCAGAATTTTTTTCTAGAAAAATAAATCTTATTTAAATCGACGAAATTCCGCCTTATTTAAGGAGGAATTTTCCATAAGAAAATATTGGTACCGAAGAATTTCTTAGTTTGGAAATTCAAGAAGCCGTACGAACCCTATAGGACAGAAAATTTCGGTAATCTGAGAAAAGAAGTTTTTTAAAAAATATGTCTCTTGTTCTTCCGTAGATCCCCTTGGCTTTGAACCATGCACCACGCTTTTCGAATCCATCATCTTAACTACTAGGCCAGCAAGTACTTGGCAGAGACCGAGTTTAATTGAAGGTATGGGTTTTCTTGAAATGGGGGATTATGTGTCCGTTGAGAATATATGTTACAAACTGGAATATTTTTTTAATACTCCAAAAAATAAATTGCAAATAAGTATAAATGAATGAGAAAATTGCTACTTTAATAAAGTCAAAAGTATTATATATTTTTTCTTGCTCGTTTTTAAATAAATTAGAAACTTTTATTTATTGAACTTTCGATTTTGCATTTTAAAAATAAATTCAAACGTTGGTAATAATCCCAGATAGCATTTTTAATTCGCAGAATGTTTGCAGCGGTCTTGCTTTGAAACCTGCAAAGTTGCAGCAAGCTCAGCATGACAAGACTGAAAATTCATAACAAGAATGCAGCAAGATAACGCAAACGTCGGAGTCACCACACTTTGAACTTGTAGCTAAGTTGTCGTGCAAGTTAAATTCATGCTTTATCAAATTTATTGCAAACTAACGGCAAACAAGTAATCAAAAATACTGCAGATTGGTAATCTTTCCACGCCCTACTATCTGTGTATAACTGTTACACTATAAGTTTAACCCCTTCGGAGGAGTCCATAGGCCTGATCAGTTTTATTGATGCGAACACACCGTCAGAAGGTGCATGCATCGTTTTTATGACCATAAACAAGTTAAAGCCTGTTTTGGTGTTTGATAAGTATAGCGTTTAGAGAAAGCGGTGCCAACCGAATAAAATTTCTACAATTTCTGCGTATGTGCCGATTGTCTATTCTCTTAACAGAGGGATTTTTAGCTTTCGTCCCTTTCTTGAATTAAAGACAGTCTTGCCAGCAGTTTCACAACAAATTACTCATGCAATTCGGGGATGGTATACCTTGCGGGAAATTTGCTGCGAATTTCTTAATGCGAAAATGCTCTTGAGAAATTTGTCACACAAGATAATGTCAGAAAAAATCAAACTTGCTGCTAATGTTCATGCGATCTGGGATACACCCAATACGCATGCGTAAAAGGAATAAACGGAAATTTCCCCCTCTTTTTCAGACTTTCGGGAAGAATTAAAGAAAAAAGCATGTTTTCTAGGAGTATGGAAATTATTTGTTTAAAAATGATGAATAATTGAGGATTTAAAAATTAATTTTTCTGAGAGTATAGATACAGTAAAACCTGCTAATAGCGAATCACAAGAACCCTCGAACAATTCAGTTTTAGATAGATTTTTTTTTTTTTTTTTTTTTTTATTATTATTATTATTGTATGATTGTATCAGTGTTGCCAAGTTGGGGACTTTTTTGTACCCAGATTGTTGATTGTCACCGCTTTTTTGAAATAAAAATATTCGTCCTATTTAAAACTAGATTAAAAATTATGAAAAAATAAGCGAATTATACGATTTTTAAAAACTGGTGACAGGCAAATTATCTGAATTAAAAAAGTCCCAATCTGGCAACACTGGATTGTATGGTGTTTATTACGACGGCACTGAAGAATCTTTTCCTTTAAGACAGGATTCCTTTATAAATTTGTTCCGCTGTTCAATAATTCATACAGAAAAACACGTAACACCACCTTCTTTTTCTTGAGAATCTGTATTGAATAAAACTTTCACATTTTCAAGCCGCTAAACATAGTAGAAAAAAAATTAATTTTGTAGATTTTGTCTTAAATAAATAAATAATAAATTCTATCACAATTGGAGTTATATGTAACTAAAATTTATTTCTAATAGTATAAGTAATTTTTTTAAAATAGAAAATCCTTTAAAAATTATTTTTAAAATATTATACTAAAAATTGTTAAAGGTAGTGATATTATTCACACAAATGATTGTTTCAGCTAATGCTGGTTAGAGGTAAAAATATCTCAAAATTATTGATATATTGAGAGATTTTTTTAGTCCAAGAAATAGCAGATTGCGATGATTAGGGGAGATGGCGCACATGTGAACACGGGGCACATGTGAACATCGCAATTTTTCGATAGTTATTATAAGTTTTTTTATTTGAAAAAAATTACTAAAGATGATAACACCTGTAGACATATGGTAAAAATGTTTTGAAGCTCTATGACATTTTGTTTGTCCTCTGTAGCCAAAACACTGTTTTTTAGATCTCAAAAGTAAAATCTTTGTTCCAAGTTGATAAGCGAATAACTTCATTTATTTATTCATTTATTTGAATTTGAGTGTTTTAACGTATACTATGAATACTAGCAAAGATTTTTGATACAGTTCTTTTTCTTCTAAAATTGAGAAATGTTAATGATTTATCCATTTAACAAAAGCAGCAATGTGGCGCACTTGTGAACAGACTAGTTGGGGCAGATATGAACAGTTCATAAGTGCCCCAATAATCATTCTGTGATTCTGTTTCTTTCAGTTAACTTAATGAGAAATAATGTAAGTTCCATGATCTACAACTGTCCTGAAGTAGAAGATATTTTCCTCACACAAAGTTTATTTTGTATTGAAACTTCAACAAACATATCTTTCAGCAAATACATAAAGAGCAACAAGCTCGTTTACGTTCAATTGTACTTTAAATAAATTTAATGTTTTCTAAAATGCAATAAGTGTTATATACTATTTTACTAAACGGTTTACAACAATATTTTTTATGCATTGTTAATACAAAAGTATTACCTTGAATAACTTTGCAAATTTTTCTGTTACATTTGTTCTAACCTTGCAATGATGGCTTACTTCCATCTCTAAAACAGTTATGTATATGATGTTTTGAATGGAGCTATCCATTCAAAATACCATATCCATAAATACCAGTAATATTTTAAGAAAATAAAATTTTTAAACTGATAACTACAGTAAAATCCCGATTGTACCCCCCCCCTCTTTCAAAAGCAAAAGAAGTTGGGGGGGGGGGTTATAGTCGAGATTTTTTTAATCATCCAAAAACCCTTCTTTATCTATAATTTACAAGTAAATAAGGCAAATACAGGAGTGAGAATCTTTCGTATTTCGGCAGATTTCCGATAAATAGTATGTAAATGCCCCCTCCCTAAAATTTCCCCCAACAAAACCCTTAAGCAAAATTTAAAAGTTTTAATTTCTTTTTTAAAATTTCTTCTTTATTTTGTTATTTTATTGCAACAATATTTAATGAATCATCTAAGCCTCTCCCCTCCAAATCTACTTATTTTCATTTTATAATCTTTTGCTAAAACATATCACCCAGAAACTAGAGAAATATATACATATATATTTCTTTATGGTGAATTTAAAAGGTAATATAACTAATGATTACGATGACAAATGAATAATAGAATAAAAAGCATGTTAAAGGATATTTTTTCCTTGTGTTCACATGTGCCCCACGTGTGTTCACAACTACCCCGCTGATGGGGCACATGCGAACAATTTTTTGAATTTTTAAAACTATTAAAAAATGTAAGAAAAACTATACAGGTGATTTTTAAAAAATTTCCATGTGTAAAAAAAAGTTCTGTTTACTATATTAAGTAGTTTTTGTTTATATAAATTAATCCAGTTATGAGAAAAAGCTATATTTATGCGAAGTGTTCACATGTGCCCCCATCTCCCCTATATGAGAGGGTAAGAACCATAGTAGACCGAGTCCATTTTGAAAAAAAAAATTATATAGTCTATTTATAAGGTGAATAAATCTGTTTTATTCACACCCACAGTAAAACAAGTCTGTAAACAGATGCCATATATGAGAAAGTATGTGAAAACAATCTTTTTTCACTGTGGGAGTCGATAAAACAGATTTTATGCACCTTCTAAACTATCTCATATGTTTTCGAAATGGACTGTTCAAAATGGGTGTGAACCCTTCATATGTGAAAACCTTTTAGTGAAGTTATTGATATTACCACACATTTTATATAAATAATCAGATTTCTTTCTTTTTTTTTAAGAATATCAGATTTATATTATGTAGTTGGCGTTTTATGTAAAATACAATGAGTTGCACTTCAGTGAATTTTCTTTTTCTTTTAGTAACAATTTTACCTTTTTTAAACTATGCAGAATTTAATTATATATAGTTCTTTTAGATTTAGCTTTTATCAATATGATTGATTTTACTTCTACCATAATTTTATTGACTAATATTACTTTCACGAGGTTTGATATCACTGGTCGGCAAAAAAAAAAAAAAAAAAAAAAAAAAAAAAACTCTCCCTGAGAAAAATGTCTAAACTGAATAAATCAAATATTCATAAATATAAATATGACATCCAAATTGTCCCTATTTTTCGAGAAATAGTTTTTATAATAAAAAGAAATAGCGAAGAAGCATAGGGAATTCGCATTGATAGATAACATTTAAAAACAAAAATATATATATATATTTCTACTGTCTTTGAAAACAATTAAATATGTAGCATGAAAATCTGGTTTGTTGACACTTGTAGCATGCATTTTTCTCCCTCCCCCCTCTTTCGCGCACGAATTTACTACTTACTATACAAAATTATATTTTCTTTCCTTATTCTGTTTGGTGATGATTTTTATCCATTTATATACAGGTAATTTACATGTCAATATATATGTTACGGCGAATGCAGCTATATATAAGAAAATACTATCTCAAATTAAGTGCGCGCGTTATACGCCGTAGCGCGTTATACTCCAGAATATACGTAATTATTTTATATATAATTACTTTTTTCGCAACATATACTTTTAACTATTTTGACTCAAGTTCTGCGAATCGTGTCCCATTAGGGACGTCGTGCCAATAAAGCTAGCTGCGCAATTAACTAAGCCAAATTGAATAAAAGTAAGAAAAAATTAGTTTTTTTTTCCACTTTCCCATTGTTGCTATAAAGTAATTCAATATATATATATATTTTATGTGCGGCTACAATACTTCCAGATATTGTTTTGTATTTAAATATTTAGTATATTAAATGGCACAAAGTAACCCGCACCTGGGAAATACGTAAAATATTAAGGTAATTGTTAAAAATTAAAAATGTAATTGTATAAGTTTTAATGTTAATAGAACTGTTTTCGACTTGTGTTAGAATATATCAAAGCCAATTTGAAATGATTGTAACATACACGTATTTTATTTTTTTTAATTAAACTAACAAAAATGGTGCAAAGTAACCTCGGATTACGGACATTTCTTTTCATTATATTATAAAACTAGTCGGATGTGTCAATCCCAACACTTTCTTCTATCTCCTGCACGTTAATACTACAAAATTCGTTATCACATTTCCAAAATTAAATAACGATCTATGTCCATCATCAGGAATCGAAATTTATAGGTTCGTTGAATTGTGTGCGTTTAAAAAGCACATATCGATCACCCACAAGAAAAGCGACACATCTCGACAAAAGTAAATTTCACAGGAGAGGCAACAAACGTATGTCAACGTCAAACTGAATCTGAATTTTGCTGTAAATCCGTGTATTAATTCTTGAGATAAAGATATTACGAAAATCGTGAAAAATATAGCATAGCAGAGCCACCTTTTGCACGATTTACACCAAAAACTAATCAGCACCAATTTACATCCAGGTCTAACTCAAACTAAACTTTTATTAAATTCTGTGTATTATAGTTCTTGAGATACAGCGTCCACGAAATCTTTATCCGATAAAGACAGATTGACAAACAGACCGACAGACAGACATTTCATAGCAACAGTGAAATCGTGTTCAAAACATTCTAAAATGTCTAAATACGCCGAAAACCGGAAGTTGAAATTTTCCACAATTCCAATACTTTTTTATTGCATAACTGCCAAACTTTACGCTTTTTTGTTACCACTAAAATTTAGTAGAGATTTTCGTCTTGTTTAATCTTGAGATTTCAATGATTAAATAAGACAATATTTACTAAAAACTTTTAGTGGTAAGAAGAAAGCGTATAAGTTGTCAGCTATGCTAATGTAAAATTAGAAGAAAATCTAAAGGTGAACTCTTTCTTGATATAGAAAGAAAGTTTAAGAAAATAAAAGATAAATTTCTGTGTTATCCACATTTCAGGAACGCCTACATTTATCTTCAGAAACATATAGATTTCCGTGTTTTAACCCCTTCAAGTACGGTGGCTCATTTTTGGACCACATAATTTTATTTCCCAAATGTCACACCGTCACCAGAATATGGAAATGAAAATTTTAATTTTATTAAGTACGTAAACAAAAGCTTTTGCTTGGTTTTAAATAAACCTTTATGTAAATTCTGGTGTCGATCCCACTTTCCAGCATTTTACGAATAGTACCTTGCTCCTGAAACGGTTATAAGCATTTCTAAAAAAAAAAAAAAAAAAAAAAAAAAAAAAAAAAAAAAAAAAAAAAAAAAGACAATTTTGCTGCTTATAATTTCCAGAAACATCCCAAAGCAGTTTTTACAGTGTATTCATCTGTTTTCTCAAACTGGTATCAAGATGAAATATTGATTCTACGGATGCTGTGGATTCTCAAGTAAAAATTTTCAATTTCAACAAACCTGTCCCAGAAATACACCTGCTAAATTACAGCGTAATTTGAACATTATTTTACTACTCTTCCAAATTATGTTACGTAGCCAAAAACGTCTACATAAGAATTGATAGCATACGAAAAACCAATATTTTGTATTGATTGAAAAAACTGATTAACCCTCTCGCTGCGTAATTATTTTATCAAAATAGTTTCAAAAATTGTGTATTTAAGAATTTTTATTCTTCCTTCACCGGTTTTTCAAAACAAAAATTTTTCTCTAATTTGATCGGGAAAATGCTCCTATTAAATAAGGCAAAATTTACAATAAAAAAATTACTGGTGTGAGTAATCAAGCAGGATTAATCAGCCGGAAAAATGTATCCCCGAGAAAATCTCCAGTTCCGCAGCGAGAGGGTTAAAGCTACATCGTCACATTTTCAAAAATTATGATCAGCAAAAGAGACTTTGGTTTCAGAAATGCTTCTTTAAACCTGTAAAATCTATTAGTTTTTGAGGATGATTACGATAAAGAAACGCATTTCGGAATCATGAGAAACTCAAAAATTTATATTATACTAGAGGTTACCCGTGACGCCGTTTGCGTAGCATAAAAGAAATAATTGCATTAATTAAGCAAAACATTTTACTCAGAATAATATAAAAATGTATAATTAACCCACTCTTTATCACATTTTATAGGAAACAATTCGGTACTTGTCATTTATAGGTACCTTGACATAACTCAGTCAAAAAAGGAAGAAATTTTGTGCCAGATAATGTAAATACTCGCGAAATTGAATCTGCAGCTAATGAAGAAAAGGAGTGCCAATTAAAATCGTGAAAATAGACGAATCTCTCTTCATGAAACGGAGAAACGTTGCTGGGAGAATCCTATTACAAAACTGTATTTTAGGTGTTATTTTTGTGAAATTTGTATATGTCGACTGTACCATGCCTAACTATCCAATATAAAAACAGTGTTGCCAGTGGGCTGCTTTTTTAAAATTAACATTTCTTTATTGGGACCACTTTTCTGAAATGGTAAAATTCCCTTTCTTTTCACCTTATTTTATATGTTATTAAATAAGGCAAGTTTTACTATTTCAAAAAAATGGTGCCAATCAAGAATTCTGAATTTAAAAAAAGTAGCCCACTAGCAACACTGTTTTCATCGTAGCCATCGAAATACTCAAGCCCTGAGGACACGAGTTGCGACGTCATCACTAATCGACCGAATTCTCACCGGAAAAATTTGAATAGCAATTTTCTTTTATTTTATTTATGGAATATGTATCATCTTATAAAACAATACTAACTATTTAAACTTACTGGTGAGAATTTGGAATCCCTCAATAACAAATCAGCCAGATGAGGCAACACTGTGACATTCCGAATCTAGCTGAATTTTTATTTAGGGATTCCGAATTCTCACCAGTAAGTTTAAATAGTTGGTATTGTTTTATAAGATGATAGATATTCCACAAATAAAAGAAAAGAAAATTGCTATTCAAAAATTTCCGGTGTGAGATCCAACACCAGTGAGAAGTCGGTCCATTAGTGATGACGTCACAACTCGTGTCCTCAGGCCTTGAGTATTTCTATGGCAACGGTTTTTATATTGGATAGTTTCACATGGTTCCGACGATGTATGCACTGCATCCTATAAGACTTCGCAAAAATCTATTATAAAAAACTATTTTTAAAAGGGACAACATAATTTTACTCTTTTAAAGCTAAAATAAATGTGGAATCTGGTTGCCAAACGCGTCTCGAATATAGTTCGAGCTTCCGATCCTTTACAAATTCACGACGGGAAACGAGAATTCTCGTTTTCATTCAAAAAACATCACTGACTAAGAACGCGGCTTCTACCTCACAGAAAATGCATTTATATCATATTATCCATATGTTTTAAGATTGTAAGACATTTTATATAAAATTCATTCATTGAAAGTTATTTACCGATGCATAAACTTGCGAAACCTATTTAGAACACTAATTTACAAAAAACTTTCAGAACAGGGAGGAGCTTCTGCTGTTTCAAAATTAAGATTTGATAAAAATTACCCGTCGGCAATGTGGTTATTTCGATATTGGTGGAGGGAAAATTATATTACTTTGTTGCAATCATATTAAATCTTTAGGTTTTATGGCCGAAAATGCAGTTTCAATTAAAAAATAAACTGATTTTCATGCATATTTTTTTTTAACTAAACGGTTTTAATAATTAACACTCATCTAAGATCGTTATTTTCATGCAATCGAATTAATTTTTTTTACTTTTTAAGAGTGAAAAAAATATTTGTCGCTAATAATGACGTCATTTACAACATGGATAATTTTGCGGTGTCTACATGTTATTGACATTTACTACCCATTTTCTTTATAACTTTTTTTTCACTTATTTCAATTTTAAATTAAAATTAAATATTTATGTTCACAGTGCGAAGACGATAAACCGTCATATATTGATAATAATTTTCTTTAAACAATAAGAATTGATACCACAACTCAATCCCATTTTATTTCAACATCAAAGTATATCCGTTTTAGTTTCCATATATGACGTCATATTCGCCTCCTTTCCGTACTTACTCGAAATTTATGCACCTTTTATTATTAGAAATATTGAAAATTTCCGTTTTATTTCCAATATGACCTCACATTCATATCTATATTTTAATTCTTCTTCTTATTATTTTTTTATTTCATTTTCCTTTTTCATGTGAAAACCTTTCAATTTACAATTAATTATTGAGGAGAAATTATTAATCCGGGTTTTTATTTATTTATTTATTTATTTTGCAACGGAAAAGGAAAGATGGTTGAATTTTTTTTGGAAAATTGTCAATTGATTCTGTATGAAAAATAATGAAAATTTAAATTATTAAGAAAAATATTTAAATAAAATGAATAAAACACATCCCACTTTCATTTCTGGGTTATAATCCATCGAATGAAATGATACAAAGGCATTAATTCATCCGTTTTGACATTGACTTCATTCAAACTTTCACACACACTTTCGCATTTATAATATTATAAGGATTTACTTAAACTTCCTTGCTAAATCAAGAAACAAGTATAATTATTTTACAGAGTACAAAACACTAAAATTACAAGAAAGCATTAGCTAGTTTTGTCTTATGAAACGATTTTTCACAAAAAAAGTCAATAGTTTTAACTACATTTTATAACTATCAAATACCAGATATATTTATTTGGATTTCCACGTTTACGAGAATGTTATGCGATATGCAGCTCACCTGCCTGACTTCCACAATTGAAATATAGACATGAAATTCTGCCAACTAAATCCAATATTAACATTTCGCGCTGCTTAAACATATACATATGTAGCGACTATAATAAATGTTCTTCGGAGTAAAGTGTATGGCATACAGGATTAAAGAGTAAATTATATGAGAGTTTAGTTAAACAAAGTTTAAATGGAAGTATAATAAAGGGTTGAATGTACAAAGTATCAACTACAAATTTATTATGATATACATTTAACTTGAATGTTTAAGATATTTGTTTGTAAAAATGTGCAATGTATTTTAAAATAATGAATAATTTCTTGTGAGTTCTTATTCTTCTGAGGCTGCTAAGATTATAAATAGAGGAATAGAGTTCAGTATATTTCAGCCGACAGATTTCGGTATATTTCAGCTGATAGTAATGGTTCATTAAAACCTTTTATTAAGAGTAGGTGAAGGATAATATTTTAAACCTGAAAATATTTCCGTTAAAAGTTTTTGCTTTTAACTGGATGATTACAGCATAAAATGACATCTTTGCGCCAAATATTACTGTTTTTCAACCGGTATTGAACACAGACGCAGTGTTGCCAGTGAGCTACTTTTTTTTTTTTTTTTTTTTTTTTTTTTTTTTTTTTTTTTTTTTTTTTTTTAATTCAGATTTCCTGATTGGCACCACTTTTTTTGAAACAGTGAAATTCACTTTGTGTTTACGTTAATTAATATGTCATTAACTAAGACCCATTTTAACATTTCAAAAAAGTGGTGCCAATCAAGAATCTGATTTTTAAAAAAGTAGTCCATCTGGCAACACTGCACAGACGTACTACACTTTCTTTATAATTATCAAATACCAAATCTGAAAAACCTTGGGAGGGGGGGGGGGGTAGAGAGTTTGAAATTACCGGGGTTAACACTCTCCCTACCCATCGGAATTTACTATTAGTTTCAATATTTGGTTCTTGTGGCTTCGCAAAGTAATGTACCAAAAACTGTGGGTTACTTTCTGAACTTTCTTACTAGGAAGTATAAAATATACAGGCATGTGTTGATACTATGTGAGGGATAATTTGTTGAACAAATAATGTATTTTTGCCATAATAATATAATAATTAACACTCAATCCGTCAAAACACGGATGCTTCAAACATGTCATTGCAAATTCAGATAGATATCAGTTAGTATTGTGTTAAATCATGCTATATGGCAAAAATTTCCTCCATGTGGTTTGTCGCAAGGAGCTTGAAATATGTATAAAAAGTGTCATTTTGAAAAAAAAACTGAAAGTTATGCATTATGTATACAACTTTTGAATTCCCTTGAAGGCTTGGTTACGGAAAAACATTAAACAACTATGAGAAAACGGAAGTTATTTGCAAAGATGTCTAAATTTTAGGTATTTTCGCAACTTTCAGTCTTTTAAAACGTTATAAGAAATATTTTTTGTGATAAGAAAAGATTTTATTCGGCACTAAATATAAAAAAAAATCGTAAGAATATAATAACATAGCTGCCAACATGTACGGATTTTTACTACCACTAAAATTTAATAGAAAATTTTGCCTAATTCAATCGCCGAATTTCAGAGAATTTTGATAATTAAATAAGGCAGAAATTTCTGTTAAATTTTAGTGGTAGCAAAAATCCGTACAAGTTGGCAGCTATGTAATAATCTCAATTTTAAAAATGTGTAGAAAATCTTCATATATTTATTTTTTTGTATCCTTAACGCTAAAAAATATGAAATCTTTTGAGGATGAGAGTTAGGTAAATGTTGAATGATTATAATGTCATGAAAATATTTTTCCAGGATAATTCAATATTTACTTTTATGTTGTGGCATTATCATGTCAAATATAATAAAAGCTCGTATATTAGCTGAAGTTTTAGAGCAGAACAAACCATGGAAAAACACTTCAGAAATAATACTGACAACGAAATCGTCTTAGATTAAGGGATCGATTACAAAAAAAATGACAGTTATAAGAATCTAAGCCAAATGTCGTCATCAGTTACTGTATCAGAAATAACTGGAAAAAGTAAAAAATATGGGAAATTGCAATGGGAATTTTTTTTTGTTATAATTTTGCATTAATAACGTTTAATACTCGTAATTAATACTTAAAGGATGGGTCACCGGGTGTTGTCAATGGGCTACTTTTTTTAAAATTCAGATTTCTTGGTTGGCACCACTTTTTCGAAATGGTAAAATTCGCCTTATCTAATGATATATTTATTATGCCGTAAAAAGGAGAAAATTTACAATTTCAAAAAAAGTGGTGCCAATCAAGATATCTGAATTTTAAAAAAGTAGCCCACAGGCAACACTGAGGGCTACGTTAATTTACATTTTTTTGGATTGGAGGAAGAAAATATTGCTGGTACCGTAAATTTTGTAAGAGAGAAGTGAAATGAGAACAAGCTTGCTTATTATTGGTTGTCACCAGGTTTTAATTTGTAGTGACATTTACATAATTGCCAACCTCCCGATTTTTTTAATACCAATAATTTTATCCTGAAATACTTCTTTAAACAATCGCGCAATTTCCACAATTAAATAAAGGGAACATTTTTGCAAGATTTTACTGGTATTAAAAAAAAATTGGGAGGTTGGCAACTATGCATTTGTAAACGTAAATTTCGTGGTAGTTTTCGAAAAATGGCCCGTCCGTTGAGTGTTAACAGGCAATTTATTTTTAAAGTTCAAATGATGTTTTCAGAACCATGATGTTTTCAGAATAGGTTTAGAAAGTTCAGAGATTTCAAATTTCCGATATTTCCCCTGAAAATAACAAGGAAAAACACTTCTAAAAACATTTTTTTAAAGGTACTAACGCAATACATTTCCAAAAAATAAATTGTTTTTCTTCTAGTAAAAATTGAAGTCCTATGAGACCTAAACGAGAATATATTTCGGCTCCTGCCATTGCCATCGAAATACTCAAGGCCTGAGGACACGAGTTGTGACGTCATCACTAATCGACCGAATTCTCACTACTGTTGGAATTCTCACCGGAAAAATTTGAATAGCAATTTCCTTTTATTTTATTTATGGAATACGTATCATCTTATAAAACAATACTATTTAAACTTACTGGTGAGAATTTGGAATCCCTCAATAACAAATCAGCCAGATGAGGCAACACTGTGACATTCCGCATCTAGCTGAATCTTTATTTAGGGATTCCGAATTCTCACCAGTAAGTTTAAATAGTTGGTATTGTTTTATAAGATGATAAGTATTCCACAAATAAAAGAAAAGAAAATTGCTATTCAAAAATTTCCGGTGTGAGATCCAACACTAGTGAGAAGTCGGTCTATTAGTGACGACGTCACAACTCGTGTCTTCAGGCCTTGAGTATTTCGATGGCAACGCCCCTGCACACCGTGCCCTGAATACTAGGCCTGAGAGTTGACACAAAAATGGCGGCTGCCAAAGGCGGATTTTTTTAAACTTAGGTACGGTCCCTGAAATGTTGACACCAGTATCTCATAAAAGATTTCTCTGATTTGTTTAATCTCAGAAAAATAAAACGGAAAAATCTTTAAAAAATTATTGGTACGAATGTTTAAGGGACCGTACATACGCTGAATGAAAACCGCCTTCGACAGCCGCCATTTTTGTGTCAGCGCTCAGGCCTAGTATTCAGGGGGTGGTGTCCTACAGAGATATGACGTATTAAAGGAAGAAAGTAAAGCATATCAGATGTACCACTTTGTAAGGAAAATATGACGATCTACTTCGAAAATGGTAAAAAGTGTTGTTAAGGCTTCAATATCGGAAGAAAAAATATTCTATACAGGTTTCCAGCGGAATGCAGGGATGAGTAGGAATGCTGGGATACACGAATGTACACTAAAGAACCTTTACGACGCACAGTGGGGTTAAACTTGAAAAGATGCTCTAGAGTAAAAATACTATTTAGGGAATTTTGATTATACATTTGGCTGGAATAATGTTTGGACGGCCAAAATCTATATTTAGCAAAATGTTCTCTCGTTACCCCTGAGTACTCGCATAATTTGAAAAAAGACACTCAGGATAAGAGCATCTGAGGATAACAAAAGGTTCAAAATAACGGTTCCTGAAAATACGTGTAACATATTTCTGTATCATCCGATTTGAATGCTACCCCTTCAAGGGCGGTGGATCATTTTTGGACCACCTAATTTAAATCCCTAAATGCCACCATTGGCACCAGAATATTGAAATGAAATGTTTCCTTTTATTAAATAAATGAAAAAAAAGCTTTTGATTATTTTGAAATAAATTTGTTTCTAAATTCCGGTGCCATTCACTCTTTCAAGCATTTTGCGCATAAAAGTACCTTGCCCCTGAAAGGGTTAACCATGAAATGCCCAGGGTAGAATGCGTTCCAGAAATTGCGTAATTTAGAGAATCGGAATTTACAGCAGAAAAATCTGAATAATAAATTGCGGTTATTTTAATAACGAAATGTCTGTTATTAAATAGATCGAAAATGTCCATTTTAAACTTCTGGTGTGAATACGGAATATGTGAATAAAAAATCCACTAAATCGGGAACCTTGATGGTATCATTATGGACATTTAAGGGTTAAAATGAATTCACACGATAATGGCGAATAGATTACAAAAATTATATTAACAGCATAAAAATGAATGCTCTTATATATATATATATATATATATATATATATATATATATATATATATATATATCTTCACATATTTGTGATTTAAAATTTAATGTATATATATATATATGTATATATATATTTGCATTCAAACATCGAAAATTTGTAAGTTCCACAGAGATCCGCGACAAATTTTAAAAAGATAATGCACTGAACTATTATCTAATGAATAATCAAAATACCAGCTATTGTATTGAAAACGGCTGTTGTGCGCTTCGCGCTGGTTTTTGCAACGACAAGTAGAGAAGTCACTTTTTAGTGGCTTAAAAATCTGTAAAATTATTTTCCTTTCACATTAATTTAGCCGTGAAACATTTTTTTTTTATTTTTACATTATTCAGTTTTAAAAAGATAAATATTTGTTACATTGTAAATAGGTATTATAATAAACATAAAGGTATTTAATAAACAAGTTTATAAACAAGAAAATGTCAATACTTCTCAGTCATCGATCCAATAGAATTCACAGAATTGCATTAGGGCGAAAACGGTGTAAGATGTGTTTTTACGGTCTTTAATCTCATCAGACCCTTTCATTTCGAGCTTACGTAAATTACCTAATTACGAAATTACATAAATTTGTCTGAATTAACTACGTAAGTTACATAATTGTTCTTTGAAATTTTAACTTTTGAGTCGGAACTAGCATCTACAAAATCAGCTGTATACGATTTTTTTTTTATAAAATTTGAACGACTGTCGAAACTTTTTAACTTTAGACTGCCATATTGAATCCACCATTTTGTGTTTTGGAATTTTAATTTTGAAATTGTAATCAGCACCCTAAAAAGACGCCTGTACACTAAGTGTCATCCAATTTGAATAAAGTTTTTATATTTTGGTCAGCTTTCTGTATTTGGCCCCGCTGTTCGACGCGAACTTTAAAGAGTTGAGGCAAAAAACATAATCTGTGGTGGGAATATCAATCTTCGTTATAAATACTGAAATATTTAGAACATGGAGGACAAAATGAATACAAAAAATATTGTTATCCCCATCTAACGAATCAAACTCCCGTCCAATTTTAAAGCAGATATTGTAGTCAGCCTCAAAAGTTTAATCACTCTATAAATTTGGTTTTAAAAAATTGAAGAAAAAATTATACGAAGCCAATTTACAAGAAATACTCCAAATTTAATCATAGTCAAATAAAATAAGCAATTTTTAATGCTTAACACTAGAACGCCCGGAAATTTTACTCAAGTTTCATAAAAATATTTCTCACGAGAATTTTCATTTAAAATTATTTGATTGATTTATTTAACGTAATTAAATTTAACTTATTTTATGAAAGAATTTCTGGTTCCAGTTGGCATTTAATCATATGGTCGGAGTCAGATCGACTCCTTCCGGGCGTTCTAGTGTTAAAATAAAAATTACATTAATATTTATTTAATTTAATTCTTTCTTGAAGAAACATCATCTGAAAAGTTTAAGCACTTAATGCAAATATCCTGAAAACCATATAAAGAGCTTGATTGTGAGGGCACATCATCTGAAAGTGAATTTTAAGAGCTGTATTTAAGACTACAGATTGCAACATGCCTCTACAAATATATCTAATGTAGAAAACTAGTTATTTTGCCCATTAAAATAAATAAATTATTGTTTTATACTTGATAATGCATTTAAAGTAGCATTGAAGCTTGAAGTAGCATTCAAATATTATCCAGATTCAAAGTCATACAGAATGAGATCTGGCGAATGGTGTGGTAATCATGGAATGAATACATAGCTGCCAAAGTTTGAGATTTTCTATTATCACTAAACACAAATAGAATTTTTTGCATTACTTAATTAGAGATTTCGGCGATAACATAAGACAAATTTGACTATAATGTTTTTGTGATAAGAAAAAAAAAAAGAAAAATATGACTGCTATTGGAATGGTTTGTTAGTTATATTTGGGAGCTACTGTAAATTCCAAGTAAGACACATGTACAGTCTTTACTGTTTTCGTCCTGTATTATCTAAGCTCGTTCATCTGAAGGTTCACTCACATACACAATAACTGTTGGAGGAATGCGTTGATGCACAACCTGTGGCCCGCGATCGATTGACTTGTGGCCCGCGAATGTCGTCAATTTATAACTTGAAAAAAATCGCGATATTTGTCGAGGGAAAAGATTGCAAACTTTGTCAGTCAGTTAAAAATCGCGAATATCGTTAATCGGTTGGCCGATATTATAGATATCAAGATAGGAAATTACCAAGCTGCGAATTTTACCACTCGTTAGTCGAAAAATATTTTGAATTTCGGCGGTCGGGCACGGAAAAATCGCGAGATTCGTCGATCGGGATCGGAAAAATCACTAATTTTGTCTATCAGGTGCGGAAAAACACAATTTCCGTTGATCGGGCATGAAAAAATCGCGAATTTGTCAATGAGGCGAGGAAAAATTGCAAATTTCGTTGAAGGGCTGCGGAAAAATCGCAAATTTTGTCAATCTGCCGCGGGAAAAAATTGCAAATTTAGTCAGTCAGTTAAGAAGCCCGGATTTCGGTGATCGTGCGCGAAAAACCGCAAATTTTGTCTATCGGGTGCGGAAAAAACGCAAATATCGTTGATCGGATGTGGAAAAATCACGAATTTTGTCGCTGAGGCGCGGAAAAAATGCGAATTTTGTCGATCGGATGCGGAAAAATCGCGAATTTCGTCAATCTGTCGCGGGAAAAAATTGAAAATTTCTTCAGTCAGCTAAGTTTCTCGAATTTCCACGATCTGGCGCGGATAATTGCGAATTTTATAGGTCAGGTGCGCAAAAATCGCGAATTTCATCGATCGGGCACGGAAAAACGGCGAATTTTGTTGATCAGGCAAGAAAAAAATCCGAAAATTTTTCTATCAGGAGTGGAAAAATCACAAATTTCGATGATCGGGCACGGGAAAAATCGCGAATGTTGTAGATGAGACGCGGAGAAATTGCAAATTTCGTTCATCGGCTGCGAAAAATAGCGAGTTCCGTCAGTTTATCGTTAGTAAAATTCGCGAATCCTCTTCAATCTACAACGGGAAAAAATTGCAAATTCGTCAATCAATTAAGAATCGCGAATTTTGTCTATCAAGTGCTTAAAAGTCTCAAATATCGTTGTTTGTCAACGGAAAAATCACGAGTTTCGTCAGTTTATCACGAGAAAAAATCGCAAATTTCGTCAATTTGCTGTGTGAAAAAATTATAAATTTCGGCAGAGTCAGTTAAGAATCGCGAATTTCGTTAATCGGGCAAGGAAATTGCGATTTTTTGTCGATCAGGTGCAGAAAAATAGCAAATTTCGTTTATCGTTAGCGGAAAAATCGTGAGTTTCATCCATCGAACGTGGAAATATTAGCGAATTTCGTCGATCAGGAAAGGTAATATCGCGAATTTTGTCGATAAGGCTCGGAAAAATTCCAAATTTCGTTCATTAGCTGCATAAAAATCGCGTGATCCGTCCATCGAGCTCGGAAATATTGTGAATTTCGTCAATCGCACACGTAAAAATCGCGAATTTCGTCGATGAGGCGCGGGAAATTGAAAATTTGGTTGATCGGCAGCAGAAAAATCGCGAGTTTTTTCGATGAAGCGCGGAAAATTTGCAACTTTTGTTCATCGGCTGCGATAATATCGCGAATTTTGTCAGTTTATCATGAGATAAAATCGCGAATTTCGTCAATGTGCGCGGAAAAAAATTGCAAATTCCTCAGTCAGTTAAGAATCGCGATCAGTCACGAAAAATATCAAATTTCGTGGATCGGCATTAAAAAAATCGCGAGTTTCGTCAATTTATCGCAAAAAAATCTCGACTTTCGTCAATTCGAAATCACGAATTTAGAGAATTGATAGAAAAAAAAATTACATATCTTGTCAATTGGTTGCAAAACGTTTCGCGAAATTCGCCAATCGCCCGCGGCAAAAATCGTTAATTTCCTCAAAAGTTCACGACTTTCGTGAATCGCTCATAGAAAAAAATTTGTCTCAAAAAATATGTGAAATAGAAGTCTAATTGTCGCAGGAAAAACTCGCAAATTCCGACGATTGTGTGCGGAAAAGTAATCGCGACTTTCTTCAATTTATCGCAAATTACATCAATGTATATCAGAGAAAAAATCGCAAAATATTATATGCAACTCCTCCTCCTCCCTTTTGTTCATAAAGTTGACATTTTTTTTCAGCACTGGTCACTCTCATGTCTATGTTTGTTTTTTAGCCCTTTATTCCCCCGAATAAAGACAAGTAATATTTTTACACCTTAAAAAATAATACTTACTATATCTCCTTTGTATATACAAATATAAACTGTTGATAGATCCATGCCAACTGAATTAGGTATATTGACTGGGCAGGGGAACCAAGAGGGGTAAAACTGCTCTCTCTGACACAATGTTTTTTATCTGATTATAGCCAAATACCCCCCTCCCCTGAAATAGAATTCTGTCTGTGTTACTGATGTGGCCCTCGACAACCTAGAAATTTTTGTAAGTGGCCCTTCTCTTAAAAAGTTTGTGCATCCCTAACTTATACGATCTTCGTTATAAATACAGAAGTACTTATAACCTGAAAATGAAATTAATACAAAAAAATATCCTTATCCTCAGCCATCGAATCAAACTTCAGTCCATTGATAGAGCAGATTTTTAAATAAGTAATAAGTAATTAAATAATTTGTAATATTAGCGTTTCAATAATGTATTTCCAATGTAAAACCAATATTGTTCTAATAGTGGAATTCCGATGCAAATATTTTGAATGTAACGACAAAATTTCCATAATAATGGTATGTTATTAGAAATATTTCCAATGTAAAAGCATTTTTAACCCGGGACGACTCGTGTCGGTCCTGATCAGTGTTGCCAGATTGGGGACATTTTTGTTCCCAGATTGTTGATTGTCACCGCTAAAGTATTTCCAATGTAAAACCAATATTGTTCTAATACTGGAAGTTCTATACAAATATTTCAAATTTAACGACAAAAATTCCGTAATAATGGCATGTCATTAGAAATATTTCGAGTGTAAAGGCATTTTTAACCCGGGACGACTCGTGTCGGTAATGATCAGTGTTGCCAGATTGGGGACATTTTTGTCCCCAGATTGTTAATTGTCACCGCTTTTTTGAAATAGAAATATTCGGCCTATTTAAAATTAGACTAAAAATTCCGAAAAACAATGCGAATTACACTTAAAAAAAAAAAAGTGGTGACAGTCAAATAATCTGAATTAAAAAGCCCCCAATGTGGCATCACCGGTCATGATAGACCCAGAGTGCGTATGATTTTTACAATTGCCACCAATTTTTTTTTTTTTTTTTTAAGTAATCTTCAACTTATTTTATCGCAGATTTTTTTTTATTATTATTTATCTCCGACTAAATAAGGTGACGACTATTATTTGCATTTATTGGTGACAAAGTAAAAACATTCAAACTCTCAGTATACGCGCATTCTCCCGGGTTAAACGAAATTTGTATTTCACTGAACATATTTCCGATTAACCCTTAAATGCCGGGTATTGCTTTTCGGCAACATACACAATTTAGGCTTTAAAATACTATTAGAATAATATTGAAGCTGTAATGCCTAATGTTGCCAATAAAATACATTCTGAAAATATTATTAAATCGATTTTCAACATGTAGATGGCAACACTTGTGCTGTTTAAGAATAAAGATTTTTATTTATTTTTTCAATTGTTGCGACTTGATCTTTTTGTTTTATTCGGAAGCTTGCGAAATACCCTATTTGGTTCTGCAGTGAGCAAGTAAAATTTATTTCTTATTATAGTTCCTAAAATTCTTGTGTGTTTAATATTATAGAATTTTATCAAAGAAAATTATTTTTTCGATTAAAGACCAGTATTGCCGATTAGTAACAAATTGTTTTTTAGCCTTAAACCACTCATAAAACAAAATATGATTTTTTAAAGTATTTTTCCCATGATTTATTTAAAAACTGAAAGCCAGAAAACATTATTACAATGATTTTTGAAAAATCGGGCATTTAAGGGTTAATACAGCACCGGGAAATAATGTGACAACGAATGAGAGTTGCCAGGTGTCCTAAGTAAATTGGGGCTCCAAATGCTCTGGATACCACTAATTTCTTACAGATTATTTCTCCATCTTTAATCGCAGATAATTCTACGAAAAGGCGAAGAAAATTACTTTAAAATACTGGTGTCTAGAGCAATTGGAGCTCCGCTTTACGGTCATTACCTGACAACAATACCCCCAATTTAACCAATATAAATGCATTATATGATACCAGAAGATTATTGCTATGTAATTGTGATATTTACTGTGGTAGTTAGATGAACGTTGTGTATAAGTAGATATCCTGTCGAACTAAATATGTTAGCAACATTCGAAAATATCAAACAGATGTTCTACGGCACTGTAATGTTTTAACCCTTTCAGGGCAACGTACGTCTGTGGCTAAAGTGCTAAAATGTTTGAATGACACCGGTATTTATAAACAAATTTATATAAAGTAAGTAAAAGCTTTTCTTCGCTTACATTGTATAAAGCAAATTTTAATTCCTAAATTCTGGTGCCAATTTTGCTTTTGGGAATTAAAATTAAGTGGTATATATAATATATCGGTGTCTTTGAAGGGATTAGGTGACAACGGATCTTCGAAACCATCAAAGATGCTCAAACGCACAAAAAAAAAAAAAAAAAAAAAAAAAAAAAAAAAAAAAAAAAAAAAAAAAAATGTGCTCAAAAAATCTATACAAAAGCTCCATCTAAGCTTTCATCTCCATGTCAAATTCTTAAAATTGGTTTAAAATTTTTCGCAACTGCACTTCTTCATAAATTTTCTTCTGAATTCTTTGAAATTATCTCCTTGTCATTAAATATAATTACAAAAGTTAAAGATAGCTAATTGCCGCAATATGATGCGAAAATGCTGAAATTTTCATAAAATTTAGAAATTCCTTTTTTCTTACTTTAATAAACACACATATAAAATTAGTTGTAAGGTTTTATTTGCATATATAAACCAAACTTGCATAAAAAAATATTGGTGATTTAATTTATATGGAATGCGCATGGAATATTTCAAAATGTTTTTCAATTCGCTGCGACTTTTTGTCGTCAACGAAGGATTTCTTATGTTCTTGATGTTTCTCTAAACATAAATTTAAAATGTATAAACCATTAATTTTGAGGTTAGTATTCAATGGTTGTGCTTCACTAAATTTTAAAAATTGCTTTCCTTAGTTAAAAGAATTCGTCGGTATCCATAATTTCAAAATGATCCATACGCATAATTTTTCTTCTGAATGCTTTGAAATTTTTTACAGCTATATGTCATTATATATGTCATTTTTGAAACTAAATATAATTGAAACGTTACAGGTATTTAATTGCAGAAATATGATTGAGAAAATGCTGAAAATTTCATAAAATTCAGAAAAAAATATTTTTTTAGCTTTAAATTCAACTATATAAAATTCGATGCACAGTTTAATTTTTATATAGGGAGACTGGGGTGAATTGACCATAGCGGAGGCTTCACTCACCTTTCAGTTTTCATATTTAAACGAATCAGAGATTTGCAAATAGGTCACAACCAAAGCTACTAAAATGCTCAAACAATAGTCTCTGTTTCGTGAAGGTAATTGAAACAGGTGTTGAAAAATCAATTGTGAAAAGTTTTCAGCTTAAAAAGTGTATTTTTAGAAAGATTTTCTGAGATTTTCTGAGATAAAATATAACATAGAAATTTAAGTAAGAAAGTTTTGAGTAATGCAGAAATATTGAGCATTCATTCCAAGCATAAAGATTGTACAGTAAATTAGGATAAAAATACCCATGTGCTATACTTTAAAAAGTGGTTTTGTGGGAAGGCTTGACACAAGCAATATGGAGAGGGTTGACCAGATGGTCAAAGATCCTTAATGAAGTGTTTTTCGAAATCTTTTTATTACATACAGTACATAATGAACGGTTAATGGTTATATTTCTAAAATAATGTCAATTTATTCGGTAAAGCTGCAGTAAAATGGAGGTGATAGAAAGGGAAATGTTTAATACTTATTAACTGAATATATATATATATATATATATATGTAAATTAGAAAATTGGTAAATTTTTTTATTTCATTTTAATAGTACGCATAGTAAGTAAACAAAAAGAATGGTAAAGACTGAAAAGGATGAAAGCAACAGCCTTAAGAATTGTTAGGTATTCATTTCTCTGCAAAAGTGCATAACATTGATCAAAACACTTTAGGAAGTTTGTAGACAAGTTTCACCAAGATTAACACAAAGAGATGAAGCCAAATTATGTGGCAACTATTATTTCCAGGTAGAGTGTAAAAAAGGGGGATATTTAAAACGGAATTTTTCTCCTGTTCCTTGAATTCCGTCTAAATAGGTTTGTTTACACATGACATTTTCCCAAATGCTTTTTACTAATAATTAAACAAGACATGACAATTTCCCAAATGTTTTTTACTAATAATTAAACAAAGTAGCATAAAGTATATTGCCTTTTTCGAAACTGATTGTATTCCCCTTAAAAAATATATTTCAATATAAAATAAAGTGGGTCAATCCTCCCATAGATGAGAATTCTTGTCCATTATTTTATCATGTTTGTTTCAATCAATTGTTTTTCAAGTTTCTTGCATCAGTTATGTCGCAATTTTATTTTGATAACTGATTTTATAATGAATAAAATGATATATAAAGCTTTATTCTAGGTTTAATATTTAAAAAATTAAAAAATCATTTTGTAAAAAGTAGGTCAACCCTTCCCAGTCTTCCCTATGAACCAAACTCGAATAAAAAATTTCCTGGATTTTAATTGATATGGAATTGCTGTTAAACCTGTTTAATTGTGGATTTCGCCGATTAAATAACGGAAAACGTTTTTTAAATTTTATTGGTAAGAAAAAAGCGTAATATTTGGCATCTATGTGATTGTATTTGAGAAAGCTCTCATGACTTTAAAAATAGACTTCATTTGAAGGTGGAGGGCTTCAACTCCTGAGCCTCCCTCCCATACTTCTGATGCTCCGTACCTCCAGGAAAGTAAATGATGGCTTTGAATTTATAAATCATAACTAATTAGAAAACAATCTTGTGATATTTCTTTATACACATTAATTTCTAATTATTTGTCTGAGAAAATTCTTGTGAAATGAGTTACTGTATAATTTTCATTTCCAATTATTTTGATATTGCATTGTTACCGTTAATCCTATGGGGTTTAATTAATGCAGAATAATTTTGTAGGGGGAAAATTTAATTGTCGCTTACCATCTGTGCTCCGCGATAGCTTGTGAAAACAAACAACAATAAAAAAGAAACATTTTTCTGCCTTACTGAAGGTAATGGGAGTCAGTTAGTTTTTCAGTCATAAAAATGCTCGTAAGATAAGACGACATTTAATTACCTTAGAATATAACGCTGATAAACGATAACAAAATTAAGTTAAATATAATCTTCAATTTTGAAAAAAGAAATACAAATGAATGAAAAGTTCTTAAAAAATGAAATATAAACACTTTATATGTTTTCAAAAATGTTTTTTTTTTTCAAAAGTTATTTTTTTAAACTAATGTCTGAACTATTGAAAGCACTTTAAATTTAAATAGTTTAAATAGTTGTATAATGTGTCATAATGTGTTTCTGGGTATTGTAGTACCTTCTTTAACCCTTAAATGCGCGATTTTTTATATTGTTTCGAAAAAATTATGTATGATTCTCTGAAAGGTTTATTACACAGCAAAAATCATGAAAAAAATCACAGATACATTTTTCATAAAATACGTCAATCTTTTTCTCTGTTGCACATCTGCGATACAAGTAAAAACTGCTGTCGTGTGGCTGTTTTACGCTAAAATATTGCAAATTAGTAAATATTTTAAGAAGTATGTCTCCAAATACCTTATTTTATATAATTATTTATTTTTTAAACCTTAACCTTTAACCCTTTAATTCCCCTAATAGAATACCTTCTGCAAATTACGTAGTTCAGATAATATGACTTTACACCAGAAAGTTTCAATGGTTAAATTAGCTTTATTTAAATACGGAATGTCTGGTATTACTTAAAGCAAATATTGCTAATTTAATTTTCTGGTGTGAATTAGGTGTATACGAATAAAAAAAATCTATTAAATTCAAAACACTTTTGTTTCGATATATGCAAAGCAGCGCACTAAAACGTTAAAACAATAATTCATCTTGGCACCATAGCTATTTTTAAAGTCAATCGTGACTGTAATTAAGGGCGTTCAATATACTTTGAGCTACTTCATTTTAAATGAGTATTTTAAAGTTCGTTTTTTCATATTATTAAATGGTTTAATTAAGAAAGGTTTTATTAAAGAAAAACGCATTTCTTGTGGTGAATTTTAATAATTATATATATTATAATAATTTAATATATATATATATATATATATATATATATATATATATATATATACATATATATATATTCTTCATATATTTGTGATTTCAAATTTATTATATATATATATATATATATATATATATACAGGGTGAGTCTAAAATAATGGGATAAAGTTTGAGGGATGGTACAGCTCCCTATAACACACAGTTATTTTATAGGAATATATGAATGGAAGTGACGCGTTGAGGTAAAAACGCCAGGGGGGGGGGCAATTTGGTGCTTTTTTATTTCAAAATTTCTCATTCATACCAGAAAATTTCTATACTATTATTTTCCTCATTTGAGACAGACATTTCATGATTACATACAGAAAATATTCTTCTTTGAAAATTTCCGGTATAAAATCCAAATTTTTGAATAGAAAAACACAAAACTGGCAAATCTGTCAAACACAGGAAATACATGAAAAGAAATAGAAATGGAATTTTTTTTTTATTATTATTCAAAAATTTCGATTTCATACCAGAAATTTTGAAAGAAGGTTTTTTCTTTGTGTAATCATGGAATGCCTGTCTTAAATAAAAAAAAAAGAATAGTATAGGAATTTTCTGTTATGAAATAAATAAAAGCGTCAAATTGCCCCCCCCCCCCCTGGTGTTTGTATCTCAATGCGTCACTTCTGATCATATATTCCTATACAATAATTGATTTTTATAATGAGCTCTACCACCCCTCATAGTTTGTCTCATGATTTTCGACTCACCCTGTATATATATATATAGCTCTAACAAAAGTACATGAATTATGAAATCTATGAAATAGATGGTGACCCGTGAAGACTTGAAAAACTTGATACCTTTAAAATATCCACTACGCTCCACATCTCTCTAACAGCAGGAGTTGCAAGCAAGGCCATAATCCAAGTTAGACCAGCGTCAACCAGACTTGTCTTTCCGTCAACTTAATATTCATAAACTTCATTGCATATCACCTCAGGTTTGATATGGAACATGGTCAGGTCATGTTTTTAATTTGATTATGTTTTATAATTTTAATTCAGTTCTATAGATTTTGAATTGATTGGTTGTTTATGTTTTTAAAGCAGTTTTGTATCGTTAAGTTTTTGAAAGTTTAAGTTTCTTTGATGATTTTTTACACTTTTGGAATATGGGAGGTTGGCCATATCTTGCGAAACGTGTGAGGATTCAATTTCTATTTTTGGTACCTGTGTTTTTTTTTTTTACTCCTCTTACTTTCAGACGAGCAAGGAGCCGTTTGTTTATTGTTTTTTAGTTATTAATGTTCATTGGTTTTATTGTTGTGTTTTGCACCCTCTTTTTCATAGATTTCATAATTCATGTAATTTTGATTGAGTTAGTGCATATAAGAAGCTGCGTTGCGCCTGATAATTTTTTACACTGGATTGTTTGTTTTACACCTTTTTAAAAGCATTATATATATATATATATATATATATTAAACATTTAACACTATAAATGTCGGATATTTTACTTAAAGTTTATTAAAAATATATACACCAGAAGTTTTATTTAAAACTATTTAACTTATTTATTTCACTTTTTTTTTTCTACTTTGTGCCTTTTAAACGCATTTTATAAAGAAATTTCCGTTACTAACTGAAATATATTCATTTGGCAGGGGTCAAAATGACCCCTCACGGTGCATCAAGTGTTAAGAAAATTATCTTGGGACACTTTTCCTAAAATTTTTACTTTTTTGACAGATTTTTTTTCCATTTTCTTACAAGTGTTTTTTTCTATCTGTAAAAACTGATTTTCAAAACGTTCATTAGGTTAACCCTTTATTGCGCAGCTTTGCATGTATGCGAACAACAGTGTTTTGAATTTCATAAATTTTTTTCATTCGTATATACCTAATTCACACCAGAAAATTAAAATAGCAATATTTGCTTTAATTAATAATAGACATTCCATATTTAAATAAAGCGAAGTTAACCGTTGAAACTTTCTGATGTAGAGTCAGATTCTCTAAACTACGTAATTTGTAGACCGTATTCTATCATGGAAATTAAAGGGTCAAAGGTTAAGTTTTATAAAATAAATAATTATATAAAGACATTAAAGATTGTTTGGAGACATACTTATTAAAATATTTACTAATTTGCACTATTTTAGCGTAAAAAGACAATAGTTTTTACTTATATTGCATATGTGCAACATGAGAAAAGATTGGCGAATTATATGAAAAATGTATCTCTGATTTTTTTTTTCATTATTTTTCCTGTGTAATAAACCTTTCAGAGAATCATACATATTTTTTTCGAAACAAAATAAGAAATCGCGCATTTAAGGGTTAAGAAAATATAAAGGAAAGGTCATGACATGTAAAAATAAAGTAAAAATAATTTAACATTTTATTTTAAAAAAAAAAATATATATATATATATTTATATTTATATTATTAATATCCAATCCGTAATTTTTCTAAAATCTATTTTAAGGATCGTATATAAAATAGTAAATCAATTGAAAAGTACATGATGCAGTTTTAAAATTTTGATCATGCTGATACATCGAAAAAAAAAATCACAAACAAACACACACACACACACACACACACACACACACAGTGTTGCCAGATGGGCTATTTTTAAAAAAAATTCAAATTCTTGATTGGCACCACTTGTTTAAAGTTGTAAATTACGACTATCTTAATGACATATTAATTAAGGCGAAAACAAACGGAATTTTACCGTTTCAAATAAGTGGTAGCAATCAAGAAATCTGAATTTAAAAAAAGTATCTCACTGGCAACACTACACACACATACACACATAATAAGAAAAATGAATTTAAAGATTACATATATTTAAAAATACTAATTGACGCTTTGGTTAAATTTCATTTGCTACATCAGAGATGATTTTTAGATGTACAAAATATATTATTAGTACATTTTCTGTAAGTTAAATATTATCAAAATCTTATTTAGTTATCGTTTCGAACAAATTTAATGATATTTCAATTCATTTCAATCAAATCATTTCCGAAATTGGGGTCCACTTCGTATGTTTTAAATTTTCCGAACTAGTAATTTGCAGCTCTAAAAAATTCTGATATATCACCATTAGGCTTTCCAAACATAGGTTGTAGAAAATAAAAACAAATAAAGAACTTTTATAAATTTCGGACATATTGAAAGAGGCTGGATTCGAAAGCTGGACCTTTCGTTTTGAAACTAGAGACTTTACGTCTATGCCTCCAAAGAATGTGTACATCGAAGCAATATATCACTTATAGTTTGTCACAGTTCCTTGGGCATTTTCCCTATTGAATCGGTCTAAACATAGTTTGAAAATGGTATAAAATAGATTAAATACATGATTAATAGGACGATATTCACGAAAATCTGTACACTTCTTGCGATAATTGTCTATAACACAGAACTACAAATAAAGGTGATTTGACATAGCCTGAAAATGGTGAGCTTGCACTGTAAAAACAGAAAAAAAATCCGCTAAAGTACGAAAATTGTACCAGCAATCGAGACGCCAGTACTATTTACGTATTTTAACGAGAAATTTTATATTTACAGTTTTCAACTGTAACCGGTTTCGCCAGGGACTGATGGCCGCCTAGGAAAAACTTAAGATAATTTTATTAGAATTTTTCTCCATTTTTAAACATCTTATTCATGAAGAATTTTATTTATGGGAAAAAAATATATGTTCATTTTTACTGGTGGGATTTCACCTCATAAATTGTCACACCCTGCGTTTCTGCCATATTGTGACAACCTAAACAACTTCCTGGAAGCGTCAGTGAAAGCGATAATAATACCGGCTCCAACTTCCTCCAGTAAAAACGAATAGACATTTTTACCATATTGGTGAGAGAAATTTTTTCCTGAAAACGGCGCTTAAATAAGGCGAAATTTTCTATTTAAATTTACTGGTGGATCTTTTCTCCGCGATAATCAGAAACTGTTGATCCGATGTAATAAACAGCCACCATCTTGACTACCTCCTCAGATACTTCACTCGCAACTGGTAGACAATACACTATGAATACGTCTCATTCTTCTTTATTCATAACTCCATTGTCTATAAAATTATCTCGATATGGGAGCTCAATCGAAAGCATCGATTGGAAGCTATAGTGTTCACTCACAGATCTCAAAGTTATACTTTTTTTTGAAGTAGTTCTCATTTTTTATATAAATTTTCATACGAACGCGATAGGATATTCATATATATTTATTGGACTGGAGAGTTATTATTTCAAAATTATGTTTAAAATTAAATTTTAATTTTTTAAGGAAGACAACGGCACTCTCGAAATCACCAGTATCACCTGTAGATATTAAAATAGATTTTCTCGGGAACTAATGAAGTGATGTGCATATTTTTTTTAACCCGCGAGGACGCGCGCCGGGCCTGATAGACCTGGAGTGTGTACGGTTTTTACAATTGTCACTACTATCTTTATAAAAGTAATCCTCAACTTCCTTTATTGCCAAATTATCTCCAATTAAATAAAGTCACGATCTTCATTTGTATTTATTGGTGTCAAAGTAAAAGAACATTCTTACCCTGGGTATGCGCGCTTTCTCCCGGGTTAAACAGTTTTCGAAGTAGCTAAGCTGTAATTTGGCTGTTCGAGGAGACATAGAAATAAAAAATACAATAGTTACGCGATCTAAATATCAATGTTATAGTTTTTAAACAATCGTTACTAAAAAAATTGATTTTTTAGAATTTTTTTTTTTCAAAATATAGGCGAGTATAAGGCAGAAAAACAAACTTTATCCTTTTAACGCTTGAATTAAATTACGGTTTAAAAATTGAAATTGCTTATTGGCACCACTTTTTTGAAAAAGAAATATTCCCCTTATTTAATGACAAGTAAAACGATACTAAAATAAAGCCAATTGCACTATTTTATAAAACTGGTGGGAATCAAACAATCTGAGTAAAAGACACAGCCCGTGAATATGACGGGAGCGAGAATTAAGGGATTAAAAGTATTGAAAGTGCTTTTGTGATTCCTTAGAAAAAAAAAATAAATTAATATTATTTCTTTTCCATAGCATTTTGCAGCTATTGTTGACCTCTTAAGAACTTCCTTTTTTCCAGAGCTGCCAACTTTTAAGCTTTTTTTCTTGTTATCACTGAAGTTTAATGTATATTTTTAAAATTATTAATTAGCAGATTCGAAAATTAATTAAGGCAAATTTTACTATTTAATTATAGACAAAAGATTACTTGTAAGATTTATTATAAGAAAAACGTGCAAAGCGTCGCAGCAAGCGATGGTAGCTAATTATTATTTTCAAAGTAGAACTTCTATAGCCTTATTTAATTATTACTTTTAAAATCTCATCATTTTCTATACTCTAAAAATTTCCACATTTTAATAGGATATATTATACTATTGAATTAAAATAAAATTATACTCTAAAAGCCACTTGCATTAGCAGGATTAACATTCAATAAAGGATTATTGAAAAGAGTTTCATTTAATTCTCTTTAATAACTGTCAAAGATCTAGCTGACATTTATTATAAATAATTTTAGCCTATTTATAATCTTACTGTAGTATTATGGATTAATTCTTAATTATCTTCAATAGAATTACGAAATTAAACTAAATACGATTAGCATGTTGAAAACAGAAAAATACGAAAAGTAAAAGTGGAACATTAGTAATCCGCTTAAAATGATTTTGAAAGCAATTTATTCCAAACAAAAATTAGAAAAGATACAGAAAATAAATAACATACAGAATAAAATTACAAGCATAAGGAATTATGTTTTAATTTACTGAAAAAAATGACTACACAAAGCATTAATTATAGAGAATACAAACTTTTTAATATGAATTCGATTTTTTTACTTTTTTTAATTGGTGAAACTGCAAAAGATTTTTCTCAAAACATTTGTCCTTTATTTTGCTTACTCAAGAATAAATTATAGCTAAAAATATCACAAAGTATGCTAAGAAAAATAAATATTTTACCTAGGAACACCTTTCTTTCACATAATCAACATTATTTTGTTTTTGTAATATTTTAAAATTAATTCATTTTTTCATCACTTCCGTAATTAGAGTACCTTTACTCACCATAGTAACGACATTATGTGTGTAAAATTTGATTGATCAAGAGAAATTTCGCATAAGCGAAATTTGACGATTCGAACCTGCTAATTGCTGCCAAATGTGTAAATAAATAAATTATATAATTTGATATTTATTTATTCTTTGCTTACTCTTCTAATTCATCGAACCGTACTTATCCTAATGAGTATGTCAAAGTTTTGTATATTGAATGCCATAATTTGAACAAAAAATTCGAATATTTGCATGCTTTCTGAGAGAATGGTACTATTCCGATAAATTAAGACAATATATCGTACAAATATTCACATATAGCAGATTCTATCCCATTGTAGTTCCTCCAAGAAAAATATTGGGAATACAGGCATAATAAAAAACTTTTTATCCTTAAATATGTGACCATTAAAAATTTAAAATATAAACAACTCATATTCAGAATATTAGAATAATAATAATTATTTTTTTTTTTTACAAATTGAAAATATCGTTTGGTAATTTAATGTCTTTTAATGCAAATATGCAAACGATATTTTTATTAAGAACTTATTGTTGATTAAGCTTATTTATTATCTTAAAATTAATATGATTTTTGAAAAGATTAATTGAAAAAAGAATATTTTGAAAAGTCAAAATATTAGAAAATTTATTCAAGTGGTTAAAAATATTAGAATATTTCACATTAATTCTTCTTTAAATATCACCAATATTCAAACACAATATTCAAAAAATTGAAAATTTCAAAATAACCACCAAAATGTCGGACGAAAACCAAAAACATTTGCTAGAGATGACAGGAAACTGAAGCGTATAGTTAGGAAAAACCATTTTAAAAGTGTGCGATTCTTGCACCGAAAATGGAAAGAAGAAGGAGTTGAAGTTTCTACATCGACAACCTTAAACCTCTCGCTGCGCAGCCCGATATATGCTCGGGCATGCATTTTTCCGTCTAATTAATACTATTTGGTTATTCCCACCAGTTATTTTTTAGCGAAAACTTTTTCTCATTTAATCAGGACATTTTCCCCGATTGCTATAGTCAAAATTTTCTGCTTTAAAGAACCGATGATAAAAGATTAAAAATTCTGTAAAAGACGCTCATCGCGAAGAATTACTTACGCTGCGAGAGGGTTAAGACGTCTCCATAAAGGGTGTAGCCGGATAAGCATAGAGAAATGTCCCCATGGCCGATGTTTCAAATAACATGTGTGGTAAAAAGGCCCACCATGAAAATACAATATAGAGTGTTTTTAGCCCCTGACCCCTTGAAATGCCCTTGAGAGAATCGGCGAAGTTTGCGCCGACGCTACTATTTTTCAAATACGTTTTACTCAAAAAGTACAAAAGTTAAAAAAATGAAACCAACGTCAGTTATTGAAGAGCATATTAGTTCACATCATATATTTTTTTCATATTTTTACACACATTTTAACATAGAAAAATAAACAAATATATTTTTGGAAAAATTATTAATGTAGTAATTTTATACTTACACCAACCAAAAAAATTAAAGAATAGTGCTCAAAGTACGTAGTTTTAAGAAAAAAAATTCGTGAAAATCGAAGATGGTTTTTTTGAGTTATAAAAAAAAATAATGCTAGCAACTTGCTAAAATATTAGTAACGTTCCCTGTTTGCATTTGCAGAAATACACTACTATCAATGCATTGGTCGATTCGCGACATTTCCACTCGGGCAGGATGCGCAGTGCACCAAAATAGGAGAATGTTTCCATACATACCACTTCCCTATAGGTTTGTTTCGTGTTTTTAATTTTCTGTTATTTTGGCGCACTACGTATCCTTCTCGCGTTATAATATCAAATAATGACAAATATAATGGTAACATTTACCTGCCATGATTTTCACGTAGAAGGCGGCTATGGGGTTTACAGTGTACATATATAACGTATAACTTTAGAGGGGAGTGTATTTGTGTGTGTGTGTGGGGGGGGGGGGGTCTTGCACTTGACATCGGAAGATACCTGTAGGGGGACGGGGTGATGTGATTTGATATCGTTATCATTTTTGATCAAACCAAAATTTACTTTTTTGGTATCTTTTTCTTTACATTTGTAATCTTCCTTTTTTAAAGTACGTTTTCTTCTTTTTATGAAAATACAAAGTTATTATTAAAACCATATTCAATGTTTATAAAACATTTCATTCCAAAATATGGAATAACCCAATGTTCAAAATTAATATTCTCCTGCCATATTGGTATGTAAATCGTTGTTAGAGAAACCAGATTCGAAATAATACTTGCTATTTTTGCTAGTGAAAGATGGGGAAGAATTTTGCCATCTGTTTTGTTTACAAAATCTCTATTTACCCCCGTACAAAGGCGAAGTGCAAGAAGACAGTACTACTGCTCAATGCATTATAGCGCAATAAAGAGCTATTTAAAAAAAAATTAAACAATAATTATTTCTTTAAAATATTATTTGATATAGAGTTATGTCTTATATAAAAGTGATGTTTTATGAATTTCTTCTCATTTAAATCAGTAAAATATGCGAATGAAAAATGTACAACCGTACTTATATATCGCATTGAAACGTATAAAAAGAAAAAAATATTACACATATAACAATATTATTAGGAGGAGGGAGTTTCGAGGCAAGATAAGTTCTGATATCGGAAGTTTAGTAGGGAGACCGAAATTGCCAAAAAGCTGATAACTTTATATATTTACAGCCCCTATTCAGCTTCACTTGCACAATCGGCTAGATCATTGACTTGATGTTATTACGTGAGAAGGATGCACTGTACACCAAAATAACAGAATATTTACAAACACGAAACAAAGCTATAGGGAAGTGGTATGTATGGAAACATTCTCTTATTTTGGCGCACGGCGCATCCTGCCCGATTAGAAATGTCACGAATCGACCAATGCATTGATAGTAGCGTATTTCTGCAAATACAAACAGGGAAAGTTACGAATATTTTAGAAAGCTTCTAGCGTTATTTTTTTTATAACTCAAAAAGCGCATCTTCGATTTTAACGATTTTTTTTTTCTTAAAAGTACATATTTTAACGATTATTCTGTAATTTTTTGTTTGTTGTAAGTATAAAATTACTATAATAATAATTTTTTTCAAAAAATATTTTTGTTTATTTTTCTATGTTAAAATTTGCGTACAACTATGAAAAAAATATATGATGTGAACTAATATATTATTCAATATTTGGCGTTGGTTTAATTTTTTTTAACTTTTGTACTTAAAAAAAAAAAAAAAAGTATTTGAAAAATAGTTGCGCAGGCGCATACTTCGTCGATTATCTCAAGGACAGTTCAAGGTCAGGAGCTAAAAACACTCTATATTGTATTCTCAAGATGAGCCTTATTGCTGCACATGTTATTTCAAAGATCGGCCTTGGGGGCCATTTCGCTATGCTTATCCGGCTAGACCCTTTAAGTCTGAATCTCGTGTATCGAAAACAAAACCTCTCATGATTGCAAAAGAAAAGCGTCTTAGATTGAATTGGGGTAAATCAAGACGTTTATGGTGCGAAGAAGATTGGAAATATATATTATTTAGTGATGAAAGTATGTTTTGTGTTTCATATGGTAATCAAGATATTCGAGCTTGGAGAATGAAGCAAGAAGCATTTGATAAAGAATGCCTTAAGCGTTCCGTAAAATTTGCTTCTAGTGTTACGGTTTGGGGTTGCACGAGTACAGAAGGACCTGCAAAGTTATGCATCGTCTACGAAAAGGTTAACTCTCATATATATCAAGAAATTTTGGAGTATTACATGATTCCATCATCAGAATATTTATTTGAAGATGATTTCATCTTTCAACAAGATTTAGCGTCACCGCATTGCTCGGTGTCAACTAAGAATTGGTTTAGTAACGCAACATTAAGGTACTTCCTTCGCCACCAAACTCTCCAGATCTTAATCCCATCGAAAACTTATGATGTATAATGAAGAAAAAACTCCAAGGAAATCCTCCTTCAAGCAAAACTGAGTTAGTGGCACTTATAAAGTCTATTTGGTCTAATATTGTAGAAATGTTTGTAAACACCTTGATTGTACAAGATCGATTGTACGCTGTTAGGAAAGCTTTAGAGGATGCTACAATATACTAACTACCATTTACTTCATATTCATAAGGTAATATTGTTGCGTAAAATAAAATATTCTAATATTTTGAACCAATCTACATTTTATTCGAATGCTTTGATGTGTTTCAGAAAGCTATATACTAGAGTGGGTCGAAAAAAAGAAATTTTTCATTTTCGGAACGCTTTAGTGCGGAAAAGTTGCCTATTGTAATAAGAAGGAAAACGGCATAATTTTTTTAAAAATCGGATAACATCTTCCATTCGCACATCGTACTTCAAGTTAATGGAAAGTTGCAAAAATCGCGCCTTTTTTCTAATTATTTTAAGTTAATTAAAACTTTAAAAATAAACACGCTTTAGCTCTTTATGCTTGTTTCATGGTTTACATAACCTAAATAAATTAAATTCCGATCAATAATAATTTTTTTTTTTTTTTTTGTTCGCTCAAGAACTTAGAAAAAACATAAATTTACCAATTTTTTCGCAATTTTCACAGTGCAACTCTTAGTTCGTTTTGCTAAAACAAAACGAAACAGAACTCACCACGTGGTGGTGGTTGCACATTGAGTTCCACCCACATCCTACCCAACCAACCGTCCAATTGTTGGGTGTGGTATTTATATTATATTAAAAAGACCACATGAATGTCAGTGTGTAATTCTAATTAAATGCTCCTCAAATAGTTTTAAAGTTCCTGAAGTGGCAGTGTACTATGAAACTGATGAACTCAAACGTACTTCTTTTGAAGACTAGGAGTATGAAGAAGATAAATACAAACCGAGTACATCGACTAAAAGCCTAAATGGCAGATAAGAATTAAAATTAACGTAACAGTGCTAAACAGTGATCGTTTCGGAGTTTCTGATCGACCAAAAGCTGTCATAGCTTCAAGTGTTCTGGATAACCGACACAGATTCTTCTGATGTGGTTGATAAGTGTAAAATAAAAAGAGACAAGAGTCATTTTATCACGGATTTGAAAAGCCGATTCACCATCCCTGAGGAAATTTCGGGTCTTTTTTGACGGATAAAAATGGGATACTTTGTTCATCGAAAAAATTAATGCCAAGCAATTTCACAGGAAAGTGAAACAAGAACACTATTCTCTTATCCAGGAATCTGGATCAACTTATATTAGATATGTATTTCCTTCCTCGAGTTCATGAAATGATATAAGTCAAAGCATTATTTCTTGTTTGTCTCAATTATCAATATCATTAGAAAAACTAGGAGTAGTAGGGTGTGATGGTACTGTAACAAACACTGGATGGAATAACGGTGCTTTCAGTTGCCTAGAAAATCATAAAATTTTTAGCACATGCATCCGGCATTTTAATGAGCTTTCTAATCGCAAATTTTCCAACATATTCACGGTCATACTGAAGGACCTAAATCTTTTAGTGTGCCAATCGTGTAGAAGCTCACTTGCTGTGAAAAAGCGCCTGTGGTCGATTGTGAACCCGCAGATTGTTCGATTCCTGATATAGACAGTACTTTTTTGAGCGAAGAACTACAGTATTTTTGGTGCATTTTGAATGCAATCTCCTTGTGACATTGTCCAGAAGACTTGACGAATTGGGACCCTGGTACTTTGTCCTATTCCAGATGACTAACCGCGACCAACCGACTCCTTAGATTGTATCAGATTAATCCGAAAACTTAAAAGAAATAGTTGCTTTCATCATAAAATCGTACATGCCTGTATAATTTGCCATAAAATAAGCAAATATTTTACTGATGGTCCAAAACATGTATTTCAAGCAATCCAAACATAACGCTATTTATCCGACGAATTATACAAGTTGTCGATCCAGTAATAAAACGAAATGCGTTTTTTGTGCACCGATAGAATATTCTGTTGGCAATGACTGTCGATTAAAGAAAACATATTTGCGATATTGGTTACAGAAATATCGCAAAAGCAAGACAAACCGTCCCAAAGAAGAAGACTGTTACAAATGTAATGCCACCTAATGGAAACTTTCAAGCTTTCGATTACATAGAAATTATTAATTGGAACTCTTGTGCGGTGTATCCTTCCCCAATGCCGCGGGACCTAAGTGAAGATGATGTTAAATCATTGATCAATTCTGACACTACTCCCATTAGAGAAATGCAATTGTTTCCCTGTCACACCGAGACGTACGTCAAACTTGTAACTGAGACCTCGAATAAAGCATATCGACATGAAGCTAGAGATAGCTATGTCCGAAAAAAACTGAAGTCTAAATCGATTATGCCTCATTTCTCCAAAAAATCAGACTTTAAATGTTTAGTAGATATAAAAAAGAAAACGTAAAAAACACAATAAGCCAAAGAATTCTACTCTATGGAAAACCTTTGTAAATAGTTGCAAATATCATGTAAATGCCACAATCAACAATTGTTTGGTTGGGTAGGGTGGAGGTGGAACTCTACGTGCAACCACCACCACGTGGTGATTACTGGGTCTTTTTGTTCTAGCAAAACGAGCGAAGAGTTGCACGTTGAAAATTGCGAAGAATTGCTAAATTTATCTTTTTTCTAAGTTCTTGCACGAACGAAAAAAATTGGATTATTGATTAGAATTTAATTTATATAGGTTATTTAAACCATGAAACAAGCATAAAAAACTATAGTGTGTTTATTTTTAAAGTTTTAATTAACTTAAAAAAATTAGAGAAAAGGCGCGATTTTTGAAAATTTTCATCAATTTTAAGTACGAAGCGCGAATGGAAGTTGTTAACCGATTTTTTAAAAAATCATGCCGTTTTTCTTCTTATTACAATAGGCAACTTTTCCGCACTAAAGCGTTTCGAAATTAAAAACATTCTTTTTTTCGACCCACCCTACTATATACCTAATTTATTGTACAGTATTTTATATTTTGTAAATGTTAAAATCTTATCTAAACATTTCAGATTTAATTTATAAGAAATTTAATTGCATTTACTTAGTATTAGAAATAAATAAATGAAAAATTATTTTTTCTTATTAATTTTGCTCAATTTCTCTAATATTTTTAATATGAGCTGTATTTTAATAACATATATGTTCAAATAGCTAATACCAGATGGGAAGACCGAGCTACGCTCGTTTAAAATTAAGGACGTTACATGGGCTCTGTTTAGTTGAATCATGTATCTAGACTCCTACAGAAATGTTTTTAGATTGTAAAATCCAATATTTTCTCCAAATATAGCCAAAATTTGGGCGAAAAGTCGTAAACTTGTGGACCTTCTTTCATTGGGCACCGTGCGTGCATTTTGGGATTGGACATTCTCGAAAGTGAATTTTCCCGCCAACTCTGTCTAATATCGCCAACATTTCGTCAAATATCGCCAAATTTCGCGAAATATTGCCAACTTTGCGACTTCGTTTACTGAAAACTGTTAAACAACTAAATATTTCAACTTTAATTCTGATTGTCGAGACCAGTAGAGATCCCAAAAGAACACTCTAATTGTGTTTTCGAAAAAAAGCTAGCCCAACGGTGTTCTCCTACCACAAAACTTTCGGATACAAAAGTATCAGGGTCCATAAGCCGTGTTTTTGAAGCCGTGCCCATGAAATAGACTAAAATTTGATTTTATTATACAAACCTAATTATTTTACTTTTTTATATTAGAAAGTTTATACTGTACTATTTCAACAATATTTTTTGTAGTTTTATCGGATTTATAAGGCTTACAAAAGCTCTAATTTCGTAGTTTTCGTAGCTTTGATGGAAAAAAAGCAATTTCTCTTAATTTTATCTCAATTATTTATATGAGCGAAATCGTGCAACACTTTCTTCTTAACATATATTATAAAACATATCAAAATGCACAACATATGTCAAAATAAAGTGTTGCAAAGTTGCGCTCACAGTAAAATATTAAAAATAGTGAGTTAACAAACTGCATTCCTTCGGGTCACTAAGAGTCTTTAGGATGCAACGGCGTGATTAAACGTGTTAAAATGCACATAACTATTGCTAACAAGACTTGCGTTGCTTACATGTGATATTACTACGGATAATATTTTTTTTTATTTAATGCAATAAAATATATTTTTAGAAAAAATATTACTGTGTAGTACATCTACGATTGACCCATTGTTGATAGTAAGCAAATGATATTTTTAGTGCGAATGAAACTTATATCGGGATTTTTGAATACTAACAAGTTAATATTTACTGGCGAGAGTGATAAATGAACTAAAATGAATAAGAATATATTGTGTGGTGGATGGTCGAAGAGAACAAAGTTGGAAAAGGCGTGTTATGAAACTTTATGCCATTCAGCTCTCTAGGGATAAAGATTCAGGTTTTGTCAAAACTAAAGTTTGTCCTAAATGCTATACAGAAGCGTATAGGCATAAAAAAATTGCATCATGAAGCAGTGAGTGTTCCTCTATTAGTTTAGGAAATGTGCAAGATGACCAAAGTTTATCATTCACTTAAAGTAATGACTTAGATGCAGCCTTATCTAGTGAACAATCTTGTACTAATATAAGTGCAACCAAAATAATTTTTAGCTTAAAAAGAACAAGTAGCACTCACTCAATCTACATAATATGCAATTCTACAAAGAATATTCGAAGGATCAAGTTAACCCCTTGAGGGGCGGTGGGATATATTATATCCCACCTGATTTTAATACAGGTTTGCACCAGAAACTTTTAATTAAATTTTACTTTTTAAACATAGATGGAAAAAAAGTCAAAAAATATATCTTCCTCTTTTTGAAGTAATTCTTTTTCTAAATTCCGGTGTGAATTCAACATTACACAAACACAACTGCTTGCCCCTCAAAGGGTTAAGGACGCAAAGTTATGCATTTGTTAATTCGAATATTATGATACCGTCTGGAGTTCGATACTGTAAGTCTCATTTGACCAACAATTTACTTGCTGTCTGATGATGCTATGGGAAAATTGAAAATAGTCTCCGAATCTACAACTATATCTAAAATGGAATTCGAGAACTTATTACAAGAAATACGGAAGATTGCTCTCAGGAAAGTCCTCGATTTCGATAATGTTAAATCTTTATTTGTATATGATTATTATCAATTAACAGGTGTTACTACCAGGAATTAATTTGCGCTTCCACCGGAGCTCAGCTCCGGTACTTCTCTGTATTTAGTGCATATTTAAATATTTGTCGCATTTCACCGGAGCTTATAAATACAGGGCTCCTAGCCCAGTGCAATAGCGCTCCATAAAAACCGAAGCCTAAATTATCCTTTTAATTTCTTTCCATCTGCAAGTTTTTGCATTATTTTCTATCAAAACATTCGTATGTGACGTAATGTGTCGCACATGTAAGAGATGGGCTCAATTTTTATATCAGTTTTTGGGCTTGGACAGGCTCAAGCTGAATCCGTCTTGCATTCAAAATTTTATTTATTAGTCTTGTAAAAAAAAAAAAGAACTTTTCCTCCTTAAAAGTTACGTATTCCATTCCAAATCATTTTAACACTAGAACTATAGTAAATTTCAGTCAAGTTTTATAAAATATTTCACACCAGAAATTTGACTTAAAAAAGTTTAACTTTATTATTTAACGTTTTTCTTCTTCGTATCTTTTAAACTTATTTCATAATCAAATTTCTAGATTGAACAGAAACATATTCATATGGTATGAAAATGGCGGCTCACGGTAGTTCTAGTGTTAATGCTATTTTGATCAGTAGGAATGAGAAACAAAAATCGTGTTTTTCTATTCTAGTGATATTTGCAGATTTATGTCTGGCATTGATAGAGGAGACGTGTTGATATGGCGTCATTCGAGAGAGCGAACACTGAATTTGCTTTCAGTTAGATTTTCTTTTGTGACAGCGGGATTATTTTTAATTGGAACGTTTATTTTTATTTAGATATCTAACCTGAAAAAAAATATTTTCTTTTGTTTTTAGTCAATGAATATCGGATTAAGATTTTGGTTGTTTGAGGGTTTTAGTCTTAGTGTATGAGCATGAAAATAATGTTAGTGATTTTAGCTATGGTTTTAGTACTGCAGAATATTAGACCTCCGGTACATTTTTGTTGAAAATTAAGCCCTGTTTACTAGGAATGATTTTGGCACTCTTACTAATTGTATTAAGAACAAAATACGTTCTACATCTACGCTTAATTACAGAACTTGTCTAGCTATACTGCTAGTTAAACTGTACATTGGTCTTTCATATTCAATCCTTTCAGTTCTGTTTAAGATAAACTGGATAGTCATCGTAAAATGCATTCGTGCAGCTACTAAGGCACTAATGTCGAATTCGTTCCTTTACACCTGGACTTGGACCATATAAGTAGTGCAGATTTCATAAATAGGCAAACAAGAAGAGCTGCTAAAAAACTTTTTGATGAGAACAAAGATGACCTTACTAGTGTAGTGTTCGATTGAACCTAGATGTATATCGAGAAAAGTGGTAATTATCTATTTCAGCGTAGGACATACAGCATGCATAAACACAGGCCACTTGTAAAACCTATTATTTTCATTTGTACAACGGGATGAATCTTAGAAGTTTTAGAACAATACTACGCTGATGAAAAAATAATGACGTATCTATACTGAATTTGGTTATCGCTTCTAAATCTTCGAGTTTTAGGAACTGGCTTAAATCTAATGATGTTTTGATCATTGATCGCGGATGTCGAGACAGTATAAGATTCTTTGAAGTCTGGGTCTGATTCCAAAGATGCCACATTTTTTTTACAAAATAAAAATCATCATACTTGTGAAGAGGCGAATGAATCGAGTTTAATAACATCTGTTAGATGGGTCATTGAAGCCGAAAATTATTTAATAAAAAGATTGAAAGCTTTAGACTGAGTGATGTCCAAGTCGCAATTACTATTGATAGGTGACTTTGTGCGCATTATCTCTGCCATTTGTAACAATTTTCGACCCTCTAGAATCTAGCAAATTAATGATGATAAGATTGTTTCTGAAAGAATGATGAACCTAACCCAATCAATCAACCCAATCAATTAAAAACGTTGGTAGAATCTAAAACCTGGATGAGACGACGAGTAATTTGGAAGAGAATGGAAGCACAAACATTGACGTATTTTCCTATATTAACGATCAATGAATTACGTAACTTAAAACTTGGATTGTATCAAATAAAGCAAGGGAAATCTAATATGGAGGAACACCTGCGTGATATCGGGTTTTATAAATTATTTGTTCATAATGAACGTACTGATATTATCCGCGTTCAGCAGCAATCCAGACATATGCCTTCGAACATATATAACGCATGGATCCAGTACAACAACTGTTATTATGTTATTCTCATTCGATTAATTCTTGGTATTGTCAGTGCAAAGTAGCAGTCCGTGCCGTGGGTTCCTGTGCTCATATTGCAACTGTTTTGTGGCATTTGGAATACCACACTGTTAAAAATTTGGAGCAAACTATCCAGTCGTTCGACCGTTTTTTGATAAAACGGTTTCATAACCGTAATTAGACGATATTCTGACTATAAAATGGCCAATAATACGGTCAGAATAGTGTTCAATTACGGTTGTGTAACCGTTTTCGATAAAAGCGGTCAAATGACTGGACAGAATGCTGCAAATTTTTAACAGTGCAAAGTCATGTGGCAGAAAAATAAAGCCTCACACTGCTGACTACTAGGATTATGTTCTGGACGCTGCCACCTCCCATTGATCAGAAATTGATCAATCTGTCACAGAAGAGTCTGATTAAATCTTATCAGTCTAATTTTGATCTTATTTTACATGTTTCGTTAATCCCATAATGTTTAATGAGTTCATTATGTCAAAATGTTTCAATAATATCTCAAAATAATTAATGCCATGTTTACTTTATGCAATGTAATATCATGTTGTTATTGAACTTTTCAACTTGTCTACTCTATCGTCTTCTCTATACTCTTTTATGTGTCTGATCTATATATTCTTCTCTACTTGTCTATTGTTCGTTTTCGAAAGCCGCGCCTAGCACTCTGGGACGATTCTACTAACTAAAGGAGTTTTACACTAAGCTGGGTTTTTTTCGAAATTCTTCATTTGATGGTTGTCACTAGGATTAGCACTCAGCCAAACGCAGCTAAACAAACACCGATCACCCCTATTTTGACAAAATCAAAGAAGAACTGACGCATGCGCAAAAGTATGGAAGGTTTTGCTATCTGCAAACAAACAGTAATTTATATGATCTACCCTAACACATACATAAATGTAAGCATCAAACTGTTTTGGGACAAAAATATCGTTTATGGACCCTGATCCTTTAGTCAAAATCGCTTACAAAATCGTCCCTAGGTTAGGGATACCGAATGCGGTGAAGGTTTTTGGATCGATAGATTATAGTTAGCGTATAAATACAGCGCTGTGCAAAATGATAGGAACGATACAAAAACAAAGAAATCAGCTCGCGTTTGCTATGCAAATGCGCAAATCTTTTTGTTAAAATTAAATACATGATATTCCAAATAATATTAACATAATGATTTACAAAAATAATATATATGTTTTAAATGCATTTAAAAATATTTATTTTGCTAAATTTACGCTGGAGAAAAATGATAAGAACGCAGTAAATATTTCGGAACAACAGAATATAATTGGCGGATATTTTCGCGTGTAATTTAAAACCGCATTGAAAAGAGATTCTTAGCACATTCCTTTAGTTCGCAAAACATTTGAACGACAGGATGAGGAAAAATACTTTCTGACTTCGAAAGAGGGTAAATTCTAGTTTATAATAACTTTGCAATGCTACTTCATCGAAAAGATAAAGTTAAACATTCAAATACTTTTATTATTAATTTCTTACAGAATTCAACTATTTATGTTGCTACAAAATCTACAGGGAGGCCGAAAATTCTTTCAACACGATTCGAAAATTTGATTGTTCCTACGGTTCTAAATAAGGATCGACCTAAACAGATTTTTAAGGCCAAAACCGAAACCCAATTTTGGTGATCTTCCTCTTTTCGGCAGAAAACGAAAATGTCCTAAAAAATTTTAAGTAATTAAATTGCATGTATAAAAGTAATTAATACATACATATTCATAATTATTAATTAATTATACGTATTTATTAAATATGCTATTAATTAATTATGCGTATTTATTGAATGTACATAATTATTAATTAATTATACGTGTGGCCCAAAGTGGCTCTCTGTGCCTTAGACCGAAAACTTTTTATTTTCATATAAATTGAAACGTAATTAATTCATCAACTACACAGACAGATTTTGTAATTATACAAGTTTCATTTAATTAAAAAATATTTTAGTTTCATGTATACACACCTCGATTTATCTTTTATAATCATTTCTGTAATTGATCATCTGTTATACTAGAACTTTCTCAAAGATTACTTGAAAAACTTCTGCGGTTTCACACTGAAAATTTTCTATTACTGTTATGTCTGCAGCTTTTAACCCTCTCGGGCAACCCGAGAAATACTTGGGCATGCATTTTCTCGTCTTATTAATACTATTTGGTTATTCCCACTAGTTATTTTTTAGCGAAAACTTTGTCTGATTTAATCAGGGCATTTTCCTCGATTACGATAGTTAAAACTTTATGCTTTAAAGAACCGGTGATAAAAGATTAAAAATTCTGTAAAAGACGCTCATCGCAAATAATTACTTACGCAGCGAGAGGGTTAATGAGCACGTAAAAAAGTTTAGTTATATATGCATTCCTTGCTTTATAATTTGCATTCACGTCTTGAGTCAGTCATGTCTCATAATTATAAACAACGAAGTTCGTAGCAATAAATAGTCTCATGTGAGCCAATAAAGATCAAATTGATGAGTAATGCTGAAAATTTTCGAAAGAAGAAACGAGATTTTTGGAATACTGATTGTTTCGGTCAGGCCGAATTTTCAGCCGCATTTTCGCCGAAACTCAGATTTTGGACCGAAAACGATAACGAAAACGAATTTTTGGTCGTCCTCCAGTTCTAAGCAAAAGAAAGGAGCCAGGTAAAGACGCCTACGTCAGTATGGACTATAAGAAGAACAATAAAAATGTCGGGAGTTCTTTAACCCTATACCGAGCGGAGTCCACAGAAAATGATACCTAGTTTTAATTCCAAAACTGAGAAACGGCACCCAGAAAACTTAATTAAAATTTTCCTTTCATAAAGTACTTGAAAATAACCAAGTTTTTATTTTCTAATAAATTCCTTTGTAAATTATGGTGTCAATCAATCATTTCATCATTTTACAAACAGAATTAGTTGGTGCCGGAAAGGGTTAATACGTAAAACAACGTCGGTGTCCGAGTTTAACATCTGGCGATAAAAAAAAGCCCGCATTTAGTTAGCAGAGAAACATCTGAAGCAACAAACAAATTAGTCAAAAATTATCTTCAGTGCTGAAAATATTCATTCATATTGGCAGGGCCTTGAAAAAGAAAAGCACGTATTTTTCACGCATTAATTTGGTGGTGGCTCCCTAATGGTTTGGGCTGTTTTTTTCTCGGAATGTAGGCTTAGAATTGATTTTCTATAAGGGCAAACAAAATATACTTACCTATATTCACATGTCAGTATGCCATTTGTTAAACCCGAGTGAAAACACTAACAGCTGTAACTAAATTTTCAGAAAGACAATGACTAAATCACTCTTAAAAGACACAAAGAAGTGGTTTGTAGATAAATAAGAATCTACAACTTGATTGGCCGGCAATGGTCCGAACCTGAATTCCATGGGGAACGTTTAGTATGTTATAGTTCGTAATATCTGCCAAAAATGGACAAAGCGTGCAGTATAACTGTAAAACAAACTTAAAATCTTACATTTGGGAAGTATGGCGTATTTTGTCATCTCGACAAATTTGAAGCCATGAAAACTCTATGCTACAATGTTGCTCTGAAATTATTAAACACAAAAGAAGCCCACTTCAGATGTAATATTTGTATAATTTAGAAAATTCTGTTCCGTTCTTATTATTTTGCTCCCAGTGCATGGCGAGTGCAAATGCAACGTATCATATTGTAGTTATAAAAATTGTTTTAGATTGTTTTCGTTATGGTTTATATTGAATATTTAGATTGATAAAATAAATTGATATGGTTTATATGGAAATTAATATAATTATATATTTTTTTTAAACAATTACATGAATGTTCCTATCATTTTGCACCCCAGTGCATATGATAGCCATAAAACGCAACACACAGTGGGTCATGAGAAAATACGTCGCAAAGTTTACGATACAGATTATAATCGGATAAATTTTATTTTGGTTAACGGCTCATTAGCATGCTTGGCAGCATGCTGGATTTGCGATTTTTCTTTGCGAGTTCCAATCCAGCTCGGACTTATTTTTCGGAAAGGAAATTTTCATCAATTATTTTCGAATAATAACATAATAACATAATTTTAAAAAAAATGTATAACATAATACTATGTTTTCGATGATTAAATGAGACAAATTTCTCTGTTAAACCATAATGGTAGAAAAAAAGCGTAAAACTTGGTAGCTATAGTATAATAATTGAAATTTACGAAAAATATCAATTAAATGTATGTTTTGTAGCATTTAAGTGCATTTCTAACTACGAAATTTTGCATGTTTAAATATATAATGAAAAAAAAAAAAGGAAGAAAAGAAGAAAAAAAAGATAGAAATATTTATATGTTTATAGACCAGAAATTTTTTATTGTTATTTAAAATTATTATTATTTATAATGAATATCCACTATTTTTAACGGAGAAATAAATTAAAATACATGATTAAATATGTTATTTTCATTTTGTTTCCTCATGCAAATGCTTTAAATATTTCACGGTTTATTAAAAATATGCTTTTATATTTGTAATATGATTTTTAAAGTCTGGGATTATTGACTTTTAATTAGAATAAGTGTCTACGTAGTAATTTACTTAGCAATTAATTTTCTTTTCTTGTTTAACACTAGAAAGCCCGGAAATTTTACTTTAGTTTCATAAAAATATTTCATACCAGGATTTTTATTTTGATCAGTGATTTATTTAAAGCATTTCTTGGCGAATTTAATTTAACTTATTTTATTAAAAAATTCTGGTCATTTAATTATTTGGTCGGAGTCGAATCGACACTTTTCAGGTGTTCTAGTGTTAATATGCTTATATAATGCAGTTTAATTATATAAATACCCTTCTAATTTTGAAATTTTGCATGTTTATATATTTAATGAAATGTAAAGCTTAAATAAATATTAATAATAAAAACTAAAAAAAAAGTCAATTGAAACATTTATACACCACAAAAATGCGCAAATTCAAAAATTATTTACTGTTATTTACATAAATAAGTTACTATTTTTAGGAGTGAAATAAATTTACTAAATTTCAATATACTTTATATGAAATTATAACATGCTGCATTATTTTTTAAATTATAATTTGGACGTAAAATTTATATTATATTATTATATTATATTATATTATATTATATATTATATATTATATTATATTATATTATATTATATTATATTATATTATATTATATTATTTATTATATTATATTATATTCTATTATATTATTATATACTTAAATTTCAATATACTTTATATGAAATTATAACATGCTGCATTATTTTTTAAATTATAATTTTTCGATATCGTTTTTTATAAACTAGTTTTTTAAGTTTTGAATTTTAAAATCGTGGATTCTTATGCTTATAGTTAGATTAACTGTCTATGTGCTTAAAAATAAGTTTTGAAATAATTTTGAATTGCTGAAAATAGTTATTACGTAGGCTGTAACTACAGAATTAAGAACACGGAAAAAATCCATTTTAAAAATTTAAAACAATATTTTTACAAAATCCTGAAATATTTGCATAATGAAAGAAAATTAAATTTATATCTTTATTAAAGTATTAATATCACGTATTTTTACTGTAAATAATTTTAAATAAAAGCAAACAATTTCTGGTCTATAGACATAAATATGCCTACCTTTTTTCTTTTTTTTTTTTTTACTTTTCATTATATATTTAAACATGCAGAATTTTGTAGTTAAAAATGCACTTATATGCTACAAAGCATACATTGAATTTATATTTTTCGTAAATTTCATTTTTTATACATATTTTTTCAATTGCGTTTCGAAAACAACTGATGAAAATTTTCCTTCCGAAAGATAAGTCCGAGTTAGATTTGAGCTCACAAACCCAGCATGCTACCAATCTTGCTACGGAGCCACTTGCTAAAGAAGGAAATCTATCCTATTAAAAACTGTAGTGTAAACTTTGCGATTTATTTTCTCAAGGACCCCCGAACATTGCGCTTTATGCCTGTCATATATTTATATGCTGACTATACTCTATCGATATACAAACGTTCACCACATTCTGTGGCCCCAAACTTGGGACCTTCCCTTGTTAGTCAAATGAACTTTGATTGTTTGAATCAGGTATCTCCACTCCGATTGGGAATCTCTAGAAAATTATTTTATATTCTGAAAGACAATTGTGTTGCCAAATGTGCCCCAAATGTCCCCAAACACCGCGAAATTTGGCGACACACTTTCATTTGGTTCCAAGCATGTGTTTTGGTATTGATAATTTTGAAATTCGTTTTCGCAAATTTTGCCAGTATTTTGCCAAATATAGCCAAATTTAGCGTAATATTGTCAACTTTACGATTTCGTTTTCAGCCAACTGTTCAACAAATTAATAACTGTTTCATCCTTCATTCCCATTGAAATGCATTGGTCCGTAGCGACCCCAAAATGACTCAGTAATCGAATTTTCTCGAACATGTGGCCTAACCCAATGGTCTTCTCGTACCCCAAAACCTTAGGTTGCAAAATTTAATCAAAATGGTTAGTATTTTATTCAAGGCTGGAGTAGCACAGTTGACGTTTATTCCAACAGAGCGAAAAATTTCCAGACCAGGAATCGAACCTGGATACTTTGGCGTGCCGTGCCAATGCCTTACCTGTTAGGCTATCCGGACGATATCTGGCTGACATAATTCTCTCTTATTCGTTGGACTTGGCTGCGAACTGCAGCGCTAGTTTCATTCATCCGAGCTATAACTATAGCATTTACATGATGAAAGTGTGTTTTAACACGGAAACCCCTGTATACCATGTATTATGTCATAATGAATGGAACAAATATTTGCTGGTCTGGACATTTTTCGCTCAGTTGGAATAAACGTCAACTGTGCTACTCTAGCCTTGAATATGATTTAATCCAGTTGGAAAAAATATTCGTTCCCTTCATTATGACAAAATTGTTAGAATCGTTATTTATATAAAATTTACATACATTACACCCAGAGACGCACACAAGATTTCCTAGTATTCTAATATATTGTTTCCTTTTACTTTTTAAAGTTCTTTTTAAATGCAGACATCATTTATCTCGGTTACTTTTTCTGTCGTTCAAGTTCACACGGATGTAAAAAGATCTTAACCGCAGCAATTTTCCGTTGAAATAAAATAAAAGAATAAAATACAAGTGAATGTCTTTTTCGCTTCGCAGCCGACGATACGTAATGCATATTTTCTCAGCCTCTGGGCTTGCATTAGTATTCAATTCTCACCCTTGTACTTTGTCGGATACAAACCATATGCCCCTTGCTGACTAATTTTCAGCTGTCGTTATATCTGTAACGTGCATATAAAATCACGTGTTCCTATTTCTTTAAGTCTCCCTGCTTACCGCTGGAATGTTATTTATTGTAACCCTAAAGAGCCCGCCATGGCATAGTTTTTAACTCAATGTAAAACTTCTTGATTGTTTTGTCTACCCAATTTGTTTTTTGCCAAACATCTTACATATGGTTAAATAATGTTCGCCAATCTGTAAGTATTTGTAACAAAATCACTCTTACTCTTGCTCCTGACCTCGAGCCATGTAAACCAAAATCAAGCCCCGCTGTGGGCGTCTGCCAATTCGGCAGCTATTGAAACTCACTCCTTGTTCCTCTATACTGTTCACGGCTCTCCATTTAAAGGTATTTCATAATAAAGATGTAAGTCCTCTAAACTTTTGTGTTGGAGTTTTATTCTTACTCATATTGTGAACCTGGGTATAAGAATTCACCGTCACACATGTTATATTTTTTCCGTTTACTCATAGGTCAAGAAAATAGAAACCGATTTATCTTGATAGTCATTCTTAAAAACATATGTAAATTATAAAGCAAAACGTGTCGGTGAGTAACTTTGACATTATACCGATGTTTTAACATTTGAGCCAATCCATTTCCGTTCTTTCGAAAATGTTATTACTTATAAATATCGCATAAATTTATTTTTTACCCGTTCGAATAGAATGAAAAATCTCCTGTCAAATACAATTGGTTTGAACACTGATTGAGAAAAATTAACGCGATTGCATTTAAAGTAGTCTAAATAGTTCAGAATTCGTTTTGGGATAATATCCAATAACAAACTTAAAACTTTAGCGATAAATAAATAAAATAATATAAATAAAACAAAAATTTAACAGCCACATAATCAAACTACTCGCTTAAACCACTCAAATAATCAGAATAAAAAAGTCCTCTGAAAGTAGGCGAAATGTTTGGCAATTTACCAGGATATTAAATCCTGGAATGCGGTATTTTTAAGTGCGTTCGTAATTATATAAACACATAGCACCTATAGTCGTCGTCTGCTCCGCCCGTCTGTCCGCATATAACAGCGCAAAAACTGCACAAATGGATGGTTTGAAATTTATTATGTGTAACCTTTACAGAAGTTTGTCCAGTCATTTCGAATTTTATGAAAATCGAACCAAAACGTAAGAAGATAATAATGAAAGTTTTCTTCATTCTATTAAATCCTATCATACGTCATTAATTCAATGATATCCCATGATAGGTCCTGATTCTAGGTTGCCATAGTGATTACCACCCATATAAGATGGAGTCCTATTATTTCCGTATTACTGAATGTAATATATATAATAGTAATATATTTTGTATTCATGCATTTTTGATAAGAGTCCACAGCTATTGCACCAAGATCTGAATATTTATAAAACTAGTTAAAGTACGAACGCACTTCATTTGTCACGTTTGATGTACAATTTCCGACTTGTTTATATCAAAATGCTTTTGGGTATTTTTAGTGGGCAATCTAAAAGATACATATTAAATATAGAAAATGTATCAGAGTTTTCAATTCTTGTCACTTTCAATGTCATTTTTCACCTAATTTCGGTGACCCGTGAAGCCCGGGTTGGATCCCCTAGAATTTTAATTAGATATTTATTTGTTACTGGCACAAGATCTGTACTCTCTGTAGAATTTCGGGGAATTATTGCGCCACTAAATCAGATTAGAAAACTTTTCATACATACTTTTCATCAATCTAAAATATTATTGCAAAATCTGTAAATTTTTTGTGATTAAATAAGGAGAAACCTACTTTTCGAAAATTGCAGTAGAACTCTGCGCGCTTGAAGCGGTGATCGAAATACTCATGCATCGATATACTCCTGACCAGAGCACACGAATATGGTGTGACGTCATCACTAATCGACAGACTTCCCACTGGTGTTGGAATTCACAACGGAAACTTTTGAATAGCAATTTCTTTTATTTTATCTGTGGAATACCTATCATCTTATGAAACAATAATAACTATTTAAATTTAATGGTGAGAATGGTCGATTAGTGATGAAGTATCACTCGTTTCCTCTTTCCTTGAGTATTTCGATAGCAGCGCCCGAAGGCATCTTCTTTTTAACCCATTAGGAACCATGGGTGCATATACGCACCTTCGAAAAATGCATACTGACTTTGTTTTGGGTACCAATAATAACGAAAACTAATATTTGCTTTTTTCAATTACGACATTTTCGTTATTATTTAATAAAATTTAACTTTTAGAAAATAAGTGATGTCAAATGAATAATATTTGTGTAAGAGACTTCGGTCCCGAATGTGTTAATGAGTGAATTTATAAATTGGTGGTCATAAGTATATTTAATAATTGTACAATGTATATGTATACATTTGTATATTTATTCAATTATTGAAAAAATCGGGTATGTTTTTAGGTTAAATTCAAGTCCAAAGTTTGCGAATCTGCATGCCAGAGAGCCATTTAGCACCACTATTTTCATATAGCAATCTACACCTTATTTATTCCAGAAACATCATACAAATTCTCTTATTAAATAAAGCGAATTTGGAAATTTCATTTTGGAAAAGTTGTGAAATAAAGACACGTTTGCCATTCCTGGACAAAAAATTAACCTAAAAATATGTTTTTCCATTTAACAAATAAATAAATGTATTAATTAAAAATGCAAATATTATTAGTCATCTTCAATACGGATACATAATACGGACAATATTTATGTTTTCAGAAAGACATTAAACCTTTGTTGCTCAGTGTTCCATTACATAAACCACAAAACACACTGTAAAAAATTGCTGCTCTTATTTTACTGCAGCAGAGATTCCGGGCAAAGTCACATAAAAAAACGGTCTTTGCTCCTAGATAAACGGACTTTGCCTTTAGATAAACTTGTTTTGCCCGTAAAACATGAAATTTACGGGATTTGAGTGGCACTTTCCTTAAATTTACTGGAGCAGTTCAGGGTAAAATACCGTAAATTTACTTTTTTTTTCTTTTTAACAGTGCTTGATTCCAAAATTCCACAATGGCACCAGAATTTTGGTACAAGTATTTTCGTTCATTAAGTTTGTGAAATGAAGTTTTTTTCTTATTTCCAAATAAATTTGATCGTAAATTCCGGTGTCAATCCATTCATTCGTGTAATCATTTTAACAATTGCAGTGCTATGGACCTAAAATCTTTAAATTACTACTTTAACCCCTTGAAAGGCGATGGTTCATTTTTGGACCACTTACTTTTAATTCCTAAATGTGACATTGGCACCAGAATTTTGGAACGAAATATTTCCTTTTATCAAGTACGCAAAGCAAAGATTTTACTTATTATTAAAAAAATCGTTTTTAAATTCGGGTGTCGCTAAAAGATTTCAGCATTTTACACATAGAAGTGCTTTGCCCCTGAAAGGGTTAGTTGTCTTAAAATTCGATGTAATTCAAATAATTCAGTTTTCAATTAAACATTCCCGATTTCAAAATTTTTGATAAATATACATATTTCCAAGTCGAATCCGCCAACTATTACGCTTTTTGTTACCATTATTTCGATAAGTAATAGTCGCCACATTTTATCCCAGATTTCTATGATTAAACACGCGAAGATTATTATTTTTAAATAGTGGTGATGAAATAGAAGAATAGTTGGCAGCTATGTAAAATCAATCTGAGCAAATTCTTTTCTTTCTAAGCTATTTTCTTTCTTTTCAACTTGATTTTTTCGTATTATAAGTGGTAATTCAAAGAATATAATTTTATAATTTATTATCATTAAATAAATTAGTAAAAGTACCTATAAGAAATAACGAGACTGCTTTAAAAATATTGTTTTCTTTTTTAATTCTCTTACCCAAAACAAATTTAATTCTGGTCATTAGAACTATTTTGCAAATACACTTATTGACTGTAATTTTTAATGATATCGTACTCTTGTTCATTAGTTTACCGTAAAAATATTAATGTTCTCTAAGCGATTCTCGATCGATATTCCATTAAGTGTTTACAAATTGTTGCTATAGACTAAATGTAATGCTGTGTTTAATTGTTTGAAAAATATTTAGCAGATGAAAACTGCAGCATGCTAATTACACGATGGCTTTTAATAATGTTATTTGTTTTAAAGACTTATATAAGAAAACAATTACAGAAAAAAAAAAGAAATCAGATAACAGTATTAAATTAAGTATACTTTTAAAACAAACAATTTAGTTTGAATTATTAAACATTTTATGAATCTTATTAAAATAAACAGCTTTAAACGGAAGCACTTATATTTTTAAGATTTCTGAACTTTTTATTAAAAACAAATAAGGAATAAACTCGTAAATTTAATTGAATAATTTAAAATAAAGCTAAGCGTTTGTAAACATATCTTTATGAATTTTTACGAAAGGAGTGGAGGACAACGATTAAATAAGGAGTTAAAGTAGGGAAACGAACACAATTTTATTAATATCTATCACATGAAAGTAAACGGGTCAATTATTAAACCACACGTATAATTAAATTATTCCTTTGAGCACTATGTAAAGTCGTGAAAAAAAAATAAGCACCCCCTTCTAACTTTGCAATTCATTATAATAGAAGAAAGTTACTGGTACAAAATGATTGAAGATAAAGTCTACTTTTAAATGATGTATATAAAATTGGCTCAGGGGCCATCTAGAAATCAAAACCAGATCAAACTTTGTTGTTTTCAATGGTAACACACAAGGGCATAGCTGGATAAGCATTGGAAACATGCCTTTCAATCAAGCTTCCTGATTTTGCCCCCAGATGTGGCTACATATCTGACAGTATATTTCCCCTTTTACTACCCTAAAAATATTGATATTTAATGAGATAAAAATGTCTTCTCGATTTTTTAAAAAAGCGTTTTATCTCAAAAATTTCCGCACGGAATTTCATGCCATTAATTGAGGATATGTAGACACTAAAGATGCATAACTGGTAATTTTTGTATAATTTTCAGTTTACAAAAACTGTGTGAAATAGCGAAATAAAAATTAAAAAATAAAAATAAAAATCATACCTTATGTTTATCCGAAAATTACCATTTTCTTCTAAAAGATTCCCATATGTGCCAGTATATTCTATATAAATACCGAAAGTTTGCGTTGAGTACTATATTAACAAAAATGTATATTAAAATTATTGAAATTCATTTTAAGGCCTTATTTGGGGCGGAGCTACTCAACTTCCACTCCCGAAGAATTTTTGGAATAAACAGTTACAGAATTGCTGTATTTTAAATTTTCATGATCACATGAGCAACATTCTGAACGCTGTCGATATCAAAATGAACATGAAGTTGAAAAACATGGCTTATATGCTTAATGGAATCAAAAATACATCAGTTTACATATTGTATGCTGACTTTGTTCCAAAAATTCTTCGGATGTCGAAGTAAAGTAGCTCCGCCCTATAATAATATAAATTATAATGATAATATGATAATAAATTATCATTAAAATGAATAATTTAATATAAATAAATTAAAATGAATTCCTCTTAAACTGAATTTCAATAATTTCAGTATACATTTTTGTAAATATTTATATATAGTACCCAACGCAAACTTTCGGCATTTATATAGAAAATACTGGCACATATCGAGAATACAAGAAAATGGTATTTTTCGGATAGCCATAAGATATGATTTTTATTTATTTTTTAATTTTTATTTTGCTATTTCACACAGTTTTTATCAACAGAAAATAATACAAAAAATACCAGTTATGCATCTTTTGTATCTATATGTCCTCAATTAATGGCATGAAATTCTGTGCGGCAGTTTTTAAGAAAATCCGTTTTTTAAAAAATCGAAAAAACCTTTTTATCTCATTAAATATCAATATTTATAGGGTGATAATAGAGGAAATATATTGTCATATATATAGCCACATCTGGGGAAAAAATCAGGAAAATTGATTGAAAGGCATGTTTCCAATGCTTATCCAGATATGCCCTTTCAGGGTTCGTAAGGGTCCTTGAATTTTTAAACTGAGAAAATTTCGGTACCAGTACTCTTTTTACAGAAAATCTTTTCTTAAATAAGGCGAACTTTCGCGCTTTTAAACTAGATTTATTTTTCTGTAAAAAAATACTGATATTTGGCCTTGAAAATAACAGTACCCATACGGACCATGAATTCGGTCTATATATTTTAAATCTTCCGTTCAAACAATGAGTAGGAACGAAAATTACAATCATTTATACGATATTTTTTTGAATTATAAACATTCAAAATTTACTGAAATTTATTGAAACATTTGGGATGGAAATTGTCGAAACATTTAAGTGAGTGAAATGATCATATTGACAAGAAATAATGCATTAATAAAAGTGACATAGTCATTCTGTAGCAATTCAACAATCGAGTACTGAACTTGAAATTGAATACAGTCCCTGAAATAGTCTCATTTTAAAATAATTTATTTCTTTTAAACTAACCACATGAATTTCCTAAAAAATTGTTTTTAAGCTAATTGAATGGAGTAAAATTTATTTATGATTTTCAAACTCAGGTATTGCTATTGAAAAAAAAAAGTTTTGGTTCGTTTTTATCATGGAACTATTAATAAAGAGGAACTGGCATATTCTTAAAATAGTGAAGCTTCAACTGTAACCGCTTTCGCAAGGGCTGATTACCTCCGGTGAAAGCTACCACTAGTAAATTTATATAGAAATTTTCAGCGTATTTAAAGGCCTTATTAATGCAAAATTTCAGTCATAAATGATGTCAGAAATATATTTTCAATTTTACAGGTCAAGTATACTTTTTCGGAAGTCAGACTCTTCGTTTCCGCCATATTGTGACAACCGGTGCAACAAACTTATTGTTTTACCAGTCAAACTGACTCCAGTAAAAACAAATACAAGATTTCACCAGATTTGTCAAAAAATATTTCGATGAATAAGAATCTTAAGTAAGTCAAAATTTTCTATTCAATTTTACTGGTGGGAAGTTTGCCCCGACAGTATTCAGAAACTCTAGATTCGATTCAGAAAAGGCAGCCGCCATCTTGTGACAACCTCCTCAGTTACTTCACTCGCAGCTGGTAGAATGTCTCCTCCTCTTTTTTCATAACTCCATTGCTTTTATATGTAGATTGCCCGTGAATTTCGCGGGCAGTGCAGACTACTATTTTTTAATTCAAATGGTTTGATTCCCACCAGTTTTTTTTTTTTTAATAATGTAATTGTCTATATTCTCGCATCATTTTATCTGCCATTAAATAAAGCGAATGTTTCTACTTCAAAAAAGGGTTGGCAACAAAGTGATATAAGTAAGCGTACGAACTTAATACTGGATTCGGGCGTAAATTAACACATTTGCGCCATCTTGTGGACGGGGTGATAATCCACATAGGCGGGCTTTTAATGTGACGTCATATATGACAGGATATCTACCATCAACGCATATTTTCAAAATATTTAGTTATAGCGCCTAGAATACCTAGTGTGGAAATATGCTATCCAGACAGTGCTTAAAATTTGTATTCCTTAAATGTGCCATGATACTGCTAAAATTTCAAGTGTCGATGACAGCGACATCTGCGGGATTTTCGTATTACTAGTATTACATTGTATAGACTAGCAATTTATTGCAGTTGTAGAAAATATCCTGCAGATGTCGCTGCGATATGCATATTGCAGCAGTATCATTGCACATTTAAGGGATAAAATATTTTAGCGCTTTTTTAAGTATTACAGGGATAGCCGATTTCCAGACTATATATTCTAGGAGCTATACATTAGTCCCTCAAGAACAGAAGCTTGTTTATCACATTTATTCCAAAATAATAGCGTAGCGAGACGGGCGTCCACATACACTTGACATCACGATGTTTTCTTCGCCTTATCGGAGACATTTCAGCTATTAATAAAGTGAAAAAACTTTACGATTTTAGTGGTGTGAATTAAGAAAACAGTTAGGCATCTTCCTGTAGTTTAACCCCGTCCGCTATGTGGCGTGCGACCTTGATTGATGTGACCTCGCCTTTAATCTTACGGCTACCTCTCCCATTTAACCCCTTGGAGGGCGCCGGTATATGTTATATACCACTTAATTTTAATTTCGAAATGCCACATTCACACCAGTATGTAGAAATTAGATTTTGTTTCAACTAATGTACGTTAAAAAAGCTTTTACTTAATTTCTTATAAAATTGTTTATAAATACCGGTGTCAATCAATCATTTTACCATTTTAGCAAAAAAAAGGCTTTGCCCCTGAAAGGGTTAAGATAGGACGCTTACTTATAGTAGGAGAGCTGTTGAACATTTTAGGGTAGGTATTTGAGGCATTATGAAAATTTGTGTAACACTTCTCTTTCAATGTCTGAATCCAAAACTGAATGTTTGGCTGAAGGATCGTGGAACTTAGCCCGCCCGTGAATGTTTAAATTTCCAAAATTTTCGGCAAAAAAAAAATATCCTTGAGGCATTTTGAAATTTTAATATCTTCAAATTTAGTATTTAATGAAATAAAAAATATAAAAGTCAGACACTTTAGGCGGCCCAAAAACTGTGCCAGACACGTGTCAAGTGCAATTTTTTGACTGCCCAAAAAAGGTATTTGAGGCACGCTGAGATTGAGACAGAATAATATTTATGCTTAGAAAAAAAATATTTTGAAAATGACAGACACTTTAGTCGGCCCAAAAGCTGTGCCAGACACGTGTCAAGTGGCATTTTTTGACTACCCAAAAAAGGTATTTGAGGCACGCTGAGATTGAGACAGAATAATATTTATGCTTAGAAATAAATATTTTGAAAATGATAGATACTTTAGTCGGCCCAAAAGCTGTGCCACATACATGTCAAGTGCCATTTTTTGACTACCCAAAAAAGGTATTTGAGGCAAGCTGAGATTGAGACAGGATAATACTTATACTTAAACAAAAGTATTTTGAAAATGACAGACACTTTAGTCGGCGCAAAAGCTGTGCCAGACACGTGTCAAGTGGCATTTTTTGACTACCCAAAAAAGGTATTTGAGGCACGCTGAGATTGAGACAGAATAATATTTATGCTTAGAAATAAATATTTTGAAAATGATAGATACTTTAGTCGGCCCAAAAGCTGTGCCACATACGTGTCAAGTGCCATTTCTTGACTACCCTAAAAAGGTATTTGAGGCATGCTGAGATTGAGACAGAATAATATTTATACTTAGAAAAACATATTTTGAAAATGAAAGACACTTTAGTCGGCCCAAAATCTGTGCCAGACACGTGTCAAGTGCCACTTTTTGACTACCCCAAAAAGGTATTTGAGGCACGCTAAGATTGAGACAGAAAAATATTTATGCTTAGAAAAAAAATATTTTGAAAATGACAGACACTTTTGTTAGCACTTTCTACTTGCCAAAAAAAAAATACAATGTTAAACGCGAGTGTCAGTAAAGCTGGACTTTCGGTGCCTTGCTGAAGATCCATTTACTGACTTACGATACAAACAAAGCGTAAATCGCGTTGCATCTTAAGATGAATTTTAACTAGATGCGTGCGCAATCACAACAAATCTAACTGCGATAGGCTCTCGTATGGCTCTCGTAATATCATTAAATTACATATGAAACGATTTTTCTCCATAGGCCGTAATGTAACATTTTGAGTGTCGCTGTAAATGAACCATATATTCTACAGCTACACACTTCATTTTCTATACCGAACATGCCATAGTGTTGTCCAATAACATCTAAGAATTTCGTGGCAATCGGACTATATTTACGAGAGGTAGAGCTCCGAGGGACAGACAGACAGGCAAACGAAATTGACAAACACTTTTCAACTTTGTTGGAAAGAGTTAAAAATACTTATTAAACTTATATGCTTATTACATGATTATTATACATATGTATGTTTTAAAGTATCAGTAAAATTAAGCTGCGGAATTTCAGTAGAATGCCTTTAAAATAAAATGGAAAAGTGCCCTGCTAAACTGATGGCATTGAGCTCACAGGCTATTCAACTAATTGTATATTATACTTTTATTTTAAAGAATAATGTCCCTCAAAAAAATAAGTGAAGGGGGACTAGCCCCCGTTTCACCCTTTATACTTAACCAATTAACCTCCAAATCTAATCATGGAAGCTCCTTAACATAATAAACAGGTATACCAAATTCGGAGCAAATCGAATAAATCTGCATGAAAAACCCGTTTATCTAATTAAGGGGGGTGGACTAACATGCCTTTTCCCCCTTTATCCTTAACCAATGAACCCACAAAATTTATCAGGGAAGCTCCTTAACATAATAAACCGGTATACCAAATTCGGAGCAAATCGAATACTTTTGCATGAAAAACCCATTTATCTGAATTAAGAGGGGTGGACTAACACCCCTTTTCCCCTTTTATCCTTAACCAATGAACTCCCAAAACTAATCAGGGAAGTTCCTTAACATAATAAACCGGTATACCAAATTTGGAGCAAATCGAATAATTCTTCATGAAAAACCCATTTATCTGAATTAAGGGGGGGGGGATGGACTAACGCCCCTTTTCCCCCTTTCTCCTTAACCAGATGTGTAAATGTATTTAGCCAAAAGAAAATTTAAATTGAATTTTAAAACTAATCGTTTTAAGCAACATCAAGGCGTCACTTAAATTCTCATATCATATCTTTTAAAATTCATAATTCGAATTTATGAGATGTAAAAGATAAAGCATCAATGAATAAATTTTGATATATGTATGTATAGATAAATTAATAGCATTGCGTCACGCAAAATTTGATATCACTATTTTTAAGTTCCAAATTTAAAATTCTTAGAGCTAAAGATAAAGTGCTGCGTCACAAACTTTTAACCCGTTATGTGTTTTTGTATTGATATCATTACATTTTTTGGGTTAGTGATAAAAAGATAAAACCACAAAAACAAAAATTAAAGACCAATGCAATAAATTCATAGTCGTGATTTCCATTGACCTTTACAATCCTCCCTCTAAAACGAATCAAAGTGTCACAAGAATTTATGAAAACAATTTGTGTGTGCATATTCCAAGATTTCATTAACTAAAATCGAGTTAAAGAAATCTTTTAAAATTTGAACATTTTAGTACTATAGGTTACTCATAAATATGATACAAATAGAAATAATTTATCTAACTGAAACTGTTTTAGCCAACATTTCAATTATTAAGTGTAAAATAAGCGATATTCAGGGCTCGCACCGTTCCTAAAATTTTCGCACTTTGCTACCAGTATTTTAAATAAGAATTCTTCGTGGTACATTTCTTTAAAATCTATAATAGAACTATACAACAAGTTATTATCGTTTTTGTTTAGTGGTAGCAAAGTACGAAAATTTTAGGAACGGTGCGAGCCCTGGATATTTGGAAATTTAAACGTCCCATGTTGTTAAGATTTTACGTTTCCTTTTCACATGTTTGTATGAAAATGCAGACAGTTATTATAAAAGAATTTCATTTTTACTTTATATTTTTAATGTTTTGAACTCTTGCACTGTAATACACCAAAAGTGTAAACATTTTTCAACATGGTATGAAATATGCTAAAATTGACGACACATATATATATATATTGTGTACATGTAAAATAAAACTTTTTCACATTATGATCCACCTTAGGTTTATTATACAGCTATAAATAAATAAAACGAATCAAAGTGTCCAAGAATTTATGAAAACAATGTGTGTGCATTATTCCAAGATTTCATTAACTAAAATCAAGTTAAAGAAATCTTTTAAAATTCGAACTATTTAACACTATAGGTTACTCATGAACATAATTCAAATAGAAATAAGTTATCTAACTGAAACTGTTTTAGCCAACATTTCAATAATATAGTGAAAAACAATCAATTTTTGGAAATTTAAGCGTTCCATATTTTTAAGAATTTATATTTCCTTTTTACATGTTTTTTTTTTTTTTTTTTTTTTTTTTTTTTTTTTTTGAAAAAGCAGACAGTTTTTATAAAGATATTTCATTTTTGTTTTATATTCTTAATGTTTTGAACTCTTGCGCTGTAATACACCAAAAGTCTTAAAATTTTTCAACATTGTATGAAATACGTTGAAATTGATATGAAAAATTCTTATTTTGTTATAAATACATGTAAAAACTTTTTCACATTAAGATCCACCTTTGCTTTATTAAACAACCATAAATAAATAAAACAAATCAAAGCGTCACAAGTATTTATGAAAACAATTTGTGTGTGCATATTCCAAGATTTCATTAACTAAAATCGAGTTAAAGAAATCTTTTAAAATTTGAACTTTTTAAACCGTGAAAATAGAAAAATGATTTATCTAACTGAAACCGTTTTAACCAAAATTTCAATCAGTAAGTGTAAAACAAGCGATATTTGTAAATTTAAAAGTTCAGCAGAATTTTCAGTATCAATCTGCAGCAAACCAAAATTTATCTGCGACCCAACAATACTGAACCAATCTACTATAATAAATACCCACAGTAACCCATAAAATAAGCAAAATTTACATTTTACAAAGAAAATTAATAACAAACACAATAACTCCTAAAACAAAGCAAATTTGTGATTTTTTTAGCTCAATATTTATTTTTAAGCTGGTAGATTGATCTGCAAGGTCTAAAATAATCTGCAGCGCTGCTGCCGTGATGCACAGTTTCTGCTATAGAGATTTGGTACACGATCACTTTCGACGCCATGTCATTCATATCATTCCACAAAAACACCCATAAGACAAAAAATATTTCTTCTAAATTTAAACCTATTTTAAATTTCATAATGATATTCCAATAACTTTTTGAGAAATCATGTTTTGCGTATGGAATTTTCACCGAAAATAACTTTTCCAAAAAATGCATTTAAAGTTTAGATTTATATTTTACTACCAGAATTTACAGTACTATACATCCAAACTTCATTGTTTCTACATGTCATACTCATTTTTTTTAAGTACTGAAACTTACTTTATCTTTAGAAGATCATATTCCCCTCCCCCCGGGTCTTCAACAAAGCAAAAGATGACGTTTCTCATCAATGTAACCGTTATCGAAAACACAATGTTCTTCAGTTTTAAGAGACTTGGATTGTTTATGGTTTATTCAATACTTTTTAATTTCATGTATAATCCAATATTATGTAATTTTACAGGTAAATAATGAAAAAAAATAGAACTCGTCTTCTGTATCTAGGTCAGTCGGTGCCGATTTGGTATGCAATCAATTTCTACGCCAAGGCTGTCAATCCAAAATTCAGACATGGTACAGGCTCAGCAAAAAAAAAAAAAAAAGCTTAACTTTCACGACCTCATGGAATTTTGACGAAATTCACATTTTTCCGCAGCGTTCAGATGAAATTTGCGCTTTTTTCTGCGATACATTGACGAAATTAGCGTTTTTCCCCGACCAGTTGACGAAAATCGCTTTTTCTGCAATCTTTCGAAGAAATTAGTCTTTTTTTCCAGCGATCTTTCGCCAAAATCGTGTTTTTTCCGCAATCTTTCGAAGAAATTCACGCATTTACCACGATCTTTCGTTAAAAATCGCGTATTTTCCACGATCTTTCGCCAAAATTCGTACATTTTCCACGAACTTTCGCAAATATTCATGCATTTTCCACGATCTTTTAACAAAATTAACGTTTTTTTATCATCCGACAAAAATCGCATTTTTTCGCGATCCTTTGACGAATTTCACGTTTTTTCCACAACCTTTCAAAGAAATTCTCTATTACACGATCTTTTGCCAAAATTCGCGTATTTTGCACGGTCTTTCGCCGAAATTCTCATATTTTACACGATCTTTTGACAAAATACACTTTTTTCTGCAATCCTTTGAAGAAAATCGCGTTTTTCCAGTGATCCTTTGGCGGAAGTTGCATTTTTTCCCGCGATCCTTTGAAGAAATTTGCTCAATTAGGCGAGGTTCGTACTCGCGTTTTTGTTGTATTACATCCGCTCCCGCTAACCCCCCCCCCCCCCATTAAAAATGTCAACAAATTTTAATGCATATTTGCATCGATCCCAGCGATAATAAAATTCACTGCCGAAAAAGTGGAATTCCGCGTGTTCGCGGAAAAGTAACATGTCTGAAAATTATATGTGTTTGCCAAATTACTTATACATTTATCGACAAGCTTGACAGACCAGCCCAGAAGTAGAATTACACCCAAAAATAGAATGTTCATGAAATTTCAAGAAAAATTTATATTATTATGTAAAAGTGAATAAAACATGTCCTTTAAACAAAACAATGCTACCCAGCACATACTTCAAGGGGGGGGGGGGGGGGGTTGGTGAAAAATGAAGATATTGATTGTTTATAGTTTCATACAACAATGTATGTATATATGAAGTAACAAGATACTCGCAAGCTCATGTTAAACTTATGGGAGCGTTCTTTTCAAATTTGTGAAATTGAAAGAAACTTTAGAAAAAAAATAATCGAAAAAGTAAACACTAACCCAGTTAGAATTCAATCTCAGCTATTCTAAGCAAGAAAAATAATCATTTAAAACTATTAATATGCAAGGGAGAAATTTTTAAATGTACGCTCCCTTAGGTTTAACGTCAGCAATTCCAATTTCTTCTCATGACTAGTGCAGATTCCTAACCTTCAATTTAATGTTAATCCTATGAGAGCGTTGTTTACATATTCCTTGCTAGCATTTTAATTATTATTAAAATAATTTTTATCTTTTAAGATTTTTTTTTTTTTTTTTTTTTTTTTTTGCATAGGTTACCTGTGGTTGAAAATTTTAATTGCGTGGAAGGAAGGTGGGGGTGCAAAATCCATATCACCCCTGGTGCAAAAAAGCTAGTTTTGGCCTTGATACACGTTTGGCTAGTTAAAAGTCAGCGAGTAACGTAAAAAAACTTCCATTACAAAGTAGGAAGATAATCTGTGGCCTATAATCTCCTAAAAAAAGTAACTGGTTTTGAAGGAGAAGGGAAAGGCGTTTTAGCCCTTAGATTACCCCCCCCCCCCCTCATCCACTTCACAATTAAATCAACATACCCAATTAGATTGGCAAGACAATATCAACATTTTAGTTTTTATATAAAACAAACATATCAAGCTCTTTTTTTTTCTCAGAGTGAAAATTTATGCATTTTGACAACATGATTGTAAAAAACGAACTTTGATGCAGGATATGAAAAAAAAAATCAAAAGAAAATTATTTAAAGCTTTCTTTTAAGAATATTAACTTTAGAATTAAATAAAAACAAGTATCTTACCTTTGGAAAAAAAGCTATTATATCTCTTATTTACCCATAACCTTTAATTACTAAATAAACAAAAAGAACATGAAATTTTTTTTTACTTTTAGAAGCTCAAAACAAATAGTCGTGATAATATGATTCATTTTGAGCTAATCGTGTGCTCTGAACAAATTATTCACGTGTCTTCCGATTTGCGTTATATCAATAGTTACGTTTCCTGTCAGACATGATCTGCAAATATCACAAATTTTCTTTTAAAATAGCATTCTATTCTAATACTACAAAAGAAAAACACGATGTCTCTTTCCCCTTCATTTTGATCTCAAATAGCAATCAAGTAAGTTGAACATCCATTGCACATATCATTGGAGTTGAAAATTAGTTTGTTTCAAGTTGGGAAATTTTTTAATCCCCCCCCCCTGCCCCCAATAAATATCTGTCGCTACGCACCGACGAATCGATAAGGAAACGACGAATTTAAACACTTAGCGAATTTCTGCCCGTTAACAAGTAAACAAACAAACGTGGATTAGGATTCAAGATTCAATTGAACAAGATTCAATAAACGATTGAAAACGCGAGTTACGATCATAAACAAGAAATTAATTTTTTTTTTTTTTGAAAATTGAAAAAAAATATATAAATAACAATTATATTGAATACATATAATTAAAAATAAATTCCCTTTTTTAAAAATGAATCTAAATATTTTTTCGACAAAAAGCAGCAATATGAAATAATAATTTCTTCATAACAAAAGAGAAAGATAATATCAATCGAAATTTCATTTAATATATTTAATATTTTAAAACACATAATAATTAACATTTAAATTTTTAATATTAAAAAAAAATTTACTGCCTACATTCAGATTGTTAACTCAACTTAGAATACCTAAAATGACTTTGCAAATTTTTGTTCTGATTATACCCACAGCAGATGGATTAAGACTCCTCCTACATACGAAGTGACGTCAAACCTATTCACAAATCACAGACGAGAAAAGTAAAAAAAAAGCGATTTTTAAAAATAAAACGAGTTTTCCCAGATAAAAGATAAGTCTTATTCACCCCGTATTAATCAGATTCATATTACATATCAATTTAAAGAAAATCACCCGTACCGTTTTCGAGATTTTGAAATTAGGAACTTCTTACATACCATACCAACGCTTTCACTTTAAAAATGGATATTTAGATCTCAAAATATACTGCACGTAGAAATGTAAAAATTTCAGTATACGATTAGACTGTAGATATAAAACTGTTCTAGAAAAATCAGAACAATAGGAGCTATATCTGCTGAGTTATTAAAAGGAAGCTTTTCGCGTTTTCTTTGATGTCGAGTTAGCTGTATATATGAGTTCCGCCATCTACGAATTCTACAATACGATTTTAGGCTTAAGGCTGCGTCACTCGGAATACTACCGTCTCCCATGATTTAACTTTCCAGCAAAAAAAAAAAAAAAAAAAAAAAAAAAAAAAAAAAAAATTGAAAAAATACTAAAAATTTCAAACTTTATATCCCTGGTTTTCAAATTTTCAAATTTTCAAACTAAAACCATAAAAATTCAAAATACTACCAATTTCACAACTTACCTCACCGTCACTTTAATTGTCAAATTTTTCAATAAAATAAAATACACAATGCTTTATCATCGCTTACATCTGAAAAATAGCCTCCAGTCTTTTATCTCTGTAGTAAAAACCACGCTGAGTTCTGTTGCAATCTCAGATTTCATCAACAATGATGTCAATTTAAATGATGTTTTCACGTAGGTGAAGCCAAAAATAAGAAAAAAAGAGATACTCCAAAAGAAATGATTATCGCTTCGACAAATGCAATGCGGCCAAGTGTCTTGCTTGTTCTAGGATTCAAACGATTTTTGGTTTTACTATGAGTGAATTCAGGTGTCAGTTTTAACTCAATGTTTTATAAATCATCATACCCCTAACATACACAATATATCAAAATCCTAACGGCATCTTTAATCTTTCTGTGTGGAAAAAATAGATAAATTGTAAAACAAAAATCGTAGAAGTGTAAAAAATATAGCCAATTTCGACCACAAAAAGATCTTAACAATTAAAGATGTAACAAATATAGTGCACTTAAATATTATATATCATTGGATGGATAAATATATATATATATAAATATTTTTAGAAGGAATATTTAGACATGCCATTAAAAGGAACCACTTTCACACAGCTTTCGACCCTTTTTTAGAAAGAAGCTCACCTGCTTGTCTAGTGGTAAGATCGCTGTCTACCAGACAAAAGGTGTTGGGTTCGACTCCACACTCCCAAATATTTGTATTGAGTCGGATTTCACTTTAAAACAATGTTCTGGTCTTTTTAATTTCCGTTTACAAAATAAGACTGTAGCTATCGCAACCAACATTTGAAAGAAATACAGTTTTGAAATTCAAAGTAAACATAAACTATATCGCATTTTATCATAATGAATTGCTTATAAATTAAGATTTCATTTATTTTCTCACAGAAAACTTCAAATTTTAAATTGTGATGTTTTAAAGCATGTCATATTTACGATACAGAGAAATGGCAATGAATCTATGAAGCGTTAAAGCTGCCATTTATTGTATTTCATTATGACAGTTTAAAATTATAAATGACACAAAAGAAAGATTTTCTCATGGGAAAAACACGTTAAAAGTCTGTTTTGCTGCGGGGAATTCAACTCAAATAGATATTTTACACGAAACATTGCGTCTCTGAGCTTTTTTTTAGACAACTGTCAAAATAAAACTTTCGATATTTGTCTGAAACTACTGATATTTTTCTATTTATTACTCCAGGCTCTAATATTTCCTTTTGTGTACCATATCCAACTTAAAAAGGATATATTTCTATAACACATCTCATAAAAATAGAGCTTTTCTAAATAATATTTGAAATCTGCTGATAGTGGTAAAATATTTTTCGCAAATTTATTACCACACTTATTCAATATAAAATATTTAGCCAATAGCAAAGCTGCCAAGATTCTGTTTTTATTCAAGCCAAATAAACATAATTTGAAAATAAACAATAAGTAAATACAATTTGAACCAGAAAAAATATCTATTGAAATGTTTATTGTGCTATACTTTTATTAGTATAGTTATTATTATTTTTTTTGTTGTTGTTATGGTTGAATTGAAAAAAGAGAGGTGTGGTGTTCGGACGATTTTCATCTAAATTGCATGAAATAAAAAAAAATTGCCCTATGATGATGTTACATAATATACACATAATTGAAAAGAAATGATTCATGGAGAAATTTCGTAAGCTAAAATATTAATAAAATTAAGACCCTATCAGTAAAATTCAGTTTGGGTTGCAAAAATAGATACACATTATAATATATCAGTTTGTATATTCTCAAAACCCTACGCGCTGACACAAAAATCGCAGATATTCGAGGTGGTGGTTTTTTCAGTGTTTGTATGATTCCTTGAATTTAAATACCAGTATTTTCTTTAAGTATTCTTCACCTTATATTTCCTTTTTTAGGGTTTCGTTCATCTGACGAAACCCTATTCGTCCCACTCGTCTGTCTGTCCGTCCGTCACCGAGCTAGTTCTCAGAATCTATATATGTTGGAAACTCTAAATTTTGGATACTTATAGCTGAACACCTCACATAAAACGACAAATTATAAAATTTTGAAAAAATCTTTTATTTAACCCTCTGGTCTCTAACTTGTGTATTTTAAGCTTTTTTTCTAATTGAGCCCCTAATTAAGTTGAAGACTTGAAATTTTTAATATTTATAGCTGAACACTTGCGATCACACGACAAATCATAAAAATTTCAAAAAGTGTTGTATTTACCCCTCCAGTCTCTAACTTGTGTATTTTAAGCAATTTTTCTAACTCAGGCACTAACTAAGTTGGAGACATACAATTTTGCATACTTATAGGAGAACACTTTCGATCACACGAAAAGTCATAAAATTTTCAAAAAGTCTTACATAATTTGCCTCTCCGGTCTCTTGTGTATTTTAAGCAATTTTTCTAACTCAGCCCCTAATTAAGTTGGAGAATGGAAATTTTGCATACTTATAGCAGATCACTTGCTATCACTCGAAAAATCATAAAATTTTCAAAAAGTCATATTATTTATCCCTCTGGGCTCTAACTTGTGTATTTTAAGCAATTATTTATCCTCCCCCCTTTTCACCAGGGGTGCACTTTCCTAACTTTTGCCGACACCCCTTTTACCACTCTTTCATATTATGCACCATAACCTTACATATTTTAGTTCCATATTTTACCGCCAGGGGCGCCTAGCTATCTCGGGTGCTATGGACACGACCCCCTCGACTAATGTATCTACGGATAGGTTGTGAAACGGAGTTTCGTTCGGATAGAGGTTTGTTTAGAATAAAGTGCGCTCCTGGTTTCGAAATGTGGAACTAATAGATTTTGCAAAAGGATAAAGTGTTTTGAAAGGAATATTAAACGAAACCCTCTGTGCGATCTGTGTTATCTGATCCTCTGTGCGATCACTTACTAACTTGTTTAGTTTTCAAAGCTCAAAATTCATAAAGTTAAATCTATCACAACTCACTAACTTTTTGTCTTAAAAATTTACTTTTTTGTTCGTCTGTTTTTTAAAGCAGGGAAAATGATTTTCTAAAAGTAACTTCAGAACCGAGTATCCCTATAAAAAATTAAACGGCGTAACTATTTACAATAAGACAGGGTTCGTACGGGTATCGTTATTTTCAAGCCCAATTATCAGTATTTTTTATAGAAAAATAAATCTAGTTTAACCTCGCAAAATTTCGCCTTATTTAAGGAGATATTTTCTAAAAGAAAATACTGGTACTGAAGAATTTCTTATTCTGGAAATTCAAGGAACCGTATGAACATTGTTGGACTGCTTTGATGAAATTTTTTTATCTATGATGAGGAACAACATTTGTAACAATTTTGCAATAGGAAATATATTTTTTAAAACAAACTGTTTAGAAATTCAATATCGATCAACACAGGGTTACCACTTTGGCATTTTTTTCTTCAAGGAATTTGAATTCATACCGGAAATTTCGAATTTTTACTTTATGTAATCGCGGAATGTCTACTATTAAATGAAATAATTACAGCAGTTTGTACTGCAGCTAAACCTATATTTTAATATAATTTCAATATGTAAATCCAGTTCTTAATCTTTTTTCTCTTAACTTTTAAAGCATCTATGCTAGTTATATCTTTAGTTTTTTCTTTTATAAGTAGTTACAACCAACTACACATTTCTTTCCTTCCCAATGGCTCTAAATAACGTAAGACATCACATTTCTTCAGACTGGGTGTAAAGTTGACATCAACTAGGCAACCCCTCAACCGCTGCTTCACTGTTCAGCACTGTTTTAAATGAAACAAACATTCCAATTTGGAAATTCTGAATAAAATGGAGTCTAAACTGGCAGCCCTGTTTTAGTGATAAGAGGCGAAACCCTTTAACCCTTTCAGGGGTAAGATAATTGTATTTGTAAACTGTTAAAATAATTGAGTAACACTAGTATTTACAAGAAAATTTATTTGTATACAAGTAAAGGTATGTTCTCGCTTATTTTAAAAAAAAAGTGAAGTTTTCCTTAAAAAATTCTGATGCCAATGTGGCAATTAGGAATTAAAATTATGTGATGCCGTGACGGCATCACAGCCCCTCAAGGGGTTAAACATGCATGCTATTGGTGTGGTACCTGCTATTTAAATTATGTATACTCTTTCCTGCGAATTTATTTCATATATTATATCTAAAATTTATATTTTCTAGGTTCTTTGATTTGGTAAGGCGTAGGTTTTTATTCGGAAACAGTTTTATAATTCGCTTCTAGTGGATGCATAGTACGTTAAAAATTTTAGGTCTAAAGATTCCAACTAATTTCATCAAAACTACCTAACGATAATATTATTGCTGCAAATCTCAACCTAATGAATTATTGCTTTTGGGTGGTTTAAAAAATGAATATGCAACCAGTGCCTGATTAACAACGGTGCAGTGTTGACAGATTGGGGACTTTTTTAATTCAGATTATTTGACTGTCACAACTTTTTTAAAAATAGTATAATACGCCTTATTTTTTAGAATTTTTAATCTATTTTTAAATAGGCCGAATATTTCTATTTAAAAAAAGCGGTGACAATCAACAATCTGGGGACAAAAAGTCCCCAATCTGGCAACACTGCAACGGGGTAATCTTTCACCAGTAAAGAGGTGAAGAAATTTTTGCCTTATTAAAGATAGTAATTTTGCATGAACACGGTGTTTAACCCTTTATCTTCAGATGGTACTTATAAGTACCATTACAATAACTTGTAAAATTCATTTAATACATCGATCATTTATAATACAGTTTAGAATGGGTTATAGATACATTAATTTATCTTGTTCCAAAAGCATGATTGGTTACTCAAACCCAAAAAATTTTTTAAAGGGTGATTTCTTTTGCCTTTGCATCTTTTCTGCTTTCTTGCGTTGGAAGGGGGGGATTTTTCAATTCGGAAATATTACTATATTTCTATTGTAAGAACATTATATTTGTACATTTCCTAATTACACAAAATACTAAGAAAAATATTTAAATTAAAAGATTTGAGTGGGGATATAAATATTGCACAAAATCCCTATAAATTCAAATTTAATTAATCCTTCTATATCCTCCAATCCTTCTAAAATCCTTCTAAATTTTATTAAATGATTATGTAAATCTTCTAATGTAGATTAAATAATTCACGAAAAATGCCTTTGAAGATAAAATTTTCATGAATTCATAATTTAGTACATAAAGGGTTAAATAGGACGAAACTTTCTATTAAAGTTTACTGGTGGAAGTTTACCACATTGGCAATCAAGCCCTGTATGCAGCTAATAGATAGCATTTATACAATACACATATTCTTTAACCCCATGACCGTCCTATTAAATTACGGTTTAAAAATTCAAATTGCTTATCGGTACCACTTTTTTGAAAAAGAAGTATTCACCTTATTTAATGACAGGTAAAATGATACTATGATAAAGCCAATTACACAATTTTATGAAACTCGTGGGAATCAAACAATCTGAATAAAAGACACAACCCGTGAATCACAGTATCACCCAAACCACACCATATATACAGGGTGTCCCAGCTAAGATGTTAAAAACTTCGAGGGGAGGTAGGATACACCTAGACGACTCGGAATCACATAGGAACAACGGGTCCGAAACGCTTTCCTGACACGGTAGAGGGCATTCAATCAGTGTTGTCAGTGGATTACTTTTTTTTAATTCCGATTTCTTGATTGGCACTACTTTTTTGAAATGGTAAAATTCCTATTGTTTTCAACTTAATTAATATGTCATTAAATAAGGGGATTTTTTCATTTCAAAATAGTAGTGCCTATAAAGAAATCGAAAATTTAAAAAAAATGTAGCCCACTGGCTACACTGCCAGGGCCTAATGTCAGCTTTCTGTGATCCAGCCTTTTCAATGGCTAAGTGTTGTGAGTAAGTTACTTTTTTTAAATTCAGGTTTCTTAATTGGCACCAGTTTTTTGAAATAGTAAAATTCGCATTATTTAATGACATATTAATTAAGATGAAAATAAGGGGAATGTTAGCATTTCAGAAAAGTGGTGCCAATCAATAAATATGAATTTAAACAAAGTAGCCCACTGGCAACACTTTCAATACTCTTACTGGGCCAGGAAGGCGTTTCCGACCCGGCATTCCTATGTGATTCTCAGTCGTCTAGGTGTACCCTGAATACCCTCGAAGTTTCTAAGATCTTAGCTGGGACAACCTATATATATACAGTGAAACCTGTGTAAGGAGACCACCCATTAGACCATAAAAAAGGTCTTTCAGAGAGGTGGTCTCTGAATAGAGGTTATGGGTAAAGCAAAGTTTTGTGAAATACATACTACAAAAAATGTTATTATTGAATGTAATTTAGTATATTTCATGTCGATACAGCTTTTAAGAATGCATTAATTGTAGTTCGCTTTGATTTTAACAATTTCCCATTAACAGTTTCTTTTTTCTAAACATTCTTTGATCTCTTTAAAGAAGTTATTTATTTTAGTATCATCTCTAACAGATATCTATTGATTTTAAAAAGTGTTTCTTGGAATTAAATATATGAAACAGAAGCTAAAACTGGCGGAAGCTCGTAGTCTGTATCAGAATGAGCTCCTAATATATTTAAAAAAATCTCGATTGTAGTATTATTCATTTTGATTAATGATCGCATAATTTATTTTTTTTAATATAAAAAATTTAAAGTTTTATCTTTGTCAAGATTTTTTATAATTCGATTTCCCAGCCTCTTGATAAATCATCGTAACACACAAGAGTTTCCGCATATTCATGAGATTTTTGGGTCATAATCAACTTTAGCTGCATTTAATAGCTGAATCACTTATCTTTTAACACTAGAACGGCGGGAAATTTTGCTCAAGTTTTATAAAAAATATTTCACATCAGAATTTTTATTTAGAACTATTAAACTTATATATTTAAGTTATTTTGTGCAGCATATATTAATCTTATATTATAAAAAAAATTCTGGTTCGAATCGAAATGTATTCATTCGGCAAGGGTCAAAATGACCCCTCGCCGCCGTTCTAGTGTTAAGCCACTGATATCATCAATGGATATTCTATGGATATATTACTTAGTCCACAAGTACTAAAGCAACTGGACAATTGTTTGTGTCTTTGCGTTATCCCTTGCACATTTTATCCATCAAATAGCGTCAAGTACATTGATGGATTTCACAATGAAGGACGCTTTTTTAGTCTCATTGGGGGGGGGGGGGATAGCATTTGTCCGTCTAAGAAACTAGACTTAGCTGATCGTGTTTTCCGGAGAAAAGTGGAATTTCGAGATTTTCCCATGGAAAGAAAAGGAATCCTACTCCTTCGACTGAAAAGCTGAAAAGTGGTCTTTCAGGTAGGGAGACGAGAAATAACTGTCCTTTAATGGCGGAAAATTAACATTAATCTTATATCCAAAAATTATAGCCCATAAATAAGCCGTCTTTATGAGAGTTGGTCTTTCAGGGAGGTTTCACTGTATATATATTCTTAAAACAAGAAAACTATCAATAAACACAGCTGAAATTTTATACAGAGAATACAGAGACGAATACATAATATGATTCATCGTTCTGTGATACTGTGGATTTTCTTCGTAAATCTGTAAAAACGTTGTTGTAATAGACAGCGATGATTGTCCATTGCAGTCTCGAAACATTTGACTTCACCGTAAATGTTGGAAAGCAGTTGTTATATAATTGCATAGGTGACAACCCCAAACTAATCTTCCGTAATACGTGCGTTAATTTGACCCTGGTTTAATACATTTCGAACCGGATTTTTTTTTTTTTTTTTTTTTTTTTTTTTTTTTTTTTTAAGAAATGAAATTAAATACGTTCCACGTAGAAAAGTTGAATTAAATAAACAGAGATTCATGAAATAAATTTTCTGGTTCGAAAGTGGTTAACCTGGTTTAAATTAATCCAGCTATTACGGAAGATTAGTGTAAGGTTGGCAGCTATGTAATTGTCATTTGTCTACCTGATAGACTGCTGATTAGATTTACAGAATATTTTAATGGAAAATTAAAAAATACATTTTTGTTTTGTCCTCCAAGCTTTCTTATCAGAAAACAAAGATATTGAAATTATTGCATATAATCGAATTAATTCAAGTAGCAGCGATATTTCGCGATGATGTTTTTTAAAAATGTGATTGCATTTGAAATTTGCGGCTTTGTTTGGAATGCTCGGGCTATGTGGCGAACATCTGCACTGTTAAATTAGATGTGCTTCGAAGACGAAAACAGATCAGATATCGTAAGTAAAAATCATGTTTGTGCATTTTTTGTTACTGAATAAGACTAATTACTAAGTGTACTGTTTCAAGAAAATATTACAGTCGAAGTTGATTTCTATAAAAAAGTAAAGTAACAGAAATTTAACCATTAAATATATAGTGATGCACATCTACATCCTTTTTTATTTAATTCTGAGCAACCAGTATATTTATACTGAAATATGAATCCTGTAAAAATTACAAAAATATAAAGTTAGAAATCTATCTTAAATTTCTGGTGTCTAATATTTAATATAAGAGTAAAAAACATAATTCTAAAAAATAATTTATGCATTTAAGGGTTAAGTTTTACAAAATAAAAAATTACATAAAATAAAGCATTTAGATTCATACTTAATGAAATATTTACTAATTTGCAATATTTTAGTTTTTACTTTTATTGCAGATGTGCAACATAAAAAAAGGTTGACGCATTATACGAAAAAGGCATCTGTGACTTTCTTTCATTGTTTTCCCTGTGTTATAAACCTTTTAGAGAATCATACATCATTTTTTCCGGAACAAAATAAAAAATTCATGCATTTAACGGTTAAAGAAACTTTTGCGGGTCAGGTCGTTGCCATCGAAATACGACAAGGCCTCAGGACACGAGTTGTGACGTCATCACTAATGGACCGACTTCTCACTAGTGATGGATCTCACACCGGAAATTTTTGAATAGCATTTTTTTCCTTTTATTTGTGGAATATCTATCATCTTATAAAGCAATACCAACTATTTAAACTTACTGGTGAGAATTCGGAATCCCTAAATAAAAATTCGGCTAGATGCGGAATGGCACAATGTTGTCTCATCTGGCGGATCTGTTATTGAGGGATTCCAAATTCTCACCAATAAGTTTAAATAGTTAGTATTGTTTTATAAGATGATACATATTCCATAAATAAAATAAAAGAAAATTGCTATTCAAATTTTTCCGGTGAGAATTCCAACAGTAGTGGGAATTCGTTCGATTGGTGATGACGTCACAACCCGTGTCCTCAAGCCTTGAGTATTTCGATGGTAACGGTCAGGTCAGTAAAAACTGATTTAAATAACTGGTTTCAAGTGTTTGTCAAATGTATTTCACACAATTTCATTTAGGATGAAGCAGTTTGTAACAAAGAATAACAAAACTATTGGCTAAAATTCCCCTTATTGTTCTGATTTTGTACTTGCAAACCATGTTCCGCTCTCTAAAGTGAAACCTGTCCTCAAATATTGTAATAGCATAGAAGTGGTTAAGAAAAAAAGTGGCAGAGACTTAAACCGTTTTCCGAAAATATGATTTCCACGAAATAATCCAAAATGGGTTTGCTACTGGCGACTACTTTTATATTCGATTCTTATTACTCTTTCCAAAAAATAATTTTTTTCTTGTAGATTCGTATAGAAATATAAGTTTGTTTGTTTTTTTTAATGGGGGGGGGGGTATAGTGTGAGATTAAATAAAAAAAGAAGCGAGTGGCATCTCTTCAAGAAGCTCAGTGAAAAAGGCAAACAACAGACAGAAAGCGAGTGTATATTGAAGAAATGATATTGGTAAATTTTTGTTACTGTAAATTTTTCCTTCGTACAAATTTAGTAGACAAACTGTTTATATAACTCTCACGAGTTTCAATTTGCAAGTATCGAGGTAGAACGGTTTTATATTAATCTATTTATTTGTGTTTGAGCCGTTTAAAATAACAGTATTGTGAATCCTATTTAGCTTAATGTTAAAAAAAAATTAAATATCAAATATTAACCCATTAACCGTCAAAACTATATGATAGAGATCTTTTTTATGGCTTAAAAACGTTTCCCCCCACAAATTTTGTAAGATAATCTGGTTATTAAAAAAAGATTTTTTTTTAATTCACAAATCGTGGTTTAAACAATCGAGTTATGAAGTGTAATGTCTACCAGTAGCGAGTGAAGTAACTTAGGAAGTTGTCATATGATGGCGGCAACGTTTTTTTTTTTATGATCGGCAGTTTCTGATTTTCCGGGGCAAACTTCGAACCAGTAAATTTGAATAGAAAATCTTATGTCAGAGTGTTAGTGATGAAAATATTTTCTTAAAAATACGGTAAAAAATTCAGTTTGTTTTTACTGGTGTCTGTTTACCCAAGTTTTATATTTTTTTACATTGACACTGACAGTAGGTTGTCTAGATTGTCACAATGTGTCGGAAACGCAGGTCCTGGTTACCGCCAATATAAACTTCCACCAGTAAAAATGAATAGATGTTTCTGCCTTTATTTATGACTGGAATTGTGCAGTAGTAAGGATTTTAAATAAGGAGAAAATATCTATTTAAATATGTTGGTTTCTTCCAGCGGTAATCGTCACCTGTGAAAGCGGTTACAGTTGAAGTTTCACTACTTTAAGGATATGTCATTTCCTTTTTATTAATAGTTCCATGATTTATTTTGAAACAAAATAAATACAAGTAGCACGTTTCAACCAATTGATTAACTTATTTAGAAAAACAATATTTAAAACACCATAAATTATCACCTTCGACATGCGTTTTCATCTATTTTCACCCCACCACCCCCACAATCCTATATAGCTCTACTCTTACCAGTTTCTTCTAGCAACTACACACAAATTCAAATATACCTGCATTTATTATTTTAGATATTTCACTATTGAAAAAAATGTGTATTTATATTTTTAGCAAAATATCATACACATACAAATGGTAAAATTTCCTTTACCTCAGTAATATGTGATTTATCATAGAAAAGAATACAGTGTATACCATAGAAATTAAAATTACGATGTTATATGATAAAATATTAACATGGAAATATGAATAAAGGGGAACTGATAAATCCTCAAAATGGTGAAGCTTCAACTGCAACCAGTTTCGTAGTGACTCATTACCACCGGGGAAATCCTCCACCAGCAAATTTGAATAGAGATTTTCTCCTTATTTAAACACCTTTGTAATGTAGAATTTCAGTCGTAATTATAGCCAAAAACAGATATTTACGGCTCTAAATTACATATATTTAGATTGTTGTTTACAGATATTTAGACTGATGAAAGTTTACTTCAGCGGTATTCAGGACCTTCTTTTTCGCCATATTGTGACAACCTCCTGCAGTGTCAGTGAAAGAGATTATATTGGGTGTAGTAAAAAGTTTTAATGCGTTTTTCTGCGAAATGAATATGCATTTAAGAGTTGAGAATAATACCTTTACTCTTTAAAAGAATCTCCATCATTATTTAACACCTTCTGCCATCGGTCGGGCAGTTGACGAATGCCAGCAGTGTAGAACGATTCGTCTTTTGACGCGATGAACTCGTCAACCCAGTTTCGCACTTCGTCCACTGTTCGGAGTGTACAGAAGACAAGGCATTCTGGATCGACTGAAACAAAGGTTAGTCCCAAGGAGCTATGGCGTGACTATACGCCGGGTGTTCCAAAACTTCCCTACCAAGAGTTACTAACGTGTCCTTGGTTTTGTAACATGAGGCCTGGCTTTATCATGGAGCAATTTCACGGCGTACAAAACTTTGTCAAAAAATGGACTTTTTCGACCGATTTCCTGGCTCAATTGAAGCAATTGTTGATTGTACCGTTCAGCAGTTACACTTTCACCAGACTCCAACAGTTCGTAATAGAGGACACCCTTCATATCCCACCAGATGCAAAAGAGAACTTTTTTGCAGTGAATGGCTCGTTTCGGCGTTGATGTTGCTGCTCTGCCGAGATTCAAGCAATAATTTTTGCGTTTCAGGTTTGTCATAAGATATCCATCTTTCATCTCCAGTCCCAATTTTCCACAAAAATGATTTTTTTTCTCTCGCCTGTTTACCAGATCAATGCACTTCAAGACACGCCCATCCTTGTTCCTCTGGCTCAATGCATGTGTCACCCACCTTCCTGCCCTCTGAACCTTTCCCATTGCCTGTAAACGATTACAATTCTTTTTTGTGATAATTCTAATTGTTCAGCAATTTTTTTCGCGTCTGAGATGCATCTTCATCAAGTAGCACTTATGACTAGCCTTCAGCGGAGCGCCGCGACATTCTCGATCGGTAACATCAAAACTGCCGTCTTTAAAACGTCCAAACCAAAATTCGCATGTGCTTTTCTATACGATTTCCTCTTCAAGAACAAAACAGATTCATTGATATGTTTTTGCAGCACTTTTTCCATGGGGAAATTCATAACGAATGCAGTGACGAATGAATGACTTATAGTATGATATCTTTCAATTTAAAAATTTCAACTTTACTTTCTCTTTTCTACCAGCTTCTACGTCGATTTGAAAACACTGAACTATTTCTTATCACATGACACAAACGCCTTCTACTGATAGGTGTGCTATTTCGCAGTAAACTTCAGACAAAATTCGCTTTACAACTTCTTACTACACTCAATAATATCCGGGCCAACTTCCACCAGTAAAAACGAATAGAAATTTTTTACCATATTTGTGGCAGAAGATTTGGATGAATACGCCGCTAAAAAGTGGTGAAATTTTCTTTTTTTAAATTTACTGATGGACGTTTTCTTCGGTGGTGATCAGATGTAAAAAATCTGACACCATCTTGTGACAACATTCTCAGTTACTTCACTCACAACTGGTAGGGTCTAAACTCCTCCGTTTTATTCATAACTCAACTAATATTATCACATTTTCTTTTTTATCGATAACGATACAACTATAGAACAATTAACCCTTTGCACTCGAAGTTTTTTTATCATTCGTATTACCATTAACTCGAAGCGAGATTTTATTTATATCTTATTATTTTTTTAATTCTTTATGAATAAAAATGTTATGATAGATAGAAAAAACAAAAGATTATAAAAATTATTACATTTTGTAATCGTCCACAGTCTGATACCTGTCGAAGCAATTGCCAATATGTAATCTTGGCTTTTCTAGACAGGTATCACAAAATTATTTGCATTGTCTCCGTAGCGGAGCCCTCGAGTTTGAAGACAAATTTTAAATGGCTCCGCTCCGGAGCCCTCGAATGCAAAGGGTTAATAGAGAGGAACTGACATATCCTTAAAATAGTGAAGCTTCAACTGTAACAGATTTCGCTGCGGTTGTTTACCTCCGGGGAATATTTCCACCAGAAAATTTATATGGAAACTTTTTCCTTATTTAAAAGCCTTATTTAATCAATATTTCAGTGATAAATAATTGCAAAAACAGCTATTCATATTTATTGGTAGAAGCTTATTTCAGCAGTAGCCAGGGCTTGCGTTTCCACCACATTGTGACAACCCAGACAACTAACTGTCAGTCTCAGAGAAAAAGATTATAATACCCGGGAAAATTGAAACCAGTAAAAACAAATGGAAAATTTAACCATATATATGAAAAAATGTTTAATGAAAGAGTTGCTAAAATAAGGCAATTTTTTTATTCAAAATTTACTGGTGGAAGTTTGCTCCAGAGATAAAGGGAGACTGTTGAACCGATGTAAAAATTCAGCAACCATCTTGTGACAACTTCCTCAGTTACTTCACTCGCAACTCTTAACCCATTAACCGCCAAAACTATAAGTAGAAATTTTCAAATTTCTAATTGAAAGTCGTTTCTCACCACAAATTCTGTAAGGTAAATTTCGCTTTACTAAAATAGTAAAATTTCTACCAATAAATAAGACATGTTTTTTAATTCTAAAATAGTGGTGCCAATGTGATTAATTGATTGCATGAGCAATTATTTTGACTGTTGCGTCAACGCAACGTCAGCGGGTAATGTGTTAAAGAATACACTATATGTCTCCTCTCATTATTCATAACTCCATGGATACAACAGTTTGTAGTACACGACGGCCATGTGAACACATTTAATTACAAGCAATAATGCGATTTTTCTAATAAAAATTCTTTCCATATTGCGCATGAGCAGTGTAGAATTAGATACAACATTGTAATTAATTAAAATGTTATAAACTCAATCTATCCTTCATATTAATAAGGAATACTTTGATTTTTTTTCTCAAACTCTTTCTTATAAATGACGATATATATATATTATCATTTTTATGTCAATCATTTTTAAAAGAGTATAAAGGAAATAGAAGCTGGAAGAAAAAGTTTAAAATAAAATCACTTATGTAGAATTCTGAAAGCAACACAGAAGAACTCATACCGACATATAAACAAGTTTAAGCTTTCCTTATATTTGGTATGTGTCAAATTCGAGCTGACTAGATCCCAGCAATATGGGTTTCTGTCAAATACAGATAAAGGAATGCAATTCTGCATGCCATGCAGTCACTTATATTTACATTTGAGAAAAGTATTGGAGTTACTTCTAAATTTCATGGTAGAAATTCGTAAACACCTTTGAAAATGTTCTGACAAATGTAAAAGTATATTGAATATATAATAACATTCTCGATGGTTATATCTACAGTTCTGCCATCAAATATGGAAATGAACGACATTGTATTTATAAAATAGTAGTTGAAAGGAATATTTAAAAAAATTTGTAAAGAACAATTTTACTGTTATGCATGACGGTAACGGAAGAAGTTGTTTCTGGTATTTAATTTCATGTTGGTAACTTCAAATGCTTTTAAATTATTAAAGTTTTATTAAAATTTGTGAGCAATACTTGTTTTATTTATTAATTCTAATAAATACTTAACACCTTAATTCTCGCACCCGACTTTCACGGGCAGTTGTAGGCTACTTTTTTATTCGGATTATTTAATTCCCACTAGTTTTTATTATTATTTTTATTTATTTATTTATTTATTTATTTATTTATTTTAGTGTAATTGGCTTTATTCTCGCATCCGTTTTTCTGCCATTAAATAAGATGAATACTTTTCCTTCAAAAAAGTGGTGACAATCAAAGAATTTCAATTTAAAAAAAAGAGGCTTACACCTTGAAGTCCAGTGGCGTAGTGGTCAGAGCATCTAACTGCCGCGTTGTAGACTTCGACTCCCGGCTGTACAAGGTTCACTCAGCCTTTGATCCCTTCGAGGTCGATAAAATGAGTACCAATCATCTTTGGAAACTTAAAACGTAGGGTCTCGTGTTAGGCTGACAACCTGATCGGGACATATACTGTATGGCACTTCGGGTCCCATGGTCAAGAAAACAGGAATGGTTACTGTCGGTCCAGGTCATTCATGGATCGTATAGCGACAGAGTTTAGTTTAGTAGCAGCCTACACTTATCGAGTGCGACGCTTAACCCTTTCAAGGGCACTGGTACGTTAATGAAACCTCTTAATTTTTATTCCCAAGTGCCACAATGGCGCAAGAATTTTGGTAAATTTTTTATAGGTTTCTTAGGCATGTGAAATATAGCTTTTACTTATTTGGAAATAAATTTGTTCGTAAATTACGGTTTCATTTATTCATTTTAATATTTTAGAAAAGGAAATGCTTTGCCCCCGAAAGGGTTAAGGGGTTGAAAGACCATTTAAAATACTGGCTTTAGATGCAACTCATATTTCTTTAAACCGTTTGAGCCAAGTGTATGTATAAATAACGATTATTTATGGCCGCTGATATGGGAAATATTTAACACATTTGGAAGTTTTTATATTCTATTGACAGACGTGTTTCGATGTGATTTGAAGCAAAGTTGGGAAAATTTGTAATTTCAATCATATGCAATGTAATTACAATTTAATTCTATGTAATTAATTATATTTAAAATTGCATGACGTAAAAAAATCTTGAAACACTGTAGCCGAAACCGCCCCCATTTGACGAAATTTCTGTGTTTGAATGTGTGTAACTATAATCAAAATTACATTCAATTAACTTGTAATTTTATTGCTTATAATTAAGATTACAAATTTACCCAACTGTGATTTTAAGAAATTTACTACCAACGATTTAAATTTAATTTCCGAACACGTAGTATAAGGAAAGTTCTGTCTTCTTGTTTTGTGAGTTTACGTGTGTGTGTCAGCGAACAAAGTAGCATCCAAACGGTACTTTCAACTAAGCCCCTATCCTGAGAATATGTGATAAACCTCTCCCGCATAAAGTATATAGATTTTCGTACAAGTAGGCCGACGAATTAGGTATTTAATAAATGAAGAGCTAAATGGAAGAACATGTTAAGTAACAAAAATTACATTTGAAGAAATTTGAAGTGAAAGTTTTTGCTGTAAATTTTAATGATTTATTTTCTGTTTGATACTATGTGTTTAAAATATTAACAGGTATGGTACTAAACTCTCTCAGAAAAACTTATTCATATTTAATTTTCAAATATTAAAAATTATTAATATTATTGACATTATTAAATATTAAAATATTACATATTAATGAATAATGTCTTAAATCTTCAAGACTAAATAGAACCTTAGTATTTCAGCTTCACCATGTGATAGGATGCCTCATAACGCTTTCATCCAAAAGATAAAAAAATTTTTTTAGAAAATGTAGCATAACATGTTCATCCAGCTCTTTAAATAATTAGACGATTTTCAAACAATTTTGATACCGAATCTATAGGAAAAATCACCAAAGAAATGTGACAAAGCATAAGTGATAAATATTGTGGTGTTGTAATCAAGCATTAACAGGTCATAGGTAACGTCTCCAGTTTCAAAGCGGAAGGTCCAGTGCTGGATTCCAATCTATTTCATTGTGCCAGAAATTAATTTTTTAAATCTTCTGGATATGTACTCCAGAGTTACGAATGTCAAGTGGGGTCCGTCTCGCTTTGCTTAGTCCCTTAACGGTCACATTAAATTACGGTTTAAAAATTCAAATTGCTCATTGGCACCACTTTTTTAAAGAAATGTTCACGTTATTTAATGACAAGTAAATTAATACCATAATAAAGCCAATTACACTATACTATAAAACTGGTAGGAATCAAACAAATCTGAATAATCTGAATAAAAGTCACTGCCCGTGAATATCACGGGAGCGAGGATTAAGGAGTTAGTATACCAGCTGCCCCATAAGTAAGTCACATTTCAAAAATTCGTAAAAAAATATCAACTTGTTGTATCAGAGTGCAGTTTAAGACATACAACTTGTCAAAAAGTAGGGAAAAATACTGTATTTTCTTTATTTACTGTATTTACTGTAAACTGTATTTTTTTTGTCGCAAAAGAAAATGCATTGTTCAAAATTTTACCAATAGCTTTTACAACCAGCGTTATTAGCCTGAGAATGCTCGCGCATATCCATGATATGTACGATTTATACTTCTTCACCAATAAATTCAGACAAAAATCGTCATGTTATTTAATTTTTGACATTGCTCACAAATATTGCGATAAAGTAATTTGATGATTACTTCACGAAAAATAGTGGTGAGAAATGTAATAACCGTGCGCTCCATGGGTATGTCATACCCTGCGCGAGCGATTCCGAGTTAAAAGAGAAGAAAAAATACTGCAAATTTGCAAGAGGTAGTTATTCTTACTTGAGAGTATATTATCTTGTTAAATGAATATAAATGCCAGTTCAATATTTCGTATCTCTTTTAACCGCTCACCTGATTATCCCGAGTTACCTCGGACTCATATATATAGCAATAATATATTATCCCGAGAAATCTCGAGAGTTGCATAATTTGTCATTACAATTTCTTTTATCACTATTTTACTCTGCTTGAAGCTTGAAAAGAAAGAAAATATTCTTTCTTTTATGATAAAATAAATTGTATATAGTAAAATATATATAATATTTGATTGGCTGTTTTCCAAATTTTGTGATGTGAAATGTAAAGGATGGAATGCAATGATGTGATTGCAAAAAAAGATATGTGATGATTTTTAGCATATTTTTTTTAAATTGGTAAGGATGTCGGTTAATACCGTGGGTCATTATACGCTATCTTCAGATGGAAATTTGAATTTTTTCTTTTGTGGGAAAGGATTTACTCTTAAACAAGTCTTATGGGAAAAGCCGCACTCTAAAGTGACAATTTTTGACATTTTTCTGATTTTTTTGAATATATGAAGGGAGTTATGGGATAGCCGCTAAATAGAAACAGAAACGATACTTACAAAATATTTGTTTTTTTTTTATCCTATTTAAAATTAACCGTTTAAATGCCATGTTTCAAAATTGGAACAGAAGTTTTAACTAAATGTTGCAAATGAAAATAATTCTCGAAATATTACATTCTTTGTATATAATTGCCTAAGATTCTGAAAAAAAAAATTCAATAAAAAGTAAAAATTTAAATTTAATATTTTTATCTTTTAGGCTTTTTAGATATATCATATTTTGAGGTTCTTTCCCCTACTGCAAGCAAAATTCTCCAACACATTCAGTATGCATCAAATTAAAAATTATTTATCATAGTCATAGGAAGAGAACTAATAATTACAAAATAAGCGCTACTGAAAACTGAAATGAAATATAATTGTTTTATGCATTTTCGAAAACACATATTGCGATTATGGAACACTGCTGCTTTATCAATAAAGATTTCACAATGATAATAGCCATTACATAATCAGCTCACTGTCTTGACAATGGAATAGCCAAGGTTCAAAGATTAGATAGTGTCAAGGCATTTACCCAGACGAGTTTATTTTAATAAGTCAGTTATTGTGCATTGAAGAGAGATAATTAAACAGGCAAAGAGAAAATATAAAAGAAAAGTGAGCAGTTAAATTGATGGCATTGAGTTCACAAGCTATTCACACTAATTGTATATTACATTCTTATTTCAAAGAATAATGCCCCTCGAAAAATAAATTAAGGGGGGGGGGATTACCCCTTCCTTTTCCCCCTCTTTATGCTTAACCAGTGAGCCTCCAAATATCACCAAAGAAGCGCCTTATCGAAATAAACCGATATACATATTTGAAGCAAATCGGATAGAAAAATCCACTTATCTAAATTAAGGGGGTTATTAGCCCTCCGTCGCCCCCCCCCCCTTAGACTTAAACAATGAACCTTCAAATCTAATCAGGCAAGCGGCTTATCAGAATTAACCGGTATGCCAAATTTAAAAAAAAAAATCTGATAATTCTGCATGAAAAACAGATTTATCTAAGTTAAGGGGGATGCAGCCCCCGTCCCCCCTTTATACTTAACCAATGAACGCCCAAAACTAATTGATGAAGCTCCTTATCAGAATGAATCGAGAAAAATATTGAAATACTTTCTTCTTATGTCTCTATCGGATGACTCTATCGGATGTTTCGAATGTTTCTATCAAGAGTTACCGCGTTACGTATGTACATACATACACACATACAGAACCGGTGGCTTTTTCAGGAAGGCTCACGTTTTCAGCACCAGCTTTGGCGGTTTGGCGAAAGAGAGAACGTTCAACCAGCTCTAACGCCAATCGTCGTCTTGTGTTTTGTTTTGAACCGAATTGAGACGAACTAGCATATTTTAGAATAACAGTCCTACCTAAATTAAAAAAATATTTTCAATTATGTGTTCTAGATGAAACGAAATCGTCGAAAGAAATTGTATTACGAATTCTTATACTCTGTTTTATCAAAGGCCTTTATTACTTTTGATGATATAGACTAAAATTTTGATTATTTGATCCCCTCAAAAATCTACATTTTCATTCAATTGAGTATTATTAATTCCATACCTGTTAAACAAAAACTCATTACCTTCATAAATCTAGATATTTGATTACATATAAAGATGGATTTATGGGGATGATGAATTAATGCAGTTTCAGTGCATTTTGATGTATATAAACACAGATTTAAAAAAATACCTGTGTGGCAGTAAATTACTATATTTTCTTCGATGAACTTACATAATTAATTTAATACCAAATCATTCTGCAGAAACAGTACCCAAAGTCGAGTGAAATTACTCTAAATCAGAAGAAAAAAAAATCTATCACCCCCCCCCCCCCAACCAGGAGGTTTAGAAATTGCCTTTTTAATGTGAGATGAAATTCTTAAGGGGAAGTGGGGGAGAAGGAATATTGAATGACTATCCTTTGTTACTTCAAAGTAACAAATAAAATCACTAGAGAAAATTTTTAACTATGTATGATAGTGAGGGGCTGTAGATTTAAATAGTTAAATTTATCAATTAACAAATAGAAAAATAAACCAAAAAATTAAAAACTTGGAATATTTAACTCTTTTTTTTTGGGGGGGGGGGGCAGAATTTGAATAATGGATCCTTTACTTATAGTTACTTCAAAGTAATAAATAGGACAGAAAAAAAAAAAAAAATGTAAAGAATTAAAAAAATGAAAGCGTGTGCACAAAAGGTTAATCCTGATTATTATTATTTTTTTTAATCTTTCATTCTACTTCTTTCCTTTTCCTTTTTTATGGTAAATTATTTATTTGTTATTTAAAAATTAACAGATAGAGCAAAACACAATTTTAACAAATCTTTTCTGCAAGGCAACAATGAATTTTAAATGGTCAAAAAATAGTGTGCTGGAGGATAGGGTGGGGGGAAGGAGAAGAGAAAATTCGAAATGGGAGGTTGCCTCAGATGATTGATTGCCTCAGACGATTGACACTTCAACTTAATAAATAGTGCAATATGTGTGCAGAATGGCGAAAAATGGAGTGTGTGTGTACGGGGGGGGGGGGGGGGGCGGGATTTCATCTGAGAGAATTTAGATGATTTATTTAAATATGACGAATGACTATTTTAAAATAACAAATAAAACAACTAGGACGAAATAATATTTAAAAATATGGCAAAAATTTTAAAATAAAAAACTGAAGAATTTTAATGATTTCTAATTTTGTGCACTAGAGGTAGACCAATTTTTTTTTCTCATAAAAACTCAAATAATGATAAAGATTTAACAGCATTAAAATGTAATAGTAATTGATTTAATTGCGTGCATCAACTTGCAATTATTTTAACTGATTGATGTAATTGCAGGATACAGCTAAATAATTTATATTTTATCTTTTAATTGAATTATAATCGAATTGATTTTAGTTTCAACTTCCTATTAACGTCTAATCGCAATTAAATTAAGAACAATTAATTTTTTATGAATTATTTCAGTGAAAATATGTTATGAATTATGCCACTTAATAATAATAATAATAATAATAATAATAATAAACTAAATTAATTCAGTAGAAATGCTAATAAAACTAAGTTCAATTGTGTCATAAAAACATAATCAATAGAATTATATTTATTACAAAAAAAATCTTTACGTCTGTTTTTATTTTTCCTGAAAAATAAAATACGTTCTCAATTTCTTCGATCATAGCGAATTAATGAAATAAATGAATATTATTGAACTGAAAGACATAACTTATGTTTGAATTATATATATATTGTGCAATTAAAAGAATTTTAATGCGAAAAAGCTGTTCGTTTTAAAAGCAAAAAGCTCTCAGCAAAGGAATGGGGTTGCTGTTCGCTACGCGTAAGACGTCAGGAACAAGAAAGGGTGCGTAGCATTGAATTCATCCCGGCGCCAACCGTTACTCTGGCGATAAAGTGCTCAAAACGTGAGCCTTCTTGAAAAAGCGAACCGGTGGGCACATTAGCTCTCAGACTTTGATAGCCTGTGAGCTAATACAAAGAAAGCTTCTTGTATTCCTTTATTCGAATGAAAATTTCGTATTTCAGTGACTCGCAGTTCGAATAATTTATACCATTCTTAGAAGCTAAAGTTGAATAGATATTTCTTTGTAGAACAAAAGTATTATTTAATAGAATATATATTTTTAGTAGAATATATACTTTTAGATTGTGATTTACAGTATGTCGAAAACTGTTTAACTGGAGAAAAAGCAGTGGCGTATTTAAAAATTCTGATGGAGTTTGTTATATCCCATGTTGATGTATGCTAGTTACTTCCAAATGAAGCATGAGCTATAAAAGACGAAAAGGATAATGTGGAATATGACATTGAACCCATTTTACCAGCTGATGTGATTACAATGATAGATCTAATTTGCAAAAAATATATTAGTTGCAGTGTTGCCAGATTGGAGACTTTTTTAATTTAGATTATTTGACGGTCACCACTTTGTTTTAAATGTTATAATTCGCCTTATTTTTCAGAATTTTTAATCCATTCTTAAATAGGCCGAATATTTCTATTTATAAAAAGCGGTGACAATCAACAATCTGGGGACAAAAAAGTCCCCAATCTGGCAACACTGTCTAGATGCCACGAACCGCTGCCATCGAAATACTCAAAGCCAGAGGACATGATTGTGGCGTCATCACTAATCGACCGGCTTCTCACTAGTGTGGGAGTTCATAACTGAAAATTTTGAATATCAATTTTCTTTTATTTCATTTGTGGAATATCTATCAACTTATAAAACAATAATAACTATTAAAACTTATTGGTGAGAATTCGAAATCCCTGATTAAAAATTCAGCCAGCTGCGGAATGTCACATTGTTGCCACATCTGACTGATTTTTTATTGGGGGATTTCAAATTGTCACCAGTAAGTTTAAATAGTTATTATTATTTTTTTAATAAGAGGATAGATATACCCCAAATAAAATAAAAGAAAATTGCTATTCAAAATTTTCCGGTGTGAAAACCAACGCTAGTGAGATGTCGGTAGATTAGTGATGACATCACACTCGTGCCCTCTGGTCTTGAGTATTTGGATGGCAGCGTACGAACACGTGATACCCAATACAGGAGATGCTCTTTGAAATAAAATAATTCAACTTTCGGGTAGGCAAAGTAATTTGAAAACAACATATTTTATTCATGTCTGAAAAAACAGAAAAAAAACCTCCTAAAATTTGCACGGAGGAAAAAATGTTACTTTTAAAAAACTTAACTGAATCTAAACGGTTTAACAGTCATTTCCTAACTATGTATATTTGTCACCTATCCAAAGGTTTTTTTTTAATTTGGCCTCATGGTTATATTGAACTCATCGCTGAAATGAAAAAAAAAAAATGTGCCATTGCAAATAGGAAAAGATATTGAAGCTGTAAGCGATGATATTTTACATTTTTTGGTTTACTTCATTTAAGTGGATACCATTCCGATACTTCTGAAGAAAAATGTACTGGCACACAACGGAAGATGTCCTTTTCCTGTTATTCCATCTGTTATGAAACGCAACTGCTTTAGAAATATTAAACAGCATTTTCACTTGATGGACAGTAATCAATTGAAAAAAAAATGTAAACTCGGTAAAATAACACCGATATATGAAGTGTTTTATGAATCGAATGTTCCGTACGGCAGGCATACACGCAAAATTTTTATCAAAGGAACCCTTGGAAGTTTGGATTTAAAATATGGATGATGTGTTCATCAAATGGATACCCTTACATTATGAAGATATATAGTGGAAGAAAGGGAACCTTCTATGTTGTGCAGCAAAATTAGAAAGTTGTGAATGAATTATTATCTAGCTTGTAAGAAAATTCAAAGCATGAAATATACTTTATATATATATTTTTTAGTTCATACGATTTAATTTCGAAGTTTGCAAAACTTGGAATGCTAGGGACGAAACAATTCGTGAAAATATGTAGCATAATATATAGTCTATCTACATATCTATAGATCATATGCATGGATGCAAAATAATAATCGGGAAGCTTTCAAATATCTAATGAGTTTTCTAATTTGTTTACATACTATACAGGGTGTCCGGTCTCAACGGTGTCCAATGGCTAATTCGTAAACCGTTAGTCACAGACATATAGTTCCAATTACAAAAATGTTTTAAATGAGGTAAAGAAGTATTTTTAAAGCGATTTGGGTCAAGAAAAACATTTATTTAAAAATTACGCAATTTAAATTTTTATAGGGTCCCCCGGTCCTATAAGTGATATTTAGTAAACTTTTCCTATTCCTCTAACAAGTACGGCAAAAAATGTCCCATTCAACTAACACTAAAATTGACCGAGTTATGACATTTTCAATTTTATGATTTAAACCACTTTTCTGTAACTGAAAATAGATGAGTTGGACCAAGCTTTCGGGGGTCGTACGCGAAGTGCTTAAAGTATTATAAAGGGCGTCCACTCCAAACGATGTTCAATGTCTAATTCCTAAACCGTTAGTCAAAGACATATAGTTCCAATTACAAAAAGGTTTTAAATACTATAAAGAAGCATTTTTAAAGCGATTTAACAGAAGGTGCTTCCCCCGTATAAATATTACGGTAGTGTTAATTTTTAGTAATTAACTTTCAGATTGGTTAAAATAATTGAAGAAGTGAGTTTCAAAACTCGCCTTATCGAGAAAATCAAATTTTGGGAAATCGCGTAAAACCTTTAAATACGCCCATTGGTATTCATTGAAAATTTGGATATTGTAGTGTTTGATTGGTACAATTATACCAATAGAATAGATTGATAGAGAAACACGATTTTTTAAATTTCGGATAAGGTCAGTTTCGAAACTGACGTCCTCAATAATTTAATATATGTTTTGATTTAACAATATTTTTTCCCTAATTTTTAATTAAAAAGTAATTAAAAAAATAACTGATCTAATGAATATTTGCTGAGGGGAGAGACAGTGGAATTAATCAGAAGGGGTAATGTAAAAATAATAATAATTATTATTTTTATCGTTACAATAAAATGACAAATGGAACAAAATCTTTAAAAAAGAAAAGTTAATTAAAAAGAGAGAATGTGGGTGGTTATATGATGTCCGACCTTTAATGGATAAATCTGTGCTCTATTAGAACAAAATATTAAAATATTGTAACAATTTTGTTATGTTTATTTAAATCATTGAAGTAATCGCACAGGTTGAATCATATAATTCAAATAATTGATGTTTAATGTAAAAGAAAATAAAAGTGATACGAGGATCATTTTCAAAAATGGACATATTAATTTCCTTAACATATTCAGAGCAGCCATTAAAAAGTTATGTATAAAAATATAGGCATACAAAAAACCCCAACAAAAAAACCCATTAGGATGGTACAAACAAATTACTTTCAAATTGAGCTTTCTTGTGACTGTGCTTGGGACGGGAACGATGGAAGGGGATGTAACAAATTTTGGAGCGGAGATTTCAGGGGGAATTTATACGGCTGTTTAGTGTTCATTACTACAACAGATATTGCTGCATAAAAAAAAATGTAGTTTTCAGGATTATAAACTTTGTGTGTATGAAAGCCAGTGAGGGAAAAGTTTAAATTGCAATTTCAGGTGGAATTTAGATTATGGATTACTTATTAATTATTGCAGCAATAAAGAAGACGGACCCTTTTTTCCCAAGTTTTACAGCGTGATAATTCTTTGCACATCAGTAGATTATCGCTTTTTTATTTATTTTTTTTATTTTTTTAAGACATCATCTAAATTAATCGGCCCCTTAAATTTCTACTTCCCCACTTTTTGCTTCACCTGCACGCAAAGTTAAAAATCTATAGAGGTTTATATATATTTTATTTACTATTCTACTCTATTTGTCTAATTAAATAATGCATCTTCTAAAACTCCACGCACGCTAGAAATTTTATTTCCTATTGTCTTAATTATAACACTTAAATATTAGAGCATAAAGAGGTAATAAATTTAACAATTATTAAATTTAAAATAATTAAAAAAAGATTCAAATTTATAATTTATGTAAGCAATTATAGATTTCAATTATAATTCTATTTAAGTATAAATTAGTGATTAAATTAAAAATATATAGACATACTCTTAAATTTAAAAAAAATATAAAAAAGTATATTAAATTTAAAATTATTAAAATTAATAACTTTATTAAAATGTTAGGAAATTTTTCTACTTTGTCTTTGTAGTTAGCCGTTACTTTATAGTTATAGTAAATTACTAATCATCTCAATCCTCCCTAAAATTTATACTCCCCCCCAACTTTTGCTCGACCAATACATACTGTCTAAAATTATGTATGTATTTTTCCCTATATTTTATTTTATTATGCAAGAAATAATTAACCAATCTACCACATCAACCCCCCTAAAAATTCTACTCTCTCTTCTCCCAACTCACGCGAAAACACCCATTCGCTATTGTTAATCCCATGGAAGTATTTTTTTTTAAGATAGCTCGTCGCAGAATATCCCCCCCCCCACCCCCCTCCTTCTGTTGTAGATGATACAGATTACCTTTTTTTGTTGTTGTTCGAGCGTGGAGGCGATATTTACACATTAAAAGGTCAAATAACGCAAGTTAATATTTAGAATTTATTGACTGGATAAAAAAAAAATCCAAATAGAAAGCTAATTTAATATAATTCTATTAATTCTAAGATAGTTTAGTTTTTCTAATTCTTCTGGTCCTCATAGGAATAACTTTTTTTATCGAAACTCTATCCTCTGATGGCTTTCGTCAAGCACGATTCCCGCCAAGAATTGTCACTTTGATGCTGAAACTCTGACAAATCAAATTACGAGATACAGCCTAAATGACAAAATGTGGTTGGAAAAAAAAATATTTTGTTTTAATATGTGAGAATGAACAAAAATCTCAAAATATATTTGTAATGTTAATTTACTATCAATGTTAAATGTTAAATTTTATATCTCACGATTATTTTTATTTCTAGTAAATTTGTGACTGACCCCTATTTTGCAGCAAAAAAAATACTCCAACTTTAAACATCTATTACTCGGTCAGTTTTAATCGCAGAGGAATGGGACTTTTTTTGTCTTACTTGTCAGTGAAATAAGATATTTTTACTAAATATCACTTATAAGACCTGGGGACCGTATAAAAATTTAAATTTCGTAATTTTAAAAAAAAATGTTTTTCTTGACCCAAATCGCTTCAAAAATATTTCTTTTCCTCATTTGAAACATTTTTGCAATTGGAACTATATGTCTATGACTAACGGTTTAGGAATTAGCCATTGGACACCGTTGAGACCGGACACCCTGTATAACATTAAATAGTGAAGTTTTGTTACAGTAGTCTGAATGTGTTTTAAAGGTGTTCATAATCTAAGTTTGATTCATGATTTTTCTTTATTTAAATTATGATTTGTTTTCACATTAGGAGTTATATCGTCGGTTCCATGTCAAACTATTCAATATGAAAATTTCATATATATAGTCCTAATATATATATGAATCTGAATTAAAAAAGTCTCCAATCTGACAACACTGAGTTTGACATGGTACCGACGATAGGCATACCTGCCAACATCTTACGCTTTTTTGTACTACAAAACTTTTATAGTAAATTTTACCTTTTTAAACCGTCGTAATCTGCCGGTTCAATAAGGCAAATAATCTATTCATTTTTTGTGGTACATTAAAAGCGTTGGCAGCTATGTATATGTTTAACTATTAAAACGTCAGTATATCTAAAATGTAACCGCATATCCTAAAATATTATGCAGTAATATTTCACATTTTATGCAGAAATAAACAATATTCGTTAATACAGCAGCATAAGAAGAAAAAAAAATCAATAACTATGAATAACAAATCTGCTTTATGAAATAAGTTTGGAATATGAAAAAAATCACTTATTTCTGAGATAACACATAATGAATATTACATTAAATGAAAATATTGATAATTTGTAATAATTTAAAGCCGCAGTATGATTTTACATTTTTTTTTATTAAAATCACATATATAATAAAAATATACGTTTGAACTGACGGGGTTAACGGAGAGTAAAAAACGACGATTTACACAACTAATTTTAGAATATCTTTAGTAAATGTTATTCAGAAAGATCACGGACTTTAAAAAAATAATAAATATCTCCGCTTGCATTTCAACCGGAAGAAATCGTTTCTGGAAGATATAAATATTTAAAAGCAAAAATGATTCGCACCAAATCCCGTTCAACGAATATAATATTGACACATATTTTAATCTCTCTAGGAAATGAACTAAGTGGGAGGAGGGGGTGACGTGAAAAAAATCTCAGAGGAAAAGTATCACAATGCAACTATAACAGTAACTCGTCATCTGACTCTCCGTTATTTGCAGTAGAAAGGGGAAAAAAACGCTTTCGGAAGTAATCTAAAATTCCGCGTAGTCCTTCCGATGTCTTTAGATTATTTTTAAATTCATCGATCAGGATTAACATAAGTTCAAAGCTCTTGAAAATCGTTTTTTTTTTTTTTTTTTTACTGAATAAATATGATCTTAGATAAAACAAGGAATTTTTTTTTTCAACTGTTACCCAAAAGATTTAAAACTCATTTGAAAGCAATGACAAAGTTTGTTTATTTTTAAAGTAAAAACGTCTTATTTGAGAGTTGCGAGTTTTAAAAATAATCGTGCCGGAAATTAGTGAAATACTAAAGGAAAAAGGAAAGTGGAAAAAACTTTATCGAAGAAAATATCTCCATTGGGAAAATATTTGTTTGACGTGAAATCACATTTTAATTTTTCAATTCAAATGTCAGGAGATCAATTTCTAAAAATGTCAGTTTTGTGGATTTACATGAAAGGTAGTATGTAAAATTTTTATATGATAAATATTTTTTAATACCGTCAGTTTTAACACGTGTTTTAAAACTCATTTGAAAGAAATGACACATTTTGTATGCTTTTAAAACAAAAGCGTCTTATTTGAAAGTAGCGAGTTAAAAAAAAGTCGTACCGGAAATTAGTGAAATATTAAAAGGCAAAGAAAAGTTGAAAATACTTCATCAAAGAAAATATCTCCCTTGGGAAAGTATTTCCTTGAAGTAGAAGCACCTTTTAGAGTTTTCTTTCTAAATATCAGGGGATCAAATCGTGAAAATGTAAGATTTGCGGCTAAATGTGAAAGGCAGTAAGTAAAATTTATATAAAATAAATAACACTGGACAACGGTGGTTTTGTCCTAGAACTAAAAGTAGTTGACTCTAGATCAGTTTTTGGCGCTGATTCCGAATATGCTTTCCGTTTATCTCTAGGTGGTCCAGGTTTTGAGAAATTTGCATATTTAAATTTATGCAAGCTTTTTTGTACTATTTTATGCAAATTTTAGATACAATATATGTCACATCTAATTACGTTTTCTAGATAATGACTACTTGACTATTTGCTTCAGATAAATGTCACAATTTGCATATTCTTAACATTTATTTATCAGTTATTAAACATAATTTGCATATTTTCCAATGGTGTAATGTTTACATCACTATCAACTTTAAATTAGTTGCCACAGAATTGACGTAATGTTTTTGTAGGCTAGATTTTTATGCTGATTTCAAATCTGCAGTATGTTTTCTTATGTCATGTCTAGTTTTTGAGTAAGATGAATTTCTACTTTTACACGGCATTAACACAGGTTTGATATAAAATGCTTTTTAGGGGTGTGTAATTCATTGACAAGAAGGTGAACAGGGTCAGATTCATATCAGAGATATAAACAAAAATTTATATAATCGAAAAAAAAATAAGTAGTAGAATCTATCCTAATTAGTTGAAATTTATCATACAAAGTATCATATAAAGCTATTTCTGGCTTTTTTGACCAAAAACTAAAATTTCACTTTTTCCAAAAACTAGACGTGATAGAAGAAAACAGATACAAGATTTGAAATCAGCTCAAAAAATTGGTTTAGAAACATATTAGCATACTCGTGCGGCAGAAATATTTGAACGTCAAGAAACATTATTCGAAAAACATGAAAAATATGAAAATTAGGTACAATATTTCACAGTCACATGTCAGTATAATATCAGAAACAACGTTTTTGTGAAGTAAATTAGGTAGTAATCATAACATGAAACAAAAACCCCTGTCTGATATTGCTTTATACCTTAAATTTGCAAATAATTGTATAAAATTTACTAAATTTGCATAAATTGAAATATGCAAATATCTCTCATCTGGAGTAAATCTAAAACTAGATTCGGAATCAGCACAAAAAACCGCATGAAATAAAACTAATTTCTGTTTTAGGACAGAGCAAAAGTTCAAATTTGTTGACCAGTGTAATTTTGAAGACCGTCATTTCTTAGCACGTGTTTTAGTAAATTTACAATTAGGTCGTTCGGAAAGTCATTTCCGTTAGGAAAAATCAAATTCTTACCGGGAAGCTAGACATTCGATATTGGAATCAATGTCTAATAACTAAATGATAGAGTTTGCCGGTACAAATTAATTTTCCCAAAGTGAAACGACTTTCCGAACGACGCAATAGAAATAATGGAAGAATGGTAAAAAAAAAAAAAAAAAAAAAAGTCCAAAAATACAACAATGCAACTAGAACAGTAATTCGTTATATGATAATTCGTTATTTGCAGTAGAAAGGAAGAAAAAGTGTTTCCGGAAGTAATATAAAATTCCGAGTAATACGTCCGATGTCTGTAGATTTTTTAAATACACCGATCAGGATTAACATAAGTTGAAATCTCTTGAAAGTCGTTTTTTTCACCGAAGAAATATAATTTTAGAAAATACAAGGAATTTCTTTTTCAACTTTTACTCAAAAGATTTGAAACTGATTTGAAAGAAATGACAAAGTTTCTTTATTTTTTAAAGTGAAACTTCGTATTGGTCCGTAGTGAATCATAAAACTTTTCACGGAAATTAGTAAAATGCTAAGGAGAAAAAAAAGTGAAGAAGGTTTAACCATTTAGTGCGCAACTTTGCATATATTCAAACAAGAGTGATTTGAATGTAATAGATTTGTTTATTCGTATATACCTAATTCACACCAGAAAATTAAAATAGTAATATTTGCTTTAAATAATAACAGGCTTTACGTATTTCAATAAAGCGAAATTAACCATTGAAACTTTCTGGTGTAAAGTGAGATTCTCTGGACTACGTAATTTCAAGAACCTATTCTATCATAGGAATTAAAGGGCTACAGCTTAAGCTTTATAAAATAAATATTTATATTAAATAAGGTATTTGGAGACATGCTTATTAAAATATTTACTAATTTGCAATATTTTATCGTAAAACACGACAGTAGTTTTTACTTGCATTGCAGATGTGCAACAGAAGAAAAGATAGTCGTATTCTACGATAAAATGGATCTCTGATTTTTTTCATTATTTTTCCTGTGTATAATAAATCTTTCAGAGAATCATACAAATTTTTTCAAAACAAAATAAGATATCGCGCATTTAAAGGTTAAGAAATAAAAAAGGCTACATAGCGATCGCGCTTATTTGGCTTAAAAGTAAAAATTTGGTTTTCTTAGCCAAAAGGCAGGGGGTCGAATTCAGAAAATGTCTCAGACATAGTCCTATGAAAAAGACAGTATACAGGGTGTTCAACCTTATCGTTATCTAATAGCTAATTCCTAAAACTGTGGCTTTAGAGATGTAAAAGTGTTTCAAATATTCCTCTTCATAGCAAAAGTCATTTGCGACAAATTTCTTCTGTAAAGCTACAGTAAAATAGGGTGATGGAAAAGGAAATGTTTAAAACTGATTAAAGAAAGTTGTGAAAAATTGCTATAGTATACACTGCAAGAAAAAAATTAATGAAGTATAAATGAGAAGGCTGATTGGAACTTTTCGCTTTATGTATATTACTTACAATAGGTAAATAGAAACAGTGAAAAAGACTAAAAAGTACTAGAAATTATGAAAGCAGCAGTTTTAACCCTTTCAAGGTCAGTGGAATGTTTTTGAAACCACTTAATTTAATTCCCAAACGCCACAATGACACCAGAATTTTTCTAAAATCCTTTTCATTAATATGTTTATGAAATATAGCCCTTTCCTTATTTCCAAATAAATTTGTTCGTAAATTCCGGTTCCAGTCATTTATTTCAATATTTTAGCCTGAAAGTACTTTGCCCCTGAAAGGGTTACAAATTGTTAATGATAAGTTAAGTGCTCAATGCTCATGTGGCGGAAAAAGAACATAGCACTGATCGAAAAACATTAGGAATGTATGTAGACAAATCTCACCAAGATGAGATGAAGTGAGATGAAGCTAAACTATGTGACAACAGGAGCTGCCAGGTCGAGTGTCAAAAAACTAGGACAAGGAGACAAAAATAAAGCGGGACAGTGACTCCTAAATCTGGACATAATAATACATGTAACCCAATGAAAATGGAACATGTCTCTAATAGAATATTGTCTTAAATGTTAAAATTTCATTTTCCCTGCTGTACAATTGTACCTGCTCAGAAAAAATCATGTTTAAAACAAAAGTTTTCTCCTCTGACTTTTGATTGTGTCTAAACAGGTTTGTTTTAGCGCCATACTTTCAAAAATATTCTTTATAACAATTAACCCCTTGAGGGGCGCGGTTTGCAGTCTGCAAACGGTTAATTTTAATGCCCCAAATTCCAAATGGCACCAGTAATTTGTTAGTACAAGTTCGATCTAATAATAAGCGTGAAAAAGAGATTTTGATTATTTGCAAATAAATTTGTTCGTATATTGCGGTGTGAATTAATTATTTTAACATATTCGGAGCAGAAAAGTCTTATCCCTGAAAGGGTTAAAGCATGTAGCAAAAATTTATTTTGCTTTTTCTTAAACTGATTTTATTTCTCTTCACAAATATTTCAATATAAAACAAAATGGGGCAAGCCTCCCATACGTGGGGAGCCTTGACTCATTATTTTCTCATGATTAAAATCAATCATTTCTAAAATTTCTTATATATTACACTTATGTAACAATTTTATTTTGATAACTGATTGTATAACGAATAAAATGATATATAAAACTTTATTTCTACGTTCAATACTTAAAAAATAAAAATTCATTTTGTAAAAAGTGGGTCAACCCTCCCTAGTCTCCCCTAACGTATTTCAGGGATGTAAAACTGTGATCCGCCGGAAACCACTAAAATTTTATATTTACTATTGCCTTAATCTCTTCGATTCAAGAAATTGACTATTTCTTTTAAAAAATTGTGTTATCTGGCGGGACACAGTTTGACACCCCTGACGTATATTTAGAAATATTTTCTGATGGTCTAGTATTTAAAACAGTAAATATTATATAACTTTATGACGGAAATTAACCCACTTATGATATTTTTTATTATAAATTTTGTGCTTTTTCAAGAAGGAAAAACGGATAAAACGTATTTATTTCCAGTAGGAATAAAATTGAACCATAGATTTAATCCCACAGAATAACATTGAAGTTCCCTTTTCTATAGAATTTTTTAATTCCATAAAAAAATTAATTAATTAATTAACGTTAAGTTTGACGTTAAGTCCCCTTTATTAATTATAATAGCATAGCACAATTTAGTAATGAAAATTATTATAGTGGATAATCATTAACATTACAAATCACACTTCTAATTGTTTTTTGTGAAATAATAGTTATACATGATGTAAAAAAAACGTGTTACTCTACGAATAATTCAATATTTTAAATTTCAAATATTGTGATGAAGATAAGAGAAAAGCAAAACAAATTTAAATGTATACGAGTTTCATAAGTTTAAAGATATTTTATTTATTTTCCACGTTCTTTATTGTGCGAAAATGTTTTGAATGACATGATAGCGGCAAATGTGTGCAAAAATTGTAGTTTTAGTCAAGATGAATTTAAAGCATATAACTTTTAACAAGGAGGAACTGATATATCCTTATAATAGTGAAGCTTCAATTGTAACCGTTTTCGCAGGGGTTGATTACTACCAGTACAAACTTTTACAAGTAAATTTTAATTTAATTTTAACTCCTCATTTAAAGGCCTTATAAATGCAAAGTTTCAGGCAAAAATAATGGCAAAAAACATATATTCATTTTTACTGGTGTAAGTTTCATAGCTGCCAACCTTTACGCTTTCTTTCTACCACTAAAATTTTCTTGTAAATATTGCCTTATTTAATGGTCGAAATCTCACGATTAAATAAGGCGGAAATCTCTTCTAAATTTTAGTGGTAGCAAAAAAGCGTAAAGGTTGGCAGCTATGAAGTTTACTACGGCGCTATTCAGTCCGTGCATTTCCGCCATATTCTGACAACCCAGACAACCACTTCTCAGTGTTAGTGAAAAATATTATAATACCTGGGGAAACTGGCACCAGTAAAAGCAAAGAGAAAATTTAAAAATATTTATGGCAGAATTTTTTTCCTGAAAAAGCAGCTTAAATATTGGAAAAATTTGTATTCAAAATTTACTGGTGGAAGTTTGCTCCGGTGGTAATCAGAAACTGTTGATGAAATGTATAAAATCAGCTGCCATCTTGTGACAACATCCGCAGTCTCTTCACTCGCAGCTCGTAGACAATAGATTATATGTCTCCCTCTCTTTAGTCATAACTCCGTTATTTAAAGTGTCAAACAAAAAATACAATAAAATTTATACATTTAAAGAAAAGCTCACTTAAAAAAATTTTGGGAACCATTGCAAAAAATAAATAAATAATATAAAATAAAATTATATATATATATATATATATATATATATATATATATACATATATTGACAAATCCAAATTTATATAATTTAAAACACGGAAAAAACATCTAACGAACTGTAACCAAAAGAATAAACAACAAAAGCAATAATAACTAAGAAAAATCTAAATATGAAGACAAGCGGCAAGCTAATGACCTGCGCTGCGGGGTTAAACATGTTTGACGTGCACAACATCCCCCCTCACTTGCCAAGAAAAAACAAATGAAAAAATGAAAACCACGAACTATCCCAAAACCGTCAAATGAAATACGTGAATATCCACACCACTGAGCAATTTTCGTTAGGTGTCACATATCGATATATCACCATCATCGCACAATTCCAATGTTTTATTTCGATAGCTTTTTTTCTTGATAAAATTAAGAGTTAAATCATTCAGAAAATGTATTGGGCAATTTTTTTTTACTGGCGTTTATGTAAAAGTGAAAAATTTCACCAACCATTTCATCAATATTTGAACAGAAATTTAAAATACAGTTTAAACTATTTAAATATATATTTCTAAAAATTTGAACATGCACTTTACTATTAAAGTTTAAATTTTTTATTGTATCAAAATCAAAATAATTTCTGTTATCGTAAATACTTTTTACTAAAATTCTGTTTATAATTTCCAATTTAACATCCAAGTAGTTGACTGTGCTTTGATTTTCTGATGCGCTCTTTAAATTAAAAATATTTGGATAACATTTAAATTGATAAATTTCTTTATTGTTATTCAGCTTAACTACCAAAATATCATCTACATATCTGTATATCTTTAAATCTTTTTCCAACAATAAACCGACTTCATATGTAAACAGATAAATATCTGCAAGGATGGAACTGCAGCTACCCCCCATTGGAATACCTCTCACTTGTTTATATGTGTGTTTCCCTTCAAACAGATAATTCTAGCAAACAACAAATTGAAATAAATCAGTGAACAGTTCAGTACTGATATCCTTTTCTTTGGATTTCTTGAAAAAATCCATAACTTTGTACTTCAAATCATTTAAATTTATGCTATTATACAAATCCTCAAACTCATATGTATGCAATCCTGTAATGTTTTTCAGCATTTTTTAGACCTTTTTACAAATTCATAACTGTTTTTTATTATTATCGACGAATATTCATTTATGGCTGGATCGAAAATCTTTTGTAATATATTCAACAATTTTTTATTTACACATTCCAGATAAGTACCAAACACACAAGTTATGGTTCTAAAAGTAATTGGGTTTTTATGGAATTTTTGAATCATAACAAGATAAGGAAATTCCGCACTTTTTTGCTTAGATTTTACTTTTTAATAGAACGCCTTCACTTTGTTTACAATAACCTGTTTAGTAGTTTTTAGTAGTTGATAATTTCCCTCATTATTGTAGGTTTCCATTAGAATATCTCCATATAATTTTTTGCATATTATAGCATAGCTAGTGTTTCCTTTATCCACATACGTAATGATAAAATTATCCAGTAGATTTTTTATTGATTTAATCAAATTTTTGCAAGATTCTCCCGTGACACCTTCAAAATCTTTATGGTAAAAGCCTTGAAATTCTTTTAAAATACAGTTTCTCCATTTCTCAAAAACACTTTTCGGTAAACCATATTTATATATTAATTTTTGAATGAACATATATATATATATATTATTTGCAAACGTTTTGTAGCTAAACCTCTACTCACAACTCTCCTCAATCTGTATTTTGTACCATACCTCATGTAATTTCTGAGATTTATATCTGCCACTATAGTTAGATCTCCGGTAAGAATACATTGGTAATTTGAGTTAACGTTGTTTTTATATTCAACTTTATTACAGTGACAAATACTGTTCTCAAAACAGTTCTGCATATCCCTAGATTAACTGTTGTAATTAAATATAAATCTGCCTAATGGTTTATCGTATTTATAAGCTTTAATAATTTGTATGTTTTTGTCCGGCAGGTATTCATTATACTTATTTAAAATGCCCTTAAAATTAGCACCTCTAAAATGGTACCCTATGTAGTTCAATACAAAATATATCTTATTCTCTATATTAACTTTGTTGTTTTTCAACTCGACATAACCTATTAGATTCTGCTTACCAATTCTGAATCTCAGCAAATCAAACCCTATATCTATATTACCATTTCCTGTATGTTCATTTAAATCCTTTAATAAGTCAGGTATTAGCTTATTTTTCAAATTTCAAATTATGTATTTTATTGTTTTAACTATATTGCCCGAATTAATATTGACAATAGCTCTTTTAATCTCCTTACAACAATTTAGATCATTAACTTTTGAAATTTGACCATTAACTTTGACTCTTTACTCAAATCGCGTTTAATTTTTCCATAGTCTGACTCTTCTAATATTTTATTTCTAAAATTCTTCAAAACATTAATTTGATCAAACATAACATTTAAACCATATGGGGGGCCATTAACCCTCAAGGGGTTAAGGGACGGCGGTATATATTATATTCCACGTACGATTAATCAGGATTTGCACCAGAAAAATTTTAGGAAATTTTAGTTTTCTGACTTTAGTGGAGAAAAGTCGTAAAATTGCTTTTCCTTATTTTGAAATAAATTTTTTCTAAATTTCCGGTGGGAATTAAGCATTACACAAACGCAATTGCTGTCCCTTCAAGGGGTTAATCTTCATTTGGTACGTCACGAAATCAGTCCGGAGGCCTTGAGTATTGAGGCGGTAATGGCGGGACACGTACTAGTACGTTTTCTGACGATTGATACTTGAGCGCGGGACACGTACTAGTACGGTTTAACTAAATTCGCGGGCAAAACCCCAGCCCACGACACAATTCCGCCGCGAAAGTACCCGTACACAATGTGTTAAAAGGACCAGACATTTATCCTATGTAAAACATGTTACAAAATTTACATTTTAACCTATACACACAGTTAAATACCTTGCAAAAATTCACACAATTTTCATCCACGGTATTACAATTATCATTCTCAGCTTGGATACAGACTTTACATCTTTTATCCTTGCATTTCCTATATATATATATATATGTGGCATTTAATATTTTGTTTACGGTACTGAACTGGCGACTTTTTCTGATATTCAATCGTACCACAATTTACAAAAATAATTTTGTTTGTGGTAAATGTCTTTTAAAAATGTTCTAGATATTATCTTTCAAAAAGTGGTGCAAATAGAATAAAAATATAGTTTCTGCGACATATGTATCCCAACTCCGACATCAAAAGGTTAAAAATTTAGACTGTTTAACACTAAATATACAAACAACCGGACATTTGGCCATTACCAAATCAAAATATTTCGATTTTAACAGAAATTCTTTCATAAAATAAATAAAATGCAAACTGCACGGAAATAAGTCTGATAAAAAAAATTAAGTTGCTTTTAATAAATATATTGGTATGAAATATATTCTTATAAGACTTTGGTAAAATTATCGGTATGTTTAATGTTAAGACAAAAATATTTTTATTAAATTAATATAAACATTTGCATTAAACCAACTTCTGAAGATTAAAACATTAAAGTATCGTAAAATTATCTTAAAACAAATTAAAATAACATTAAGTGGTTGCTGTACACGAACGTAAATGAAAGTTTCTGAGTTATTAAATGAATAATTCTTTATTATTAAATCCTTTGCAAAATAATTTAGAGCGTTTAATTGATTCATTGTAGACTTTTTAGAAACCATCATCTCATGTCATTAAATAACAAAGACGCATTGTACGAAGGATATCAAATGTTAGCCGAGAGATTTATTGAATATAAGTTTAAAATGAAAGAACTTAAGTCATTTAACATAATGAATTAATTTCTGTAACATTTAATCATTAATTAGAATCTTAAAGGAACAGTAGTTAATCGAAAACTTTGATCCCATAACTCTGCAGCATTTATTAATTAACTCTGAAGCAATGAATATAGAATGAATTATTAAACTGAATTAATTATCATGACTGTCTGCTACATATTTTGCATCCGAAACGTTAGTTTCTTAACATATAGCATACTTTTGTGAAGCTTTCAAACTGATTTATTTAGTCAACCAACCAGACATGCCATACACTTAAGTCATAAGTCCATAAAAGGATTTAACTCACGAGCACGGTGAGACATACCTGAGTGCATACGATTTTTACATCTGATCACCGCTATTTTGAAGATGGTAATATTCGATTTATTTTAAAATTATTCGATTTATTATTTTCGAAATTCGATTTATTATTTGTAACAATTGTTTCGGAATAAATAAGGTCACGCCAGTGGTGCAGCCAAGGTGAGGGTTTTCAAGCTCAATATACTACTATTTTTATACAGGTAACTAGTAGATTGTGTTTGATTTAATAAAACGAAACAAAACTTTTAGTAAAAAGGGGTATCCAGTGCCTTTAAACACCCACCCTGGATACGCCACTGGTCAACGCTAATTATTTGAAAGTGTTGGTGCAAAACCGTATGCACTCTGGTCATGTCACATCTGCGCGTCTGTTCCAGTGTTGCCAGTGGACTACTTTTTTTTTAATTCAGATTTCTTGATTCGCACCACTTTTTTGAAACAGTAAAATTCCCTTTGTTTTAGCCTAAATTAACATGCCATTAAATAAGGCGCATTTTACCATTTCAAAAATCAAGAATCTGATTTTAAAAAAAGTAGCCCATCTGACAACACTGGTCTGTTCCCTGATTGTTATTATTCCGAGGGTTGCCTTTTATGTTCTTACAAACGATCAATAGAAGGCGCTACTGAAATTTGTCTTCAGGATATTCGTAAAATTCACTTTAAAAAAAAAAATCTTGGAATCAGTAGCATCTAAGAAATCGTCTGCATATTTTGTTTACAGTGAGTGTTCCAAAGAAACAAGCGAGTGAAAAAAATGTAAATAACTCGCGAAGGTTTCCGTTGGATGATTTTTTAAGATTTTAAGAAAGGACTCACTCAACAAGAATGCTTAGTATTGCTTCGTGAAACTTTGGTCATGAAGCACCATCAGAAAAGACTGTTTACAATTGGTTTGCAGAATTCCGTCTGGTCGTGCGTTGTCAGTGATGAATGTCGTGAAGGAAGACCAAAATCGGTTATGATTCCAAAAAACATCGATGCTGTGCGTAAGATGATTGAAGAAGATCGACATGTAACGCATCCTGAGATAGAGCCATCCCTTGGCGTATCTCAGACTGCAATGCATTCGATTTTGCACGAACATTCAGCTGTTAAAAAGATTTGTTCCAGATGGATTCCGCACAATTTGACATACTTATTATTATTATTACATACACGCCAAATCTTCCTATCTTAGCAGGGCACTTTTATTGCAATAAACCTATCTGAAACAGAGACTTAATTTAATGAATGAAATCAAATTCATTTCAAATTAATACCATACAGAAGCAAGATGCACATAACCCCTAAATTCTCGCTCCCGTGATATTCACGGGCTGTGTCTTTTATTCAGATTGTTTAATTCCCACCAGTTTTATAAAGTAGTGTAATTTGCTTTATTATGGTATCATTTTACCTGTCATTAAATAAAGTGCATATTTCTTATTAAAAAAGTTGTGCTAATAAGCAATTTGAATTTTTAAGCCCTAATTTAATGCGACCGTTAAGGGGTTAAAGGGTTATAAGTCTCATTTAGTTAAATATAAGTAAGTAATGCTATTAGAGAATGACAGTTTGTTTTATAATATTTAAATAAACGCAGCGGAAACAAATTATAGTTTGAAGTTTTATAATACGTACAAATAAAAATGAAAGTAAGAGAAACATTAAATTCCTTATGCAATTTTCAGAGATATTTAAAAAATTGTGTGTATTGAAACTGCCTCATATAAGCCAAAGCATTATTTATTCCAAATTTACGTGTTCGATTCGTGTGTTTTCTCTAGACACATTTTAAAGATTTTTTTTTTTCAAGATGTTATATTTTCCATAAAATTTAATTGTATCCTTCAAAAGTACGTTAGAAACAAAAAAGTAAAAACAAAAAATCAGTAACCAATGTTAATTACATGAGTGTTTTAGTGCAATTTCAAGAAAGACTTTGATTTACGAAAAAGTCATTTGAAATTACTTTAGTTTTTTGTTTAAAAATTACGTATGTCTTTGATTTTTTAAAAATCTCTTTATTTTTTTTTAAAGAAGCCTTTTCTCATAAGGAATTAGCCCATTTCCTGCTAGTGTTGCGTTTACACAACGCTAAAAATAAATGCGCATTTCTTAAATTATCTATCTAACTACCACGATTTTTTAATTAAAATATTTGCTTTTTTTTAAACCAGAAACTTTGACCATTAAATAAAGCGAAGATTATTTTTCAAAATTAGTGATGGCAATATTTTTTCACCAAAAAAAGGTTGAAGATCTCTATCTTTTAGTTTAGGCAGCTAATGGGTTAATTATTATTTAAAATGCCATAATTTTTTCCTTTCAAAACTTCCAAAATAATACAACATTATAAGTCAAAATATTTCATAACCCGAGTTAATAAAATATCTTCACACACAAGAAAAAATAAACTTTACAGGCTCTAAAAATTTTATTACAGTTGAAGAAATAACAAAATTTCAACAAATAAAAACATAGCACTTTAAGAGCTTATCGCTGTAATTGCATATTTTAACATATTTTACCATACTTTAAATTTTACTGGACAAAGTTTATTTTACAGTCTAAAAACAAAAGCACGGAGTCTCTTAAGAAAATATCTTGTGATTTCATGAATATACGATGAGTATTGGAAGTGCCTGCCAGTTATAAGATATTAATTTTATATGGGAAGCAATAAAATATCCGAAAGAAAAATTAGCGTCGCCTTCTCAGGATCATAAAATTGCCTTTAATTAATCTAGGCCCTTAAAAGAGATCGTAGTTTGCAAGATTAAGGACTCTCGTTCGAGGAAGTCCCTAGATACAAACACTTCAACTTAGGTGAGATAAATAGAAGGATCTTCTTCGGCATTAAGTAGGACAAAACTACAAGCAATATTTAATGCTAGATGTACAGAATTTCTCCTGGATGCGTTCATAGATGTTTGCCTTTAAATTACTTTCTAATAAAAATTATAAGAACGTAAATATTTATAAAATTGCTCTTAATGTCGTTTATCATTTGCTAATTGTCCATAAATATCAATTTGAAGTAGGAAAAAAAACAAGAGCGCAAAATCATGCGTTAATCATGGATTATAAAACACTTTCTAACGCACTTAGTAATACAACTTCAGAGTTTAATAAAGTGAAAAAGGTTGTGTAAATAAACAATTTGTAAAACACATAAAACATTTGAAAACATTTCATCGATTTCCGTCAAAAGGAGAAAATAAATCTGATTTTTTTTTTTGCAGCCCTGTATACGTATAATGATTTATCACATAATATATAGTATGCTAAAATTTAGTTCAATTCGAAAACGCATATCACAGTTGAAAATTCGCCTTCAGCAATTTCCATCAATAAACGGTAATCTACTCCAGATGTTTTGTGCAGCCCTGTATAATATCTGTAGAGTTTATGCACAGTAAGAAGTATGCAAAAAATGAGTTTAATTTAAAAACATATACCAGATCAGAAAAGTACTACTTCCAGCAATTATCGTTCTAGAGACTACTGAAACCGAATTATTTTGCGTGTCCCTATATATCAATGTTCATTTCTATGCAGATCATGTTCTATAGTGAATATATTGAAGTGCACCTCAACTATAACCCTTTTATACTTGACTTACACAATTGCGTAGGTGATTCTAAAGAAATGAAAAAAACCTTTTCCTCTCTTTGTGCTATTTAAAGTCAAGCCTGCACCCACAGAATTGCGTGGATGTTCCCTTAGCATAACCTGATACCGGATATTTAAAAAAAAAAGAATAATCAAATATGATCCTATTAATTAGGGGAAACCACCAAACTTTTCATTTGTACCAAAAACCTTCAAGTTTTAAAGAGAAGGTCTCTCTAATTAATTCCAATATATAACATGAATAAAATACACCGCTAACGATTTTTTTCCGTGGACCGAAATGTAATGTAATTCTTTTGAGTGTCCTTGTAAATGAACGATAAATGCTATTCGTGCCATATAATATAGTAAGCGTCTTGTTGTGTACTTGCGCACTGTTAAAAATTTGCAGCAAACAGTCCGGTCATTCGACCGTTTTAATAGAAAACGATTACATAACCATAATTTAACTATATTTTAACCATGTCGCTCATCCGCAGGAAAAGTGATACATCTCGACAAAAGTAAATTTCACAGAAGAGGCAAAAGAAAATGTGCATGATTTTACTGTTATATGAAATTATAGCACTTAGATATGCATGCAAGAATAAAAAGTGCATAAAAGCGTAAAACACTTAAGAATGAAAACGTACACTGTAAAAAAAAAAAAAAAAAAAAAAAAAAAAAAAAAAAAAAAAAAAAAAAAAACCGACCAGTTTTATTGTAGAAATTGGAAATATAGTTGTCTTTATCGTACCGGAAAAATTTCCGACCCAGCTCGAAATAACATCCGTAAAACCTGAATAATATCCGTAAAATACCGTTTTATTCACTATTTCCTTTTTTTTGCGAATTTTATTCCGAGCTGGGTCGGGAAATTTTCCGGCACGATAAGGGCAACTATTTTTCCGATCCCTACAGGAAGACTGGTCGGATTTTTTTTTTTTTTACAGTGTAGGATGTGGTTTGGAGGTTGGATAATTTTACCTCCCCACATAATTCACCCCTCTCCTTTGGTCACAAATGGGCATGTACGTTACCATCGAAATACTCAAGGCCTGAGGACACGAGTTGTGAAGTCATCACTAATCGACCGAATTCTCACTACTGTTGGAATTCACACCGGAAAAATTTTAATAGCAATTTTCTTTTATTTTATTTATGGAATATGTATCATCTTATAAAACAATACTAACTATTTAAACTTACTGGTAAGAATTTGGAATCCCTCACTAACAAATCAGCCAGATGAGACAACACTGTGACATTCCGCATCTAGCTGAATTTTTATTTAGGGATCCCGAATTCTCACCAGTGAGTTTAAATAGTTGGTATTGTTTTATAAGATGATAGATATTCCACAAATAAAAGAAAAGAAAATTGCTATTCAAAAATTTCCTGTGTGAGATCCAACACTAGTGAGAAGTCGGTCCATTGGTGATGACGTCACAACTCGTGTCCTCAGGCCTTGAGTATTTCGATGGCAATGACATGTAGCTTAATAACGTGATTTTCTGTGTAACTACACTTATGAAACTGTTTGTGTAGCAAGATGCGCCTATGATACACCTTTCAGTGGAATATAACGCAAAATGAATTTTTGCGAGATGTGTCACTTTTCTTGTGTGTGAGCGATATCATTGCACATATCATGGTCATAATACAGTTAAATTACAGTTATGTGATTGTTTTCTATAAAAACGGTGGAATGGCTGGACATCTTGTTGCAAATTTTTAACAGAACGAGTGACATATAAATTTGAATGTGTTTGTAATAGTGAAACGTTATCAAAAACCACAGAAAACGATTTTTTTCCTCGTAGGCAATAATGTAACGGAATTCTCCTGAATGTCCCTGTAAGGGAACTGTAACTGCTACGTGCTTCATTTTCGATATCGAACATTCCATAGATAATATCAATAACATACATAAATTTAATGGCGATCCGTCTATGTTTACGCAAGTTAGAGCATGGGCAGACAGACAAACCGAAGTCGTAAAAACATTCAACTATGTTGGAAAGTGTAATAAACATTCCTTTTAGAAAACGTAAATATTAGTAAATACTGACGTTTCAAAATTTTATTATATGTTCGGTCTTCTTCTTTAATTTAATTTCTAAAAAAAAAATTATACCAACGTAAATATTAAAAAATTGTTTCTACTGCTGTTTATCGTTTATTAATTGTTCATAAATATCCACGAAAAAAGAGCATTTGATATTTCGTTTTTAGTGCCTTGGTAGCAATTTATATAGCTGTCAAACTTCCAAAATATTTCAAGGGAAAAAAAAAAGCATTTTTATAACCAAAAAGTTGATTTAATAGAATGCCTTTTTATTCTTTAAGCTATTTACTTTATGTTACTTATTAAGTAAAATTTCTTGTTCAAAATATGTTCATTTGAAATGTTGGCAGCTATGATTTTACATTGATTGACATATATGGTGCAAAGTTCATGAGAAGTTTATTTTTTTAAATGCATTGAATAATACTATTTTATAAGGGAAAAAAGATAAATAAATTCTAATTTATGACTTTCTATGGAGTTCCGTAATTCAATGTTTGTTTTATCTTTCCAGTTTTTTAGAAAGTCGTCCAAGAGAGTTTGATTTTAGCCTGTTTAACCCGGAATTGCTCGCGCAGGGTATGACATACCCATGGTGCACACGGTTATTACATTTTTCACCACTATTTTTCGAGAAGTAATCATCAAATTATTTTATCGCAATATTTCTGAGCAATGTCAAAAATTAAATAACATGACGATTTTTGTCTGAATTTATTGCTGACAAAGTATAAATCATACATATCATGGATATCCGCGAGCATTCCCGGGTTAAATTAGAAATTTTCTAAAAATAAAATTAATCAATTTCATTAAAAAGACAATTGTTTATAAATTATCATTTGTTTTTTAATCATATATGCAAAGAAATCTAGAGTTTGTTGAAACTAAAGATTCAGGAAGTGCGGGTTAATGTAAAATACTTCAATAATTTTATTTGTAAAATCAAAGGGGAAAATGATTATAGCTACGCCCTAGTTATTTCCCTTTAAAATGTGTGCGTCCTATCTTTAACTACGTTTCAATCTAAAATAAACTGATTGAGAATACAAAAATTCATCTGAATTACATAAAATAAATAAATGATTCATTACTTAAAAGAGGATTAAACACTTAAAAAGATGTTAAAAATCGAGTACTTTTGGCTAATACTTAGCCATAATCAGGATTTACAATCAGGATTCAACAGTTTACATTTAAAATCCTGATGATGACTAAGTATTAGCCAAAAGTACTCTGTTTTTTAATTTTTTAAAATTCTTTAATCATCTTTTAAGTAATGAATCATTTATGTACTTTTATGTTATGTATCAACGCATTTTCAAGTGCGTATTTTTAACGTCGACCTGCAATTTTCCATTGATCTTAGGTTAGATAGCAAACCTCTAGAGCTAATAGATGACACTGTGACCTCTTAACAAAAATAGACTTTATCATTTTATCCCTTATTATTCCAATTGTAAATACTTCAATTGAATTTTACGCTTTAGACTACGCTAAGTACGCGAAGACACTCGCAACATTTATAGCCATTAAAAATTTAGCTTATTTAAGATTTATTATCATGATTTAAGCTTGATTAATGTTTTAATTTTAACTTATTTAAGGTTTATTGCGATTTTCTTTTAGCTTATATTTTTTAGGTAATATAAAACTTTGCATTAAACAAACCTCTGAAGATTAAAACATTGAAGTATATTAAAATTTATCTCAAAACCAATTAAAACTGTAGTAGTGAATAACTTACACTACTACCTCTTAAGGACCCATAATCACACTAATTGTGACGCATAATAGAAAGCATCCGGCAGTTCGGTATATCTCTCTGTGTGAACAGCTCTCGTTACAGTCCTTGAGCTCCTAGTGCATTGCCACCAGCCAATCCGTACAGGAAGTGAATGTCTTTGTCTCCCTGTCTGTAAAATTTTGCATGTTCTTCTAAAGGCGACTACTGCCGTTGCCAACGAAATACTCGAGGCCTGAGGACTCGAGTTGTGACGTCATCACTAATGGACCGACTTCTCACTAGTGTTGGATCTCACACCGGAAATTTTTGAATAGCAATTTTCTTTTCTTTGTGGAATATCTATTATCTTATAAAACAATACCAACTATTTAAACTTACTGGTGAGAATTCGGAATCCCTAAATAAAAATTCAGCTAGATGCGGAATATCACAGTGTTGCCTCATCCGGCTGATTTGTTATTGAGGGATTCCAAATTCTCACCAGTAAGTTTAAATAGTTAATATATTTTATAAGATGATACATATTCCATAAATAAAATAAAAGAAAATTGCTATTCAAATTTTTCTGGTGAGAATTCCAACAGTAGTGAGAATTCGGTCGATTAGTGATGACGTCACAACTCGTGTCCTCAGGCCTTGAGTATTTCGATGGCAATGCTACTGCTCGAATGACTGTAATAAAGTAGATATTTCCCTCCAGTACTCTTCTGAACAGCACCACCTAGTGGCGTACGATGACGTTTCCGGTCATGGGTTGTAATGCACCTCTGTATCTAACCTCTGTATGGTCACATGAGATGTTTTATACAAGGGGAAAGAACTAGGGGACAACCTTTCTCTGACCAGAATAAATATAAATCTATTCATAATTTACAATAAAAAATCTTTATTTTATACTCTAATATGTAATTTTTTATTTTGTATAGTAAAATTTCTAAAAATAGTTTATCGTTACTGTTAAATTTGTTCACAGATGATCCGCGCAAAAGTGGGGGACAAGGTACAGGAGTAGTGTTGTCAGGTGTCCTGCTCAGGTTCTCAATCCTTATGATGTATCCTATTTCCCTAATCGTTTGGCGCTATATTTTTTAGACACACGCTATTTCCCTTCATGAATAGTACCGATTCCTTTGATTCCAATTCTTTTGAATGATATTCTGCAATTTGTTATTATTTTTTGTTACATTATAATACCAATTTTTTTTTCATAAGTATACACTACTAAGATGGATAATCTCGACAGTGAGTATGACTTCTTAAAAATGCAGGTTAATGTTACTTTATAAGCACTGCCAATATTTATTGATATTAAAAATTAGTAATAAAATTTTCATTGTAAGTCAGTTAAAATTTATTGAGCATAGAGAGCATATAAATTAAAACTAATAAAACCAAAAACGTCATTTTTGTATATTTTATGTAAGATATTTAGAGTGGTATAATTAAACACGATTTTACATGCAAACTTCTCATTTTAGAAATTTAGTTCCACCTGAATAAAAACAAAATACATATATATAATGTTTGTACTCATAATGAGAAAACATGAATAAATACTTAAGAGGGCGATACCAATTGCGGAATTACATGTAAAACAACTGACACTCCTGTGATTTTCTCTAGGAAACTATTGATGTGATTGCAGTAATTTTTTACTTTCCTGACACATAGTGTAAGAAAATTATTGTAATTATGATTTGTGAATGCGTGTGTGAGTGAACACGATAACACCAAACGGTACTTTCAATTGAATTCCTAATTTGTAAATACGATTACTGTCTTAAAATCTGTATAAACTTTGGTAAAATTCGGCTGGCGATTATGTGTTTAATCCATTTTTAAACTTTCCTTGCGGCCGATTCCATGCAAAAAGTATTCAAAGTTATGTGGCGGAATAAAAATTATAAATATTGCAGCGATGTAATTAAGCGTTGAAAGCACTGAGGTATAATCTCTAGTTTGGAAATCGGAGGTCCTGCGTTCGAATCCATTGTGAACTCTCTTATTATTACTACTTCGTATTTTGGACACGTAAACAAACTGTTCGGAGGTTCGATTGTAGTCACTTCAGATTTTGTAATAGTTTTGGCAGTAACAAAACAATAAATTGATCGACTGGTCAGTAATAAATTTAAAAATTTTAGTAGTTGCAATATTTCACAATCTAAAAAAATCAAATGTAAAACAGCTGTCATTCATGTTCTTCTCTCTATAGAACTGCAGCACTAATTTTGTTGCTTATTTTAATAGTTTTGGCTGTCCATCTTGGCGCCAGCGTAATACCACTAATTTCTTACAGAAAACATTACCTTATTTGTTCTCAGATATTCGGAAATTAAATAAGATAAAGATTTCTAGAAGAATTTAACGGTATTCATTGATAACAAGGCAAAACAGTCCTGAACTAAACTAAATCATCGCGTAAAAAATAAAATTAAAAAAATTAATATAGTAATTTTTAAGGAACTTGGAGTTTTTCTGCTTGCGAAATTTCGCAACTATTGAATTTTTAATTTTAATTTTTGCCTCAAGATCAATTTATAGTTTAGATGCTGCTAAAACCCTTAAAAAAAGTATTGAAATCGTTTCAGTAGTTCCGAAGAAAAAGGCACATCAACGTCAGTTGTTTTACAGTTGTTTTTGTTGTGATTTCGCAATAATGATTATCTCCCCCTAACAAGAAATTTTTTTACGAGTTTGACGTGTTAACGTATTCATGATGATTAGTTTTCGATATTTAAAAGATTTTCTCCACTCTGTGCTGTTATTAATTTTCATTTCCTTAGTCTACATTCTTTAAAAGCTGACATTTATATTTAAAATGAATAATAATATTATTGTATACATAATTCATTTATTGTAAAAGTATTATATTAATATAGTGTGTATTTTTCTAAAGAAAATTAACTTTTAAAAAACCTCACAGTAAACATTTCTTTTATATTTCTTTTATGTTAAATATTTTTTTTCAGCTACATTCTACAAAGATAACATTATATATGATCAGCCTACATTAAGTATTGACTACTATCATTCACTAAAACTTGTGGAGTGCATCTAAGATTTCTAATTTCGCCGTAGACTCTATAACTCGATAAGTATTATCCCGTTGATGGTATCCTTAGCTACCGCGATCAATATTTAAGATCATAGTCATACAATATTCAAAATCTGGTGTACTGCAATCGACAAATAATCTTATAAGTTGCAAATAAGTATTTCAAACTTACAAAACTTTGTAATCTTCTAAGCGTAGCCTATTGATAATATATTTCAAAATTGTCTTCTAAAATGAATATTATAATTATGAAATATACATAAAAATATATTTTGGGTTATTTCAGTTTATAGTGAATTTCTTAAATATGAATTTATTATATTATTTGTAATAAAATGAAGGTAACCTTGAAGCATGCTTTTTTAAAATCTGAGTTATAAAATTTTACGCTTCTATTTACGGTTACCACTATTTACGATCACTAATCTTTGAGTAATTTAATGGCAGAACAAAACATGTCTGTTCGGAAATCATGGTAGCTAATAGCGTTTTATTTCTTCCTTTTTTAACAATATCACAAGCATGTCAAAAATAGCTGTTTATTGAAAGAAAAGCAAAGCTGTGCTATATCAATTTTGAAATGTCGTGAAACTATAAAACATTATCGCAGAAAATAATAAAAAAAAAAAAAAAAAAAAGGTAAATTTAATTTTTAAAAAGATGATAAAAAATTATAATTAACCCTCCAAGTGTTTGGGGCGTAATATTCCGTTCACTAAGCTCCAGGTTTCACAGCAATACAAGCAATATTTAAGATAATATAAATCTATACATTTAATGAATTTTTAATGCATTGAAGAATGACTAATACTCCAAAGGATTACATTCATATTTGTAATTGAGTTTTTTTTTATAACTTTGAAATAATCACATTTTCTTAGCACTTTAAACAAAATACAAAGAAAACAACATTACAATTTTACCTTTTTGCAAGACGCTAGGAGGTTTAAAACAATATCAACACTTTATTATACAACACTTTATTTTTATCACAAAAGCAAAAGAAAAACCGACTGATATTGCTTTTTACAATTTAACGAATTTATAAAATATAACTTTTATTGGGGCAAAAATTATAATAAGGGGATAAACCTGGGCTTTCTGTGTTACAGAACATAGGTGCAAACCAACATATATATATGTCATAAATTTAAAATCAACGTTAAAAACGTCAGTATGTGTAAACTTTGAGCAGACTAGTTTCGGTAGCTGCTTGCTGAGTTATATAAGGGAGAAGGGCATTCAAGTGAGAAGTTCAATAACCAATACGGAAGCAGGAAAATACGGGTACCAGCCAGTAGGAGAATAGTATCGGTAAAGCCACCAAAAATGTGAAAAATGCATGTAGTAATTAAGAAAAAGAAGATTTTACGTTATACTGCTGTAAATATTACATAAATTCCTCTTTTTCTTTTGCATACTTATATTAAGGATTAGACACCAGAAATTTTAAGATAGATTTTTAGCTTTATTTAGTAGTACATTTATGTGATTTTAATATCATTAATATTTCTATATGAATACAGTGGTTGAAAAGAAGGCGATTTTTTATTAAAAGTTGATGTACTATGATACACTATCACTATGATACACTGTATGTCTGATACACTATCACATGGCTAAATTTTTCTACATTTCCTACCACTAGTTCAAATCAAAAATCTTCGTGGTAGATTCCTTTAACATGTACAATAGAAGTCTTTAATAAAGATTATCGTTTTAAAATAGTGGTAGCAAAGTGTAAAAATGTGGGGAACGCTGCGAGCAACGACTATGCATTTAAGAGTTAAACAGATAAGGACGTCTTCTATTTTGTATGAAAATATGTCTTCATAATATATAAACTTATGTTTGTGAAACTTGCAATATCATGAAGGAATTATCATAATTAAATGAAGTTTAATACACAAAAGACTGGTATTGGTACAAACAAATGATTACATTTTCAAAGCAAATGAACAATATTAAGTGTCCGAAATCAGTATTCGGTGTAGCAGCTATGCGCTGCAGTAAGTGCTGCTTTACGACGTGGCATGAAGTCGAACAGATTTTGAATGTCTGCCTGGTGAAGAGCATTCCATATTCTTTGTACGCATACCCAAAGTTCATCCGTAGAAGATGTAAGACGAGCTATATGTCTGAATATACACTCATGTTTGTGAAAATGTGTCATGTTGTGCGGCGCAAGGATAACGAGCGAGACACCGATCAACGAAATTCCACACATGTTCAAACATGTCCGGTGAATACGCAGGTCACGGAAAGAGCTGTATGAGTTCTGCTGACAAGAAGCCTTGAACATTCCTTACAGCATGTGGCCGGGCATTTACATGTGGTATTACACGACATGTGTGGTGCTATTACACGATAGGAAAATCATTCTTCACGAAGGTCGACGATTCTCCCCCCTTTCAAAGTTCGTTAGTTGTTGAAATGTCGCTCTCTTTCGTCGAAGATACATAGTTATAGCTCACCTAACGTTTACCACTTGCAAATAACCATAGAAAAATTTTATCGTCCCGCTACAGCCCTCTATTTATACGGATTCAGCAGCAGTCCAGAGGGCGCTTCAGCCACGCATACGTGGTGACTCTGAAATTGGAATCATTTACGTAACACACTCATTTACATTACACACACACTTTCTGTAATTTTTAGCTCAATCGCGTCATTCCTTCATAGTGTTGCAATTTTCACAAATATGAGCGTATATATATATATCAGGAGCCCTGGAAAGTAATTATTTTGTATGTCATCACAAGCCAGAATGCTCCAATAATTGCATAGAGTAGTGTGACCTTTTAAAGCATACGCGCCTTTAAAATTTACTAGTAAAGTAACACGTGTAAGTGATATACAGTTTCGTTTCATAACAAAATCACGTATGCATAATTTACCTTCTTTCGGCAGCAATGCGCCATGCATTCTACGCGTGTTCCGATTGTTGGCATATTGAATATACTTACCGTAATTTCCGGCGTATAATCCGCGGATCAAACAATCATTTTTTGACCCAGAAAATTTTTAAAATAAAATGTAACTTTTTAGATCGTGGTAAATATTTGGCTTCAATTACTAAATAAAATTTCTGGGTCCCAACAGAATTTTTTGATCCGCGGATTATACGCAGGAAATTACGATAGCTTGATTTCCTTATTAAAATAAACTATAAATTATTTTCATCTCTTATATGTAATAATAAATGTGTATCCGCCTTAAGTGGAACATTTCTGTATATTATTTGTGCATATATAAGCCGCTGATAGGGTATAAAAAATTAATTTTAGAGCTTATATTAAATCTATATTTATATATAAGACGTAATTTAAGACTAAAACCCTTTTTGCTCAACTACTTTGCAATTCCCTTTATTCCTTTCGTGTCGATGTCACAATAGTAAAGCTAAATCCACAGTTAACCACTAGGTGGCACTGCAAGCGATATCATCACATAGGTCATGGACACTTTACTATGACTAGACACTACGTTCATATAACTATGCCTGTCGTCATTCTGAAGGTAATTAGGTGGACATGGCTTTATTGAATGCTGTATCCAAAGCAACCAACGACAAACCTCTAGGATTATATTTATGTCATTTAATGTGCTTTTGCCGAGTACTAAGCTCTAACTAAATTTGCACTGGCAGATTTGTGGTATCTGTATTTTGGTACTTTGCCAAAATATCACGATGATACCCAACCACTTAACTAATATAACCAGTTTTTAGTATGCATTTATAAAAGTCTAACAATTCATACATTATTTTACAAATATCCAGGATGCCTATATGAAACCTCCCAGAATTCAAATGTTAATTGTATGGAAACTTTGAGTCCTAGAGATTTGCTGTTTGCCGTACCGTGAATAGCATCACAGAAAGTTTATTTATTTTACTGCATTATTTTCTCCTAAACATATCACTCATCCGCAAGAGAAGTGACACATCTCGCAAAATTTCATTTTGCGTTTTATTTCCCTAATAGGTCTATCATAGGCATGGAACTATTAATAAAGATGAACTGATATGTCTTTAAAATAGTGATGCTTCAACTGTAACCGCTTTTTCTGGGGTTGATTACCGCCGGGGCAATGTTCCACCAGTAAATTTAAGTATAAATTTTCTCCTTGTTTAAACGCCTTATTAATGCAAGATTTCAGTCATAAATAATAGAAAAAACAGATATTAACTTTTACTGGTGGAAATTTACTTCTGCGGTAGTCAGGACCTGCGTTTCTACCATATTGTGACAACGTAGACAACCACCTCTCAGTGTCAGTGAAAAATTTTATAATACCTGATCAAACTACCACCAGTAAAAACAAATAAAAAATTTAACCATACTTATGGGAGAATTTTTTCATAAAACAGCTGCTTAAATAAAGCAAAAATTTCTATTCAAAATTTACTGGCGGAAGTTGCTCCGTCGGCAGTCTGAAACTGTTGATCTGATGTAAAAAATCAGCCGCCATCTTGTGACAACCTTCTCGGTTACTTCACACTTTCTCGTAGATAATACGCTATATGTCTCCTCCTCTTTTTTTATAACTCCATTATCATAGGTGAGTGTTGCTATACAAACAGTTTCATAAGTGAAGTTATTCGGAATGTCACTTTATTACGCTATATGTCCATTTATGACCACAGTAGAGGAGTGGATTACGTGGGGAGGTAAAATTACCCAAACCTCCAAATCTCATCCTACTTCTTCATTTTTAAGGGTCTCATGGTTTTCTGCACGTCTTTATTCCTGCATGCAGAGATAAGTGCCATAATTTCATGTTGCAGTAAAACCATTCAAATTTTCTTTTGCCTCTCCTGTGAAATTTACTTTTGTCGCGATGTGTCCCTTTACTTGCGGGTGAGCGATATGTTGTATGCATTATTGATATATCATGTAATTGCCATTATTTTATTGCAGATGTCATAGCTGCCAAATTTTACGATTTTGGCTGCCAGTAAAATTTAATAGAAATTTTCGCAATATTTAATCATGAGATTTCGATTCTTAAATAAGACAGTATTTACTGTAAAATTTTAGTAATTTTAAAATTTTACTTTAGTGGTAGTAAAAAAGCTTAAAACTTTGCGACTATGAGTTGTTGACTTATAAGCAGAGATGACAGCAAAAGGAGACAGAGCCCAGTCGCTGCCATCGAAATAATCAAGAGTTGGGACGCCATCACTGATCGAACGACTTCTCACTAGTGTTGGAATTCACACCGGAAATTTTGAATAGCCATTTTGTTTTATCTTATTTGTGGAATTTCCATCATCTTACAAAATAATAATAACTATTTAAACGTACTGGTGATATTTCGGAATCCCTAAATAAAAATTCAGTCAGATGCGAAATGCCACGGTGTTGCCGCATCTGGTTGACTTTTTATTGGAGGATTCCAAATTCTCACCAGTAAGGTAATTATTATTGTTTTATAAGATGATAGGTATTCCAAAAATAAAATAAAAGAAAATGGCTATTCAAAATCTCCCGGTGTAAATTTCAACACTAGTGAGAAGTCGGTCGATTAGTGATGACGTCACACTCTTGTCCTCTGCCCTTGAGTATTTCGATGGCTGCGGTCCAGTGCGTCAAATTATACGCATATATCGATGTGCATACATAGGCAAAAATGCAACTTTTTCAGACAAATAAACATTAACAAAGTAAACTTGTTGTCATTACATATCAATAATGCATACAACAAAAATTAAATGTTTCGGGGACAAAATCCAGCAAAATAAACATGTTAACCAACCGAAAATATCTAGGACTTATAATTTCCGTAGAATTAACATTTCAAATCGGAGCGGTTTCATGTGGACACCCTGTATATAGAAATACTTTGCATTTTAAATAATATTATGCATTTTAAATAATATTTTACATTTTAAATAATATTTAAACAAAATGACTAAAAAATAATTACAAGCTTTTTCACACAACAGATATATCATAATCACCCATCGTGAACCAAATGAAGCATATTTAATATGAAGTGTAACTTTATTAATTTTACGAAATATATATACATTATAAATACATATAATAATAAGAAAAAAACTCTGCTGAAAACGAAATACCTGCGTATAGTGTTAAATGATTATTTTTGATAAATTATTTGGTAAAACGAACGTCGTGTCGTCATTTATTGACTCTTTAATATTTCAATAAATATTTTAAAAGTTTTGCCCTTTCAGGTGTAAAGTACTTCTGATGGTAAAATGTTGAAAATATTGCTTGCACCAGAATTTATAAAAAGAATTATTTGAAAATATGTAAACCTTTTTTTTCCACGTATATTATAAATTAAAGCTTTTATAACAATATAATTGTGTCATTTGTGGGTTTAAATTAAGTATTTTGAAATCTACCATCAATCAAGTGTTTAAAGGCATAATAAGGTAATTAGATTTAAAAGAATTAGTTAACGGATTCATTTGATTAAGATTAATTTGACTCAAAAAAAGAGCTCTATGATTCGGCACTGTCCATTTTTATTTCCCTGAGTCTTTTTCTTGAATACTAAGTAGAATTTTCTGAATCGATTGTGAACCAAATAAAGTGATTTTTAAATAGGCACCAACTTTATTAATTTTACAAAAAATATACATAAAAATATTTATAAAAAAATATGTAAAAAGTGCTTATCTTCATGTTTATGATATGGTTTATCTTCCTGTATATTTTAAATTATTATTTTTATAGCAATATACTGGTGCCGTTGTGCCATTTGTGCATTAAAATTAAGTTGTATAAAAATGTAAAACCAACCTTCAATTGTTTAAAAGCATAATAAGTAATTAGATTGAAAGAATCATTTAACGGATTCATTTGATTAAGATTAATTTGACTAGAAAAAGAGCTCTATGATTCCGCACAGTCCATTGTCATTGACCGGAGAATTTCTCTTAACACGTTAACTGCCACGCTACGAGTATACACATAGCTTTAATATTCGTGTCTTTAATTTATTACTTTCTCACCATTATTTTAACCCTTTGCGCTCAGCGTTTCTTACACAAATTTTATTCGGTCGGCACAACTTTTTTAAAAGAAGTTTCGTTCAAGTACACAATTTCAAAAATGCTCTGATTAAATAAGGTGCATTTTATTTCCCTTTATTACTGGTGCCAAAAACAGATATTGCAAAGAAAGATTATGTCTCCGCAGCGGAGCCCTCAAGTGCAAAGGGTTAAAAAAAAATGCCTTACTTATTGGCAGAAATTTCTCTGTAAAGCGAAATTTACCTTTCAGAATTTGTGGTGGCAAAAGACTTTCACGAAGAAATTTGAAAATTTTTACTTTTTGCGGCAATTAACGTATTAAGCCCTTAAGGGGTGGTGATGCCGTCACAGTATCACATAATTTTAATACCTAATTGCCACATTGGCATAAGAATTTTTTAATAAAAACTTTACTTTTATTTAATAAGCGAAAACATACCTTTACTTGTTTACAAATAAATTTTCTTGTAAATAATGGTGCTACTCAATTATTTTAACAGTTTACAAATACAATTACCTTGCCCCTGAACTGGTTAAATACTAAATAGAATGTTCTGAATCTATTGTAAACCAAATAAAGTAATTTTTAAATATGCATCAACTTTATTTTTAGGAAAACATACATAAAAATAAATATATTTATAATAATAAGTATAAAATGGATGTGAAAAAAAAATCCTGTCATGAGTAACTAGTTATTTCTGTTAAATTATTTGTACCAGAGTTAACTTGAGATTAGCAAAGGAAGTTGTTAAAAAATTACATCGTGACTTAATTTATTTATTGTTTATTTTTTTTTTCAATGAATAGAATAAAGTGAAAAGATCTAAGAAGCTAATTAGATTCTAAGGAATAATTTAATGAATTCATTTCATTAAGACTAATTTGACTCGGAAATGTACATATGATCCACCACCCTCCTGTTTTATTTCTCTGACACTTTCCTTTGAATACTAAGTAGAAACCTTTAATTCTATTAAGGGCCAAATGCAGTGATTTTTAGAAAAAGAGCAACGATATTAATTTTAAGAAAATATATATGTATATATAATTATAAATGTATATAATGAGTAAAAAAAGAAAAAAATCGGTAGAAAAATAAATTCTGCGTTTAGCAGATAATTATTTTTGACAAAATATTTGTATACGAGCTAACTTGAAGTAGTAAGTCATTAAAGATTATATCATGATTTCATTTATTTATTCATTAAATTTTTAATATATGATTATCTTTCCATTTACTTACCTTAACTCTCTGTCGGTCGCAATAGGCCAGACAGGCAGAGCACAATTATTTCCGTTCTTCTATCCGCCGCTAGAGCGCGCAGGGCTACTTAATTTGAGTGTAATAAACAAGGTTTTTTCATTCAAATTTGAAATATTCTCTCTTTTTACGTCCTAATGATGGTCACCGATCACTTTAAGAGCGCTAGAATTGCGTCAATTAATTACGAATGATGATTTTATATCAGACGCCTGTCAGGCTCATTGCGCCCGAATTCGATAGTCCGTGAGTTGCGATCGACGGAGGGTTATAAGGAAAAAGGCCTAAAAAGCTAATTATTTTCTAATGAATAAGTTAAACAAGTGGGTAAGTGTGATCACAGATCGCACAGAGGGTTTCGTTTAATATTTCTTTCAAACACTATCTTTTTGCAAAATCTGTTAGCTCCACCATTCGCAACTAGGGAGTGCACTCTATTCTAAACAAACGTCTACCCGACAAAACTCCGTTTTAGAACCTATTCGCACTTATATTAGTCGAGGAAATTGGACCCATAAAACTTAAAATAGGAAAGCCACCCTGGCCAAGTGGAAATAAAATATGAAAGGCTATTGTGCATAAAATGAAAGAGTGGTCGAAGGTTCGTCAAATGATATATCAGATGAGGGGTTTGGGGAAAAAATCCCCCTCCCGGAGCCTTCAAGTGAAACTAGCTCGCTGTAGATTAATTAGCGGCTAAGTTAGAAAAAATGCTTAAAAAACACAAGTTAGAGCCCAGAGGAGTCAATAATATAAGACTTTTTTGAAAAAATTATCATTTGTCGTGTGATCACAAGTGTTCAGCTATAGGTATGCAAAATTTGATATCCCCAGCTTAATTAGGCCTCAGTTAGAAATAATTGTTTATAATACAGAAGTTGAAGCCCAAAGGGTTAATTATAAGACTTTTTCAAAAATTCATATTTGGTCTTATGATCTGACGCGTTCAGCTATAAGTATGCACACTTTCATGTCTCCAATTTAATTAGGGGCTCAGTGAGAAAGAATTGATTAAAAAATAGAAGCTGGAGTCCAAAGGGTTAAATATAAAATTTTTGCGAAAAAAAAATTATTTGTTGTGTGGTCTCAGGTGTTCTACTATAAGTATGCAAAATTTCATGTCTCCAACTTAATTATGGGTCTCATTTAGAAAGAATTGCTTAAAATATATATGTGGGAGCTCAAAGGGTTAAATGTAAGACTTTTTCAAGATTTTATAATTTGTCGCCGGGCCTCAGGTGTTCTGCTATAAGTATGCAAAATTTCAAATCTCCAATTTAAATATGGTCTCAGTTAGAAAGAATCGCTTAAAATACACAAGCTGGAGTCTAAAGGGTTAAATGTAAAACGTTTTTCGAAGTTTATTATTTGCCGTGTGATCTGAAGTGTTCAGCTTGAAGTATGCAAAATTTCATGTCTCCAACTTAATTATGGGGCCCATTTAGAAAGAATTGCTTAAAATATATATGTGGGAGCTCAAAGGGTTAAATATAACACTTTTTCAAAGTTTTATGATTTAGTGTGTGGTCTCATGTGTTCAACTATAATAATTCAAAATTCCATGTCTCTAACTTAATTAGGGGCTCTGTTAGAAAATATTGCTTAAAATGCACAATTTGGAGCCCAAAGGGTTAAAACTTAAGTATAAAACTTTTTTCAAAATTTTATGATTTGTCTTATTGTCTCAGGTATTCAGCTATAAGTATGCGGAATTTCATGGCTCCAACCTTATTAGGGGCTGACTTAGAAAGAATTGTTTGAAATACACATGTGGGAGCTCAAAGGGTTAAATTTAGGACTTTTTCAAAATTTTAGGATTTGTCGTTTCATATGAGGTGTTCAGCTATAAGTACTCAAAATTTCAAGTCTCCAACATGTATAGTTTCTGAGAACGGGCTCTGTGACGGACAGACAGACAAAGGAGTGAGACGAATAGGGTTTCGTCAGATGAACGAAACCCTAAAAATGAAATATTTGACTCAAAAAATAGCTTTATATTGCGGTACCAACCATTTTTATTTCCCTGAGACTTTCCCTTGAATACTAAGTGCCGTAATTTCTCGCACATAAGCCAATAACTCGATTTCCGACCAAAAGTTGTTTTAAATAAAATGTGACTTACTTCTGCTCAGCATTTATTTGATTTTATTTTTAAATAAGATTTCCGGTTTGAAGATCACTTAACTAAGCCGCGGCTTATACGCGGGAAATTACGGTAGAATCTTCTAATTATAACCAACAATTTTATTACATTCAATCCACGAGGTATTATTTTCTAAGTTAACACTAGAACGACCGAAAATTTTACCAAGTATTATAAAAATATTTTACACCAGAATTTTTAAGTAAAACTATTTAACTTATTTATTTAACTTATTTCTGTGTGGAACAAATTTAATTTATTTTATAAAGAAATTTCTGGTTCCAATCGAAATAGTTTTATTTGGTAGAGGTCAAAATTATTGATATGGTCGTTCTAGTGTTTAACTTAATGGAAAGTTCCCAATCAGCAGAGTTAATTTTCTGAAGAGATTAGGAACTTGTGCGCGCTGTTTACCATCCGCGCGTTAATTCTGTCGCGCTAATCTCTGCCGCATTCTTAATAAATTATATAATTTGCTTTCACAATTCGTATGACCCTTATACGAATGGGTAGAAAGTTTAAATTTTATACCTCTGACGTAATAAGCAGAGAACATATGAAATTGTCTTATAGCTTTTTTAAATCTTAGTCAGTAGTCATTAGATATTCAAATTTTGAATTATTTCGAAGTTTTCAAGAAAGGTTTTTGTTTAAGGTATGTACCTACCTTCGGGCACTTTTTTTTTGAAAAATATGAAATTGTTATCAAACACATTTGTTTTTAGTTAAAACAGGCATTAAAACTATGAACTCATGTATTTTTTTAATGGAATTTTAATTACCTTTTCAAATTTATGCAATATTTAGTCAAATTTTGTAAAGAATTGCGTTTATGCCAAACCTTCTGTAAAGAAATATATTCAATATATTTCATTTTATTTTTTAACAATATATTAGAAAACCACTTATCTGTATTATGAAGTAAAAAATTTGGAATATATCTTAAATTTACTAACATATATCAAAATTTTTATACAAAACATGATTTCTTTTTAAAAAATGTGTATTTTTCAATAAAAGTAGCTCTTAAATTAATATATACAAACTTTCAAGCTATATTTTGCTTCATAACATACAAATAGATGAGCAGAACCATGTGTGACAAAATTTTATTTCAATATCTTAAAAACTTTTTAAAAATTATATTTCTCGTAAACGTACACAATGAAAAACGCAGTTTTCCAGGAAAAGAATTTAAGATTTTGATACAGCACAAAAAATTATGTATAAAGTTTACAACTTTAAAATCCATCATATTTGTAGGTGTTTATATATTTGTGTATGTATTATATATTGTATATTTGTGTATATATGTGTATTAAAATGTATTGTTTACCTTTCTGGGGCTCTTTAAACGGTCACTTCCGGTTTTAAAGAGTTCATTTCCGGTTTATATTTTGGGCTATAACTTTGATTCTAATTATCGCTGAACCAAAAGTAAGACATTTTTGGAATCCTAATTGTTTGAACTTTAATGTAAAAAAATAAAAAAATCGAAATTTTTCGCAAAAGCAGCGATTTGACGGTAGGCATATACCTCAATAATAAATACAAAATGACATCGTATCTTTTTTCTCAATTCTTTAATTTTTCAGTAAATACTACGAAAGTGCAAAGATCTAAAAAGCTAATTAGCTTTTAGGGAATAAGTTAACAAATACATTTCATTAAGAACAATTTGACTTGGGGGGGAAAAAAAGCTTTATGTTCCCGCGTCATCCTTTTTTATTTCCCGGAGTCTTTCCCTGGAATACAAAGTAGAATCTAATTATAATCTAACGTTTTATTTTATTCAACTCCCTGTGATATCATTCTCTTCTAAGTTATACTTAATGGAAAGTTCCCAATCAACGCGGCTAATTTGCTGAAGAGATTAGGAATTTGTGTGCACTGTTTACCATCCACGCGTTAATTCTATCACACTAATCTCCACCGCACTCTTAATGCGTTATATAAATTACCTTCACAATTCGCGTTACCCCTATACAAATCGGTAGAAAGGTTCAATTTAATATTTCTGGTAATGTAGGTAGAGAACATATGAACTCTCATCGCTTTTTAAAGGCTTAGTGAGTATAAATTCAAATTTTGAATTAGGTTGGAATTTTGAAGAAATTGTTGTAAATATTTGTTTGACCAGCTTAAAAAGATTTAAAGGAAAGCAAATACATAAATCCTTCATTATCTTTTGCCAAACTATTATTTCTATCGTTATATAATGGAAATAATTATTCACTGTAACAGTTTAACACTAGAACCGCCATAGTGGTCATTGTGACCGGTACCAAACAAAAATATTTCGATTCAAGCCAGAAGTTTCTTTCTACAATAAGTTAAATATGTGCTACTGCAAAATAAGTTAAATAAATAACTTTAATTGTTTTAAATAAAAATTCTGGTGTAAAATATTTTTATAACACTTGAGTAAAATTTCCGGCGATTCTAAAAAAATGCATGATCATTTAAGTATATAACTATCCTCAAACTACCATCCTCAAACTAATCTTCCGTAATACTTGCGTTAATTTGAACCTGGTTTAATACGTTTCGAATCAGATTTTTTTTTTTTTTTTTTGAAATGAAAATAAAAATGTTCCTTGTAGAAACCTGGAATTAAATAAATAAGGGTTCGTGAAATAAATTTTCTGGTTCGAAACGTGGTTAACCTGGGTCAAATTAATCCAGACAATACGGAAGATTAGTGGATGGTTGGCAGCTATGTAACTAGCAAAAGCATAGGTGCCAAGTTGCCACTAATCCTCCGTAATATGTGGGTTAATTTAACCCTGGTTTAATACATTTCGCACCAGAATTTTTTTTCAGAGATGAAATTAAATAAGTTTCACGTAGAAAAGTAGAATGAAATAAATAAAGATTCATCAAATAATTTTCCTGGTTCGAAACGTTGTTAAACTGGGTTAAATTAATCTACGCATTACGGAAGATTAGTGCGAACTTGGCACCTCTGCAAAAGCCATGCTTTGCTTCAATTCGCGAAGCATTATTTAATAAGATAAATATTTGAAAGTAACATTTTTTTTTTTTTTTTTTTTTTTTGCTTCTTTATTAAGCAAAAACGTTATTTTATGTTTTGGCGCATTTTAATTTTAGAAATGTAAATTCAGCCAAATAACTAAGAATTTCCTCGGAATGTTTTATTTATGATATAACGAATTTAACATTTAATTTTATTTGTTTACAATTCTTTTGTTGCCACTTTACAAAAAATCATAATATAATTCTTTGAAAATGCGCATGTATCGTCTGCGTAAATGATTTCACATAATAAGAATAAATTGTGTATTTGAAACTTTAACACTTAAAAATACTTTTATAATTGAATGTAAATAATTGAATTTTCACAAATTTTAATTCATTAAAAATATGCTATAATTTTCATAAAAAGGTTATTTTAAAAATTTCATGAAAGAAACCATGAAACTAGTTAATTAATCATGATTCTATCTATAACTACTAACTCCATGATTTATTTTTTCTTCTGAAAATATACGTGTTTCATTTTTTATTTGCAAAAATACATCCATAATGGAAAAACATGTAAAATAAATTAATTAAAAGGATAATTTTTTAAGGTTATACTGTAAAAAAATAATAATGTGCAAATCTACAGATCATAATTTATTTTTATGTATAATTTCAAGTCAAAATGCTGAATATATATATATATATATATATATATATATTGTAAAGTGTATGACAAGATGTAATTTGTGTAGCCTTGTGGAAGATTCGCTTCGCTCATCCTAATAATACATTTTTTAAATTAATCTAAATTCAATATCTCCAAACGTTATTCTCAAAATATTTAACCCCTCAAGCGCTGGGGGATATATTATGTTTCTCCAATTTTAATCAATATTTGCATCAGAAACTTTTAATAAAATTTACTTAACTTTTTGGGGGAAAAGTTGTTAACCCTTTCGAGGGCGGTGTCCCACCTAATTTTAATTCCAAAACTGACAAACGGCACCAAGAATATTTAATAAAAATTTTCCTTTTACAATGTACGTGAAAATAAGCAAATTCATATTTTCTAATAAATTCGTTTATAAATTCTGGTTTAAGTCCATTATTTCATCAGTTTACATGCAGAATTACTCCGGGCCGGAACGTGTTAAATTGCTTTTCCTTATATGGAAATTTTTTTTCAAACATTCTGCTGTGAAATCAACATTAAAGAGACACAATTACTTGCCTCTGAAAGGGTTAAAAGAAAATATTTCAAATTGCTGAAAAACATAAATATACCGCTATTATAAATCAACAACATGTTCGGGTACAATGGTGAAGTCATACAGACAGTGTCAACATCTGACTAATAAATTTCGATTAATTTGCAATTTTCTTTTCATTTCTAAACGTGGTACAATTTTCATTTTTACACCGTCAAATAAAGAAAAATAACATCTTTCAAATGCGATTTGTTTGAAAATTATATCAAAATTTACTGAATTTTATAATTTTTAAAATAATTTTAAGCACATTTTTTTATATTTCTCAGTCGAGTGCAGTCCAATTACGAAAGAATAATCCGTTTCAACTTAAAAAAATTGCGCAATAATTGATTCTGGCTATTATTCGAATAAGTAAAACAACGTATAACAACGTAAAAACAATAAATAAAATTTAAATAATATGTATCGAATTACGCGCTTAAATCACTGAAATTACATGAATAACAAAGAGCTGGTGAAAATAGCGAAATATTTGTCGATTTTCTCGGCTATCAAACTCCCGACATACGATTAATGTGAATGTATGGTATTTAATAAATTTTAAAATTTTAATTACATATATTATTGATATAACAATAATTTTTGGTGTTCTTATTGGTCAATCTAAAAAAATATATTACAGTTGTCAATGAAATAATGGTTTTCACATACGGAGTGGTGGAAATGATGCGCAGCAGTCAGCCGATTGTCACCAATAAATTTTACATGTATTATTTGTCTTATTTAATGACGGAATTTCTTACATTTAATAAGGAGAAGAATACTAATAAAATTTAGTGGTAACAATCGGCCCACGCTGCGCATCTTTCCCACCACTGCTTACGTTATGTAACCACGGCTTTTCTGAATTCTATAAGGCTGTGGCGCATGTTTTTTGACGTAACGACAGCAGCGGTGCAGCGAGGGGGAAAGACAGTTGTTAACCTAACAACATTTTCTCTAAAATAATAGTGGTGTGCAAAAGCCGGAAACTTTGCAGTTTTGGAAAAGCAATGCACTTCTCGAGGCTAACGAGAAAGACAGGCTACCGCGGTGGGTCCGATTCTTCTTTTTTTACAGACCGCTGGAGTCACGTGATGCTCTTTTCGCACACCTTCATTGGTGCATTCGAGCCTCACGTGACTCCAGCGGTCTGTAAAAAAAGAAGCATATGACCCACCACGGTAGCCTGTCTTTTTCGTTAGCCTCGTGCACTTCTACTGTGACGTCACTACGTCCAGTGCACCCACCCCTGAATACTAGGCCTGACCGCTGACACAAGAAGGCGGATTTTTTTTTAAACGTATGTATGACCTAAAAAATTTATACACCAGTATTTTATAAAACATTTCTTTGACTTGTTTAAACTTTAAAACAAAAAGGCGGAAAACTATTAAAAAATATTGGTACCAAACTTCAGGGGATCTTACAAATGTTGAAAAAAATCCGCCTTCGGCAGCCGATATTTTTGTGTCAGCGCGCAGGCCTAATACACTGCTCAAAACAATTAAAGTATATTTGAAGTTTTATATAAAATAAAGATATAAACGAATTTTTTTTGCCGAAAATAGAAGAAGAGAATCACAAATGCAAATTTTTCTGGTTTTCAAACTGTGGAGTATGCAAATTTTGAGTTCGACGTCAAAAACGTCGCTTCAGCGGCAGCGAATGAAATTTGACTTTCAACTGGATAAAAGAGAATGAAGACAAGGATGATCGGCATTCAGTGATTGCTTTGTTTCGATGAGTACGATGTCTCAGCGAAGTCATTTGACAGATTCAGAAGCTTTGAGAATTGTTGGTAAGTTAGAAGGGGGCCAAACTCAAGCCGAAGTAGCGCAAGCCATTGGAGTGTCACAAAGTGTCATCTCCAGGATCTGGAACCGTTTTTTGGAGAGAGGATGTGCAGGCCGAAGACCAGGGCAATGTCGTAGATGGGCAACAACGCCCAATGAAGATCGTATTTAGCGTTAACAGCTCGGAGACACCGAACCATGAACGCTACTCTTCTCCAACAACACCTTCGCTCGGCTACAGGCACCACGATTTCAACTCAGACTGTCCGAAACCGGCTCCATGCTGTAGGTCTGTATGCTCGCCGACCGATGGTATGTGTTAGATTAACATCAAGGCATCGTCGCGACCGCAGGGAGTGGGCAACCGAGCATGTCAACTGGAGGAGAAATGAATGGAGCAATATTCTGTTTTCTGACGAGTCCCGTTTTTCTGTGCATCCGGATAATAGGCGTGTTTTCATCTGGAGGGACCGTGGCAGTAGGAATAATCCTGCTTTCGTACACGAAAGTGTCAGATTTGGCGGTGGAGGAGTGTTGGTGTATGGTGGCATCTCCATTGACGGACGCACTGACCTCTACATCATTCGAGATGGAGCTCTGACTGGTCGCCGGTATAGGGATGAGATCCTCACACCTATTGTAGTCCCTTACGCTGCAGCAATCGGAGATAACTTCATTTTAATGGACGATAACTGCAGGCCACATCGTGCAAACCTGGTGGAGGATTTCCTTTTCGAGGAAGGAATCGTTCGAATGGAATGGCCAGCGTGTTCTCCAGACATGAATCCAATCGAGCACGTTTGGGACGCTCTAGGAAGACGAGTTTCTGGCCGCCAACAACCCCCACAAACTCTCCAAGAACTGGAAAGTGCTCTTCTGGAAGAGTGGGGCAGAATACCCCAACTCGTCATTAATAGCCTCATTGAGTCCATGCCTCAAAGGTGTTCAACGTTGCTGGCCGCCCATGGAAACCATACCCCCTACTGAAAATGATTTTCTTTGAAGAAAACACCTTTTCTTATTCTTTTTTTCTCATATGCACAAATTGTGTTTTTTTCCTTTAGTACACAAATGCGCAATAAAATGCATTTTTTTCTGCCAAACATGTGTAATTTATTCTCATATAACCTACTATGTCTGTCGACCATGTATCAATCAGCTAAACAGTTTACCAGATACAATATCCTTTAATTGTTTTGTGCAGTGTATTCAGGGGCCGGTGTCAGTACTATAGTATACTTGCCTAAAATGTCGGTTAATTTGATCCAGCTTAAAGAAATTTCTAACCAGAAAATTTATTTTGTGAAACATTATATATAACATTTCATGTTTCTGCAGAGAGTGCGCTTCATGTTGGGGTCTTTACAATATTTCTGTTTCGAAACGTCTTTAACGGGGATCAAATTAACCGACATTTTACGGAAGTTAAGTTGAAGGTTGGCAAGTATGCCATAGCCTTTCTGAAGATAGCCGTTACGTAATGCCGGGAAGACATAGTTTCATGCCTTAGTTGTTTTTTTTTAAACTCTAACCTGTTACATCATTATTTTTTTTAATTGAGCATCTCATAATATCTTCCATGACACATTACTTTTAAATATTTTTATGAAAGAAAATAATTTAATCAGTAAATTTCTATTTTTGTGGAAAAAAGGGAATAAAAGAAAAAAATTAATAAAAGAAAAGCTACATTTCTCCTACAATAGTGAACGTTCTTTTACATATTTTTTTAAGTGTGCTATATGACCGTAAGGATCAGATTTGCAATTAGTTAATTAGTTTAGGAAAATTAATGAAATATCATGGCATGAAAAAAATACAGTGAAACTGACTATTTAATTAACACTTTTATTTTTATTTAAATAAAGTATTTATATTATTGGAAATACGTTTCAACATTTCATGAAAAACACAGGAACCGTTATTTAAATCCTGGCGAGTCAACTGAAAACCATACATTGAAGTTTTAATATTTTGATAATACGGATATATAAAAAAACACAAACCAGGTAAAAATGAATTTAAAGATTGAACTCTGAATCATTTAACCCTTTAGTGCGCAGCTTTGCATATATGCAAACAACAGTGTCTTGAATAGAATAGATTTTTTATTCGTATGTACCTAGTTCACACCAGAAAATTAAAATAGCAATATTTTTTTTTAAAATTAATAACAGACATTCCGTTTTTAAATAAAGCGAAATTAACAATTGAAACTTTCTGGTGGGAAGTCAGATTCTCTGAACTATGTAATTTCTAGAACGTATTCTATCATGGGAATTAAAGGGCTAAAGGTTAATTTTTATAAAATAAATAATTATATAAAATAAGATATTTGGAGACATACTTATTAAAATATTTACTATGTTGCATTATTTTAGCGAAAACAGCCACACGACAGTAGTTTTTACTTATATTGCAGATGTGCAACAGAAGAAAAGTGTGACGTATTATATGAAAAATGCATCTCTGATATTTTTCATTATTTTCCCCGTGTAATAAACCTTTCAGAGAATCATATATAATTTTTTCGAAACAAAATAAAAAATCGCGCATTTAAGAGTTAAACCAAAATGAATGCAGCAAACAGTTCTTTAGTCACGTTTTCAATTCCGATACCTTTATGGCACACGGTGCGCCGAAATGACGATTTTGCATGACATAGGTAAAAATTGTGTGTTTTTCCCAAAGTTTGTCAACTATGTACGGTTGTTCTTTAAAACCCACAGCATGGAAAATAAATGTTGTTTTACGCTTACGTAAGGTCTAGCCTATTTTTTAGAAGGAAATGTATCATAAAAATAAGATGAAAAGGTGACCCACGTAGCAATCTTAGTTTGCACGAAATTTGTAGTAGTTTTGCTTTGCAAACTTGCAAAGTTGAAGCAAGTTCAGTATGACAAGACTGAAAGTTTACAACAAGACTGCAGAAAGATAACGCATGTGCCAAAGTCAGCACACTTTGAACTTGCAGCTGTCTTGCCGTGTAAGTTAAACTGTATCAAATTTATTGAAAATCAAATTTATAGAAAATTTAGTTCTGTCATGACTAAAGTAATGCGAACTCTTTGCAAGCTAGTAGATAATTTAGATTTGCATTGTTAAAATTACTGCAAACTTATCCTAAAATTGTAATCTTGTCATGTCACACTATCTTTTTAAGACTGTCTCACTATAAGTTCAACCCCTTCAGGTCTATTGATGCATAGTAGATGTCAGTGGTGCACGCATCCTTTTTATCCCCATAAACATATAAATTTAATATTCGTACTTTTAAATTACAGTCTTTTTGGTAAAGCGTTTAAAAAAAACGGTGCAACAGAATAATATTTGTGCAAGGGATGCAGTCCCAAGAGGGTTAAAATTCACAGACTCGAATGGGGTTAAAGGAAAAAAAAAAATAAATATCAATTACGATACTTTAGAAAAATTCAATAATATTGAGAAAATTCATTTAAGAACTAAAATTTTCAATATAAATTTAAAATGGCCGAAGACGCAAACACAAGTTAGTAAATTGGCATAACTTTTTAATTTGTAAGAATTTTTATATGAAATAAGTTATAGATTATAGATAAAATGAAATGTTACTTTACAAAAAACAACTATATTTGAACAGTTAAAATAATAAATACCTTTTCTGGGTTCCTTAACTTAACCAATCAATGAAAATGAGATTCCATAAAGGTAAGAATGATGCAGTGTTGCCAGTGGTGTATTATTTTAAATTCAGATTTTTTTATTGGCACCACTTTTCTAAATACTAAAATTCATCTTATTTAACCTGATTTAATGACATATTAATTAAGGCGAAAAGACGTGGAATTTTGCCATTTCAGAAAAGTGGTGCCAATTAACCCCTTGAGGTGCGGTGATGCCGTCACGGCATCACATAATGTTAATCCCTAATTGCCACATTGGCATCAGGATTTTTTAATGAAAACTTCACTTTTATTAAATAAGCGAAAACATACCTTCACTTATTTGCATATAAATTTTCTTGAAAATACTGGTGTTACTCAATTATTTTAACAGTTTACAAATGCAATTACCTTGCCCCTGAAAGGGTTAAGCTATCCGACTTTAAAAAAAGTAGTACACTGACAACACTGCAAAGATATGTGTATCTTGCCTTTGAGTAGAACCAAATTTCTGCAATTTCTGCAGATTTGCTGATTGACTATTCTCTCAACAGCTGGATTTTAGTTTTCGTCACTTTCGTGAATTACAGTCTTGCATCACTTTCACAACAAACTACTCGTGCAAGTAGGTGATGGTCTACCTTGCGGGGGATTCGCTGCGAATTTGTCACGGCAATACAATGTCAGAAAAAAAAATCGAAATTTCTATTAACGTGCATGCTATCTGGGGAAAGACAAAAATGGGTACTGATTAAAAAAAAAATTGTAAGCATATATCTTTTTTTGTCTTGTAAATTATTTTTGTTTTCGTATTTTGAGTAATACTGTAAACCGAATTTTTAAAAATTAATTGAGTTTCGATACCTGAGCATGGTTTTCAATTTTTTTATTATTTTAAAAATTATAGTCTTATAGAGACAAAATCTTGCCTTATCCTGCAAAATCGTTTGTACGATACTCTTCCGTAGGCATTCAAGAAGTAAGAAACGTTTGGGATTACCTGCGCTCATGTGCCACTTTTGCATTTAGACGTGTTTTATTGAGTTGAAGTCTACGCAAAAAAAAGAAACAAAAACATGCTTCTGCACCAACCTCATCTTAAACAAGAACTAAAAATCAATTATGAAACACTTTCCAACACATTCCGAATACTATAACAAAAATTCACAGTTTACTAAGGTGAAAGATGAAGTCTAAATGAAGAATATGGAAAACTCATGACATATTTGTAAACCCGATTTCTTCTATTGCCATGAATAGTCGTTCAAATATACGAGTTTTTTTTGCAGTTCTGTGTATGATCTACAGATTTGTATATGTGCAGTCGTGGAAAAAGAAAAGTACCCCTACTAAGTCTGCAACTAATTATAATAGAAGAGAAATTACAGGTACCAAACGGTTGGAAATAAAGACTACTTTTAAATGATGTATATAAAATTTACTTTGGAGGCCATCTACATATCAAAACCAAACCAAACTTTGTTTTTTTTTCAATGGCAACTTCCGATTTTGACAATATATTTTAAATCTTTGCATCAAACTATGCCTAGTAAGAAGTCATTTGCATGATAAGTTTTTAAATTATAAATATTCAAATTTAGAGCTTCTGATGCTAAATTACATTTTCACATTTTCATTAATATCTCCTGATATTATAATCCTAATGTGACAAATTTTTTGTTTGTTTATAATACAAAAAATCACAAATATGAATACATTGAATTTGTAATTTTAAAAATTTTATAATATGAATAATGAATTATGAAATTAATATTCGAAAAATAATATGAAATGCACTAGATTGCGAATGTTTGATTATTATTTTTGTTATTTCATGAAGTTTGGCTTACGCGACTGTTTGATCAAACTGCATATTAACTCTTGAAATTTTAGACACAATAAATTTTTGGATTTATTAATATGTAACGAAAGTAAAAGCTTCCAAAACCTGTAAATCTGTAGAGAAGTGTTAAGTGATAGGAATATTTTAAACATTACAGCTACTGTTGCTTTGTCACGATTATTTCAGGTAAATATTATATCAATCCGATTATAATAAGCTATAAAATACTGAATTCTGTTTACAGGGGTGACATTACATATGGAAAATTTTATTGTTCCTACCAGAACCCTTAATCAGTAATCTTCATGATCATTTTATTTAAGATGTGGCACAGAAATGTACAATGAAGATATTATATTCAAAATAGTGGTAGGAACAAGAAAGATTTCCCTATAGAATGCGACCCATGTGTTTACCATCATGATGGTGATATCTGTGGCTTAACCCTTTGAGGGGTGGTGGTATGTTTATGAAACCACTTAATTTTAATTCCCAAACGCCACATTGGCACCGGAATTTTGGCGAAAAAAATTTAGGTTTGTTTGTTTGTTTGTATATATGTATATATATATATATATATATATATATGATATAGCTTTTACATATTTACCGATAAATTAGTTTGTAAATTCCGCTGTCATTCATTCATTTCAACATTTTTGGAATGGAAATGCTTTGCCCCTGAAAGGGTTAAACGGTTAACAAACCATTACAGACATTCTAGAATGAAAGCCCAAAACTGAAAAGAATATTTTATAACTTTAATGTCGTTATATGAAATGTGGAAATTAATAAATAATTATAAAATATAATTCTTCATATGCTTTTATTACAAGTAACATAATTTATATACAATAAACTTACATTTGCACAACACATTAAAAACATTCCAGAATGAATGCCGATAACTGAAAAAAACTTTTTATAATATGAAAGCCATTATATAAAATTTAGAAATTAATAAATTAATATAAAATATAATTCTTCATTTGCTTTTTAATACAAGTAACATAATTTGTATGCAGTAAAATTACATTCGCTATATAAGAAAAGCTACACACGTCAAGCTCAGCTATTTAAAAACTCACAACTGTTAGCGCAAGAAATTTGATATTACGTACTGAAATACAAAATGTGTTTAACAGAAGAATTAGAAATTTCTTTCCAGTTGTCAGTTATCAAAAGAGTGTGATAAGACATATGCTCAAGAATGCCACAAGGCACAAAAATGTGCTTATCACCTCGCTGACTCAAGCTCACTACGTTGCAGTTTTTCAATCATGATGATTTTTCTTTAAACTTTTAAGAAAAGGGAAAATAATATATGCGAAACGTGAACGGAAAAATATTGGAAGCGGTTATTGCTCCACGTGGAAATAATATATTTTGGTATGAGTTATGGTTAGTTTTTGAAATTAAGGTTAACCGTTGTGAACATTATAGACACGATAATATGCAGGCAAATACATATAGTTAGAATACTGTGTTTCATTGCATGAGATTCTTAACACTTAACCCTTTCAGGGGCGCTGGTACGTTTATGAAACAACTTTATTTTAATTCCCAAATGCCACAATGGCACAAGAATTTTGGTAATTTTTTTTTAGGTTTTTTATGCATGTGAAATATAGCTTTTACTTATATGGAAATAAATTTGTTCGTAAATCCCGGCGTCATTTATTCATTTCAACATTTTAGAAATGGAAATGCTTTGCCCCTGAAAGGGTTAAACGCATAGGGATGCCCATGTGCACCACTTTTTATTTAACTTTTTAATAAATAAATTAAGTTCTTAGCAACTACTATATATATAGAAATATGAATCCTGTTAAAATTACAAGAATATGTAACTAAATAATGTTAAAAATCTATCTTAAAATATCTGGTGTCGAATCCTTAATATAGGAATACAAAACACAAACCTAAAATTACATTTAAGGGATAATTCTTTAGCGGGAGGGAGGGAGAAAAATAGGTCCTTTTTAACACTTTCCAACAAAGTTGAAAAGTGTTTATGACTTCGGTTTGTCTGACCGTCTGTCCGTCTGTCTGTCTGTCCATCTCTCCGCGCTCTAACTCTCGTAAGTATAGTCCGATCGTTCTGAAATTTTTGGATGTTAGTGACGTCTACCATAGCACGATCCCTATTTCAAATAAAGTTTCTAGCATGCTTAGTTCATTTACAGGGGCAGTCAAAATTTTCCGTTACATTACGGCCTATGGGAAAAAATCGTTTAAAATGGTTTTAAATGATGTTACATGCTTTCAAACATAATAAAATTCACATGCATTTATCAAGTGCACAAAAATATACATTCTGTAGAATATACGATGCAAAGAATAGTTATTATTCATTTACAGGGCCACACAAAAGAATTCCGTTCATAATGGTATAGAGGAAATTGTTTGCGGTGTATGTGAAAAGATTTCCGATACTATATTGTATCCAAATTACTGTATGTTAGTAATGGTTGCTCGAAATGCATTTTAAATTATTATATGCACTTTTTTAGGGTTTCGTTCATCTGACGAAACCTTATTCGTCTCGCTCCTCTGTCTGTCTGTCACAGAGCCCATTCTCAGAAACTATACATGCTGGAGACTTGAAATTTTGCATACTTATAGCTGAACACCACAGATCATACGACAAATCATAAAATTTTGAAAAAGTAGTACATTTAACCCTTTGGGTTCCCACATGTGTATTTTAAACAATTCTTTCTAAGTGAATTCAATTCTTTCCTAATTAGGTTGGAAGCGTAAAATTTTACATACTTATAGCTGAACACCTCACATCAAATGACAAAGCATAAAATTTTAAAAAAGTCGTACATTTAACCCTTTGGGCTCCCACATGTGTAATTTAATCAATTGTTTCTAAGTGAGCCCCTATTTAGGTTGGAGGCGTGAAATTTTGCATACTTATAGCTGAACACCACATATCATGCAACAAATCATAAAAATAAAAAAAAACCGTACCTTTAATCCTTTGGGCTCCCACATGCGTATTTTAAGCAATTCTTTCTAACCGAGCCGCTTATTAAATTGGAGATTTGAAATTTTGCATACTTATAGCAGAACACTTGAGGCCAGGCGACAAATCATAAAATTTGAAAAAGTCTTACGTTTAACCTTATGAGCTGCCACATTTGTATTTTAAGCAATTTTTTCTAAGAGAGCCCCTAATTTAGTTGGAGACATGAATTTTTGCATACGTGTAGCTGAATACCACAGACCACACGCCAAATCATAAAATTTTCAAAAAGTCTTATATTATTTACTCCTGCGTGCTCTAACTTGTGTATTTTAAGCAATTTTCCAACCTCCCCTGTTCATCCGGCGAGCACATTTCCAACTTTTTCCGACACCCCTTTGACCATTCTTTCATATTATGCACCTTAGCCTTACATATTTTAGTTCCACTTTTTACCGCCAGGGGGCGACTACTTATCTCGTGTGCTATCGGTCCAATCCCCTCGACTAATATATCTACGGATAGTATATAAAACGGAGTTTCGTTCGGATAGAGGTTTGTTTAGAATAGAGTGCGCCCCTGGTTGTGAAATGTGGAACTAATAGATTTTTCAAAAGGATAAAGTGCTTTGAAAGGAATATTAAACGAAACCTTCTGTGCGATCTGTGATCAGACTTACCTACTTGTTCACTATATTTATGCATACTATAAAGTGAGTATAAATGCCATAGTTCATATACAGAGCTACAGAAATGAATTCGTAAAGGTTACTGAGTATGAGCATAAATTACTTAAAGGTGGGTTTTAAAGGAGTTATGCATTTTTACGCTGAACTGAATTTAGTGTACTAAGAAATATTTGTAGAATATAGATAAAATGATATACAGGGCCACACAAAGAGTTGGATACATGGCCGTCTATGGGTGATAATTTCTGGAAATGTAATTTCAGTAGATTTAAGCGTGTTTTAGATTGAATTAAATTTTAGCTAAATAGTGGCGTGTAATAAAGGTACTAGGTAAACTACAGGGCTGTGCAACAGTATTCAAGTATGTTTCCATCTATTAGTATAAATTGCTGAAATATGAATTTCAACCTGTTATGCATTTTCTTACTAAATTAAATTTTCCCATTATATAGTATATATATCAACATACAGATCGAATACAGGGCTGTTCAAAAGAATTGGAATACATATTTGGCTATAGGCGGTAACTATTGAAATCAGATTTTTAAATGTTTACTTAGTTATCTTATTTACATTATTTCCCTAAGTAACGATCTTTCATTAAAGCTTTCAGGGAGTGTTGGAAAGTGTTTCATAATCTATGCTGTACGCATGATTTTTCTTACATGTTTATTTTATATTTAGAAAAGATTTATAAAATCAATATTATTAAAATTCTTAGGAGAATCGAAAAATCAAATTTAGACCTAAAAATAGGGATTGGAATTATGTGCATTACTCGCATACGTTTAGTATTTTTGTACGAATTTTAATAATTATTTTTGTCGACTTATTTTATCGCAAAATTTTTCTCGCTATATACAAGGAAGGAAATTAGTCATAAAAAGCATGCCAGACCTGCGCATAATTTCCGTCTGTGTTAATATAGGCCTCCCACTCGGTCCGTTTTCTGACTATAGAAAAGCTATTTTTAAAGAAAAAACTTCTTTCTAGATATTTCTAACAATTTTTGCAGACACCTACCCAAAACACAATTTCCGTTGGAAATGTAAAAAACTAGAACGAAATATTTTGTTCACAATTAATTTTATTGAAAAAAAAAAAAAAAAAAAAACGTTATTATCCTAGATACCAACGTAATGCATGATTTATTATTTTGTTTCAAAAAAATATATATATGATTCTTAGAAAAGTTTATTACGAAGAAAAATAATGAAAAATATCAGAGACGCATTTTTCGTATAATACGTCAACATTTTCTTATGTTGCACATCTGCAATACAAGTAAAAAGTAAAATATTTGCTTATTAAATATTTTAAAAATATGAATCTAAATACCATATTTCCTATAATTTTTTATTTTGTAAAATTTAACCCTTAAATGCATAGATTCTTTTAGAATTCTGTTTTTTTTCTTATATTACAGATTAGACACCAGAAACTTTGAGATAGATTTTTAACTTTATTTTGTAGCATATTTTTGTATTTTTTACGCAATTAATATTTCTATATAAATATGGTGGTTGCTAGGAGTTAAATAAAAAGTGATGCAGATATGCATCACTATGACAGCTGCCAACTTGCACGGATTTTTCTTACAGCTAAAACTTAATAGAAATGTTCGCCTTATTTAAACGTTAAAATTTCTTGAAATTCGATGATTCAGTTAGCTAAAATTTACTATTAAATTTTTGTGGTATGAAAATTCCCTATAAGTTGGCAGCTATGACTATGCGCTTAACCGTTGCCCTCGAAATACTCAAGGCCTGACGACACGAGTTGTGACGTCATCACTAATGGACCGACTTATCACTAGTGTTGTATCTCACACCGGAAAGTTTTAAATAGCAATTTTCTTTTCTTTTATTTGTGGAATATCGATCATCTTAAAAAAAAAAAAAACAATACCAACTATTTAAACTTACCGGTGAGAATTCGGAATCCCTAAATAAAAATTCAGCTAGAGGCGGAATGTCACAGTGTTGCCTCATCTGGCTGATTTGTTATTGAGGGATTCCTAATTCTCACCAGTAAGTTTAAGTGGTTAGTATTGTTTTATAAGAGGATACATATTCCGTAAATAAAATAAAAGAAAATTGCTATTCAAATTTTTCCGGTGAGTATTCCAACAGTAGTGAGAATTCGGTCAATTAGTGATGACGTCACAACTCGTGTCCTCAGGCCTTGAGTATTTAGATGGAAACGATTTAACTCATTGAAGCCGGTTGACAAGAAAACTTGCCAGGTAAAGCGAACAAAATTTTTGAATTTGAATACCAGTATTTTAGTTTAAAAATTTCCATATTATTAATCTCAGATTTTGAACGATTAAATAAATCCAAAACACAAAATGGCAAAAACTGGTGTCAAAGAATTAAAAGAAGTGTAAAGAAGGCTTGTCGTTAATGAGTTAAGGGTTAAAATTTCTTGTTCAAAACATGTTTATTTGATTTAACCCCTTAGTGGGTGGTGTCCACAAAAAAGGACACCTAATTTTAACAGTACCGGCAAGCAGAATATTTAATGAAAATTTTCTTTTTATAAAGTGCGGGAAAATAAGCTAGTTTTAATTTTTCGATAAATTCTTTTGTAAATTTTGGTGTCAGTCTATTATTTCAACATTTTGCGAACAGAATTATTCGGCGCCGGAAAGAGTTAAAAGAACCCAGAAAGATGACAGGTATCGTACCTATACCACGCACCTATACCACGGATGGTCAACTGTGGCAAGCCGGATGCCACTAAAATTTTACAGAAAACGACTACATCTTGAATCGCAGAGATTCGATGATTAGATAAGGCATTGATTACTATAAAATTTTAGTGGCGCCGAGCGTGCCACATTTGGCCACCCCTGCTCTATACATACCCGCTACTAAACCTGTTTTACTTAGCATTGAGATATGTTTTACTAATAGTAAATATGTGAATATACGTTGACATCGAAATACTCAAGCCCTGAGGACACGAGTTGTGACGTCATCACTAATCGACCTAATTCTCACTACTGTTGGAATTCTCACCGGAAAAATTTGAATAGCAATTTTCTTTTATTTTATTTATGGAATATGTATCATCTTATAAAACAATACTAACTATTTAAATTTACTGGTGAGAACTTGGAATCCCTCAATAACAAATCAGCCAGATGAGACAACACTGTGACATTCCGCGTCTACTTGAATTTTTATTTAGGGATTCCGAATTCTCACCAGTAAGTTTAAATAGTTGGTATTGTTTTAAAATATGATAGATATTCCACAAGTAAAAGAAAAGAAAATTGCTATTAAAAATGTCTGGTGTGAGATCCAACACTAGTAAGAAGTCGGTCCATTAGTGATGACGTCACAACTCGTGTCCTCAGGCCTTGAGTATTTCGATGGCAACGGAATATATCGGAAATTTCCCTGAGATTCGCTTTCGGGTTATTTTTCAAATTTTCTGACTTGTTTCGCATACCGTCGATACTTTGATCCTTGCGGAGTTTCTTTGGTGCAGCCACAAAAAAGATTTTATTCTTTGTATTCAACAAACAATACAAGACAATTTGGAGTTTTTGCGATTGAAAAATATTTTATACCCTACTATAGGTTATTTAAATAGTTTGGGGGTAATTAATTTTTTTTTTAATGGCAACACTGAATGTGTTTGTATACAACTGTTTTCGTGTGTAGATTTTAACTCTTCAACCTTTCTATTGTGAAACAATCTTTATAAGAGCTACAAATAAAGTAAGTGTCAAAATATTACCTTTAGTAACCGGTAACCCATGTGTGATCCTAATTTTTCCTTTAACTTTTTATTTTGGCAGAAAATGTTTGCGTTTTCCGAAAGCTAGCATGAAAACTATTATTTCGGGCTACTTTGTGCGAGACCTGTTTTTGTCCGAAAATAGTGCCTTTTATACAACCAAATCTGTTAAAACATGTTTTAAGTAACTTTTTTTCAAATGTTACTGTTGCAAAATGTTACATAAATTGAAAGAAATTAAGTTGAAATTGGTGCGAATGAATAAGAACTTCTTAAATCACCATCAAAAACTTTTAATTGCGCTAGTCCTTTCGAAAGATCTGAGTCTTTCTTCGTCAGGAGCAAAAAAGACGTGCTTCGACTATGAAAGCATTTAAGTCTTGCTGCTGCTTTCATAGTAGCAGCACGTCTTCTTTGCGCCTGACGAAGAAAGGCTCAGATCTTTCGAAAGGCCTAGCGCAATTAAAAGTTTTTGATGGTGTTTTAAGAAGTTCTTTTGTACTTGTTACATTAATTGGTTTTGTTCCAGTTGCAGAGGATAACATGAAGAAAACTGTTTCTCGTTTCGTTAATATTAACAATTGTGTTTAAATGTTAAAAAAAAATAACATTTGTTTATCTGGTTTGCAGTGTTAATTTATTAGCAAATGCTATTGCAAGGGTTTTCCATAAAAATGTATTCATTTACATATGAAATGTACTCAAACTAGCGAACAAAGTACTCAAAGTAGTGAACAATGTAGCCCCTAGCAGGGGCTACGTTGTTCCAAAACTTTAAAAATAGTTAACAATAAAAAAATAAATAAATTTCTCTTTAAAACCATACAGTTTGCTTCATTGTTTTACGTTAATTGTTTACAACTCCATTTCTACGTTGAAAAATAACATATATTTTTTAATAATGGAAATGTGAGTGGAACGAGGAAAAAGTGGCCCAAAGTATCGTTCGACGGTACCTGGAAATGTGTGCACACCAATCAAATAAATTATGAATTAAAATATTTCATTTTGCATTTTTCAAAATGATACATTTGAAAAATTCTATTTTTTTTTAGTTGTTATTGATTTGTATACTTTACAGAAAAAAATGTTAAACATGAAGAAACGACATTGAATAATTTTCAAGTATTTTATGACTTCAAAAATCAAATAATCAGCTCGTTTTGTTTTTTAATGAACTTGAAGATAAATTTGTATTAGTTTGTATTTACAAAGCAATTTTAATTTGTTTTATAAATTATATATAATGTTATTCTATAAATTATATATAACATATTCTATAAATTATACATAAAATTGTGATAAGACCATCACTACTTCGCGGAACAGGAGGTCCTCGCGCATGTCCGTGGTCCTAGTATTTTCTTTTTTCAAACACTGACCAGTAGACAGGAAAATTTAAAAAGCTAATAATTTAACACTTTATCTACTGACTGTACTTATAAGTACCATTAAAATAACTTGTTATAAAATTCATCTAATACATCGATTAGTAGAAATAAAGTTTAGAATGCGTTATAGATGCATTATTATATCTTGTTTAAAAAGCATTACTGGTTACACAAAACAAAAATATTGTTAAAAGGATGATTTCTTTTGCCTTTGCATCGTTTCAACTTTGTTAGCATTGGGGGTGGGGGATTTTCAATTCGAAAATATTTCTATAGAAAAAAAAATATTACATATTTACATTTCCTAATTCTACAAAATACTAAGAACAATATTTAAAATAAAAGATTTTAATAGGGTTATAAATATTGCACAAAATCCCTATAAATTCAAATTTAATTAATCCTTTTAAATCCTCCAATCCTTCTAAAATCCTTCTAAAATTTTTTAAATGATTATGTAAATCTTCCAATAGAGTATCTAAAATTCACGAAAAATACTTAAAAGATAAAATTTCCATGAATTCATAATTCAGTACATAAAGGGTTAATTCATCGAAAAACGGTAAGGACAGGACCAAGGTTCCTAATACGTCAGACGACTGCTCCGACTTGGAGATTGCTAATCGTTTCGGTGGAGGTACGGGAGAGGGTATGCTGGAAGGCCACTGCTAATTCTGGAACAGTCGGTCCGCGCCGCGCACTCGTCCAATTTCCTTACATCCTTTCAAACATTACACCCGGAAGGGTAGGTGGATACTGCCGCTAATTCGCGGAATAGGCGAACCCCGCACCCGTCAACGGTCCCTGCCTTCTTTCTAACAATGACCCGGAAAGTTAGGTGGCAAACCCGATCAGAGGAGATGCTACCGAAAAAATTTAAAAGCTATAGTTCATCAATGATTAAATTGCAATAATTCTAAAATCATCATTTACAAGGTGTTAAAAAAAAACAGCCCGTGACATTTCGATAAATTTAAAAAGAAATTCTAAAAACATATTTATTTGTTCTAAACTTTGTTCAATACATGGTCAAATGTATCTCTTTTAACTCCTAGATAAGTATGGGCTTGTTCAATCATGTTTAAAACGACTGATTTCAATATATCAGTTTATGTCAGGTATATCCGGCTAAAATTTAGATATAGTCCGTGCTCCAGCTAGCCCCTTCAATTTGATGTATGCTCTACAGGACATAAATTGTCTGAAATGGGCATCTGCAAACTGCCAGAGCCAGAAGCAGTATAGTTCTTAAATCAGGATATATTCTATAAAATTCAAGATTTGGCTGTAGTTGAGAAAACGAACAAATTACCAAGTTTGTCATCTTACTGCATGATAAAAGAAACTGTACTTATTTGAAATATGAGGTCAAGTGCAGCTTTTTGTCTGAAACAAAATTAGTTATAATATTAAAGATAATTAAATTTAAAAAATCAAAAAACCCGACTGCGTAAAAATAGAAATTAATTATTTCTCATCAATGTGAAACTATTTTTTATATTTACTTGTATTGATGAATTTTAAGTTGTGTTTAATTGTTAGTTCCTATCTATAAACACTGTTTTGATGAGGTTAGAGTTGCAGTAAAGCTAGATATCCTACCTACACAACTTCCAGGTTGTGTAATCTTTAAACGGAGCTTCTGACTGTAAAATAGTCAATGAAACATCCTCTTCATTTTGAAAGACCTATCCAATGATATGCAACTCAATAGGGTGCGTAAATTGTTTTTTCGTCTCTACCACCATTTTGTATTTTACGGCCGCCATTTTGAATTTATAAAAACAAATCCTAGCCTATAACTATCGGAAGGCTAAGACGAATCGATAGAGACCTCATTCATTAAAATCCATGCCAAAGTTGGGATGTTTCGAGGGTATAAAGAAATCCACATACCCAGATACGCATGAAACACATAACCCCTCTTGGCAGTCGGGTAAAAAATAAACACATTCATCCCCACTTGGCCTCAATATGGGTCATACAGCCTGCGGCTATAAATCGTTTCCTTATTTTAACAAGCTCTAACTACTCAATAAATGTCTCGGTACGTTTGCCACTTTGCTAGTTAATTCTATGTACAGTCGTGGAAAAAAAAAAGTAAATACTACCTGCTAACTCTGCAACACTATATCGTAGAAGAAAGTTACAGGAACTAAACGATTGAAAATAAAGTCTACTTTTAAATGATGTATATAAAATTTGCTTACGGAGCCATATGCATATCAAAACGAACCCAAGATTTGTTTTTTTAAATAGCAATACAGAAGTTTGACACCATAAAACAGTTCTGTGTCCTTCAAATAGCGTAAATATAAATTTTCATGAAATTCGAGCAATTAGTTTCAGATAATTTATTTATATTAAAATGAGCATATTTTATGGGCTGTACCCAAATTGAAATTTGATACTCCAGAGTTGAAATGCCGCAGAATGAAAAAGTAACTTCTATTTGCCAATGTTACCATTTCACTCGCTTAATATGTTTCGACTATTGCCAGCTCAAATGTTTTAATAAAATGAGTAACTTACATATATATATTTTCAAATTGTGCCTTTCTGCACATCATTAAATTTGAGGATCAAGAAATTAAGAGTATTTTAGGGGTTTTAGTTCAGTGAAAATGCTTGTTGCTATATCTGAAGCTAGTATTTTCTTTTCTTTAAATACGGCAAATATTACTTTAGAAAAATTCTGGTAATAAGTCCTTAAAAGTCCTTGAAGCGTACGAACCTGATCATAGACGGCTGCTTAACACTAGAATCGCCATAGCGGTCATTTTGACTGGTACCAAATAAAAATGCTTCAATTCGCACCAGAAATTTCTTTCTAAAATATGTTAAATATGTACCACCGAGAAAGAAGTTAAATAAATAAGTTAGATAAGTTTTTAATAAAAATTCTGGTGTGAAATATTTTTATAACACTTGGGTACAATTTCAGGCGGTTCTAGTGTTGAAGAATCATTTTGAATTTTTTTAATCATAATTCGAAAACTACTTGGAAGAAAAATTTTAAATTGAGAATTCTTTAAAGTTGTACATAATAAATATTAATCTGTCAAAAAAATTATAGATTGCTATTCATATTTTTTTTCGAATATTAATTTCATAATTCATGTTATAATTTTTTTTGAATTGCAAATTCAATGTATTATGTTTGGGATTTTTAGTATTATAAACGCACAAAAAATTATCACATTAGGATTATAAATTCAGGCGATAATAATAAAAATATGAAAATGTAATTTAACTTTTTAAGCTCCAAATTTTGAATGGTTACGATTCAAAAACTTATCATCCAAATGATTTGAAATTTCGTTTCTAAGCATAGCTTTAACAAAAGATTTAAAATATATTGTCCAAATTGGGTGTTGCTATTGAAAAAAAAATGTTTAGTTTCGTTTTGAATCAAACAATGTGAATAAAAGACACAGCCCTTGAATATGACGGGAGCGAGAATTAAGGGGCTAAATAACTGCAGTCACTAATAGTTTGTAGAAGTATAGCATTGTACGGCAGATGCATATTTGCTGATCAAACAAGCACATTAAAGCGTGGTGCAATTTATTTTAATAAAAAGTTTGAGTTAACTACGTTTAATACTTAGCTGCCTACTTTTACGCGTGACTGTACCACAAAAATTTAATAGAAATATCTGCCTTATGTAATTGGCAGATTACGGTGATTAAAAAAGGTAAAATATACTTTAAAATTTTTATGGTACAAAAAAGCATCAGAGTTGGCAACTATGCTAATATATCGAGCATTTTAGAAATGTATGCCATAACTACCAACTTACTGATAATTTCCGTAAAATAATGAAATTTGACCGAGATCAAATAAATACCTTCCACACCGGAATTTTTTCTTAATAAATGAATGTAAATATGAACTAAAAATAGTGCCAGAAATTTTAGAAAATGATTTTCCTGGTTCCAAACATGTTTGTTTGCTACGAAATATATTGGTACATTAGCACAGACATTATCATTACATTGCTGCGAATTTATCGATAATTTCCGTAAAATTGTTTCATCGTGACCATCAAATAAGCGATTTTCACGCCAGAAAAAATGTGTAATAAGTAGTATTATATAAGGAGCACAATAAAACAAGACGCATTTTAACCCGTTCAAGGGTGGTGGTTCATTTTTGGACCACTTAATTTTAATTTCTAAATGCCACATTGGTACCAGAATATTGAAATGAAACATTTTATTGTATTAAGTACGTTAACGAATGCTTTTGCTTATTTTGAAATAACTTAGTTTGTTGATTCTGCTGTCGGCTACTCATTTTAGCATTTTACGAATAGAAGTCCCTTGCCCCTTAAATGGTTAATAAAAGAAATTCTGGTACGAAACATGTTTATTTACTACGGAAGATATCGGTACACTTTTACGGAAATTATCTGTGAGTTGGCAAGTACTATCCATGCAAATGAGTTTTAGTTCATCTGTATTGCTGCCAATAGCGGACACATTGAGCATAATTTAATCAAAGTTCTTATTAAAATTATGGCAGGTACTAATTACTCGCTGATAAAGGGAGTCTATTTTTAGTGCGAGCGGTTTGTCCGGTCGCCTAACGCGTGTCCGTAAAATCGTCGTCTGTCTATCGTTTCTCTAATTTTCACAAGTGATATTCTGCTTCTAGGAATGTGTGTTTCACGGATATTTTATGCAGTTTTTTAATAATTATGTCTCGGAGCTCAGCTGGCGAAAATGAATATGGATGTAAGAGTTTGAAATGACTGGTTTGCCGAATCTTGCACTTTGAGTTTGTGAGGCAGTTCTCCAGAATTTCAGTGTGGATATTGTGCCAATTAGATTCAGCTATTGACGTGGCGTGCGGTATAAAGATACGTTTTGCAGCAAATAAATATGTTTTCGGAAAGGAGTTGATCCTGAAACTTTCTTCTATCTCATTCATGTTAATACTTAAAAACGCATATTTTTCGTAATTATGCATTTTGAAAAAAAAAATCTGCATTCAGTACACTTTACGTTTTTGTCAATAAATGTTTCAAAACCATGTGGTGGGGGGGGGGGGATTTCGTAATGAAGTCTAGGTAACGGGTGATGCATATAAAAAAACCTTGAAAATTGTTCCTTATTGCCAATATGCAAACTGATCCTCGATTTAACGAGTGGGTTATTCAATATATTTTTTCAACAGCTACTACGCCCGTTCCGAAAAACAGGCCAAATTCCCCATCGCAGGGCCGATGTTCTCCAAAATATCACACAAAACCCATTCTGTTACATTCCATCTAAATATAGTATTTCGTCGAAAAATATTCATAAATTCTTTACTTAAATTGCAAACAAAATCGAAAAAAAAAAAGCTATCACAGTGTCCCGTTGCGAGACGATATCCCCATTTTCAACTAGCATCTGCCGTCCATAGTTAAAAACATATTGTATATATGAAGTTTCCTTCAATTGCATCCATGGCTTTATATACTATCCGATGATACAGAAGAAAAATCGTACCAAAATTTGCTATACAGCGCCAGCCTCAGGCTGATTTTCTCCAATTTTTTATACAAACCTCGACCTATGACATTGCATCTTATTATAAAATTTCGTCGAAAAATATTCATAAATTCTTCACTCAAACTACACAAAATCGAGAAAATCAAACAAAATCGCTATCACAGAGCGACCTTCTGAGTAAATATCCCGTAGAATCAAGTGGGATGTGACGTTCATAGTAAAAAAGTTATATGGCTATTTCCATGCAAACTTGTCATGTCTGTCACTCAGCTGAAAATCGCTATGCTTGTTAGCCGCCGTTATTTTCGAAAAGTTAGCATCACCTTATTCAATTGAACAGATATCTCCGATAAAATAAGCCACATTTTCCTTTCTAAAATACTGGTAGCCAAAAATCGTAGCATGTGACAGACATGACAAGTCGCATGGAAATAGCCATGTATGAAGTTTGGTTGAAACACTTTCCGATGACACAATAAGGACAATTTCACAAAAATCGCTATGAGAGCGCCTTGTTCAGTGGAATTTTCTCCTGATTATATCCAAAAGCACATATTTGAAGTTTGGTTCAATTCTATATGTGGAAAATATACATTAATCTTAATTAAAAGCGATATTATTGGAACACAATCATTAGAAAATTTTATTAAAACCACATTGCCTTTACATCTACATTTAACTTTGAACCCTTTCGCTTTTGTGAACTGTGATTGGTTGTCTAATTTTTCTTTGTTTTTTATTTTGCAGTTTCTGGGTAGTTGTAGAAATGAAACCATCAAATTAACATGTAACTTCTTTAGCGCGTGTAAATAATATATATGTTTTTTGTGTGTACGAAAGTTGTCTGTCTGAATTTACGAGTTATTTATTGATTTATGAAGACGAAAAGAATTTTGAGGACCACGCCGTGCATCCCACATCGAACCCTCAAGGTAAGAGCTTAATTTATTATGATTTTATATGAAACAAAGTTATCGTTCTTACCTATTTTGAATAAGAAATTTCACATGGCATCCCTGCCGGGATGTACGGTGTTGGTAAAATATTTGTCTTTTGAGATTATTTAGAAATATTTGAAAGAGTACTATTTAGAAAGACTCAATTGAACTATTTAGAAATATATTTGAACATTATTATTTTGACTCGCACAGAGAAATATTATGTCAGACAGCGAAAATTTAGAAGTTCTTAAAAAAAGAAGGACAATTTTTCGATCTGCAGTCACTAAAATTTTAAATAAAATTGAAACTTCGATTAAATCAGACGATGTGTCTGTTGAAGAACTGCAAGAATACGTTGAAGGAATTACTGACAAATTTAATTCATTAAAAATTACGGATAATTCAATTGAATTATTGGTCAATCCAGATGATTTAGAAAAAGATTTAGAGGCGGCTGAAAAATATGCCGAAAACGTAATCTTATGGAAATCACGCGCGAATAAGAAAATTAGAGAATTAAATGCAGGACTTTTAAATTTTAAGTCGAAACAAGAAGTAAATAATGAACATTTTTCAGACAGTGTACTTAATGACAAAGTAAGCAGTTCTGTAAGGGTGAAACTCCCTAAATTGAATATACCTATATTTGATGGTAATATAAATGAATGGCTTTCTTTTTGGAGCAGTTTCGAATCTGCCATTCATGATAATAAGTCGTTAAATAAAGTCGACAAATTTAACTATTTAAGATCACAATTACGCAGTACGGCTTTAAGTACAATTGAAGGTTTTCCTGTTTCTGAAAAAAATTATGATGCGGCAGTTGAACTATTAAAAACTAGATTTGGCAATAAACAACTACTGATTCATAATCACATGAGCAATCTTTTGGCTGTCAAGCCGTTAAGAAATTCAGCGGATATTTATGCGTTCCGAAGATATTTTGACAAATTATCCGTTGAACTAAGAAGTTTGGAAAGTCTCGGTACAGAAATAAAACAAATTTCGAGTGTACTGTGTACTACGATATTAAAAACAATTCCGAAAGATCTGTTAATTGAACTTAATAAATCTGAAAATGAAAAGGGATATTATGAAATAGAGGAATTAATGAATTTTTTATCTGCTTGTTTAAAAGCAAGAGAAAAGGCAACTCTAGTGTCAAACTCAATTTATGAAGATAGGAAAATTTATACTCCTCCTGATAAGAAAAACATTCATCCTTTTCGCGCTAATAAGCAGAAAAGCTATCCCACGGCAGATGAGTTAATATCAACAAACAATAAAGAGGATTCGGCCGTATTAAGTTGTGTGTTTTGTGAATCATCTAAACATGCATCTGTTAATTGCGAACTTGCAGCTGGCTTATCTATTGAAGAGAGAAAAAATATTCTTTTGAAAAAGGGAGCTTGTTTTAAGTGTTTAGAAATTAAAAAGCATTTATCACGTTTTTGTAAAAGAAATATAAAATGCCTAAATTGTTATGGCAACCATAATTTATTATTTTGTTATAAGAAATTAAAAAATGAAAAATCTAAAGAACAGACCGAAATGTCGGATACTGCCCTTTTTACGAACGAAAGTTTACCGAACACTGTTTATTTGCAAACTTTATATGTATATGTAAGAAATAATGGTTTTGAATATGTAGTGAGCGCCCTTTTAGATACGGCGTCTTCAAAATCTAATATTTCAAAATTCGTAGCTAATAAAATGGAATTAAGAAGTTTAAGAAAGGTCAGAATCACTCACGGGCTGTTTGGAGGTTCCGAAACAACAGTGGATCATAATTGTTATTCTGTCAATTTAAGGGGTTTAAGGGAAGGTAAAAGAATTAAAATTGAGGTCATGGAACAAGAAAAAATTTGTGCTAACGTACCCAAGATTAGAGACATTAATTGTATTAAGGAATTAAAAGGAAAAAATATCTTTTTGAGCGATATCTGTCCTGAAAGTAGAAAATGTTTATATGAACAAGATTCAAACGAAATCCATGTACTACTGGGAGCAGATGTTGTGGGAAATTTGTTTACGGGCAAAATAGAAAATCTTTCTTGCGGTTTAGTTGCGATGCATACAACACTTGGGTGGACTACTATGGGTAAAATTGGCGGTAATGAAAGGGATAGTTCTCTTTTGGTCCTTTCATTATATGTAAATGATGCCATAATTACAGATTTGTGGAATTTAGATTCTTTAGGTATAGTAGATCCGGCGGAAAAACAATCTAAAGAAGAAGTCCAAAAATTAGTTTTGGAGCATTTTAAAGAAACTGTAAGTCGCGAAACTGATGGTAGGTATAAAGTTTGTCTTCCATGGTTAAACGAGCATCCTCCTATTCCAAGTAATAAAGATTTAGCGATAAAGCGCCTGCAAAATAATATTAAGAATCTCAACTCCTGCGGTTTATTAAAAGACTACGAAGCAGTTTTAAATGAATGGGAAGCTGAAGAGGTTATTGAAAAGGTGAAAGGGGAGGAAAAGCTTAACACTAAAGTCCATTATCTCCCTCATAGAGCTATAATCAAGCCTACTTCTACGACCAAAATTAGGCCGGTATTCGATGGTTCAGCACATGTTAGGAGTTCTGTTTCCATAAATGATTGTATAGAAAAGGGACCTAATCTAATTGAACTAATTCCTTCTGTCCTAAATCGATTTAGAGTGGGAAAGATAGGCGTTGTAGCAGATATTCGCAGGGCATTTTTACAGATATCTCTAAATGAAAAGGATAGAGATTATTTACGCTTTTTCTGGTGGAGAGAGGGGAATTCCGAAAACCTTGAAATTTATAGACATTGTCGGGTGGTCTTCGGCATCAGTTGTAGTCCCTTCCTGTTGGCTGCTACTCTTACACATCATTTAGATCAAGCACCTGAGAATATTAAAGGCATTGCTGTAAAACTTAAGGAATCATTTTATGTAGATAATTGTGTAACTAGTGTAGAATCGTTAGAAGAGTTAGAATATTTTAGAACTGAAGCGCGAAAACTCTTAGCATCAGCGCAATTTGATCTACGTGGTTGGTGTTATAATCAGTGCGCGGAATTTGCATTAGGCAATACTGAGAAAGATCATTTGAGTGATGAAAATGATAATAAAATCCCGTTACTCGGTTTAATGTGGGACACCGAAAGGGACACATTAGCGTGCGATTTTCGGAGTTTTAAATTGGAGAATGAGTCCATCACAAAAAGAACGATTTTGTCCTTAACGCATAAAATATTCGATCCCATCGGTTTCACTTGCCCCGTGACCTTAATTCCAAAATTACTTTTACAGAAATGCTGGAAAATAAAGGCTTCATGGGACTCCAAACTTCCCGATGAGATAGTTAAGGAATTTAAAAAATGGACTAACCAAATTAAAGATTTAGGAAATCTTGAGATTCCGCGAAGATTGTCTAACGTATCAGTAAATATTGGAAAATTATCTCTACATATTTTCTGTGACGCGAGTAAATTTTCATATGCTACATGCATTTATCTAAGAAATGAAGTATCAAATTATGTTACTTGCCAACTTATTCAGGCCCGTTCTAGAGTAGCTCCTCTAAAGGACATTTCTATTCCACGTCTTGAGTTATTAGCCTGTTGCATTGGAGCTAGATTATCTAATAGCATTAAAAACGATTTAAAATTAGAAAATATTGATACTTTCTACTGGTCGGATTCAATGGATGCACTGTATTGGATAACACGGGAAGGTCCTTGGGCGACATTTGTAGAAAATAGAGTTAGGGAAATTCGAAAGCTTACCCCCACCTCTTCGTGGAATTTCGTACCTGGACATATGAATCCAGCAGATTTACCATCACGTGGTTGTTGTGCGAAATCTCTTGTAAAATCTCAATGGTGGCTAGGGCCGACATGGCTTTCGGATTCAAAAGAAAATTGGCCTGACACTAACATTTTGCCTAACATGGACATAGTGAATGTAGAAAAAAGAAAAACGATTGTGACCGCTTCTAACCTAGAGATTAATGAACCCCAGTTTTATAGCCGCTATTCCTCGTACATTAAAATTTTGCGATTTTGTCAAAATTCGAAAAAGGAACAGAATATTCGGTCAATTAACCAACAACGAATTGAAAAAAGCCGAATCGGTTATTTTGAAAATGGTTCAAAGGGAATCATTTGTGAATGTACATGATAAAAAATTAAAATGTTTACGCACTTTTACAGATTCGGAAGGTATCATAAGAGTAAAAACAAAAATTTTCCAACGGGAAGATGAGTTCAATTTTAGATTACCAGTATTATTACCTTCAGATCATCATGTCGTAGAACATCTTATATTTTCGAAACATCTAGAATTGGGCCATTGTGGCGTACCATTGCTGATGTCTGTGTTAAGAGAAAATTATTGGGTACTGAAGAGTCGGAAAACAATTAAAAAAGTAATTAATAAATGTACCGTTTGCAAAAGGCACTCATCAAAACCACCTGAAGTAGAAGAAAGTACCTTACCTGTTGAACGAATTCGGATGCTGCTATTTTTGAAATAATAGGTGTAGATCTGTGTGGCCCTCTTTATTTGAAGAATCAATCCAAAGTCTGGATTTTAATAGTCACATGTGCAATTTTTAGAGCAGTACATTTCGAGCTTTTAAATGCTATTTCGACCGACAGTTTTATTCTTGGACTTACCAGATTCATTTCTAGAAGAGGTCGTCCTTCAGTAATATATTCGGACAACGGCACCAATTTTACTGGCTGTCATAATTTATTAAAAACAATTGACTTCGAAAAGGTGAAAACTGTTATTGTTTTTTCACGTATAGAATGGCGATTTATTCCACCTTCTGCACCTTGGTGGGGTGGATATTGGGAAAGACTCGTCGGAATTCTGAAACGAATGTTGAAAAGAGTACTAGGAAAATCATCTTTAAACTATGAAGAGTTATTAACAGTAATTTGTGATTGCGAGGGTATTATAAATTCACGCCCATTAACTTATGTTACCGATAACAATGAAGATCTTAGACCGATAACTCCTGCAATGTTTTTGCAAGAACTAACCGAGATAGGAATGCCCGAATTAGAGTTTCTGGATCATAAGAAAATAAACCATCGTTACAATTATAGAGTTGAAGTTAGAAATGACTTAAAGTCAAGATTCCGAAACGAATATCTAGGCTCCTTGAAAAATTCCTCAGTGAGCGGCCAAAAAGCAAGACCTTTGTGTGTTGAGGATGCTGTCCTCATCTGGACTGACAATTCCAGCCGAATAAATTGGCCACTTGGGAAAATTATAGAACTTTATCCCAGTCAAGACGGGGTTGTACGGGTAGTGAAGTTGAAGACTGCGTCCGGAATATTGGTTCGTCCAGTAAAGAAACTCTGTCCTTTGGAGGTGAGTGGAAGCCCCGAAAATCGAAGTGATGCAGCACTGCAGGACCGTTTGACTACTCGCCGGGGGCGAATTGTACGTCCTCCAGATAGATTCAAGTACACTGATGCCTCAAGTTGAGTTCTGTCCCCCAGTGAACTCAAAAGGGGGAGTGTGGAAAATAAACATTAATCTTAATTAAAAGCGATATTATTGGAACACAATCATTAGAAAATTTTATTAAAACCACATTGCCTTTACATCTACATTTAACTTTGAACCCTTTCGCTTTTGTGAACTGTGATTGGTTGTCTAATTTTTCTTTGTTTTTTATTTTGCAGTTTCTGGGTAGTTGTAGAAATGAAACCATCAAATTAACATGTAACTTCTTTAGCGCGTGTAAATAATATATATGTTTTTTGTGTGTACGAAAGTTGTCTGTCTGAATTTACGAGTTATTTATTGATTTATGAAGACGAAAAGAATTTTGAGGACCACGCCGTGCATCCCACATCGAACCCTCAAGGTAAGAGCTTAATTTATTATGATTTTATATGAAACAAAGTTATCGTTCTTACCTATTTTGAATAAGAAATTTCATACTATACATAACTTCATACGCTTTTTGATGATACAAAGATGATACACACACACGCGCACATATAGCCAGACATTTCTTAAAAACGTGTTCTTCCGGATCCCTGACTCCTAAAATGCGTAAGTCTGTCTAAAACCGGAAGTCAAAACAAATTTCGATTACGATACTTTCTTCAATGGAGATAGAAGAAATCACTAATGTACATTTTCGGGATTTACGGGGTTCCACTTTTTTATGATATTTTGCAGATCTTCAAAGTAATATTGACTAAAAGTGTATGCCCGTGCCCGTCGGCGTAGCATGCCACTTTGCACAAGAGGTTGAGCTGGCATTTTCTTTGCCTAAGTGAGTTTTAATGTCTGTAAACTTGTAAGTAGCTCTTTTGAGAGTTTGTCTAGTCCAGTGTTGCCAGATGGGCTACTTTTTAAAAAATCAGGTTCTTGATTAGCACCACTTTTTTGAAATGGCAAAATATGTCTTATTTAATGGCATATTAATTAAGGCAAAAACAAAGTTAATATTACCGTTTCAAGAAAGTGGTGTCAATCAAGAAATCTGAATTAAAAAAAAGTAGCCCACTGGCAAAACTGGTTGAGTCTAAAATTTGATCAACGTATATAAACTGTTGCCAGCTCAACAGCACTTATCATTAACACTTAATATTGAATAAAGTTGTCATTGTTAATATAGAATAGAATCATGACTTTATGTTATAACGTGGCAGACACGCCCGTTACAAAATTATTAGTACTTAGTTTACCTGTGTTAGTTTTATTAGAAATATACATGTGCCTTATTATACAACACCTCTACACGTGATTGGTGAAGGATTTAACACTAAAAGCGCCAAGAGTGGTCCATTTGACTGCTACCAAATAGTCCAGGCATTTTGTGATTGAACATGGGCAAAATTGCAATAGAAGTTTTTTACAGAATTTTTTAATCAGGAACTACTGCTTAATAGCATACTAAAAATCAGACAAAATCTGAGCACGGGAACACCCCTATATACGGATTTCAAAATGGCGGAGGGTATTTTTTGGAACTAAGGCAGAGAATACATCGCTTACGGAAATATATCGCTTTATTTTCACAATTTAACTTTGAAGTATAGTCAAAAACGATAAACAGTACACAAAAGTCTACTATTTCTGACAAATTACTGCTTAAGTTCATTTTTACAGAAATGTTCCAGTGAAGAAATAAAAGTATCAATAGTTTTCATCATATTTATAGTTAGAAGTTAGGTAGTTCTTGTTACATCCATTGACTTGGCACACCCCAGAAGCTGTAGAACAGGGCAATCAATTACGCTTGCATCAGTATCGTAAAGTAGCACAGTTTGTCTTTCAAGAGCATGGAATCATATTAAGTAAATAATCTGTAGCTGGTAGTCACTCGCAGAGTATTGGGTACCACGAGTGTTTTTTTACATACCAGCCCCATTCTGCTGGCTTGGTTCTTTCTTCCGATATTTATTTGTAAGTAAGTGTGATAGCTATGATATTTTGTAGAAGAATCGGTCGGAGGCAAACGTTCAGGTGTAATAAATGATTTTACTGTAGTTACTTTCCTTACCAACATTTGGTGGCGTAGTTTGTCTATAGAATCCAGTGCCTTGCAGTCATAAAACAGAAGCATTGCTTTTCTTCCAGCCTCAGCCATATCTGAATGTATGCTTGAATTTGAACAAAATATTTTTGCAATAGAACGGAGCTCTGTCTTGTTCATCTGTTTGAGAAATGATGAGGATTTCCCAATCAAAAAAATTCTGGATGTTGTATCGCAGTCCGTGAAAGCCTACAGAAACAGAAGGAAGTTGCAATTTTCACGACCTAACAGAGATTGCATGTTGAGGATATGATAGACTGGTTCGTAACATGATCCTCGTCTTATGTCACTGCGATAGTATAGCTTGAAGCCATTGTCCTTTGCCTGTTAAAGAAGGAGAATCAGCAAGTCGGTATCTTCACCTATTACAGTGGTATGTGCATGTGCATGTTCTGAAGATGAGACTGGAGCACGAACAATGTCTATATTGGCATCCCCATCTGTGTTGGGAACAGTACAGCCTTGTTTCTTAAGCAATTCGCCTATGAGGGAAGTCATTGCTTGCTTGTTTTTTCATTGTCCAGAAACTCTTCTTTTTTCCCAATAAATTTCACGTATGGGCTGAAATTAATATCTCTACTGTTTTTTTTGTAGCGTCATCTGTGAGCCACATCATTGATTGTTGGATACCCAATGTAATTATCAAAAACCATGATAGGTTTTCCATATTGTTTAACAATAAAATCAGCGTAAGACATTGCAATGTTTTCGTATGTATCATTTTTTACACCAGGAAATGCGACGCAAGAAAGATCGTCCATCCAATATGTACCTTTCTGTACTTTTCACGTTGTCATATTTTTCATTGTGTAACTTTTTAATGTGTTTGATTAGTGCTTGAGCTAACTGAGATTTGTCTGAATTCCTCATCATACTTGGTGATTCAAATAATGCTGCAGGGTACGCACACGGTTCATAACGCATGACATCTCCGAGATTCATTTCACCACAAGTGCCAGTAATCATCATTCTTTGGAAGAGGAGCGCTGGATCTATTTGTATATCTAAGTCATCTTTATAACTACAAATGGCGGCAGCAGATCCTAGAGTTTTCACTTTCTTTGACCTTTTAGCCGAATACCTAAATATATCCTTCCCTATCATTTTGGAGATGATGATCATACCAAATAAGTGCAACTCATCAACATTAACTTCTCTTTTAGCTGTTACGCTTGTAACAATTTTGCGTAGAGTAGAATCAGAATGAAATGGCGATATGTGTTCCAGTACATCGGCCACTTTTTAAATGTCATTGCTGCTCCTCTTCTGTCTGCTGTCTCTTATAGGTATTTTTGATAATTTTATAAAAGTTACACACTCCCAATGTTATTCCTATGGGAGTTTGAAACTAAAAGTTAGCACAGAACACAATTTTTAACTATTTTCAAAACATCATTTAGTACACTTAAAATTGATATTTTGAATTGAAACTGGCAACAGAGCAAAGTATATACACTTACGTTAATAAAAAGCACAGTATGGAGCTGTTTATAGCATTTATTATGTACGTTAGAGGTTAGAGATTAATTAAAAAAGGTTAACATTACAATAATCTCCACAGAGATGCATTATTAAATGGCCGCCAATGGTAAAGCATGTACTTTTCAGAGGCTCATTAAAATACTAAAATTTATAAAAAGAATCTAAAACTCACTCACTAGTGTTGTATAAGCTTCAAATTACACAAATAATGTAGTAATCCGCTGTTAAATAATTATTTAACACTATAAATATAATCTTGAAAAACACTGACATGACAAACTACTCTGGTCAGATCACAATCACAGCACAGCATGTATAAAAAATATCGATATCTTTGCTTAAAGTCTCCTTAACAAAGTAAATTGGTGATGAAATGTTCATAAATGCAGGGGTCGTGCGTGTCCTGAAATTTTATAGCCAGGAAATTTTTCGGTACCAGTATTTTCTTATGGAAAATTACTTCTTAAATAAGGCGAAATTTCGCGCGTTTAAGCTAGATTTATTCTTCTATTAAGAAATACTGATATTTGCCCTGAAAAATTCCCTAAAGCATATTATTAAAAATGTTCCGATGCCTGGGGAAGTTATGCACAACTAGCATTTATAAGCACTGGAATCGATTCGGAGCCAGTCGCAATTGCGGATACATGAGATAGAGGAACGGGATTAACAGAAACTAGAGAAATTTAAAAGAACAATATCTCGCGAACCACTGGGCCGATTTTCATGCGGTAGGGCTTAAAATGTTCAGGAAGACTTAATATGTAGAAAGAAAATATAGTATAGGGCTTGCCTGAGGCCGGAGATATATCTCCCCATCGCCGGAGCTTGAAAAACTCACCGCATACCGGATGACTGTTAGGAGATCGGTCTAGTAGTAATACAGTTTAGAATGAGTTATAGATACTTTACTTTATCTTGTTCCAAAAGCATTATTGGTTGTCAGTTGTTCGATAAAAATGAATATTTGCAGTCCAAATTGTTTAGTGCTGCCCTCTGTCGTCTTCCGTCTCAACTAAAAGCTATACAACAGCACAACAACGCAAAACGGCATATGATTCAGTCCATTTTGAAATCCGTTTTTAAGGGTGTTCCCGTGATCGGATTTTGTCTGATTTTGGTTATATTTCTCAGTAATGGTTACGGATTAAAAATCAGTTAACAGAGCTTCTATTGCAATTTTGCTCGGGTTGAAGGTGTTTTTACTTTAATTTGCCTGGACTAAAATATGTATAATTCGATTTGAACCATAAATTTCTTTAAAAAATATTTAAAAATATATATTACACAAAAATAAGTTAAATAGATAACGTAAAAAGCTTTAAATAAAAATTGAGTGAAATTCACGGCGCTACTAGTGTTAAGCCAGTGATTTGTTATCAAAATTCTATCTCTTCAAAAGCATTTAAATAAAGTTATTTTTCGAAGGTAGAACGCTATTTTATACTAAATCGATACCACTCTACAAATTTGTAAATGAAATTTTGTCGCTATCGTGAATAGTTTTCGAGATGAGGTTAATATCTTCCAAATTTTGCCACTGGAGGGCGCTTATGTCACTCTCACATAATAGCATATAGTCGTTTTACATTAGATAGGAACTTCTACAATTCTAAATGTATCCATTCAAGATATATATGAGTATACACGACTTCACTTTGCACCTGTACTTAACGTGGGGAATTTCACGCAAAATAGTGTTTTAAAAGTTATAAAGTAGACTCTTAACCCTTTAGTGCGCAGCTTTGCATATATGCAGACAACAGTGTTTTGAATTTAATAGATTTTTTTATTCGTATATATCTAATTCACACCAGCAAATTAAAATAGCAGCATTTGCTTTAATTAATAACAGACATTCCGTATTAAAATAAAGGGAAAATAACCATTGAAACTTTCTGATGTAAAGTCAGATTCTATGAACTACGTAATTTCTAGAAGGTATTCCATCATGGGAATTAAAGGGTTTAAGTTTTATAAAATAAATAATTTTATAAAAATATATATATATATTTGGAGACATACTTATTAAAATATTCACTAATTTGTAATATTTTAGCGTAAAACAGCCACACGACACCAGTTTTTACTTGTATTGCAGATGTGCAACAGAAGAAATGATTGACGTACTATATGAAAAATGTATCTCTGATATTTTCATTATTTTTCCTGAGTAATAAACTTTTCAGAGAATCATAGATAATTTTTTCGAAACAAAATAAAAAATCGCGCATTTAAGGGTTAAAATTAAACGACAGTTTTGTTTTGAATCGAGATACATACTCTGAATAGCACTAATTTGGGCCCACGTTTCTCTAAGAAGTTCGCTATGGGAAAATGGTGTTGAATTTATTAATTTAATTTTTGAGGAGATTTCGAAGATGAATAAATTTAAAAAATATTTAAGCAGGGGGAAAAGACCTTCACAGAAAACTTCTATCATTACCATATGTAAGTAGCTGCTACAGTGGAATCTTTAAAGATAGTTATAGCTGGTTAAAGTAAGGAAATAATTCATCGTAAGAGATTGTATGGCTTAGTTTGAGGCAAAGTAGTGATAAAGGTATTTATTTCTAATCTTTAATACTGCAAATATGTTTTCCTGGACAAGTTGTACTAGATTGAAAAATGCAGGGCTGCCACAGGCGACTATTTTTATATTCTGTTCGCACCACTTAAAAAAATAAAAAATGTAGTATATTTCTCTTGCAAATGCTGTCAAAGCGTGTATAAAAGTTTTTTGATTTGAAAAAGCGGTGCGAAATAGAGTTAAAAAATAGTCGCCTGTGGAGGCCCTGAAAATGCGATGTTTCTTGTATCATGAGCAATAAAATGACAAACTTGTGGATTTGATCATATTTTTCTGAGACAGTTAAATACGGAACTTTATTGAAGCCCATTGGTTCTCCAACTGTGCAACTTCTGATCTGACTCTGACAGTTTGCAGATATCCATTTCAGCTGGTGTTCCGGCCATAAAATTCAAACTTTCCTAATTCTTTAACACATTGTGCACGTGTTCATTTCGCGGCGAAATTGTGCCGGGGCGGGGGGTTTTGCGAGCAAATTTAGTTAACCCGTACTAGTACGTGTCCAACGCACAAGTATCAATCGTCAGAAAACGTACTAGTACGCATCCCGCACACAATGTGTTTACACGTTCACGCCGGCGCGGTGGGTCACACTCGACTGTCTCCGAGCTGCCATGTCTCCAGCTTTTTGGATACCAGTATTTTAATACTAAAAATGTTGTTTTATTTAATTGGAACACTTGGGAGATTTAAAAGAACAACATTTTCTCTAAAATAACAGTGGTGTGCAAAAAGCCGGAGACTTGACAACTCTGAGAGAATCGAGTGTGACCCACCGCGCCGGCGTGAACGTGTTAAAAGAGTATTTAACACTAGAAAGATCGAGAATTTTACTCAAATTTTAGAAAAATATTTCACACCAGAATTTTTATTTTAAATTATTAACTTACACATTTAACTAGTTTTTTTTTGTGTATCTTTTAAACTAGTTTTATAAAAAGAAATTCTGATTCGAACTGAGATATATTCATTTGATAGCAGTCAAAATGACTGCTTGCGGTCTTTCTAGTGTTAATAATATCAGCTTGGAAGATATCAGTTAACACTGGAACGCACGGAAATTTTACTGAAGATTCATAAAAATATTTTATACCAGAATTTTTATTTAAAATTATTTGACTGACTTATTTAATGTAAATCTGCGTTTTTAAAATTTAACTTATTTTGTGAAAGAATTTCTGGTTCCACTTGACATTTAATCATATGGTCTCAGTCGAATCGACTCCTTCCGGACGTTCTAGTGTTAATTCATATGTTCTTTTACCAATTTGGTGATGCCAATAATTGTATTATAAACTCAACATGCATTGTGGTTTCTCTCTCACACAATCTCTCTTCAAAATTGGAGTAATTTAAAATTTAGTTGCTTAAAAATTCTCCAAGGCATCATCCCTTACTCTTCGTATATTTTAACCCCGTAAGCACACGCGCCTGGGTAGATCTTAGACCAGTCACATTTTTTCTTCGGAAAAATAAGGAATATTTGGAGGACACGTCTGACTTGTCTTTTACATTTCATGGACAAGGTCAAAAAGGTGTGGTTTAAGGATTGCCGTTTCCTTGTTCGATAGGAGGAGAGAGAAATACCCATTAGGAATAAATGCTCCAACGTGTTTACTAACGTTTACTTTCGATAACACAGTACGGGTAGATGTGACGTCCGCTTTCGAACGAAGACAACAGAGACTTTGACCTCATATGTTCCCAAAAAAGGAAAATTTGTACTTTTTGATATATTTAGTGCATTGTGATGCTAAGATTGAAACACTTTAAGACAAACAGAAACCAGAAATCACCACCTTCTATAATTAAACTAATTATGGCTTTTATACAGTAGTTGAACTGTGTAAGTTTCACAGAAATGGAAACGTTAGCATTTGGCACTTATTTTGGAATGATGAACGTACCTTCTATAAATACTTACATTGCAAACTGTTCAAATAATGAAGTGGAGAAAAAGCTCAAATGACGAATCTTTCTAAAAGTGTTTTCTGAGGAATTGGTGAAGGAACACCTTACTGATCGAGTAAGTATTTTATCATTTTTCTGAAACATTTCGTAATGGAAGTAAAACATTGTCTGGCATTCAAGAAAATTAGAAAAGTAAAAAATTTCGCAAACGGACACAAGGACCATGTGATATTTGCCCACGAAAAGAAGTTATGAAAACGTCTTTGTCATGAATTAATATAATCGTTTATTATGTAAACATGATGTAATAATGACATGTAAGGAAACTGACAACAATAAAATTTATTAATTGCTACATATACATTTTAAGACAAAGTAAGAGAGATTTTTCATTAATATTCTAAAGATGCTAAGTAATATTGGGCTAAAAAAATACGTAATTTAACAATTTACTCATATAAATTTAACGAAAGAGGGGCAAAAACAGTAAACTAGCATGTATATTGATGAAAGGGATAAGATGTAATCAATATCAATTTTGTGAAACAATTCGTCATTTAGGGTGTAAAATAAAAGTTTTACAAATGTATATAGTCCAGGCAATAGGGAATTTTACCTAGCAAAATTAATGGTAGTACTGGAAATCGGCTTTCTAGATGTTTTTAGGGTCGCTAAATCCGAATTTTTAAATTCCCACCAAAATTTCCCCCGGCAACCCACCAAATTTTTGTAACCCCCCCCCCCCCAAAAAAAAAGGTTTTTATTAAAAAAATCAATTTTTTTATTGTTTTAGGGGAAAAGTATCTAGAAATTTAGAAAGTAGACAAAATTTGCAACAAATTAGATATATGACATTATGACTTAGGATGAAGGGGAAGGGAGGATTTGCCTCGGAACATGCGCGCGGTGCTGCGTGGACTAAGTTGCGCAATTCCACTTAACCACTCACACGTTTACATTCGCCCTCCCATCTCCCCTCCGAACTTTCCTTATAAGGTTTACTTTAAGTTTTTTAGGTCACTGAATCCGAATTTTTAACTTACCCCCCAAAATTTCCCCCCCGAAACTCCCCCTAAAAGAGTTGTTATTAACTTAAATTTCTTATTGTTTTAGGGAAAAAGCATTATGAAATTCAGAAACTAGACACAATTTGAAACAAATAGGATATATGACATTATGAAGTAGGATAAACGGGGAGAGAGGGGGCTGCCTCGGAACATTCCCCGCGCGCTTTTCTCAAAAAACAAATTTTTTCAAAAAATAAATTTTTTGGTGGGTTGCCGGGAGAAATTTTGGTGAGATTTCGACTCACTTTATGTTTTTTGCGTCGCTGAATCCGAATTTGTAACTTCCCACCAAAATTTCAACCGGCAAACCCCCAAAAAATTGATTTTTTGAAAAAAATTGTTTTTTGAGAAAAGCGCGCGGGGAATGTTCCGAGGCAGCCCCCTCTCTCCCCGTTTATCCTACGACATAATGTCATATATCTGCTTCTTGCAAATTTTGTCTAGTTTCTGAATTTCATAATGCTTTTCCCCTGAAACTATAAGAAATTTAAGTTAATAACAACTCTTTTAGGGGGGTTTCGGGGGGGGGAATTTTGGGGGTAAGTTAAAAATTTGCATTCAGTGACCCAAAAAACTTAAAGTAAACTTTAAGGAAAGTTCGGAGGGGAGATGGGAGGGCGAATGTAAACGTGTGAGTGGTTAAATGGAATTGCGCAACTTAGTCCACGCAGCACCGCGCGCATGTTCCGAGGCAGATTCCCCCCTTCCCCTTCATCCTAAGTCATAATGTCATCTATCTAATTTGTTGCAAATTTTGTCTACTTTCTAAATTTCTAGATACTTTTCCCCTAAAACAATAAAATTTTTTTTTAATAAAAACCATTTTTGGGGGGCTTTTTACCAAAATTTGGGGGGGTGGGGTGTTGCCGGGGGAAATTTTGGTTGGAAGTTAAAAATTCGGATTTAGCTACCCAAAAAACATCTAGAAAGCCGATTTCAAGTACTACCATTAATTTTGCTAGGTAGAGTCCCTATACGGTCTCTATTGCCTGGACTAATAGCACATTTAAAAAAACGCAATATTTACAGAAACTTAACAGTCTGTAAATAAACATAAAAAGCATAATTCTTCCTTAAAAAGTTGTGGATCTTATGCATTTTACTATATATACGTGCATAAATTTGTTTTTAAAACATATTTAGTCAAAAATATAATGCGAGTAAAAATGGGATGAGATTAACCACATGTGTGTGCTAAAGTGACAAAAATAGTCGCGTGTGCTTACTGGCGAAATATTTATAAATGCGCGTTGTACAGAACGTTGAATAAAATCAAGTAGAGTAGCTATTTTTAAACTATCTCTTAATCAATTACACCTTTTTCACTCCGGCGAATGCCTTAAATATAAAGTGAACCTGTTTCTGACTATCGATCTACCGAATAGGTTTAAAGACTAGACTAGAATTATGCTATACCGGTAGCAATTACATTTAAGAATTACATTAAATGTCTAAGAAGAACTCCTAAACCAAGGTGACCCATTCGTTAAATTTCATTTACATTTTAGACGTCTTGTATATTTGACTGAACAGATGCACTCTGATTTTGGTCTTTTATATAAAAAAAACTCGTGAGTTATTTCCCCCTACTGTAAAGGTTTTTACAATTACATTTACTCCTTTATATTAAATAAGGCCAGGACTTGTTACCTTACATGCAATTTAGAAATATTTTTCTTATAAGATATTTTATATGTTTCTACCTGTATAATTATATTTATATCAACAATTTACGCGTTTATAAAATGATTTTACTTTCTAACATGATTAAATAATTAGGTAAAAATAATTCTTAGAATTAAGGAAATTATTACACGTAAGCAGTCAAACGTAGTAAACCCAAAATTTGTGATAATACCCTTATTGTATTATACTAAGCGCAACTCTAAATAATTATTAAGAGAGGTGCGTTAATGAAAACTTCAGACATAAGCTCCCAATTCTTAATCTAAAATGCTATGACATTTCATATGCCACAAATCTCATTAAGGCAATATAACTTTAGCATAGGAGATAGCATAGCTGGCAACTTACCGATAATTTCCGTAAAATTGTTTCAGCTTGACCTAGTTCAAATAAGCGATTTTTACACCGTAAAAAATATGCAATGAATAAATTTATACAAAGAACACAATGAAACATGTCACATTTGGGAAATTTCAATAAGATAATTTTCCATTCGAGACTTTATTCCCTCCCTCCCCCCCCCCCCCCCACCAAAAAAAAATGCAATAAAGTTTCGAAAAAAATATCAGTTGTAACTTTTACTTGTTTTAAATAGCAATCAATTTTTAGATTCTCGAAAACTGAGAATCCGTAATTACAGCACATTAAGTTAAGTAGTTGAAGAGATTTTCTTAAAAACTGTCCGCATTATAATCTGTTTGGCTTAAATTTTCAACGGTCTACTTATTGGGCTACTTAAACCGATTACTTGGTTGACACATTTCATCCAGAAAAACTTACTGCAATTTAAGATTTTCGATCTAGGTACACTGGAAAAAAATCCGTTTAAATACGCAAATTATACTGGCAATCAAAACGCCAGTACCATTTCCGTATTTTAACGGAAATTTTTTTCCGTAAGTTCCAGAGAATTTTTTTGTTTATTTTTCATATTTCCGTTTCAAAGACAAAATATAATTTTTCAAGGACGAACTTACATCTTTATGAATTTCATTCTTGACTTCTCAAGTACACATTTACATCAATGTAAGAATATTTCTATTTAATTCAAACAACAGTAAATAAACAATACTTACCCCTCCCCCGTCGGGATTCGAACTAGGGAACTGTCCTCTTCCAGCTTAGTGCCCTTGGCAATTAAGCCAGAGGTACAAAAGCTACGTTTTCAAATATCGTTACTTATTTCAGATACCTTTTATGAAGCAAGGACAAAATGTTAAGTAGGAACGTATTTTCGTAGAGATAATTTTTTTTCAATTGAGTAAAAATTCAGAATGTTTTACACGTTTTCTTTTCATATTTTTAATATTTAGCTTTTTAATGTCATGCTTTATAAAAAATAAATTTTAGCCCTTAAAATATTACATACATGAAAGAATGTATTAATAGTAATGATTGCTTCTTTTTTACAAGATTAAAATTTTATTAAAATATTATTTTTATTTATTTACTTATTTTTGCAAGAATACCAACATATTTTTTCAAACATGTGCCTTTTAAATTTTGCATATTATTATTGTGATGATCTGTTGTAAACTCAAATAAAAATGATTACTTCATTGAATTAAAATAAGTTTCCTTTATTGCTTATTATAATTATAATTTACATAAAGGTCAATTTTATAATAATTTCTTTATTATATTTTAGATATGTTTTAAGTTTTGTGGGCGAATCTGTTAAAGTGAATAGATTTAAAAATATTAAAATTAATATACCAGTCAAGTGCAAGTATTACTCGCGCACAGCTGGTTCCATACAATAAATATTGAATTAGTAACTGGGCATTGCATTATACAAATTAAAAGTTGTTATTTAAGCTTTAAAAGCTAATGGCGCATAGAGTGCGCCTCCCGTTTCTTTATATATGTCCAAACCGTCAGTTTCTTTAAGGGTTAATATCGTGGCTAATTACCGACCGTGATTTTCGAAAATTATTATCAAAAATCTTTTACGCTTCTGCGACGATATGTACATCCAGCGCTCAACTCCTTTGCTGAACGCCCGTAAATCAAAATTTGTGTGCAACAGAAAAATCCGATTTTCTCACAAACTTCGTGACCTAAGGTAATCGCTATAGTTTTTCTGTAAGGTTTATTTTCCCTTCCACTAACACTAAGTTTTTTCATATTTTTATTTTCAGTAGATTCGGAAATAGAGGTGGAAAAGTATATTTTTGCATTACATTTTCTACGATACCTCTGAAAATATAATACCTAACATTAAAGAAATGTATTTTTAATTTCGGCGTTACGAAAGCTTTCACGCGATACCCCATATGGTATACAAAAAAGAAGTTTTTTTTTTCCAGTAACTTAATTATGCCTTCTACATTTTACCTAAATATATTTGTAAATGGTTAATAATCTATAAACATGTGGGTCTATAGCCATTATTACTTCAGCCAATTTGAACTTTCTACGTTCCATAGTTTACGAGTAAAATGGCTGTGACAGACGGACAGACAGACACAGGAGTGATCTTATAATGGTTCACTTTTGTTTTTTTTTAATACGGAACCCTAAAATTAGATTTTTGTATTTTAACCCTCTCATACATACGGACCTCATATGAGGTCGCATAATTATTGCCTTATTAACACTAGAACGCCCTTAAATTTTACCCAAGTTTCATAAAAATATTTCACTCCAGAATTTTTATTTAAAATTATTTAATTGATTTATTTAACGTAATTCTGCATCGCATACATTTAACTTTTTTTATGAAAAAATTTCTGGCTCCAATGGACATTTAATCATGTGGTTGGAGTCAATTCGACTCCTTCCGGGCATTCTAGTTTTAAGCAAAAACATTTTGAGCCTTTATTTATGGAGATTTGATTTGTGCACAGATAATACATAACATACAGTAGAATAATAAAATTATTTTATAATGGTTTCTCATTTATCACAAAAAAAGATTTTTTGTGAATAATGAAAAATAATGAAAAATAATTTATGCACGAGAGGGTTAAAACATCCTACAGAGACTTTTAAAAAATAATATTACCTAGCTATAAATAAGTCAAATATATATATATATATTTTATCATAATGAAAAATAAACTATAACATTTCCTTTTCAACTGTCTCAAACTTAAAAAGAAGTCATAAGATTTTAATTTTTTTAAATATGGTACAAAATATGTTAGCTTTTTATTTAAAAACGGGAAAAAAAAGAAAGTTATTATAGCGAGTTGTTTAAATATACATACTATAGATTGCGCATTTACTTTTATAGGTTTTTCTTGAAAACCCGTATATAAACAACACTATTTGGTTAATATTGCGGAATCGTTGGATTTTTTTTAATATAGAGCCATATTTAGCCAATATTCGGGTTTCATTGAAAATAATATCAGTGTAAGACAAGTATATACAACAATTTATTACTTTGCTTTCCAAACACAACAACTATTCATAAACATCATTTACGGAACTTGTACTGTTTTGAAAGCAATATAGAAATATTCTGTGAAATTTATAGAAAACTATAGAAATTTATACGGATTTGTAATCTCAAGATTTCAAGTACGGACATTTAAATTTTTTTTTTCAGAAAAATGAAGCTATTCCGTAATATTTTACGTAAACATTTGTGTATATTGACTGATTTTTTATTACAGTGTAGCTCAATAGGTAGAGCGTTGAAAATTTAGGTCAAAATTCTTGGTTTCACTCCCGACTTGGTCATTTTTTCACTCAGTTGAAACATTTCAGTTCGCAGAAATTCTGAAATATAAGTTTCGCTTTATTTAATGACAAGCGTTCCGTATTTTCATTTAGTAAATTTATTGTTTCGGAGTTTCCGAATACAAAATAAATTCCTGAAACCGATGCAACTGTGGAGCAAATGAATAAATCATAGCTGCCATCTTCTACGCTTTTTTGCTACCAATAAAATTTAATAGAAATTTTCGTCTTGTTTAATCGTGATATTTCGACGACTAAATGAGCAACATTTACTATAAAATTTTAGTAGTAAGAAGAAAACGTAAAAATTGACAGCTATGGTTAAATTTATTCTTAATCGTTGCAACGCAGATTGCCATGAGGACATTTTTTTACGCATATCTCAAAAATTAATTGGTGGGGTGAACTCTAAGTTTAGAGAAGCATATTTGAAGCTTCTATAAAAAGACCTAGTTTACAAATAATATTAAAAAAAATAATGTAAAAAATACCGATGGAAAAATATATATATCGATAAATATCGAAATATCGAAATTGTATTACCTCGCGACCAATTTTTTTGACTCGACATAGTTTCCCTTCTTTTCAACAAAGTTTAGCATTATTATTTGGCTTTTATTCTATTGAAAATATTTTATAATTTAATATTTAATAAGATTAGTCTTTTAGAAAGTATAACATATAATTATAAGACGCGATAATTCGTTACCTCTTATGCAATTTAAAAATCTTACGTATTGTTCCAAAATACTTTATAAACTTCTAATTATATAATTAAACTTGAATTAGCTAGCGCACATTATTTACACGCTTGAAAAGTGATCCTAGTTTCTAAAATGTTTAGATAATTAAATAGAAACGCATGCAAAGAAAAATGTTCCTTAGAAATAAGGAAATGATTACACTTAAACACCCCTAGCGTAGTAATCCTCAAAATTGCGATAACAGTCATTAATATATTATATTAAGTCTAATTCAGAATATTGATCCAGGGAGGTTCTTTATCGATAACATGAGGTATAAACCAGGTATTTGCAGTATTTAATGCATTAAAAGTTCGGGTGTGATTAGCTAGCTACAGGGAATCCAGGAAATGGTAAACAGAGTGCCTATCGTAATCTCTTACGCTAATTAGCTGGGTTGATTAGGATGTTTCCAGTCTGTAATTAAAATGAAAAAAAGCTCATGAAATTGCAATATAATGAGATGAAATGTATTAATTGGTAGATGCGACGTGAATTATCTCCGGATAAAGCAGTAATTAAAATAAATAAATTAACAAGGGATTTTTGGTCCAGTAAATTGAAATGAATTTTAAATATCGTGGTTTACTATCAAATTACAATGTTATGATGCAGCTAAAAGCTACGAAAATGTTTTACAGTAGATTAAATAAAAACAATAAAACAATAACTATTTTAAATATAACGGTAATGCAATTATTAATATAGAAAATAAATGAAATAATTATTTTGATCCTGGAAAACAGAGTGTGAATGGTTTATGCGCTTAACAATGTATTACTTAAGGTTTGAATGGTTCAAGAATTTTAATGTATGGATGAAATAAAATGTGAAATACAGCTGAATAATTTTATAGGATTAAACGCTTTTTGTTAACATTTTTATTATAATTATTCATAGTCCAAAAGCCGACAGCACAAAAACCCACGTTATCAAGCACAGCAATACAACCTTTATTTTCTGGGAGAGTAGAAGGAGGGGAATCTAATGACCCATGTCTGCCGGAAGTGAAGAGGTGCATAAGCTAAAAATTAATACCACCAGTGGTTAACTCGTAGGATTATCATCGTATTTTTCCAACACACAAAGATATGAAAACATGGATGATTGTATGTACAAAACTTGTGTGGAAATGGAAATTATTTAAAAACAACGTTTAAACACACAATAAAATAAGTTAATTTGAACAGACGTATACGTTTCGTGAGTTTCAGGACTCACATCCTCAGTGTATAAAAAATATAAAAACAATATCCCCCCCAACTACATGTACGTTGAAAACCCAAATGTCAAAACACAATACCAAAAAACCGTCAGGTTCCAACAGCCAATGAAATTAAAGCAGCAGTGAAGTGTCGTGACACAACAAATCCACCCAGAAAGTGGAGATGTATGATACACTAGACAAATCATTAACCAAGAAGTTTTTAAATCTATGGATATGAACAGCTTCAAAAAAGTCTAAATCCAGAGGAGTAATGCATATCTTGATAATGGTAGCTGAGTCAAAATTGAAATTATGTCCTTCCCCCCAGCAATGAGAGGCGATAGAAGATTTCTGCAATTCTTTTTTCTTTATATAGTTTATGTGTTACTCTGTCATAGTTTATGTAGTACTCTGTCAAGACCATAAAATGTTCTATACAGATGCTCAGTCACAGCCCAATCGGTTGAAAAATACGAGTGCTGCATTATAACAAAAATCACATATATATAGCTTAGCTGCCAACTTTTACGCTTTTTTCCTACGACTAAAATTTTATAGTTTTTTAATCGTCGAAATCTCACGATTAAAGAAAACAAAAATCTCAATTAAATTTAGTGGTAGAAAAAAAGCGTAAAAGTTGGCAGCTATGATATATATATATATATATATATATATACCTGGTGTCCCGAAAATGACAGATGGATTTTAAAATTCAATAATTTGCAAACTGTGACAGATATTTAAAAAATTCTGGCAGGAGTGTTATGTAAGATGTCAGGAGTTTTTATGCTGCGATTCTCAGTTTTAGTTACAAATAGCATCGATAGATGGCACTGCAAGCAATAACCGCTATATCAAGGCTCGATTTTTCGGTCTCTCTTTTCATCCATGCGAAAAAAGGTGATTAAAATGTATTGAATGGATCCCGAAGTACCAAAATTCGGGTCTGGACTGAGCACCTATTGTTCCCAGCTCCATCTATTGTTTGAAACTCGAACTAAAATCAAGAATCACAGTAAAAAACTCCTGACATCATACATAACCCTCCTGCAAGAATTTTTATTAATATCTATCACCGTTTTCAAGTTATTGAATTTTAAGTTAGTCATTATTGGGACACCCGGTACATACAGAAAGAGAGAGAGAGAATTAACAATTGAACGGGGATGGTTTTGCTGTTTGGGGGATTACTTTCCTCCAGGCGGCTAGAATAGGCCAATTTTCACTTTTTGTTATGGAAGCTACCTATAAAATCTTAATTTTTTTTAGTTATGATATTTTAGGAATAAGTCAGCGATGTGTTAAATACACTTGTTTACAATTTAAAAAATAACTTTCGAACAGAAACTCCAATTAATGAATATTAATCTTTTGCGAAAGCTAAATCTGAAAATGAAGTCAATTTTTCCCAATCACCTATCATATTTTTCAAATAAAACTTTAACCCCTTAACAGTCGCATTAAATTACGGTTTAAAAATTCAAATTACTCATTGGCAACACTTTAAAAAAAATGAATATTCACCTTATTTAATGATAGTTAAAATGATACCATAATAATGCCAATTACACAATTTTATAAAACTGGTGGGAGTCAAACAATCTGATTAAAAAATTCAGCCCGTGAATATCACGGAAGCAAGAATTAAGGGGTTAAGGAATTGTTAGAAAACTATAATATTTGCAAAGCGACAAAGTTTATTGCTATATGAATTTACACAAAATGAAATTTACTTAACTTGCGTAAGTTGAAGTAGTATACGTCACCCACTGATTCTTCTACCGCCCCCTGAAAACTAGGCCTGAGCGCTCACACAAAAATGACACAAAAATGACGGCTGCCAAAGGCGGATTTTTTTTTAGCGTAGGTACGGTCCCTTAAATGTAGACACCAGTATTTTATAAAAGATTTCTCTACCTTGTTTATTCTCAGAAAAATGAAGCGGAAAAAACTTCAAAAAATTATTGGTAGGAATATTTAAGGGAACGTACACACGCTAAAAAAAAATCCCGCAATTTTTGGTCCAGCGCTCAGGGGGGCAGCTTCAGGGGGCGGTGGATTCTTCAAAATTTAACCTGGATTGGCAAACACAACAAGATCCGATAATTGATTCATACAGGCGATTTCATACAGAATATGCTGCACTATAAAATATTTCTTACGGGTTATTATATGCATACGGTTTATTTTACGTGAAATTTCTGCCTTTTAATGGAAACTTTGTAATTTGCGTGGAAGGATTAACCTGAAACTTTCGTTATTTATCCTTACTTCTTGAATGCTAAAAACGAAAATGCTTATTTTCAAGTGCAGTAAACCGAAAAATTACAGTTAAATTTTCGTAATTGGTGTTTTAACCTCTAACCAAGTCGTCGGATATAGCCAGATGGTGTTTGGGATAGAGTATTAATTACCCAATAGCCTTTACCGAGGTTTGAATGCTGGGAAAGACAAGGCGATAAAAAACGTTTTTGATAATGAGCAATACAATAATCTGTTCCGTGTAAATATACATCAGTAGGTATAATTATTATTTAGTTTATATATATATATATATATATATATATATATATATATATATATATATATATATATTGCGCCACTGCACTGCAAATAGAAGCGTCTTAAATTTAGACACATATGTGACTGAAAAAGAATTTTAGACACTTAAGTGTCTTAATCTGAAAATTAAGACATTATAGATGCCTTAATTTAAGATACATAAGTGTCTTACTATGACCATGGTGTAAACGAACTGAGAATAATGTCTAAAATATCCGCAAACGTCTTATTTTAAGACACTTCATTGCTTTAAACGTGTCTAAATTTAAGACGTTTTGATTCTTCCGACGCGATAACCACCAGGGGGCACTCCCAGTTGCGCATGCGTTTTAGATGTCTTCGTTCGAAGTTGGTATACGTTGTAATTCAAACAAAGTTTGTTTTTATGTACGCGTGTATTTTAATTCGTTTTTTGCGGAATGTGACGTTCTTTGATTTTAATTCGTATTAACTTGGATTATTTATTTATTGAACACATACATCTGACGTGTGTGCTTGATATCAAATGTCTCTTTGAAGCTGTCGTCGATACAAGGGCGGGATAGACACAGAACAGAAGTAGACGACGCTTGAAGATTACACCCGGAAATTCTACAAAGCGTGTGCAATGGACTTAGTATTAATTCGTATTAATTTATATCAATAATATTGTGTTATTCATATTCGTCCTGTCGAAGCTGGCAAAAAAAAGAAACTGTTGTCTGGCAGGTTATGTTTTGAGGATGAAACATTTCATTCTTTAAATATGGCTAGTCGGATATATTATGGGATTTCCTTTTAAAATGATGCAAGTCTTTCTCCCACCTTGTGGTTGTGGTCGTTTTTAAAATTTCAAATCGAGGAATTTTTCTTACCTCTTGCAAACAGCGATTGAAGTAAGTGTCATAATTTCTTTATTGTACTAAAATTAGTGTCTTTTATGATTTTATTTATTGTACTAAACAAATTCTTGCATTAAATTTTAATTAGTTTTGAATCTCTTTGGGAAAAAAAAACACTATTTCTAGAAGTATATATTTTTAAACTTATGACGTTGTATTTTATTACAAGTTATGTATCATTTACTCTCATCTTTTTTAACAAAATTTAATGTAATAACATCACTAAAACCAGACATATTTTAAGTTAAGTTCATTCTCTTGTTTTGTTTTTTTTTTTGTTTTTTTTTTCAATATGGCTGTTCTTAGTTTCAATGGCTAATGCTTATCTCACACTAAACGACCACAAGGAAATAGAGAAAAAAAAACTTTGAAAGATCTCCTAAAGCTCTTTTACTTCCTAGCTAGGGATTACAATCCCGGGATCCCGCTTTAATTTTAATCCTGAAAATCCCGGGATTTTTACTGGAAAATCCCGGAATTTTCGGGATTGTCTTTTTTTTCTCAATAGAACAGTATTCAGCTGAAATTAAGAAATATAATTCTAGACTTTTGCTTTTGGAAAAAAAAATCAATTGATTTTAATGAAATTTATATATAATTGAAAAAGAACATATATATCTCAAGTATTTCTTAGATATATTTTTAAAGCTATTAAATATTTCATTGTGGAAATCTTTTCACTTTAAAACAGATGTAACCCAGTCAGGAAAAATGAAATCATTTGTTTATTTCGATTTCGCTGCGTGTGTAGAAAATGTATTTCACTTCAAAGGTCATTTTCCAATTAGATATTACTGATAAGCATCGCAAGTGTGTATCATTGTGATTATTATGTGCTAACTTCTTTTTCTTGCGGCTTTATACTTATTTTGCTATGTCTTATGCTTTATACTTATTTTGCTAAATGTCTAATGAAAAGGTTTTAGTAGCTCATAGGAAAGATAACAATAAGCCCATGTGGCAATATAAATTTTTAGAAAATCTAATTTTTAAATGATAAGGATTTTTATTTTTTTCGGGAGGGGGGCTTTTGTATGAAATTTTCGTAAAGCTGATTTTTTAAATCTTGCACTGATTATAATGAAAGTTCTGAACTTTTAGAGTAGGACTATATTAAAAACGCAAAATATAATTAACAAAATACCGAAGTTTTTCTGAATATTACCCCTTTGCACTCGAGGTCTCCAGAGCGGAGCCTTTAAAAATTTGTCTTCAAACTCGAGGGCTCCACTACGGAGACAATGCAAATAATTTTGTGATACCATGTAATCTTGGCTTTTCTAGACAGGTATCACAAAATTATTTGCATTGTCTCCGTAGCGGAGCCCTCGAGTTTTAAGACACATTTTAAATGGCTCCGTTTCGGAGCCCTCGAGAGCAAAGGGTTAAAGTAGAATATTTATTTATTTATTCATAGTTCAAAAGATGTTGTGATTATCATCTGATATATCTGTAAAACTGCTTATGTGGCAATATAAATTTAAAAAAAAATCTATTTTTAAATTATATAAAGTAGAGTAGGACAAGATTATAAGAAATAGATATATTTATCCATGTACCTTAAAAGCCCTCAATAGCCCTTGCCGTTGAATTTGTCCGATAATCGGAGATGTCTGCTTTTGTGAGGTAAAAATATACAAATATGTGTGCCATGCGGATTAAAAAAAGTATTCGCTAAATAGATGTTTCAGCTATTCGGGAATGTCCATTAACCTCCACAACGGATACTCCCGAATACCGGACATCTCAATTTAGATAACAATAATGCAGGGTTGCATTTTTTGCAAAAGAACTTCTTGATTAAAGAATGGGCATACCGGGCCGTGTCCCCCCCCCCCCCGCACCCTACAATTTTAGTGCCCACAAATTTGATGTGCTATGTTTGTAAAGCTTATATTTTAAATCTGTTTCGAAATTGTACTGATTATAATCAATATTTTGAACTTTTAAAGTAAAATAAAATTAAAAACAAAACAAATAAAAAAAAATAAATATTTAGATAAATATTTTTTGTTTTAATCTTGTTCTACTCCTTAAGTTCAAAATAGTGATTATAATCAGTAAAATGTCGTAAAAGATTTAAATTATCAGTTTAACGAAAATTGCATACCAAAATTGGGAGCATCAGAAAAATCAGGCTGTAGGGGAAGGGAGGGGGGTAGAGTGGGAAGGACCTCAGCCAAATATTATTCTAGGATTCAACGTGGTCAAACATGGCTACGTATGATGCTTACAAAAAAAATGGATGCTATTAAGACGTTTGAAGTGTCTGAAATTCAGACGCAAATGTGTCTGAAAAAATTCAGACATTTTAAAATGTCTAAAAATTGAACACTCCGTTTCAGACACTTAAGTGTCTGAATTTCAGACATTTTAATTTACAGTGTGCGTACTATAAAAAGAGAAATTTTTCTTTTGAATAGCGGAAAATTTCGAAACTTTGTAGAAACTTCAGAACGAGTAAGGCCAAAACGTAGAATTGGTAAGTAACTTTGCTGCCCGTACATCAGTGTTCGTACGCATCAGGGAATTCAGGGGATTTGGGGTGTTTTAGTACCAGAAATTTCGTAAAATAATAGTCACTATATCTGAAGATATATTTTTTTTTCATTAAATAAGACAGATATTATTTTTAAAAAATTCTGGTAAAAGACCTTGAAGCGTGCAAACCTGTACATTTATTTATTTATTTTATGGAATTTGCTTTCTACAGTGTGTGTTGACTCATTGGTATAAGTGTTGCTCATTGTTACCAGGTGGTGACTGATTATTTATTGGTTTTGCAGGTTCTCTGTTTTTTAAGGAAGCAAATAGTTTCAATTATGTGCCAAAAGTGACATAAAAGAGATCTTTAACGCTATGTAACTGGAAAATGTGGCGTCATAGAGGAGTTTGGATTGTAATTTATGTTTGAAAATTAAAAATATTTTATAAAACAGTCACTGATTTATCTTTATAACACTCGCGTATAACCGTTGCCATCGGAATACTCAAGGCGTAAGGGCACAAATTGCGACGTCATCACTAATCGACCGACTTCTCACGAGTGTTGAAATTCACACCAGGAAATTTTGAATAGCAATTTCCTTTCATTTTATTTGTGAAATATCTGTCATCTTATAAAACTATAGTAACTATTCAAACTTACTGGTGAGAATACAGAAACCCTGAATAAAAATTCAACCACATGCGGAATGCCACAGTGTTGCTGATTTTTTATTAGGGAATTCCAAATTCTCACCAGTAAGTTTAAATTGTTACTATTGTTTTAAAAGGTGATAGATATCCCACAAATAAAATAAAAGGAAATTGCTATTCAAAATTTCCCGGTGTGAATTCTAACGCTAGTGAGAAATCGGTCGATTAGTGATTAGTGTCACAACTTGTGTCCTCAGGCCTTGAGTATTTCGATGGCAGGGGTATAACTCGGTTAACCGTTCCCTCTCAGAAATAGACATTCCTTTTTCGAAAAACGAATTTCCGAAATTTTCCGTATTAACCTACAAATAAATAATAAATTCGCTTAATAATATTTTTCTTGAATTACGTTTAGAAAATATAATCTATAAATAAATATTATTATTTTTCCTTATTTCCAAATTCATGTGAAATGCACAATGTGTAGGAATCCGTAGTTCGAATATTCAACGTTAAATAAAACCCTTTGATTATTTTTTTGAAATAACGAAAAGAAAAGCAATTTCCGTAGGCAGGTACGTAATGGGAAAAAGCATAATTTTCTCATTTTCAACTTTCCTTATATTATTTAATCGTACGAACTGATACTTAAGCCATAAAAACATAGTATTTTAATTCTAAAGCTCACAAATCCGAGTTCATTAAGCCATCAAAAAGAGATAACAGAAGTCATAAACACATTAATTGCGCAGCTGAGCTTCCGAAATCTCATTTAGCATATCCAAATAAGACTGCACGCAGTCAATAGCGAAATATGAAATCCTACGCCTTACAATGTGCAATATATAACTCAAACGTGGTTATTTATTCGTTATAATCGTAGGAGATATTCGCTTTGGTATTTATTTTATAATTAGACTATTTTATTTAATATAAATCTTTAAGAACTTGTGTGTATAAATTTAAACAGGACAAAATCTAAAAAGCATCGTGCTTCGATCTAATAAATTTAGATATTTATAATTGGAAGTATGCTTATTAGTTTGTAATGGATTTAAATGAAATGATATAAATCATAAAACCAAATAAACCTTAATAAATTATAAATATTATTAAGAATGCTTCATATAGCTGAATATGTTTAACGTATTTAAATAGATATATTTTTTAAACTCTAAACCTACCGCGGCGTCACTCAGTGGCGTGGTCAGTAAGCGGGGTCTGCTGCTATGGTTCGGGTTCGGGTTCGAATCCTGGGTAAGGCACGGTTACAATGGTGTGTTCAAAGTTATATATATCTGGAAGAAATGGAGTAATGAAAGAAATTAAAAATTATTATGTCTGATTGTGTTATCTGTTTCTGTGTATAAAAATAAGGATCAGTCGGGAAGATAGCCAATTTTTTTATAAGCCTCAAAGCAATCTCCGCTTCAATTGACTTTAAATGTCAAATGTCAAATCCACCGCTGCGGTGTTATTCAATCCACGTATTAAATTATTTACTTAAAGTGTGTCTGTAAAGATTATTTTAGTAAATCTTCGCATTAATTTATTACACATATAATAGCAATTTCTAGGATTTGTTAATACAAAAAGAATTTTTCAAAATTAGTAGTGGAAAACACGTTCTTCTACAGGAGACAAACGTTAATTTTAGTGTACAATAGAGAATGCTACCAAAAATGTTTCAAGTAATATTATCAATAAAAGGCTTTTGGTGAAACCGTGAGTATTTTTTTACGATTGGACGCGTGTGAGTGTGTTGTTTATGACGGAAAATTATCTGCACGAGGGATATGGTCCCGAAAGGGGGAGGGACTGCCCTCCGTTGGGTCTTTCTAAGGGAACATAACCCGTATTTACACAAGGAAATCCAAGGTTCGAAAAAAACTACGGAAAACTCCGAGCGATTAAGCCGACTGGCGTGATTGGGTTCGAACCCATCACCTCCCGTAGACTGGCTTTGAGAGTAGAACCTTTTGGCTACTGGTGGGGCTACGATTTGGCGCAAAAGAGGAAGACGAAATTGAAAAACACTACCAAGTTGAAGATTTAATGTACCATTTCTATGATAACATACTTCCTGTCTTAAAGCTGTTCTCAAATCAAAGAGGCCAACTTTCTGACATAAGTTGTAATTCATTTTTGTTCAAAAATGCATGAAACTAGCTGGTGTTGTTCTTCAGAAACTATGTCATCGAGCTGTTTTTTCCATTTTTTTGCAAACGCAATGGATCTTTCAGAAAATAGTATCAAAGTGGACGTTTTGAACCGAATTTCGGCGCGAAAGTAGAAAAATCACTCAAGAGTAGGCGAAAAACGGGTTTGTCACGTGATCGAAAACGCTTGTAACTGAATGGTTAATTAATGGATCAAAAAATGGAAAAAACAGTTCAATTCGAAATCGCTTCCATGGCCAGGCTTCCAATTTTATATCATTACGTTAAAAAATGAATTTGTAAATGTGTCAGAACGTTTTGCGCTTGTTGAGCAGAGCAGTTAAGAACAGCCTTAATGGTATTTTAATCCAGTAGTGCCAGATTGGTGACTTGTTTCTACCCAGATTGTTGATTGTCACCGCTTTTTTGAAAATGAAACATTCGGCATATTTTAAAATAGATTTAAAATTCTGAAAAATAAGGCGAATTATGCTATTTAAAAAAAGTGGTGATAGTCAAATAGTCTGAATTTAAAATGTCCCCAATCTGGCAACACTGTTTTAATCCCACAAAAAATGCAAAGTAAATATAGGGCAAGCAAACCTTAAAAAACTGAAATGAAAGAGAAAAGGAAGGCCATGTTGAAAATAAAAACAGCCAAAGGGAAAGTAAAAGGCATGAACCAATGTTACATAAACTGCATTAATTGGACATTGATGTTAAAAATATTTTAACAGAACTAAAGTTTTCATTATTTTTATTAATTTAATAATCTATTTTAGAACTTTCGAGTGGCCAAAAATGGGAAATCCTTTATCGCTAATGCATTATTTTGAGGGAAAATATTGAATCTGTTAAATATTAAATGTTGGATGCGACATGTAGGCTATAATATTTGCCTTACAAGGGAGTGTTCTAAGATCGGTGACACCGAATGCGTTGAACGTTTGTGAATCAATAGAGCATAGTTAGTATAAAAACATATGAAAGTCCCAAAGGGCAATACCGTTGCCATCGAAATACTCAAGGCCTGAGGACACGAGTTGTGACGTCATCACTAATCGACCGAATTCTCACTACTGTTGGAATTCTCACCGGAAAAATTTGAATAGCAATTTTATTTTATTTTATTTATGGAATATGTATCATCTTATAAAACAATACTAACTATTTAAACTTACTGGTGAGAATATGGAATCCCTCAATAACAAATCAGCCCGATGAGGCAACACTGTGACATTCCGCATCTAGCTGAATTTTTATTTAGGGATTCCGAATTCTCACCAGGAATTTTAAATAGTTGGTATTGTTTTATAAGGTGATAGATATTCCACAAATAAAAGAAAAGAAAATTGCTATTCAAAAATTTCCGGTGTGAGATCCAACACTAGTGAAAAAGTCGGTCCATTAGTGATGACGTCACAACTCGTGTCCTCAGGCCTTGAGTATTTCGATGGCAACGGCAATACCCGTGGGGTCTCGCGAAAATAAGTCTGAAAGTTTACATTACAGTTTATAATCGGATAAATTTTCTCCTTTGGCAAGCGTGGTTGACAGCGTGCTGGATCTGCGATTTTTCTTTGAGGGTTTGAATCCAAGTCAGAGTTATTTTTCGCAATGAAATTTTTTTTAATTACTTTCGAAACACAATTGAAAAAAATGTGAATAATAATTGCAAGTCTCCCAATCGATTCGCTTTTTGAACACCACCGTTTTTCAAACAAAAATTTTCTTAATAATTTTCGTCGAAACTTACCTCGAAAGGCGTTTTTATTGCAGTTGTTTCTAAAACCTACCATGAAATTTTCTCTAAAATAATACTGGTTTACAAAAAATGGACCAGTGGGAGTCCTGTATTTGAAATTTATGAAAAATATAAATTAAATATATGTTTCGTAGCATATAAGTACATTTTTAACCGATAATTTTCGCATGTTTAAAAGTAAATTGAAAAAAAAAGTAGACTAATTTTCCTTTCTATAGTTCCAGGGATGCAAGCGCTGCGCCACAAATGGCTGATTGCCACCACTAAATGCTTATAGTATTCCTCACATTATTTAATGAGAGAATTTCTTGATATTTAATAGGGCAAAAAGTAATGTTAAAATTTAGTGGTGAAAACCAGCCAGTTTGGCGCAACGCTTGCATCCCTGTATAGTTCAGAAATGTTTGCTGTTATGTAAAATTATTTACAGATATATAAATGAATAATTCTGCTATTCTTAACAGATAATAAATTAAAATGCTTCTTATAAATATGTAAATAAATATATTATTTAAATTTTATTTCATTATTAAATTATTTCGAATATTTTATGAAATATTAACAATAAATCTGTTTGATTTTTAATGTGATTTTTTCATTTAGGATTCTTGATTTTGTAATTAGAATAGCTGGCTACGTAATAAATTTTACACACAATTCAATTATTTTATTGTTTCGCATGTTTTTATAATACAGTTTAATAATTTAAATATAATTTTAACTGTGAAATTTTGCATGTTTATATATATAATAAAAATAAAGACAAATTAAGTAAATAACTAAATTCAAAATAGACAATTGGTCCTTTTATAGAGTACAGAATTTTGCTTGTAATAAAATTCATTTACTATTATTTACAGAAATAAGCTGATATTTTTCACAGTGAAATAAATTAAAATACATTATATAAAATTATAACACAATGCTTTAATTATTTTTCAATTCAAATTTTTCTGTTATCGTTATAATATTTCAAAATATATCTTGTTTAACCATTAGCATTTTAACTTTTGCATTTTTTAGCTCACAGGCTATCAAAGCCTGAGAGCTAATGTGCCCGCCGGTTCTGTATGTATGTATGTATGTACGTAACGCGATAACTCTTGATAGAAACATCCGATTTGCTTCAAATTTTTATTCTAGGTTCATTCTGATAAGGCGCTTCCCTGATTAGTTTTGGGGGTTCATTGGTTTAATATAAAGGGAAAAAGGGGGGCTAGTCCCCTCCCCCTTAATTTAGATAAATGGGTTTTTCATGCAAAATTAATCGATTTGCTCCAAAATTTGGTATACCAGTTTATTATGTTACGGAGCTTCTCTGATTACATTCGGAGGTTCATTAGTTAAGTATATAGGGGGAAAGGTGGGCTAACCGCCCCCCCCCCCTTAATTTAAATAAATGGGTTTTTCATGCAGAATTATTCGATTTGCTCCAAATTTTGTATACCAGCTTATTATGTTAAGGAGCTTCACTGATTAGTTTTGGGGGTTCATTGGTTAAATATAAAGGGGGGAAAAGGGGGGATAATCCCCACCTTAATTTAGATAAATAAGTTTTTCATGCAGAATTAATCGATTTGCTCCAAATGTAGTATACCAGTTTTTCATGTTAAGGAATTTCCCTGATTAAATTTGGATGTTCATTAGTTAAGTACATAGGGGGGAAAGGGGGGCCAGACCCCACTTAATTTAAATAAATGGGTTTTTCATGCAGACGTATCCGATTTGCTCCAGATTTGGTGTACCGGCCTATTATGTTAAGAAGCTGCCTTGATTTGATTTGGAGGTTCATTAGTTAAGTGCAAAGAGGGGAAAGAGGGGGGGCTAGACCCCCCTCTTAAATTTAGATAAATGGGTTTTTCATGCAGAGTTATTCGATTTGCTTCAAATTTAGTATGCCGGTTTATTACGTTAAGAAGCTGCCTTGATTACACATGTGTACGTCTATTGGTTAAGAATAAAGGGGGGGGGGCTAGTTTCCCCTAAATTTAGTTAAATGGGTTTTTCATGCAGAATTATTCGATTTGCTTCAAATTTGATATGCCGGCTTATTCCGTTATGACGCTTCCTTCATTAGACTTGGAGGTTAAGTATAAACGGGGGAAAGGGGGCAAATCTCCTCCCTTAATTTAGATAAATGGATTTTCATGCAGAATTATCCAATTTACTTTCATTTTTTTGTGTTCATTCGGATAAGGAAGTTTCCCTATTAGATTTGGAGCTTCATTAGTTAAGTATAAAGTGGTGAAGGGGATTAGACCCCCCCCCTAATTTAGCGATATGGTTTTTTCATGCTGAATTATCTGATTTGCTTCAAATTTGGTATACCGGTTTATTATGTTAAGGAGCTTCCGTGATTAGATTTGGAGCTGAATTGGCTAAGTAGAAAGGGGGATACGGGGTCTAATGCCCCTTCATTTATTTTTTGAGGGTCATTATTCTATGAAATAAGAGTATAATATACAGTTAGTGTGAATAGCCTGTAAGCTCAATGTCATCAGTTTAACTGGGCAAATTTCTTTTTTATTAAATCTTGGATTCTTATGTTCATAATTATAACAACTGTCTATGTACTTAAAAATAAGTTGCAAAAATATTGAATTGCTTATTAAGTAGACAGTATTTACAAAATCATGAATCCTATAAAAAATAAATAAATTTAAAAGAATATATTTAAAAATCACGAAATTTTTTAAATGTTTGCATAATGAAACGAACATTTAAATAAACGGTCAAGTGCGAGCATTACTCGCGTACAGAAGGTTCCGTAGAATAAATATATGAATTTGTAATTGTATATATAAAAAAAAAAAATGCTAAAAGAATACTAAGACTTTGTAAAAAACTATACAACGTAGGGTTGGGTATAACTGTATATATTGGAAAAGTGTAAATGGGTATACCACGAAAGTTTAAAGAGATATGGAACCTAAAATATATCAAATATAGCTATTCGTATAACTCTTTTTTAAATATTATACTAATCTGTTTATGATGAACTTAATTCGGTACTGACAATAAAAGCAGTGCATAGTTAAACTTCATTTGGCATTTCACGAAACTAAATTCAGCGTAGTAATAACCTTCATTTCTACAGTGTAGTTAAAACAAAACCTTTGTTCAAAGTTTGAATTTGGCATTGTACTAAGCGCGCTTCGAATTGAGGTCTCAAAGTTGCAACGCCGCCTTGGTCAGTGCCGCGTTTTTCCAGATAGGTGTTTAATTAACTTTTAAAGTCACTCGAGGCGTATTGAGAGATACAATCAATGCAAACTATCGCGAATTCCACAGTATTTATGCGATTCATTCTAATTAAATCTTTCGAGGGCCCTTAAAAAACGGACACCTAATTTTAATTCCAAAACCGACAAACGGCACCAAGAATATTTAATTAAAATTTTCCTTTTATCATGTACGTGAAAATAAAGAAGTTCGCATTTTCTAATAAATTCGTTTATAAATTCTGGTGTCAGTTCATTGTTTCATAAGTTTATAAATAGAATTACTCCGTGCCGGGAAGGATTAAGTGGTCGCAGAGCTCTTAAAGCTTCAAAATTTTAGAAATTTTTATTTTTTTAGATGTTAAACTCCTATCCTTTCTGAATATTTTTATATAGTTGTTTCCTTGAAATTCCCATTAGAACAGAAGTTTTGGCTTTTAGAATTATACCCGCTCAATAGCTGAAGCGGCGTTTCCGAAACTTTAAATTCATTATTTTCCAAATGGCGTTTTTGGGGCATAATGCGCAAATACCTCAAAAACTTCTGAATATTTTTTAATGAAATTTTCAAAACATATATTTCATATCAGTCTGTATAAGCTGAACCTAAAATTTCCTTTTTATTGTTCAAAAGATATTGTTTTAGGTGATTTTACTGTTGAAATTTTCAAAATTTTGTGTTAGCTAAATGCAACATTGCATTAAAAATATAAAAATGTTTTAAATACAAATTTATTTAAGTTCAGGGAAATTATTACAATCTGAAGTATAAGTAAGCACCAAAATTTTCATTCTAGTTGCAATATTTATTTTGTAATCCTGCGCGTGAACTGTTATGCCAATTTTTTGTTCGACAAATGTCTAACAGTTTCGAGCCCCCTATAAATACTAATTCTGTATCTTGCAATTTTTTAAATACATGAAACGAAAGAACATTGATCTTTCATCCCAATTAAAATTGTGTTTTAAAATCATATACATTTTAAGACATTAAATGTTGAAAATGGTCTTTTTTCATTTTTTCCAATTTTTAGAGTCCCGAGACTCCTTAAATTAGTATGTTTATAACAATTTGACGTTTATTGCTTTTATACTGTTACTGGACATTACATTACACATATATATCATTAAAAGTTGTTAGCTAGGCATAGAGTACGCCGCCCCTGTTCTTGTGTATCTCCAAACTGACCGTACATTTAAGGGTGAATATCTTGGCTAATTACCGATGATTTTTTTCGAAAATCATTATCAACAATGCTTTTATTCTTCTGCAACGATAGGTATATTCAGCGATGCTCAAAAAGTTTTCTGAATGCCCGTAAATCGAAATTTGTGTATAACAGAAAAATGCTAATTACTCAATAACAATGCACCTAGGGTATTCGCTATAATTTTCCCGCAATTTAACGTCTACTACCTCTATTTTTTACGTCATAATGTCATATATACTATTTGTTGCAAATTCTGTCTAGTTTCTGAATTTTGTAATGCTTTTCCCCTAAAACAATAAGAAATTTAAGTTAAAAACAACTATTTTGGGAGGGGGGTTTCGGGGGGGGGGGAATTTTGAGGGTAAGTTAAAAATTTGGATTCAGCGACCCAAAAAACTTAAAGTAAACCTTATAGAGAAAGTTCGAAGGGAAGATGGGAGGGCTAATGTAAACGTGTGAGTGGTTAAGTGGAGTTGCGCAACTTAGTCCACGCAGCACTGCGGCGCATGTTCCGAGGCAGATTCCCCCTTCCCCTTCATCCTAAGTCATAATGTCATATATATAATATGTTGCAAATTTCGTCTACTTTCTGAATTTCTAGCTACTTTCCCCCTAAAATAATAAAAAAATATTTTTTAATAAAAACCTTTTTTGGAGGGCTTTTTACCAAAATTTCGGGGGGTTGCCGGGGGAAATTTTGGTGGGAAGTTACAAGTTCGGATTCAGCGACCCAAAAAACATCTAGAAAGCCGATTTCCTGTACTACCATTTATTTTGCTCGGTAGAGTCCCTATACAGTCTGTATTGCCTGGACTACCGCTCAATAGCTGAAGCGGCGTTTCCGAAACTTTACAGTCATTATTTTTCAAATGGCGTTTTTGGGGCATAAGGCGCAGGATACCTCAAAAACTTCTGCATATTTTTTCATGAAATTTTCAGAACATATATTTCATGTTAGTCTGTATAAACTGAACCTAAAATTTCCTTTTTATTGTTCAAAAAAATATTTTTTAGGTGATTTTACTGTTGAAATTTTCAAAATTTTGTATTAGCTAAATGCAACATTACATTAGAAATATAAAATGCTTTAAATATAAATTTATTTAAGTTCAGAGAAATTATTACACTCTGAAGTATAAGTAAGCACCAACATTTTCATTCTAGTTGCAATATTTATTTTGTAATCCTGCGCGTAAACTGTTATGCCAATTTTTTTTTCGACAAATGTCTAAAATTTTCGAGCCCCCTATAAATACTAATTCTGTATCTTGCAATTTTTTAAATACATGAAACGAAAGAACATACTTATATCTTTCATCCCAATTAAAATTGTGTTTTAAAATCATATACATTTTAAGACATTAAATGTTGAAAATCGTCTTTTTTTCATTTTTTCGAGTCCCGAGACCCCTTAAATTAGTATGTTTTTAACAATTTGACGTTTATTGCTTTTATACTGTTACTCGACATTACATTCATTACACATATATATCATTAAAAGTTGTTAACTAGCCATAGAGTACGCGCCCCTGTCCTTGTGTATGTCCAAACTAACCGTACCTTTAAGTGTTAATATCTTGGCTAATTACCGATGATGTTTTCCGAAAATTATTATCAACAATGCTTTTATTCTTCTGCAACGATCGGTATATTCAGCGATGCTCAACAATTTTTCTGAATGCCCGTAAATCGAAATTTGTGTATAACAGAAAAATGCTAATTACTCAAAAAATATGTGACCTATAGTAATCGCTATAATTTTCCGACAAGGTTTATATTAACGTCTACTACCTCTAATTTTTTCATAATTTTAGTTTCAGTAGATTCGGAATTAGATGGGGGGGGGGGGGGACATATTTTTGCGCTACATTTTCAACAATATCTTTGAAAATATAATACCTAAAATTAAAAGGAATGTATTTTTGAGTTCAGCATTACAAAAGCTTTCACAGGATACCCCACATGATATACAAAGAAAAGATTTTTTTTTTCCAGTAGCATAATTAAACCCTCTACTTTTTTACTAAATATATTTATGAATGTTTATTAATCTGAAAATATGTGGGTCAATGGTCTTTATTACTTCCCCGAATTTGAACTTTCCACGTTCCATAGTTTACGAGTAAAATGGCTGTGACAGACAGACAGACGGACAGACACAGGAGTGGTTTTATAATGGTACCGTTTTTACTTTTTAAGTACGGAACCCTAAAATTATATATTTATTCATGTATTGATATCACATATTTTAATTTTATTTCTCTGTGAAAGATAGTAGATTGGTCTTTGAAAGAACTATAAATCATTTTACATAACAGGTAACATTTCTGGTCTATACATTTCTGGCCAAATATAAAGTAACTAATTTTTTTTAATTTTTTTAATTAAATATTTAAACATGCAATATTTAATAGTTGAAAATGTAATTATATGCTTAGAAACATATATTTAATTTATATTTTTCGTAAATTTTAATTATTATACCCATTTTTCAATTGTGGCTCAAAAATAATTGATAAAAATTCACGTTGCGAAAATAAGTATCACTGGGATTCGAACTCCCGAAAAAAAACACAAATCCAGAATTCTGCAGAGCCGCCGGAGAAATGAAGAAATTTATCAGATTTTAAACTGTAATTTAAATTTTGCAAGACATTTTTTTTCTCGAGACACCCTGGGTATTTCGCTTCATGGCTTTCATATATTTATATGGGAAGTTCCGAGGTAGGTAACACAAACGTTCGCAGCATTCTGTGTAACCGATCTCGGAACCTCCCCTTGTTAGTTAACAATCCTTTTGATGTTTCCATTTTGATGTCCACCTTAATCAACCTTATCACCACCGTGAGCTGATATATCCGTTCACTGAGCTGCAGGTTCCACCGTGGTAGAAGCATTGCTTAAATTAATATAATTCTGGAGGTCTAATGCAGTTTTAAAAAAATGAGTAATAACTAATCAGGAATGATATTTCCGACTTTTTGCATACCAGTATAATCTTAGAGAAAATGTTATTTTTTATAATCGGAACATTTTTTGCGATTTAAGAGAACAACATTTTCTCTAACAAGAAGAGGGCCAACCTTGTTAATCACAGATTTTGATTATTTTAATATATGTTGTAGGATAGAGACCCCTTCGTGTCAGGTTCAACGGATTTTATCCAACGCTCCTTAGTTCTTGAGAAACCAGGGGGTCTAATAGTCGTACACGACTTAAATACTTACTTTGGTGCCAAAGTGATAGGTTGGTCGTAGCTCAGTTGGTATGGCGTTGGCCGGCTGATCCGTGGGTTCCGGGTTTGATACCTGAATGCGCTGCGTTTTTTTTCTCATTTTTTGTTTTATAAATATATTTGTAATTATAATTTAATAATTTCAATTAAAAATTTTATTATCATACATTAATTATAGTGTTAACAAACTTACATTTATCTTTTTTTTATTTTTAAACTATTATTTTTCATCCTTTAAAGAGGTTAAAAAAGAAATTGGATCTATTATTGAATGATAAAAATTCCAAAATCGTGTCAAAATCTGTAGTGGCGTCATCTAGGTATGATTCAAATAAAATAAAAATAAAAGCAGGAAGAAGATAAAGGAGAAAGCAAAATAATTCAAAGCACTAGCATACGTATTACAAATTTAAAAATCTTTAATATGCAGAAAATCGGTTGTAATTTAACTCTAATGCTAATTTTTAATATAATTATGCTTGTTACTTTAAAAACTGAATAATAGTATCGTCGCATTGATTTCCTTTGTTAAAGCAATGCGTAAATGATGTTTCTTTAAACTCACGAATTGACACAATTGCTCAATATCATTGCATCGATAAAGGATATATGAAATACATTTTAAAAAATTAAATAGATTAAAATTATAAATGATATGTAATATTATAAATTTTAATTGACAATCAGATTATTAAATTATACTTACAAGTATATTTATAAAACAAAAAATGAGAAAAAAACGTAGCGCATTCAGGTATAGAACCCGAAACCTACGGATCAGCCGGCAAACGCCATACCAACTGAGGTACGACCAACCGATCATTTTGACACCAAAGTAAGTATTTAAGTTGTGTACCACTATTAGACCCCTGGTTTCTCAAGAACTAAGGAGCGTTGGATAAAATCCGTTGAACCTGACACTAAGGGGTCTCTAACCTACAACATATATTAAAATAATCAAAATCTGTGATTAACAAGGTTGGCCCTCTCCTTGTAAGATTATACTGGTATAAAAAAAGTCGAAAATCTCATCCCTGCTAATACTCTTTAGTGTTATATTAGTATCTGAAATTAAGTTTTTTATATCTTGTAGAAAAAGTAACCTTTTTTAGCATTTTTAAAAAATTACAGAGAAAACAACATTACAATTTTTCCCTTTTGCTGGGCAGTCAGGGGCTTAAAACTATCAGTTCTATAAACTCAGATATTAAATTTAATTTTGAACTGGAAATTTTTAATAAGCTCGGCTTCATTTATGTTTTAGTTACTAGATGTGATTCCTTTTGTAAAACCTATTTTTATTTTGGAAACCTCACTGTTCGCTGTTTAGCATTCACTTATTTAATGTGGAATTAAAAAACGAACATCGTAACTCGTGGAACCGCACTCCCTTCATGAAAAGGCTGTTGGTGGCGATACGGATTGGGACGCTACCATCGAAATTCTAAAGGCCAGATAACGCCACACACGTGTCCTCTGGCCTTGAGTATTTCGGTGGCAGCGGCTGGGAGAATTGAACCGACAGACAGTGACTAACTTGTCGGGGACTAGGGCAAGTGGTGTGGACTACTGCTAATCACGGAACAAGCGGAATTGTAATCCTTTTTCTGACAAAATATTCAGCTTTTGGGCGAATGGAACCGACTGTCATTACTCACGGCACACACAGCTGTCGCGGTCTGGACCGTGGGGCACACCGCCGATACTTCCCGAACGGGTGAAACCGCGGCCACTTCAAGAAATACTGCCAGAGTTGGTTGGGGTCAGTTGCGTAGCGTTAACGGGCGGGTTAATTTTACTACCAGCACAATAAAATTTAGGTTTATTTAATGATTGAACGTTATACGATTAAACTAAGAAAAATTTAGCATACAATAATACTGGTAATGAAATGATCCACCCATCCTCCCCCAAACTACAGCGCCTAGAAGATACAGTGTGGAAAACGGCTATTCCTGTAATGCTTTAAAAAGTACTAAAAACTTGTATCCCATAAATCTCCAACAATGCTCAGCGGCAATATGCTGATACGAGAGCCATCTCGTAACTCTTTTCAATATAAACACTGTGTTTTCAAAAATTATAGAATGTTAAATATCGGAAACTATAAATATAAGATATTTTTGTCTGTTATATGCTAATTTAGTTAAGGAATGACGTGAAATAGGTTAAAGAGTCTCTTTTAGAATGACTATCTTTTTTAAATCACTACGATGGCGCTACGATCGACATCTTGTTATTCAACATCGTTGTACATTTATGGGATTCAATTTTTTAGCACTATTTTATAGCCGTTTTCCACACTGTATCTTCTAGGCGCTGTACCCAAACTCTACGCCATTAGCCTCTTGTGGAAATTTTATGCAGAACGCCATTCGTAAAACAGGTAAATCTGTGAGCAGCTTAAAGAGGGGACTGTAGGTGGCGGCCAAGTCAGTGTGTGTGGGGCTGACAACTGTAATACGGAAACAGGCGGAACCGCGGATTCCTTTTGTGACTAGACGGTGGTGGTCTGGAGCTCGGTAGGTGCAGCCGATCGCCTTTACTCGCGGAATATTCAAAATAGCGCCCCACTTCAAAACAAGACTGTCGATTGCGGTAGGGGACTGGGAGGGTGGTGTCGACTGCCGTCACTCGCGGAACAGGCTGTACGGCGGCCTCGTTCTAGTTTTTGACTGTAGGTTACGGTACATTCTGAACGCTCTTAAATACGGAGTTCATTCAAGAAAGGCTGTAAGGAACTGTGATCACGGAAATTTAGAATGTAAATAATTTGTATTTACTCCTTAATTGGCTAATTTGGCAAGAGAGATATTGTTTAGGTAAATTTTAATTTTAACTTCCTGAAAGAAATTGGTTGGATATGAGATGCAGTAAAAATTAAAAAAAAAAGATAATAAACCATCTATGTTCTATATATTTCTGACACTTAAACGAACTAACAGTAAAGCATTTAATGAAAGCTCTTGAAAATTTCAAATCTGTCAAACGAAATAAGTAACCAGAGTCTAAAATTTTTACAACAATTAAAATTCTAAGCATTGACCATAATATTATTCGAATTTTCGAAAGATTTATTTTCAAACGAGTTTCCGAATCTTCTTGATTAACGAGATCATACAAGATATTGTCCCCACCAAAAAGGAAACAGAAAAAAAGACACAGCCTACTGTAAAAGTACTTGTATAACTTACCATAATTAAAAAGTTACGCAAATGAATTTTTATCTTGCATATATATATATATATATATATATACAGAGAGAGAGAGAGAGAGATACATAGATAGATAAGTGATTGTAATACATCGATTCCTAAAATAATCAACCTAAAAACTTAACGAGTGTCAATTAAAACATAAATACGTAAGAAAAAGAAAACATGTATTGAAATTTATATGACCCTCAAAAATAGTTTAATAATGCCGTGATAAAATCCTTTTATCTACTAACATAACCACAATGTTTTATACGAAGCAATTAAAAATATTTTAACATCATCTGTTGCGGCTAATTATAAGCGTTGATTACAATTTCCGGAAAGTTTAAGCAGAAAACTCTAGAGACACTGAGGCACGACGAGTAGAGTAAAAGTGTAGTACTAATTAGCCGCAAGTATTCAAAACCTATCATGGAACTAAATACAAATAGGTTAAAAATTATATAAAGGCAATCTAATGATCGAGCAAGTTTCATTTTTTTATCATTAAAAATTTTCATTAGAAACTGATGGTCTATAATGTTTAAATGAGATTCTTAAAATTTAAATCATGAAGAATGAAAGTGCATTGATTTTAGAAAGTATATAATGAGGCACGCATGCTAAAACGTCTATTTATATCTTATTAATTGTTCGAAGATTCATATTTATCGAGAGCTTGTTTGGTAAAATTTTAAAAGGGAAAAGTTGACTATTGAAAAATCACGTGTGAATTATAAGTGAACATAGGACTTAGCCTTTTAATGTTAATGAAATCATCCCTAGTGGGTTACATTATGGATTGAGAAATTTCATGCTTTGAAAATTGTTAATTTTTTTTCAGAGACGTTTTATAGATAACTGAAAAGAAATGTTTGTTCAGCTTTTTCTTTGTTTAAATAATAAGTTATAAGTTTCATATATAATCTAGGTAGTATAATTACCATCCTCATCATCATCCTTAGTGTCTTTCATTAACTATTTGATTTCGTTTTTTCACGTATAAGCCTTCAATGGCTTTTCAATAGTATTTTTTCAAGTAATTCTTGGTTAACCCTATTCGCAGTGATGGTACAATGTAGCTCCAAAGAATCAATTGACACCGCTAAATTTTAATAGTATTCTTCGTCTTACATCAGGGTAGAATTTCTGAGAGTTTTAAAAGCGAAGAATACTGTAAAAATTTAGTGATGACAATCGTCCAACTGCTGCGCCACTTTTCCATCACTGCATTCGTCTTCCAATCCAGCTCCAGTCTAAAAGGTTGTTTGTAAACTCTCTTCTTTCATTCGGAGAATATGACCATGCCATCTAAGCTTCTTTCTATGTTCGATCATGTATACAAAATCCTTAACTTCCATGATTTCACGTATTTTTGAATTTTTAACTTTTTACAGTCTTGATATTCTTACTGATCATCGTCAGAAGTCCATTTCAGTAGAAAGGAGTTTCTTTTTTAGGGAGAGACTTAACCCTCTCGCTGCGTAAGTAATTCTTCGCGATAAGCCCCTTTTACAGAATTTTTAATCGTTTATCACCGGTTCTTTAAAGCAGAAATTTTTGACTATCGTAATCGGGGAACATCTCCTGATTAAACAGACAAACTTTTCGCTAAAAAATAACTGGTGGGAATAACCAAATAGTATTAGTTTGACTTACTTTGACGGAAAAATGCATGCCCGAGCATATATCGGGCTGCACAGTGAGAGGGTTAATGTACTTGTCACCGAACAATACAGTAAAATGTTTTGCACGATTACCTTATAAATTAGTCCTTTAGTCTTCGGAAGAATATAACTACTCCATAAAACATAATTCAACATTGCAATTGCTTTTTTGCCTTCTCCAATTCTCTTTCCTTCATCTCTTTGACATGATCCATCTTGATGAATTGATACTAGATCGGAGGCATTTAAATGACACAACAGTTTACATATTTATACCATACAATAAAATATGAGCTTTCAGACTTGTTGATCTTGTTAGGTGATCGATTTTACTCATATATATCTTTAATCTCCCATCATAATAAGTAGAAATGAAATTTGCGAAACTTGTACGAGGTGTCCTTTTCATTTTCTGCAATGTTGACTTGATCATACGAGAATAAGAAATGTTGGATATATTTACTATCATTCTATTTTAAGCCCATTTTATGACATGTCCTTGTTCATTCTCTGAGGCAGATATCACTATATATATTAAGTTAATTCGATTACAGACAAAAACTTTGCAAAAGGACAATACTAGTAATAAAACGTTCCGACAATTTATTGTCATCTTTAACTCTGCAGCTGTTTCTGTAATAAAAAGACTTAATGATATTCATGAACTTTCCATTTATATTTGCTATTTTAATTGCTTTACAAAGCAAACTCTCCGGTACGCCATCATAGGATTTTTCTAGATCCATAGAACTATTAACAAAAAGGAACTGACATACCCATGAAATAGTAAAGCTTCAACTGCAACTCCTGTAGCAGGAGTTGATTACCACCGGGAGAAAATTCCACCGGTAAATTTAAATAGTAATTTTCTCTTTTTATGAACGCCTTATTTATGCAAAAATTTCGTCATAAATCATGGCAGAAACATATACTCATTTTTACTAGTGGAAGTTTACTTTGGTGGTCGTCCGGCCTTGCGTTTCAGCTATATTATGGTAACCTAGACAACCTCCTGTCAATATCAGTGAAAATGATTTTAATACTTGGGCAAACTAACACCAATAAAAAAAAAATAGAAATTTATACCATATTTATAAGAAAATGTTTCTCTAAATAAAGCGCTTAAATAAAACACAATTTTCTAATCAAATTTACTGTCGGGAAGTTTCCCTCAACGGAAATCAGAAACCTATTTAAAAAGCAGTTGACCTCTTGTGACAACCTCTTCAGATACTTCACTCGCAACTGGTAGACAGTACACTATATGTCTCCTCCTCTTTATTTATAACTCCATTTCAAGATACAAAAATATAAGTTATGTCGTTCTTCCCTTCTCTCTCCGTTTTTCCAATACTTGTCGTAATAGACAGCCACCTCATCGAGTTGGAGGCTGAAATTCCACAATTAGCTAAAACTCGATTCCCATATTAAAACGCAATCGGTCTGCCAAGTCATATCTTGGTGGAAAACACATAAAAACCCGATTCTAGCGGTCGACTCGTAGGTTTACCATTGCTTTTTCATGCACCCACAGGTATGAAAACACGGCAGACTGGAAGCAGGAAAACATAATGGTAAACCTACGAGTCAACTGCTAAAATCGGGATTTTTAAGTGTTTTTCACAAATATATGACTTGGCAGGCCGATTGCGTTTTAAGATGGGAATACAGTTTTAGCTAATTCTGGAACTTCAGCTTCCAACGCAATGTGGTGGTTGTCTCATGGTTCGTTCGCCTCCTTGAATTTTGCAGTCCAGAAAATATTTCGGCACCAGTATTATCTTATAGAAAATCTCTTCTTAACCCGCGAGGACGGGCGCCACTTAAATTAACACGAGAACGGGCATGGGGTGTCAGCACACCCCAAACATATTAAATGGCATAAATACGAAGAAACACTTTAGAATTCTGTCTGTTAGTGAAATTGATGATAATTACACTCTTTCTTGTGAAAAATGATAACTGAAAAGTTAAATTATAGTTAATTTTAAAAATTAATAAACAATAAATTAAAAGCACTCAACGACAGCAGACGAATATTTTCGAGTGTGGTGTGTCAAAACACCCCGCGCCCGTCCTGCCGGGTTAAAAGAAGGCGACATTTTGCGCGTTTAACCTAGATTTCTTTTTCTATAAAAAGATACGCGTAGTTTTCCTGGAGAAATAACGGTATCCGTATGAACCATGTGTCTGTGCTGCCAACTCTCGGTCTATAATTTAAAATGTGGCTACTTGCTGAAAAGTCACTTTCTTCTTCAATTCCTTCATATTTATCTTCTCGTCTATTTCTTTAAATTCTTCTGAAAATTTTCATTACTGGACTGGTAACGCATATCCCTCTGTAGTTTCTTCAGAGATTTATCGAATTTCTGAAAAAAATGGTACTAAATATTCTTTCTTTAACCCTTTCAGGTGCAAGGTACTTCTTTTCGTAAAATGTTGAAATCAGTGAATGGCACCAGAATTTGCAAACAAATTTATTTCGTAGTATAGAAATGCTTTTGTTGATTTACTTGATCACTCTACCAGGGAGCCAACCAAATAATAGCAAATGCCCTGAATCCCTGGCAGAAAAACGTCCTCCACCATCTAACTCAACCCCAGCCGCCGAAACAGACCCGGAAACAGCGACAAATAATAAAACTAAAAAGTCACAAAAATATGGCACACTCTGCCTAGCAAATAAAATACAAAAATTAAAGTCATGTACAAGTTTTAACATATGACTGTAACCCTAGTTACTATAAAATAAAAATAAAGCTAAAACTAAAACTAAAACTGAATGAAACTGAAAAACAAAATTTTAAGTTATTTTCAGATACAAATGACTGTATAAATATATCTTAAAACTAAGTACGATTTACACTAATAATCAAGACAAGATAAAACATTAAGCCAATAAAACAGACATTTTACATCAATTCGAGTTAAAAAAGACCATCAGAACCTGAAAGTCCAGAAATAATTCAAAAATGCATGAAGGCAGAAAGATTAGCAAAGCACTATGTGGATAACAGTCCACCAAAAATTCTTTAATTACATCAAAATATTCAAAATCTGTACTTTATGAATGAATACAATTTATTCAGTTCATTATAAATAACTGTCAGTTTATAATAATTCGATTTCAGCAAGCGAACATTTTGCAAATTCCAAGACAGAGTTCTATTTCGCACAAAGTTAAAGAACAGAGGCATCAGAGGGCACTTGCCGAAAATAAAATGCTTAACGTCGCCGACGTTACCGCAATCACACTTATTTGTTGGACGCTTGCCAATCTTAAATAAATACACTGGAAAAGCACCATGCGAGGAAATGAAATAGGCTACTACCATTGAATAACACAAATAAGAAACGTCCGGTGAACGAAGATGAGGAAGGTATCCCCATAGATTAAGGACAAAGATGGGACATTTACGGCAAAATCTGTAATGGCAACAGTACTAGCGTCACTATCGGCAAGGGGGAAGAACTAACAAACCTCCGAAATTTACCTATGTTGAAGAAATATGTTTATCCTCTATGGTTTGAATATCTATTGCTTCCTAAAACGAAGCAGGTGTCAGACGATTTTCTATTCATGCTTGCTTTATTTTTTTAGCTGTTTTTTTTTACCGTACTTGTATTGTTCATTTTTAACTTACAAAATGATAATTAGACTAATAATATAAAAGAAAGCCACTAGAAAATTCTGTTTAAGAATGCAAATATGTAAGTTTATAAGATTAAATTGTAAAAAATCAAATTCAGGTATTGTGTCAATTTATTCATATCGAATAAAATTTTATTGAGTGTAATGTCAGTACCTCTATTTATTTTTAACTTTTAGATTTATACAATTCTAAAAATTTGCCGAAAGGAATTTTTCTCTATCTGTAATAATATTATTATTATTTCTTATATGTTAATATTATAAACATTATTGAATTGATCGTAAGTTATTTACATTAAAAACAATATTTTTATTTTATCTGTAAGGAAGTGAAAATGTATAAATTTTAAAAGATTATTGTAACGATTGTTTAATACGTTAAACTTCATAAATTTATAAAACTCGGGCTATAAAATTTTTCTTGCCAAATGGGAATAATTATGAAATTTTCTGGGACTTGTAGAGTTCAACATTTCGTATATTTTTATGTTACACCATTGCTTTTGATATATAGCATTCAAGACGAAATTTTTAACTAGTATTCGTTGCACATAAAACCATTCACCAATCATGTAAAAAACATATCCGTGCATGAACATAGAATAGATATTAGATATATAAAATAGAATGTCTATTCTTTGTTCATGCATCGGTGTAAGATTCTATCGAAAACGTAAACATGCAACATTAAAAAAAGAAAGATCACAATAAGATAGATACTCAATAATAAGCATACTACAAGGATGGGGAGTTTCTTCTCCATTGTCACTAAGGGCGCTACGATCGCAATCGCATTACCATTACGCTCTATGTGAATGTCCTATCTTGGATGTTAATCTATGGGTATCCCTACCCTTTTCACTAATTTTCCAATCATTAGTCACCTCGTGATAATGTTACTCTTATAAAAACGCTTGACGAAGGAAACAGGGATTGGAATATCCAACCTCTCATCAAACTCATCATCCAGAATAACAGACTTTGCCAGATAGCCAGCCATTTCTTTACCAGCAAGGCCAATATGAGATTTAATCCAACCCATAAAAATAACTTTACCATTCAACAGTCTCAAGTTAGAATATATGTTATACAAAATCTTATCAGTTGGAAATAAGTTCTGCAAGGCTTGTATTGAAGAAAACTATCAGAGTAGATGTGAAATTCTCTGAAATCAGCCCTACAACACCAGTCGATTGCCTTGTCAATGGCTGATAATTCAGCCTGATAAACAGTATTATAAGCGTAAAGTTTAAAACGTTTTCTAAAAGGATCTCTCCATCATTATAAACAACAAAAGCGGAACCAACTGCGTTGTTCATCTTGGAACCGTCTGTGTAAATTACAGGGTGGTTAAAAATAGGTACTACAGAAGTGACTGAATTTACAAACTGTATATGATGTGTTGACACAAAGTAAGGATAATCAAATGTATGTAAATATGGCATAATATTTTCCTTAGTTACACAAATATCATTTATACAAACTAGATCTTCGTAACGCTTACTTTGTTGACTTACTTTTTTTTTTTTTTTTTTTTTTTTTGACACCCATCCAGGTCGCTAACCGTGAGGTTTATGGAACTAATGTCTTGGCGGGAAAAAATACCCCTCCACTATCCAGCTCTGCGCACTACCAAAGGACCAGACAAACCAACGGCAATTATTTTAACAAAATAAATAACAAAAGCATAAACTCTTATACAAAAATAAAACATAGCATCTCGCTATGATCAACAATATACAAAAAGCATATTTAGAGATTACCATGCAACTTTTACAAGAGTGTGGGTTTATGGGTAACTCCACAACCAACTGAAGAACAGAAACAATATCAATAGCTGTAGATAGTCCAATAAAATAAATAGTCCTTAAAATGAAAAATCTTTAAAAACTTAAGTTCATAAAATTCAGGAAAAACTGATGGCCAATGGTAAACAACCGCTACGCAGAAAGATCAACAATCAATCCGCCAGTACGTAGGAATCCATCCACAGCACTACAGCTACCAGCAATAAGGGTTGCGTAATAGATGAAACGTTCAAGCACTCACAAAGTGAAGAAAAGGTGTGTCCACCAGAACCACTGTATATGAACAAGTTCAATAATATTAGAGAGTCTAGTAAAAATAAAAGTCAGTGCATAATGTTCATAAAATCTGAGTCTTTAAAACCGGAGTCTCTAAAAATCAAAAGTTTTAAAATACAAGGAGATTGATAATAGTTGTGGAGTTTGGTAACTATAATGTACTTGAACATTTTTTTTATTAATAGACTGCTTTAGAACCGATATCTTATAAAAGAATACTTCGCATTAAGTGCATTATATATCGCACATAACTTGCTGTAGTTTTTCTTGTCAAATAGGACTCTTCTTAAATTATAACTGATACTTTGTGAATTATCAAAATGAAATAAAAATGGTACCACAAGGCACCTGCCAAGAAGGTAATGATGTACATTATTCTCGCTACCACATTCACAGAGTGCATTACTTCTTTTTCCAATTTTAAACAAATATTCCGGGAAACTTCCATAAGCAGAATCAAAATATTGAATAACTTGGCTCACACAAATAAACCTGTCATCTACTTTTTTTAAAACTTTGTAGGTGTCACATCCTTTACCGCTGTGTCTCCAATCTTCTTGCCAATCACTACGTATATTTTCCAAGCAAATCTTCTTCAACCATGAGATAGGAAATTTCCCCTCTTCCACTACATCAGCAACCGCTGGTTCTATAGCTGATTTTGCCAACTCGCCGGCCCTCTCATTTCCTGGATTACCAATGTGTGCTCTTGTCCATCCTAAGGTAAGTTCTTTTTCTGGATGACTATTGAAATTATCATAGATGCTCTTTACAATGTTATTAATTGGAAAGTTTCTCTGAAGAACAAGTGTGGAAGCCTTGTTATCTGTAAACAAGTAAGCCATAGAAAAATGTGAGGACATAAACCAATCAATAGCAAATCTAATAGCAGTTAATTCTGCTTGATATATACTGTTTCTTCCATTCAGAGAGATCTTGAAATCAAAGATAAAATTATTATTATATAGTACTGTGAACGCTGCTCCGACTCCCTCCGCCATCTTAAATCCATCTGTATAAATGAATGGGTGTCTCTCGTTTATAAAATAATGATCAGTTTTATCAGTTATTATCAAGTTTTTCAGACTTGTATAATTTGGATAATCACAGGTACCAAGGTCATGCAAGATATTATCTTTCTTGATTTCTATGTCACCATCATAAATACTCATTTGTCCATTTAGGACCTTATGTTTTATCACACCATATTTCAGCTTAATATAGATTGGGGCGACTCCTGCCAGAACACATAATGCCGCTGTGGAGACTGTTCTATACGCCGAGATGATAGAAAGCAGGCCTAATCGTTGACTAGAACTCAGTTTTATCTTGCCATGACTATTAAGATCCTGTAGCCACACTTCATATCCATAACTTATTTGTTTCTCTATAACAGCACAATACCAAATCTTTCTTACGTCGCCTGTAAACCCCTATCTCTAACCACAGTATTCTTGATGTTGGATGTCAAACTTCTCACTTTTTCTCTAACTTTCTCTATATGCGCAATCCAGTTAAACTTGCTGTCAATCGTAACACCAAGATAAACAATTGTGTCCTTAACTGGAATACTTTTCTGGTCAATCTTGAATATAGGGTGTCTGTCTTCAAGTAGGAATCGGCCAAAAAGCATGCTTACACACTTTTCACCGCTAATCTTCAAAGATAATTCATCACAGATTTCCTTGAACTATGCGATCCGTGCATTCATCTGTATTTCGAGTTCCCGTCTTGTATCAGATCCTGCAAAAATAGTAAAATCATCGGCATAAGAGATAATTTCTTCATACATTGTCCTATATTTCTTGATAAGAAAATCCGCCACAATTAGCCATAATAAGGGTCCAACGCAACTGCCCTGAGGACAGCCCCGATATAGAACAAACCACAGAATGCCATATGTAAACTTAAAGCCAATCTTTCTTTTACTAATATAATTCTTTAAGATGCGCTTCATATATGCTGCTATGGGCAGTAAATCTATCAGATTAGCCAAAATCTCCCACACTACTGCATCGAACGCTGCCTGGATATCTACAGATGTCATCGCGTAGTATTTATAATCTTTTAAGTTATTCTTTACTAGATTTCTCAAATACTCAAGGGCAGCAATTGTACTTCTTTTCTCCCGGAATCCGAATTGTGCATCATCAAGGAAATTTAAAGATTCTAATTGCAGCATTACACGTATTTTTATTATCTTCTCTAACAACTTGCCAAAGAGGCAAAGTAAAGTTATAGGTCTGCAAGACCTAGCTGAACGACCGTCTTTGTTGCGTTTCCGGAAGAAAATAACAACGCCGTTTTTCCACAGTTCGGGAAAGTGTCCAAACTTTAAACAGACGCTTAGCAATCTTTTAACATAATTTTTACTTTTTCTACAAACGTTTTTCACAATGACTGCATCCAAAGCGTCGTAGCCCGAAGCTTTGTTATTATCTTGCATTGAAATTACATAATTTAGCTCTCTATTAGTTGCATCCTTACAGTCAACATGATTAAAAACCTGTGATGTAAAATCATGAATATTTGCAGGTACGCTATCTATTCCAAAATGCTCCACCATCAGTGACCTTGCGACCTCGTTGTAGGAGTCAAAACACTCAGAATCATCTAATTTAGTAAAAATATAGTCAGTATGCCTAGTAGCTTTCCCGGATACACATTTATATAGAGTTCCAAAGGAATCGTTAGTTTTGTTACAGAAATTTTCCCAAGAAGTCTTCTTTGCTCTTCTAACATTCTTATTATAAGCTCGTCGTGCATTCTTGTAAGCTTCTCTTATATCATTATCATCCTGGTTCTTAATATAACGCTTATACATTGCAAAGACCTTATTCATCTGTATTTTTAAATCCTGAGTAAACCACCTAATAGTCGATTTGTGTGATAACACACCATTTCTAAAGCACTTCTCAGCAATTCTGCTGACATCAGAGATAAAATCTTTTACATGTACGTCTAATTCCTCTGTGTTCTTTACCTCGATAAGACCCTTTAGCCAGCCATTTTCTGAATATTTTATATAAGCATTAAATTTATTGAAATTTTTATTCTTAGTCTTGAAGCGAGTGTTTGCTTTACCAACTGGTGTGTAACACAAAGAATATACTATACACCTGTGGTCACTAAAAGAGAAATTTTTGTCATCAACCATCCAGTCTTGTATATCGCTGCAAACTTCCAGTCCAGCCAATATAAGATCAGATCTACCATGCAGAGAGCCCTGAACAAAAGAATAAGGGGCATCGATGTCGCTGACGATAACTAAGTTCTTATCCATAAGATGTTCTAGCAGAATGTCCGTTCTTTCAGATTGACGACAATAGCCAAGTTCAAGCAGGGGAACGTTGAAATCACCAGCTAGAAGCATACTATCAAAACTTTCGAAATGGTTACTCAAATCATTGAAATCTTTGTCTAAGTTACCACTATGGGGAGAGTACTGACAGCCGATATAAACAACTTTATCTAAAACATTTAAAGAAATTACAATGGTATTATCTAGCACCAGACAGCTGATAATGGCATAATCCTTGTTAGTGATAACTATAGCAGAATTAAGAAGACCAGAGAAATAAACAGGCCAATCAGTTGGGATGCCAGAGGCAACACCATCTGATACATAAGGATCTTGGCAAAGGATGATATTAATATTATTAGCGATAGCATAATCCGATACAGCATCATTTGCATCTCTGCAATGATGTAAGTTAACGTGAACAATCCTGATTCCACAACAGGACCATCACCACCATCGCCGCCTTTAGCTACGATTCGGCAAGACTTGCAACCTATATTTCTTAAATTCCGGACAATCAGCACTATACGCCCTATGGGTACAATCACCATCGGCCTCACTATGATAGCAGTTAGCACATCTAATGGTCTCAGATTTAAAATCCCGGAGCAAATGGTTGCCAGCATACTTTACACATTGAGTTTCTCCATCACAGTTATTGGCCATATGGCCGTACTTTTGACATTTGAAGCACCGCGTAATGGAGACGAACTCCACCACACGGTACCTCTCATAATCCACACAAATCTTTTTCATATTCAACAGGACTTTTTTACAATAGGCATCTATGTCTAGCAACCAATTAACTTTACCCATTTTCGTCTCTATTTTTCTTATGACTCTAACCTCTACATCCGTTTTGCTCAAAATGCCCTCTAGCAAGGTCTTAGTCGCCGGATTAAAATGTGCATCTTCAAGCTTTTCCCTAATATTTCCATAAGCAATATCTTCGGCATTATTTTTCAAGAGAGACTCCACTTCATTTTTTAGCACTTCCTCCGTTATTTTAGGATCTACACTCAATATCAAGATTCTTTCTCTTCTCCTAACCGGTACATTTATTTTAGTGACTGCCTTTAATTCATACGAGTCCACCAGGGCATTTTTTACTAACTCCAAATCCTTCTTATTCTTATACTTTAATATCACTTGCCTTGATTTCGTCATAATTAAATCGTTAGGAACTGGCACGTTTCTGTTTTTCCTGAACATTCTCTTCCGCCTTTGCGGCCACATCCTCCACTGAGCTCACTGATGTTCTAGAGATCTTCTGAGCAAGATCCTCCATAAGTTGACTATATTCAACCCTATCCTCCAACCTGGTCCTCAGCACCTTATTTTCCTCACTTAACTCCGTGCATCTTTTCAGCACGTACTCCAATGCCTTCCTAATTGTATTTATCGTGGGAGCAGTAACCCTGTCACTTTTCGATCTTTTATATTCCAGTAAATCATGTATCTTTCCGTGTATATCTATAATTGCCGAACATAAATTCTCTTTCTGAGTTGTCTCTATCCATGAGTCAACGTCGTTGTCAGCCATAATTCAGACAGAAGATCAAATAATATAATCAAATAACCACAAAAAACCAAGAAAAACTACACTCCAAAGACCCTCTACCTGAAAACGTTAAACAAAGCGTCAAACCGCAAGTAGCTGATTACACACAGTACAACCTTTCACCATATATAAGAGGCCTACCGAGTGTCAGACCGATCCCAAATGATCCAAATCAAAAGCACTACTACCTATAGACAGGTACTCGACTAGAAACACGTGATTCGCAGTGCCGGATATACGGATCACTCCGCCGGATAAGGGAATCAGGACACCCGAGACAGCCTAACCTAACCACGTGACCCAGGCACACTCCTAGACGGAGACACTGACACAGACAACAATGGGCGAGTCCAGCAGACCTCACCAAAGTCACCGGTGAGATTGGTTACGTGACGTCACGGTAAGTGACCGGTCTCTAACCGGTCGACAGACCTACTGGACGGCACTGGTGTTATCTACTATTGGCGCCATCTGTATTACGTTGCCGTAATTATTATTTTATTATTGTTTCATCATGTACGATGAAAATGTAAATAAACTTTCAAGTAACCGACCACGTGACCCAACTAACCAAGAATATTCTTCGGTTAGTTCAGTCTCTCACCGGTCACTTTGGTTACTTGCGCTGAACGACATTGGTTGCGACCCGGTTAGCAGCACTGAACGCCATGGTGACTAACCGATTTCACCGGTCACTAACCGGTGGCTCCTCTGGACGTGCCCTATATATACACACGACTGTACCTCCGAGAAACACCAATGCATAAATAAACAATATTAACAAACACTAAATAACCATAGCATCCCCAACTAAATAAATACACACAAGAAAACAGCCACACACAGGACACGTGATACACCAAGAAGAAACTATTCCACCAGAATAATACCCAAAAACAATAAACAGAAACTCCCCTATTAAAAGTACTCTAAATCAAATGACATGCAACTAATTACACAAAAAACACAATTCGCAAATCATTACTAGACATTTAAAACAAACTACAGCAGGAGCAACAAAACAACTTAACACAACTAAGCACAAAATGGCTACCAAAATAGAAGATGGAGGAAAAAATGAAACACTCACAAGAAAAAATTTAAAGACAGTTAACTACTTAATTAATGCAAAAAATAACAAACAAAGGTAGCGGTAAGAAACTATAAGCATGTATAAAACAACTGTATTACAGTGTTGAAAAATTGGCGCAGAGGTGGAGCCTGTTGACACCACTAAATTTTAGTAGTATTTTCCGGCTTATCCAAAGACAGGATTTCTGAGTTTTTCTTAAGGTGAAGAATACTGTAAAATATTTGTGGTGTCAATAGGCTCCGCCTCTGCGCCAATTTTCCACTACTGGTATTAGTTTATTAGATTGTAAAGTGCATAATATGTATTAAATTAATAAGAGATAGAAATTTTAACATAAATCGCCATGTCAATGACACGCGAGAAAGCAAGAAAATTTTTTCAAAGTTAGATAATTCAAAACAGACTTAAGATAAATCAAAATAAATTATACCAGATTAGTACAATAACATTTTAAAGAGATTATGCCAAAATATACCAGAACTGGGCCAGTAATTACCAAAATAGAAGACTTTGTATCAGGAGCTCCAAAAATACGTAAGACATCAATGGCGGCGAGTTTGTTGACTTACTTGGTCACCTGGCCAGGACGCCAACCGTGAGGTTTATGGACTGAATGTCCTGGCAGGAAAAATCCCCTCTACCATCCAGCTTCACCCTATCCAGGAAACGGGCTAAACCAGCGACAATAATTTAACATAAGAAAAAGAACAGGTGCATAATCCTAATTATACAAATAGCAGCTCGCTATGACAAAAAGTACAAATCATGCAATTGTTGACTTACTTGATCATTCTACCAGGGAGCCAACCAAATAATGGCAAAGGCCCTGATTCCCTGGCAGAAAAACGTCCTCCACCATCTAACTCAATCCCAGCTACCGAAACAGACCCGGAAACAGCGACAAATAATAAAACTAAAAAGTCACAAAAATATGGCACACTCTGCCTAGAAAATGAAATACAAAAATTAAAGTCATGTACAAGTTTTAACATATGACTGTAACCCTAGTTACTATAAAATAAAAATAAAGCTAAAACTAAAACTAAGACTGAGTGAAACTGAAAAACAAAATTTTAAGTTATTTTCAGTTACAAATGACTGTATAAAAGTACGATTTACACTAATAATCAAGACAAGATAAAACATTAAGCCAATAACACATTTTAGGTCAATTCAAGTTACAAAAGACCATCAGACCCTAAAAGTCCAGAAACAACTCAAAAATGCGTGAAGGCAGAAAGATTAGCAAAGCACTATGTGGATAACAGTCCGGCAAAAGTCCACCAAAAATTCTTTAATTACACCAAAATAATCAAAATCTGTACTTTATGAATGAATACAATTTATTCAGTTCATTATAAATAACTGTCACTTTATAATAATTCGATCTCAGCAAGAGAACATTTTGCAAATTCCAAGACAGAGTTCTATTTCGCACAAAGTTAAAGAACAGAGGCATCAGAGGACACTTGCCGAAAATAAAATGCTTAACGTCACCGACGTTACCGCAATCACACTTATCTGTTGGTCGCTTGCCAATCTTAAAGAAATACACTGGAAAAGCACCGTGCGAGGAAATGAAATAGGCTACTACCCTTGAATAACACAAATAAGAAACGTCCGGTGAACGCAAGATGAGGAAGGTATCCCTACCCTTTTCACTAATTTTCCAATCATTAGTCCACCTCGTGATAATGTTACTCTTATAAAAACGCTTGACGAAGGAAACAGGCATTGGAATATCCAACCTCTCATCAAACTCATCATCCAGAATAACAGACTTTGCCAGATAGCCAGCCCTTTCGTTACCAGCAAGGTCAATACGAGATTTAATCCAACCCATAAAAATAATTTTACCACTCAACACTCTCAAGTTAGAATATATGTTATACAAAATCTTATCAGTTGGAAATAAGTTCTGCAAGGCTTGTATTGAAGAAAAACTATCAGTGTAGATGTGGAATTCTCTGAAATCAGCCCTGCAACACCAGTCGATTGCCTTGTCAATGGCTGATAATTCAGCCTGATAAACAGTATTATAAGCGTAAAGTTTAAAACGTTTTTCTAAAAGGATCTTTCCATCATTATAAACAATAAAAGCGGAACCAACTGTGTTGTTCATCTTGGAACCGTCTGTGTAAATTACAGGGTGGTTAAAAATAGGTACTACAGAAGTGACTGACTTTACAAACTGTATATGATGAGTTGACACAAAATAAGGATAATCAAATGTATGTAAATTTGGCATAATATTTTCCTTAGTTACACAAATATCATTTATCCATACTAGATCTTCATGATGCACCGTGCTATAGTGACCAGACATCTGTTCCAACTCCAGCTCCAGGGGAGGTATACCCGAAATTACGCAAAGAGCTTCCGTAGATACAGATCTGTAAACTATGATTATTGATAATAAACAAAGACGCTGGCATGAAGACAAGCGTCTAATTCCATGGTATCTCAAGTCCCGGTACCAAATTTCATTACCATATGATATCTGCTTCTCAATTACCGAATGATACCAAGTTTTCATGTAGTCCAAGGGAAGACCCTTATCTCTAATACGGGTTTTGCGCATGGAGCACGAAAAGTCTATAACTTTGTCACGAACAAGATCCAAATGATCAAGCCAACGGAAACGGCTATCAAGAAAAAATCCCAGGTATAGTATATTGTCCTTGACCGAAATGCTGGTATTCCTAAGCTTAAAAATCGGACGGCGTTTGTTCAAAGTATATTTACCGAAAAGCATTGCTGATGATTTCTGAGCGCTGATTGTCAAGCCAAACTCTTCACATGCGTTCATAAAATATTCGATACATCCGTTAACTCTATCTTCCAGCGCTGCACGAGTATCGGCCCCTTCCACAATAGCTGAATCATCAGCGTATGAAATGATTTTTCTAAAACGACGCTTATAATATTTTAATATTTTATCAGCAACCAGAGTCCACAACAAGGGACCCAAACAGGACCCCTGTGGACAACCTTGAAAAGCATGAAACCAGCGAATCCCTCTCATAAACTTGAATCCTATCAATCTATGACTTATGTAGTTCTTCAAGATCTCTTTTAAATAATCCTGTATAGGAAGGTCATCTATAATACTAGCAAGTATTCGCCAATCGATTACGTCGAAAGCACTAACCATATCGAAACTAATTAATGCACAATATTTAAAATCATTCAAAGTCTCCCTAACAAAATTCTTTACAGCAGACATTGCCGTTATAGTGCTCTTAGACTCTCTAAATCCATGTTGATCTTCGTCCAAATATGCAGAAGACTCCAGAACTGTAATTATTCGCATTTTCAATATTCTCTCCAAAATCTTGGCAATAATCGGCAGCAATGTAATTGGTCGGTAAGACTTAGGCAACTCTGGTGGTCGGTTGCGCTTACGAAAAAACAAAACAAGACCCTTTTTCCAACACATAGGGAAATGAGCAAAACGAAGACAAGTATTAAAAAGCTTAAGAACAAAAGGCGTGAAACTTTTACAAAAATTTTTTACTACCAAGGCATCTATCTCATCAAATCCTGGAGCCTTATTGTTACCCTGCTGGCGCATAACGTAAAACAATTCTCTTTTTGTAATGGGATGGAAATCCTCCTGATTAGTATAATGATTTGTACTGGTAAATTCATGCGGATCTGTAAAATCAGCATTAGCATCAAAGTGATGATTGATTAAGTCTTCGGCCACGTCGTCATAGCTCGCAAACACATGAGAATTTTCTAAAGTAGTAAATATTAAATCTTCATGTGACAATTTCTTCTTAGAAATAAATTTATATAAGGATCCGTATGCATTATTTGTTGAATCGCAGAACTTAAGCCAAGCATTTCGCTTCGCCTTGCGAAGGTTCTTCTTATACTCACGTCGAGCTGTGTTATAGCTTTCTTTATACGTAATAACATCTAAGTTTTTTTAAATATCTCTTATGCAAGGTACTGACTCTGTTTCGTTCCCTTCGAAGATCTTCATCGTACCAAGTAATAGTTAGACAATGACGTAGGCGACCTCTACGAAAACACTGATTCATGATATCCTGTAGTAAAGCGGAAAACTCCTCAGTCCAAGTATCTAATGCACTTTGACTAGGAATTCCGTCCAGAGTAGCATTTAGACGAAGCAAGTGTTGTGAGAAAAAAGCATTGAATTTACACATCTTTTTATTCTTAGTCTTAAATCTTGTATAGAAATGTTGGACTGGAGACAGACTCAGGGTAAAACAGATATATCGATGATCACTATGCGAGTAATGATCTATATCAACTTTCCAATCTTGTAAAAAACGTAAAAGACCTTGTCCGATCAAAGTGAGGTCAGGACGACCACGTCTACCGTCTTGAACAAAGGTGTGATGCGAGTCCGGTGAGTTAACTATAGATAGATTAGTGATAATCAAATATTCTTGGAAAATTTCCATCCTTTCGCTTTCTCTGGTATACCCGAGAAAAATAATAGGTACATTGAAGTCTCCTCCAACGATGATTTTAGAAAAGTCTGGGAAGTAGTAACACCAGTCTCTGAGGTCATTCTCTATTGGTTTAGAAGGTGCAGCATACACCGATCCGATGATTAAAGAACCTTGATCTATAGTTATATTAATAAAGACACTATTGTTTAAACTCAGAGTGTTTACACATGCATAGTCGTCCGATGTACAGATAATAGCAGCAGAACCAGTTAAAGAGAGGAAGCAGATCCAGCCTGTGGGGAGACCAACCAGGGAACAGTCATAGATGTAAGGATCTTGGCAAAGAGCAAAGGTTATATTGAAATCGTCCATATAATGGAAAAGAGCATTAGAGGCATCAGAACAATGGTGTAAGTTAATTTGAACAAAACGTAAACCAGAGCTATTGACAAAAGACTCAGTAACAACTATCACAACCGTTTGCTAAGAGTCTCCGCTCGATAAGATTTAAAAGTGGGACAATCCGTGCTATCGGCTCTATGACCAGCATCAGTGTCAGTATCCTCCGCAAAAAGACAGTTAGCACAAGCTATCTCCGAAACCGTACAGTCCTTAATAGAATGATGTCCTGCACACTTAACACATTTCATATCATTCTCACATTTGGCTGCGGTGTGTCCAAAAGATTGACAATTGAAGCAACGAACTATAGGAATAAAACTTACGACCCTGTATCTCTCCATATCTATACAGATACGACGCTTCTTGACCAAAATTTCGCACTCACCCCTTTTGATGCCAACTAACCAATTAACCTTCCCCGAACGAGTCTGTATTTTCTTGACAATTTCAATTCCATCATCATCTCCGTCTCCGCCGGCACGTCCCTCAACGAACAACGATCTGTGAAGAGAAGCACGAACAGCATCTTCATCAACGTCAGGCTCCACACTAAGAACTAGGACCCGATCAAGTCTTCGCCTGGGCACGGTGACCTTTATTTCTTCCTTTAAAGTGTCCATTTTATCTAAGGTCTCCTTGAATCTTTGCGTGTCGGCCTTAGTTTTAACTTTGAATATGAGCCGCCCTTCCTTCGTCGTAACCACATCCTCCGGAAGAGGCATCTGTACTCCAGAACGACATGCATTTTTAATTTCCCTCTTTATTTCTTCAATTTGTTTCTCTCCAGAAGACGAGATCACAACGGAGAAGCTCGGCTCAGCTGGTGGTTCCGCCATCTGAACAGGAACACGCTGGGGAAACGCAGAATGGCCTGACGAGCGAGAAAATCTCTCTGCAAGAGCCTCATATGCCTTAGAATTCGAAACCAGAGTCTTTAATTTGGCCTCGCTAGCCACATAATCACGATGAGCACGAACAAGACTTAAACCTATATGGTCAAAACATTTTCTTGTTGTTGACATAATCTCCGCAGTGAATTTTCCACCCTTGTTTCGCTGACCCTCGAAAAAACCATATAAAAAAGCATGCACCTTATTCACAACTTCCGGAAATTCCAAATCCTCTGCTTCCTGAAATACAGACTGCATAGAAGCCTCCATCACATTAGCTTTCCTCGACATTAAATGAACACACGGCACTAAGTTATAAATAATCAAAAATAACCAAAAACTCAAAAAAACCCGAAAAACTACAGTACACCACAAGACCGATCCACCAAAATAAATCTCCAAATCAAACATAAATCGCAGAAATATAGTACACCACAGAACCGCTCCACCAAAATAAATCTCCAAATCAAAAATAATTCACAAAATACAGTTGACCAGAAGACCGCTCCACCAAAATAAATCTCCAAATCAAAAATAAGTCACAAAATACAGCACACTACAAGACCGCTCCACCAAACCAAATCTCCAAATCAAATATAAGTCATAAAATACAACACACCATAAGGCCGCTCCACCAAAATAAATCTCCAAATCAAAAATAATTCCCAAACAGATCAGAAGCACAAAACAACTCAACACAACAAGGCGTAAAGATGGCGACGTAAATAGAAGACAGTCACGGAAACACCGACATCAAGAAAATGGATAAACTAACTAAAACTGCATTAAATTAAGCCACAGAAGTCTCAAATGAAAGCGAAAAGCAAGGGAAGATACCAGTTAATTAATTAGTATAAATAAATGTAAGAAAAATGCATAAATTAAAGTAAAAATAACATAAATGCAGAACGGCAAGGCCTAATAACTAAAGCACATGTTCTCGGAACTTCAAAAATTATTGTTGACTTACTTAATAGAAGGAAAATTTTCATTCCAATATTCTGGTGCCAATGTGGCATTTAAGAATTAAAATTAAGTGGTCCAAAAATTAACCACCGCCCTTGAGCGGTTTAATGATTTTGGTATTGAATCTCCTGCCGTGATCCTGTTTGCAATTGAGTTAATATACTTGCAATGCTGTTATCTAGATATTACAACAGTTTAACCCATTAGTGCCTGAATTTTTTTTTTCAACTCAATATTGGGCTTAATTATAGCAAATTGTGTAAAATGAACGTAAAAAATAATAAAAAAATTGTCTTTGAATTTTTTTTTTATTTAACGTATAAAAATATAAACGTCCCAATTTTGGGACGCTAGGCACGAAAGGATAGGGGGGCATTCCACGTCAAATCAGGCAGTAAAATATCAATATGTAACCCACCGTCACAGATTTTAATGAAACTGCGTGTGTTTGTTCTTACTATTAAGATATGATCACCAGTAATTTTTTTTGCTCCTTGGTGAAATAGTTTCTGAGAAAAAAATTGTCAAAATTTTGAAAAACTGCCGTCAGTTGGCATTCTTGATAGCTCGGTTTTCAAATGTAGCATGTCATATATATAATCATATTTCAATATCTACTCTACAAATCATCTTCAAATAATTTATGCACAATATTTAGGGTACGCAGCTTATGAAAAAAATATATTGTTACGCTTATAACATTTTAAGTGTGTCTAAAAAAATATTTAAACTTTGAAGTCGTGAATTTTTTATGAAAAATAATGCATTAACAAAAAAAGCATTATCAACAAAAGGCGGTATTTTTATTAAATTTATTTTTTATGGGAGATATACTTAAAGGTGTCCTTTACCTGATTCTGAAATAAAAATAGTGGGATTTTGGGTGTTTTTGGTAGTATTTCCTATTTAAAAATATTTTGAGGTGCATTTCATATCAAATCAAGCAGAGTCATTCCATGTCAGTTCCCCTAAGCCATTTAATCACTGTCACAAATTTCAATGAAATTGGGTTTGTTTATAGCTTATTTTAAGACGTAATCACCTTTAATTTTCTTGATACTAAGTAAAATATTTTTTAAGATAAAAAATATCAAAATTTTGAAAAATTGTTTTAAATTTTTTTAATGACAGTTCGATATTCAAAGGCTACATTAAAAAAAAAAAAAAAAGTCATTTCAATATAAAATCACTAAATAGGTTTCAAATAATGTATATGTGACAAATAATGTAGGCTGATTATTATTTCTTGTTTTTTATCATGTTTAAACACTAAGAGTGTCTTTTATCTTATGAATTTTTAAAATCAAGAATTTTGTCAAAAATAATGTGTTAATCAAAAATTTATTATTAACCGAAGGCAGGGTGTTATTGCTTTTTTGTTTAATTGTACGTAAAAATATCTTTTAAATGGTTATAAAATAAAAATAGTGAACATATGAGAAAAAATTATCAAAATTTTGGAAAAATGCCAGGAGTTGCCATTAATGATTGTTCAATTTTCAAAGGCCTCATTTTATATATAAAATCATATTTCAATAACTAATAAAGAAATCTTCTTCGAATAATTTAAGCAAGGTAAATAAAGTATGTAGATTATGAAAAAAATATTGCTGCAATGTTAAAAAATATTTAAATGTGTCTAAACAATTGTATAATCTTTGAAATCAAAAATATTTTACAAAAAATAATGAAATTATTAAAAAATCTTTATCAATCAGAGGCGGAGTTTCTATGACTAATTTTTTAATTTTAAATTGTACATAATACTACATTATAACTGGATCTGAAATAAAAATAGTGGGATTTTGGTTGGTTTTAGTAGTATTTAAATCATATTTAAAATTATCAATATTTTCAAATGTAAAACCTATCCAATGTATCATCCCTGGAAATATTTTTATTTATACATTTATTTTATTTTTCAAATTATCTTTTATGTTCGTTTCTTAAGGAAAAAAATAAACAATATTGTTTTTTAGTAAAACTTCTAGGGCGAAGAGCAATTATCCCTTTCCAAAAAAGAGAAAAATCACTAGCTCCTCACCGCCCAATAGAAATTTTCAAAATGACAGTCCTAATCTTTAAACTCATATTTGGCTGTTAATATTGAAAATTTAGCATTGAGCTGCTAATATTGAAAAAAAAAACCAAATTTCACTCTGTTGAAGAAAATTTTGACGTATTGTGCTTTAAATATATGCAAAAAATGCATAATCCATTATATTTATATCTTTCAAATAACTATATCTAAAAAAATATTTAAAACTTAATGAGTTGCACTTTTGTAACTTTATTCAGTTTCTAATGATATGTACCGTAATTTCGGGTGTATAGCCCGCAGATCAAACAATTCAGTTTGGACCCAGAAATTTTATTCAGTATTTGAAGACCAATATTTACTGTGATCTAAAAAGTTACATTTTATTTTTAAAAATTTCTGGGTCGAAACACGATTGTATGATCCGCGGGCTATACACCGGAAATTACGGTAATTTGATTTATTTCATCACAATATTGCTGAAAGATGAATTTTCAACATATATATGTGTGTATATATATCCCTGTTCTCAAACAAATTATTTAAAAATTATTCATTTATGTTTAATAAAGCATATATATATTGTTTATACACTTACAGAAAATACATATAGCAAATTTTATGATATTATGTCAATAATGTCTAAAAGTAAAGAACTTATCTAATAGTATGTAACGAAAAATTTAACATCTGGTGTAATGACAACAAAATTTTATAATTGTTTTACTTAATTTGGATGAATGAAAAAAGCTTACATGTTTATATTTTATTGAAGTACAGGTGAAAATGTCACAAAGACATACCTCAACAACCACTGAGTATGTCACATTCACACTACAGATGATTTTTTTTCTTTTGATCTTTCGGGTTTGATTTCAGATGGTAATGAATTAATTAGTTTTGTTAGAAGTGTCATTGCAGTCAGCATATTAGGCTCACTATTTTTTTTTATATAATTTGTTTTGATTGACTCGATGAACAACAATACTTAAAGGGACCATTTCATGACTTTTCAATTAAAAGCTGATTTATAAATTCATCATGTTGTTTAGTTATTATTATCGTCTTAAGATAATAAGTTGATATTAAAATTTTTAAATGCAGTTTATTTATTATTTGAACAATTGAAAGTATTTTTCAATAAGAGTGCGGGCTGTTGATTTTAAGTCGGCTGTTGAGCAATGTAGTGGTTGTAAAGGAACTGGTACTATTTCATTTAATTTTTATTGCTGTAAATAATATTTGTTATTTTATTATTGTATGTATTATATTTAAGCAAGAGTAGAAATACATGATATCGTAGTCATTTTAGTACATCTTAGCATGAAAAGCTTCAATATTTATCATTAAACATTCACATTTTATGAAAATTTTGTTAAAATTGCTCATATTTTCACTATTTTTATTTTATAACTATTGAAAAGATATTTTTACGTACAATTAAAAAAGTAATAACAGCCTGCCTTCGGTTAATAATAAATTTTTGATTAACACATTATTTTTCACAAAATTCTTGATTTTAAGAATTCACAAGATTAAACACACTCTTAGCATTTAAACATGACAAACAACAATAAATAATAATCTGCCTACATTATTTGTCACATATACATTATTTGAAACTTATTTAGTGATTTTATATTGAAATGACTTTTTTTTATGCAGTCTTTGAATATAGATCTGCCATTAAAAACATTTTTAAAAAAATTTCAAAATTTAGATATTTTTTTTTATCTTAAAAAATATTTTACTTGTAATCACCTTTAATTTCCTTGATCCTGTCTTAAAATGAGCTATAAACATATCCAGTTTCATTGAAATTTGTGACAGTGAATTAAATATCTTAGGCGAACTGACATGGAATGACTCTGCTTGATTTGATTTGAAATACGCCTCAAAATATTTTTAAATATGAAATACTACTAAAAACACCCAAAATCCCACTACTTTTATTTCAGAATCAGGTAAAGGACACCTTTAAGTATATCCCCCACAAAAAATAAATGTAATAAAAATACCGCCTTTTGTTAATAATGCTATTTTAGGTAATGCATTATTTTTCATAAAAAAATCACGACTTCAAAGATTAAACATTTTTTTAGACACACTTAAAATGTTATATAAGCGTAACAGTATTTTTTTTCATAAAATACGTACCCTATATATTATGCATAAATTACTTGAAGATGATTTGTGGAATAGATATTGAAATATGATCATATTTATGTCATGCTACATTTGAAAATCGAGCAGTCAAGAATGCCAACTGATGGCAGTTTTCAAAATTTTGACAATTTTTTTCTCAGAAACTATTTGACCAAGGAGTAAAAAAAAATACTGGGAATCATATCTTAATAAAAGGAACAAACACACGCAATTTCATCAAAATCTGTGATGGTGGGTTACATGCCTGCCTGAACTGACATGGAATGACCCTAGGGGTTTTCTCCGTTAATGTCTAAGCATTATATCTATGTTTTATGCCATTTAATATGTTTCAAAAAGGTTATATATCATTCGGGTTATTATTTGACTATAAAAATTTCTTTATTATTACTATAAGGGGGGGGGGGGCGAGGGCTGGGGTCGGCTCAAGAACAAGACCCCCTTCCTCCTCACCATTAGCTATTGGCATAGTAAAAATTTATATACAGTGAAACCCGTTTAAGATACGCCCGCTTAAGATACGATCCCGCTTAAGATACGAATTATCTTCGGTCCCTTGAAAAATGCCTATTAAACCTTTGTAAAATTACCCGCTTAATATACGTACGCATAAGATACGATCCCGCTTAATATACGAAGAAAATCTATCCCTTGATGTCAAAAAACCCGCTTAATATACGAAATGATGCTCATGTAATCCGTTTATCACGTGTTTTTAGGACAGAATACGTGCAATTGAATTGCGCTCGAGTTTCTCTTGCCGCCATCCTCCCCCCCCCCCCTCCCTTCCTCCCCCCCCCCTCCCTTCTGTTTTTCATTCGTATGAACGCAGTAGCGGTAGTTCGGAGTCCCTACGGAAGGTTCGGGGAAGTTCTCTTTTACGTTACAATCGTGTGACACGCGCAACTCCATACCGTACCTTCGAAACCTCAGTGCCAGTAACGCTATCGAAAGGACATTACGTAAATCTAGTCATTTGTTTATCCGCAGAATAGTAATAGGAGCAAATAATAGATGAGCAACTTAAAGTAAAGAGAAAAGCACTTTCTTTGACTGAAAAATTGGATGTCTTAAGGAAATACGAGGCCGAGAATGTGATAAGCATTCGTCTTTGCCAAATCTGTGGGAATACACGAGTCAACACTTCTAGCTCTATTAAAAAATAGACAGAAACTGGAAAACAGGGCATCAGCTTGAATCTCTGGCAGAAAGAAAATTAGGGTGACCAAATTTGAAGAATTGGAGAAGATTTTATTTGAGTGGTTCACCCAAACCCGATCGACGAACATCACAAGTAACGGATTGTTGATTATGGAAAAGGCTGCGAAATTGCTACACGTCTTGGAGTGGATTTCACGCCTAGTAACGGTTGGCTAGACATCTTCAGACAAAGTTACGGTATAGTTTATAGTAAGGTATGGGGAGAGTCCACAGCTGTGAATATAGATGATGTCAATTGTTAGGAAAATAAGGTGCTCGCGCCGCTATTGAAAAAGAACCCAAGAGGCGATATTTACAATGTCGACGAGATGGGCCTTTTTTTAAAATTAATGCCTGATAAAACAATGGCGTATAAGGGTGAGAAATGTTCTGGAGGCAAACTGAGCAAAGAACGTATCACTGTTCTCGTTAAATCAAATATGAGCGGTACGGATAAATTAAAACCTCTCGTCATCGGCAAGCCGCGGAATCCTCACTGCTTTAAAAATGCTAGAAATCTGCCCTGCGATTATGAAAGTCAAGGCAAACCATGGATGTCAAGTAATATATTCGTTAAGTGAAACCTCAAGTTCGATGAACGACTGGAAAAGGAGTTCAGGAAAGTATTGTATCTCGCCGACAACTGTCACGCCCATCCTAAGGATTTCCCCGGCTTATAAAACATCGAACTAGTCTTTTTACCAACAAATGCGACTAGCGTGGTTCAACCCATGGATCAGGGCATAAGTCATGTTTTCAAAAGGAAATACAAAATTCGCGACGTCATCTACACCAAAGAGATCATCGCGAAAAGGATCTGTCCTGCCTAACCTGTAAGCCTATTGACCTTTTGGACGCCATGCATTTCCTGAGTGCGTCTTGGGTAGATGTAAGATCAATCACCATTGAGAACTGCTTCTGTAAAGCCTTTGACGTCGACGGCACTTTGCAAAACGATGGCATCGCAGAAGAGGAGCAGCATCAATAACAATGCAAAGATTAGGACTAAGGCAGATCACACACTAAACAGACAAGCAGACAAAAGCGTGAGACAGGAGACAAATTGCAGCGTTCAAACCGGTTTCTTCTTTGTTAACAGGGTGAAATGTCTTGACTTAAGCTATTTTGTAGCTTGTCTGTTCAGTGTGTGATCTGCCTCATTTGTCAAAATTGACGATCAGGTCGTAACAAGTGAAGTCCGTTCTATCGCGGATATAATGGCGGACGTCAAAATTTTCGATGAACCTAGGCCTTCAAAAGAAGCAGAAGACGAGAATGACGCGGATGAAGAAACGGATGTACCAGCCATACCATCATTAGCATCTGTAATGAGCTCGTTCTGCATACTTCAACTGTACGCCTCTTCGATGGATGCAGGTCTCCCCGTCGAAGTTTTTTTTTTCTGCCACATCAACAAGGCAGAAATCTCGCCCTACGTTGCACCAAACCAATTTAAACGACTTTTTTTAACAAACTAAAATTACTTCACGCACTTTAATTTTGATAATGTATCAAATAATTATTGTTCCTTGCCATACATTTAATTTGTCTTTTTAAAAATAATTATGAATTTTTTTTATTTTTCCTCTTTAAGTATGTAGTGTATTTTAGTTTCTGTTTTATAAAGATTAACAAAAATTTCGTTTTATTGTCTTTTCTTAATTTGGCAGAGAGTGCTGCATAAAGGCATTTTAATTTTGTTATTGAACGAACGGTGACACAATAAAATTTTGGAGAAAAATAAAGTTATTCTTTATTTCAAAATCTTAAACTCAAATTTTCTAGAATATCTAAAAATTGTTAGAAATGGATAGAATGAGAGTTATAAATGACTAAAATACGTTAATAACAATGTGCACTGGCTTTGTATGCATTATTATTACTCGAGAATCTATGAAATACGGATAAGATACGATCCCGCTTAAGATACGAAATGCTCTCGGTCCCTTGATTCGTATCTTAAACGAGTTTCACTGTAGTAACAATTTATAATAATCAATAACTACAAATGGAGCATATATACCGTATATACTTGCATATACGCCGACCCATTAACTTTTGAACGCAAATTCTGCAAAAAATCAAAAACTCGCGTATGTCGACCCCTAACTTTTTACTTCAATTTCGCACAAAATCAAACCAAAGAGTTCACTTACTAATGCGAAAAATTAGTAAGTAAACAAAAACAAATCATTGAAATTTTTTTAATAATAAATTATTATTATTTGTATATTTTATATATTATTTTATTATTTATACGCATAAAAGCAGACTTTTGCAGTATTCGAAGTTTTTTCTTTTTTTTCTTCTTTTCGGCTTTTGTAATTGACTCGCGTATAAGTCTACCCCCCCCCCCCAATTTACTTACAGAAAATTGTCAAAAATTCTTCGTTTTACACACGAGTATATATGGCACAGTAGAACTTCGATTATCCGACCCTCGTGTAACCGGAACTCTCTGTAAACCGATGTCGATATCCTGAATTTTTTTCCAACGTATTTTTTTCTTTTTTTACTTTCACATTCCTTGTGTATGCAAGTGTTCCTTTCTAAACCACGAGTAGAGATAAGCATTTTGGTTCCCCTTTCTCCGAATTCCATTGAAATTAGCATGAGCTCCCGCAAGATTCGATCCCGGTATAATTGTACTCTTGACCCTCCCCCCTGTGTACACGTCCCTGTTCTAAACAGATAAAATTATTTTCATGCATAATTTAAAGTTAGATATTTATTAAGCTGTTTAAATAGTCCTAATAGCAGTTCGATGGCGATGTTACATATTAAACTAGATGATTATAGATAAATTCTCGATAATCAGAAAATTTCGATTATCTGCTGTTGGTTCGGTCCCAATTATGTCGGATATTCGAGGTTCTACTGTATTTTAGTAACCTCAGGATGCCAAATACTAAACTAGTACAAAACATAACGGTATGATATAAATTTTTACCAAGCCAATAACTAAGGGTGGGGAGGGGTAGGTGTCTTGTTCTTGAACCGAGCCTAACCACTATCCCCCCCCCCACTATAGTAATAACAAAGAATAGCAAAATAATAATCCGAATAATAATTTTATAGCCAAATAATAATCCGAATAATAATTTTATAGCCAAATAATAATCTAAATGGTATGTAACCATTTTGTAACAAAATAAATGGCATAAAACATACATATAATGCATAGACAGTAACGGAGGAAATCCCCACCCATTCTTGCCTAGCGTCCCAAAATTGGGACGATATATAAAGGTTCAAATTCGAATAAAAAATAGAAATCTGAAAAATGCAAAAATACGTGAAAAAATTCTAAAATAATGTTTCGTCTTATAAATAATACCACTTATAAAATGATTGATAAAAAAATAAAAGAAATATCTTACTTTTTCTTACGCGCCATTTTATTTCAAGAAAATTCAACTTTTCGCTACAACAAACATTTATTTCACCCTTTTATTCTTAAAAATGTGCTGTCATTTATGGATAAATATTGAAAACAAATACTAAGGACATATTTTACAAAATTTTGAAAGAATATCATAATTCCATTTGTAATGGGGATTTTTTTAAGAAAGCGTCACAAAATTAGGACGCCAGGCACAAATGGGTTAAAATTCGCTCCACCAAACCCGGTTATCTACATTTTTTTTTTCTCACTGAGTGTTTTTTCCACTTCTTTACTTGAGATTTAAAATCAGACATTTTGGTGTTCAAACACGTCTCAATCTTTAAATATCCTCTGTTCTCCTTTTCGAATTCCTTAACCATTAAATGCGCGATTTTTTTTTTGTTTGTTTGTTTCGAAAAAATATATACCGTAATTTCAGGTGTATAGCCCGCAGTTCAAACTATCGTGTTTTGACCCAGAAATTTTTAAACGTAAAATGTAACTTTCTAGATCACGGTAAATATTGGTCTTCAAATGCTGAATAAATTTTCTGGGTCCAAACTGAATTGTTTGATCTGCGAGCTATACACCGGAAATTACGGTATATGATTCTCTGAAAGGTATATTACACAGGAAAAATAATGAAAAAATCAGAGATACATTTTTCATATAATACGTCAATCTTTTCTTCTGTTGCACATCTGCAATGCAAGTAAAAACTATTGACGTGTGGCGGTTTTACGCTAAAATAATGCAAATTAGTAAATACTTTAATAAGTATGTCTCCAAATACCTTATTTTATATAATTATTTATTTTATAAAACTTAACCTTTAACTCTATAATTCCCATGATAGAATGCATTCTATAAGTTACTTTGTTCAGAGAATCTGACTTTACACCAGAAAGTTTCAATGGTTAATTTCACTTTATTTGAATACGGAATGTCTGTTTTTTTAATTAAAGCAAATATTGCTAGCTTATTTTTCTGGTGTGAATTAGGTATATGCGAATAAAAAAAATCTATTAAATTGAAAACAGTGCTGTTTGCATATCTGCAAAGCTGTGCACTAAAGAGTTAAAATATGACCTCCAAGTGGTAATCCTAATCATTTCAACTTTTGTTTTCTGATGAGTACTAGACCACATTCCTTACAAATAATCCAGGGTTCTCAGGCTTTTTGAAATCCTATTTTGCGATTTTCGAAACCATGGGTGCATATATTCACTCTCAAAAAGAGCATAAGGAATTTGTTTTTGGCACCAGTAAAAAACAAAAGTAATATTTCCTTTCTTTAATTAGATTGTTTTTGTGACTGTTTAAGTAAAGATAACTTTAAAAAAAAGTGGTGTCAACTAAATAAAATTTGTGCAAAAGTCGTCGGTCCCGTTGTGGTTAAAATTCTCTTTCCCAATCTTCATTTTTGCATCGTCTTATTTATTTGAATATATCTTTTCTCTTGCTTTTGTATATCTCAGGACTAACATCATATTTTTTATTTAATAAGTTTAAATATGCTTCTTTCTTTTCTTAAATTCCTTTATGAATTTCTCCATTTAGCATTTTCTTGCCTTCATTTCTACTTCTTTTAGCCAATGTCGCAAAAGAAAAAGCTCTTTTTGTTTGAGATGATTGGGAGGATGGAAACAAATTAACAAAACTGTTGTCGTTGTATTATTTGAACTAATCGTTAATTTTTTATAAAATTAATATCAGATACATTAAATATATTAAGTTTTAATAATTTGTAGAAATGTAAAAAAGAAATTTACTGTCTGTTTTTTATTTTATAAGAAATCATTTCCCTCATAAATTACCATTAACGCCACAACTGTGGACGTTATTTTTTTGTGAATTTTTATTTTTTCCCCATTTATTTATTTCTTTTTTCCTTTTTGAATTCCTACTAATACAAAAATATTAAATTGTAAAAAAAGAAGAAGTGAAAAGTAGAGGGGAAAGAAATAAATTAAAAACGGCCATACAAAAAGTATTTTGGGGGGTTCAATAACAACATAAACTGTGGGTTGTTCTTCAAATACACTTAAAAGAATTCTTAAATCATTATAGTAGACTAAACTTTTTTTTAATTTAGATATTTCTGAAAATGGAGGCATTTAAAAAATAATTCAATTTCTCCCCTTAAAAATGTCCCAATAATGATCGTAAAAATTTAAAAATAAGAAAATATAAACAAAATTCTAACCAGCACCAAAGTAATTAAAATTTGGAATGTTTATGTTTAAATTTAAAGGAAATTCTTCGAGCAATTTCTCAAGCAATCCAAGCGGCTAGGTTAAAAACAAAATGTCGTTTAATAAATATGTGTTTAAATTTTGGTTTAGTGGCAATTAAACACGGCATATTTGTTGCTGTAACTGTGTTGAATATTTAAATTTAAAAGTATATTTTTGAGCTACGTTCTAGACATCAACCAGTAATACAAAAAAGTTTGAAACAAGTGTCTCCCTTTAACATATCTAATACTACATTTTAAGTATTCAGTATATCCTTCTAATAAAACTTGTTCTTTTTTTTAAATGTTTTATAAAAGGATAAAATATTCCATCAATATCATCATGTAAATTACTTTTGTTCCATATATTTCATATTCCCTTGAAATTCCAATATGAATTTTTTTTTTCGTAGCGGAAATTCCTGTGTAATTATAAATACGTATTTTTTGTCTTTTTTATAACAACATTTTTTTCTATTGTATGCAAAAGAAATTTACTATCTCATACTAGACTTGGAGCCGACAGCACAAACAACCACATCACCGAGTTGGAGGCTGAAATTCCATAATTATCTAAAACGCGATTCCCATATTAAAACGCAATCGGTCTGCCAAGTCATATCTTGATGGAAAGCACCTAAAAACACGATTTTAGCGGTCGACTCGTAGGTTTACCATTGCGTTTTCCTGCACCCAAAGGTTGAAAACATGGCGGACTGGGAGCAGGAAAACACGATGGTAAACCTACGAGTCAACCCGGAAAATCGGGTTTTTAGGTGTTTTCCACCAAGATAAGTCTTGGCAGACCGATTGCGTTTTAATATGGGAATCGAATTTTAGCTAATTCTGGAATTTCAGCCTCCAACTCGATGAGGTGGTTAGTTTTTAAGTCTTATAATACTCGAATAGTAGAGATTATTTAAAAATGATTCATATTCAGTGACTCTTCTGTTTTCTTTTTATTTCTTTTTCTTTAAGTTCTTTTTTTTAATTCAGAAATTACGAATGTATGCCAGAAATTCCAAAATAAAAACATCTTATCATTTATGTGAACACGAATCTCATCAAATCAAGCAAAAATTACATTTCATAATTTCTGGCATGAATTTGGAATTTCTGAATAAAAAAGAAATTCTTGAAATGCACGCTTCGGATGTAAATTGTTTAATAATATAAAAAATAATAAATTCAAAATTCATCATAAACTTGGTGGTTTTGACTTTATAATGATTTTCACAAAATTCACAAAATTAAAGAGGAGTGCGAATTTTACAAATTTCTCTGTTCTCTAATATTTTAAGTGTTATAATAGTAGAATAGTAGAGGGGATTTTGAAAATGATAAATATTCAGTAACTTAATCCATTTGGCAAATTAGCTGCTCTGGTTGTCATGTTTTCCAGAAACTTTAACGCCAACGAGAAGGATATTCTGGAAAATTTAGAGTTAAAGCGAAGACACTGCAGTAATTAGCAACAGCCACTGGAATTCCAAAGAGAGAGTAAATAGCGAGTGAACCAAAAATGATCTTCAGGAGTGCAGAGGTAATTAAAACGTGGCCGATTTGCTCCACATCACCTCTTTTGGGATCTTAATCTCACTAACTGAAAAATTTGAAAGTTTTGGTACATTTACGTTTAGCTTAATTGTTCTGTGTGATATAGCTTTTCTATAAAGTATAGAAGCTTTTCTTTCCATTGTAATATTAGAAAATAAATCTGAAAGAATTTTTCGCAGATGGACAATGCGGGTTTCATTAAAAATTATTATAGATAGTTTTTAACAATATTTCTTGAAATAGAACATTCATATAACTTCATATTTGTAAAAGATTTGAAATTAATTTTGTATGTTCATTAAACAAGTAACAAATCAGTATTCAAAGTGAGCATATTATAAATGTAATAAATATTTTCATATTTATGTGAATTAAGTTCAGTTTCTTAGGAAAATATTACTACATAAATATTCGTTTTAAAAGAGAATATTTTTCGCAGTTAATTTAATTAGGGGTTAGAATTTCATATTCGTGTTTTGTTAAACATAATAATAATAATAATAAAGATTTAAAAAATTATATATATATATATTGCGATAAAGACGGTGGGGAAGGGGGGGGGGGGGTAGGGATGCAAACCATAGAGTTATGAGAATGAATAGAGAGGAAGTGTGATTGGTGGAGGTAAGGCCAAAAATGCAACCCTAAAATCCGCTACGCTCGGCCCAACAAAATTACGGGCTTTCACAGAAAAGAAAACTTCTGGTAATACAGTTTTCAATTCATAATACAATGAAATGCTACTTTATAATGCTTAAATATAAGCAGATCATTTTCTTTAATAGAAAAAAACTGCACGGGAGATGTCAAAGAACTAGGTCCCTGTACCACGTGCTTGTTGCCTTTCGGCCGAATGGAGACATTTAAATTTGAGCGATAACGCGCGTCATATTACAAACGTTTTTACGGAAAACTGCATCTCCATCTATCTCTTTAAACCCTGCTTGCCAACGATACCCGGGTCATTTGCCTTCAGGATGTTCCATAGTGCGCATCGCTGCTGATTGAGATTCCTTGTTTTAGTGATTCGTCGAAATTTCAAGATGCCGCGTTTCAAGACCAGCGTTACGCGATACAGTTTTATGTTGTGCTCAAGAAAACGCGCGCCGGGACCGATGCCATGCTGAGGGAAGCTTACGCCGATAACACCATATCGCAAAATATGGTTTACCGCTGGCATAAAATGTTCGGGGAGGTCAGAGAGGACGCCGAGGACGAAGACCGCTCTGGACGCCCGTCAACATCCCATTCCGACCAAAATGTGAAGAAATATTGAGGAACATGTAAAACACTGATCGACGCCAGAGTGTTGGAATGCTGGCAGATGAGTGTAATATCCCTAAAAGTACTGTGCATCGCATTGTTACTGAAGATTTGGGCATGCGAAAGATCTGAGCGATGTTGGTTCCCAAGGTGCTTTCCGATAAACAGGAGAATGGCGGTGGGAACGTGGTGTGGCAAGACTGCCCCATCCATCGTACAGTCGCGGCATAGCACCACCGGGCTTCTTCTTGTTCCCGAAGATCAAGACGGAACTCAAGGGCCACCATTTCGGGAATTTGGAAGCCGTCAAAGAAGCAACGACGAGGGACTTGAAGGAGGTCCCAGTCGGTGCCTTTCAGTGTGTGTTCAGTGCCTGGGAAAGAAGCTACTTTGAAGAATTTTAGTTGTTTGTACTTTCTGCAATAAATCTTTTTTCTTCGAGTTGTTCAACTTAATTTGGGACATACAATGTATACACGTGCTATATATCTTAATGGTATATATTATTGTGGTATATAAATTACTTAAGGGGGCTTAAACTTAAAAAAAAACAGTTTTCGGTCTTTATTTAATTCAGAATTGGTTTAAAATTTCTCAGCAATATGCAAAAAAACCCATTAAAAAATCTACATTATTTCTTGAGTTATAATCATTTATAGACGGTGAGTATAATTGAATATCCATAGATATTGAAACTTTGAAAAGCGTTTTCTCAGGTTATTAAATTTGGAGGTTTCACGCACTGTTACTTTTAAACTATGTAAGCTACTGCTTAAAACAAATTAACCAAATATGCGTTTCTTTATAGTCTACATGCTAAAATCAAAAAAATTTACATATTTTGGTTATTTATTTTTTTTGCATTTGAAAAACTTGAAAAAAATTTGAAATTTTTTAACTTTTTTTATTTTGTGCTAAAATTAAAATTTTAAACAAAACGTTTTGCATGTATTTTGGTTTTAAATAAGAAATAGGTATGTTATGATTCTATTTTGTCCAAAAATTGTTTTCTATATGCATAATTTAGAGTTTTATCATGCGCGCAGTACTTAATGACTCATTAGTGAGATGAATCTTCAAATTAAAAATTTAAATATTAATTTAGTACATCAAAATTTATTTTTCTGAATAATGTAGTTAAAGATATATTCTTTAGGCAGAAAGGAGAAAAAAAGATCTTCATTGCACATTGTTTGTGTTTTGGTACTTTGAAAAAGGCGATGTTTTTGATTGTTTGGACAAACTCAAAGGTCCGGTGCCCCTTAATTAAATTACATGAAATATGTTTAAATATTGCAATACGTCAAATGTTCAAAAGATTTCAAAATATTAAATTTGGTACGACGCTAATTATGGGGAAATAATTAGCTTCATTTAAATTCAGTGACTAAAAATCAAGAAAATGAGTGCAACATTATATATAAATAGAAAATGTAATGTCTTAATTTTCAGATAATTTATAACGGCAAAAAATATAATGATAACTGTTACAAAATTTCTCAATTTCTAACCGTTTTACACTTTTTACAAACGTTTAAAAATTGTATTCAGTCAAAGTGTGGCTTACATTAATCACTCTTGCTTCATAGGCAAATCTTGGGTTTGAAAATAAGTGACTTCAACGTATAATCAACTATACTTAGTCACATTAACATTGATTTTCGATTTAGTTCAAGGCAAAATACTCATTCAAATTTATTGTTCCGCTGACGTAATCGTTTGTGGGGAATCTTCGTGTAAAATAAATGCAATTATGAAAGTTCAACTGTTACACGCCACTCTAATTGAAGTTGAACAAACGTATTCCTTTCTTAAAAATGAATATTAAGTTCTCTTTTTATTAATATTTTTCTGTTAGTTCTCTTATGTTTATAAATTTTCCAGGTATTAACTTATTCATTAAAACCTTTCCTAAGCAAAATTTAACTGGATATTTAAATATTAAATTAATATAATGATATACAGGGTGTTTAAAAATGAATAATCCGTTTACAAATAACAACTTCTTTGAAAACATCGAAAAAATAAACGTATTAACCCCTTAACGGTCGCATTAAATTACGGTTTAAAAATTCACATTGCTTATTGACACCACTTTTTTGAAAAAGAAATATTCAACCTATTTAATGACGAGTAAAATGATAGCATAATACAGCCAGTGACACTGTTTTATAAAACTGGTGGGAATCAAACAATCTGAATAAAAGACACAGCCCGTGAATATCACGGGAGCGAGAATTAAGGGGCTAAAGACAATAAAAAAATCTCTCAGTTTCGTATGGTATGTACTGAAACCACTCGAATTTGAGCGTATCGGCACAGCTAACGGCTAGATAACTGCTGGGCATTTGTTGTAAAGTTATTCTTTAGGCAATGGTTCGATTGGTTGGTTGGTTATATAGGGTTTTATGTCACAAAATCCCAATAGGGACAACGGCGCCAAAATATGGAACAAAAAAGAACCCTTAAGAAGACTAAAATAAGGTGAAGATAAAACTTTGCTATTAAAATAAAAAGGGTTATGTTAAAAATAGAAAAAAAACAATGCGAAAGGCTTTCTGGATGGGGTATCCCATCCAGATATAGACAAGAGTAGAAAACTAATATTTGTATTACTGAAAACGGTAAAAATTTTTCATTAATAATTAGAGTGCATTAAAAAAGGCTATATGGATGGGATTCCCATCCAGATGTCATAAGTGTTTGAAAGAATGTTGTAAAGTGTTAAAATGAAGCAAATAAATATTTCTGACTTAAAATAAAATTCTACATGCTTTAAAAAGTAAAGAGTGCCTCATGAGATGTTACCCCAATAAGGTTTGTCAAAGTGGGTGATGGTGAATTTAAATAAATTCTATACAAGCGCCGGAGCCCTGGACAGTTGCTTAACCCCTTGAGGGGCTGTGTGATAAATTATATCCCTCCTAATTTTAATTAAGATTTCCACCAGAAAATTTTAATAAAGTTTTACTTTTATAACTTTGGTGAAAAAAAGTTAAAAAATTGCTTGTCCTTATATGAAAATAAATTTTTTCCAAATTTCCGGCGGGAATTCAACATTACAGAAACACAATTGCTTGCCCCTCAATGGATTAAAAAAGGATGATGGGTCAGGAAATCAAAATGAGAATGTTTAACCATGGGTACCAATACAAGCGTCTAGCGATCACACTTTTTCATTTTGATCCTGTGATCCTGCGGGATCAGCGTGTTCCGCGCAGGACGTAGCGATGTTTGTGTAAAATAACATTCTAAGCAAAATTCTTTTAGGAACTTTATGGGACTTTATTTTATTTTGATTCAAATTAATTAAACTCTAAAATTATTTTAAAAGGAAGAAAAAATTATTAAATTATAATTTAAAAAACAGAAATTATTAAATTCAAAATTTTGAAAAAAAAACAATTTAAACATTGTGAAAAAATATTAAATTTAAATTATTAAACATAAAATTACTAGAAACATATAAAAATTTATTATATTCAAAATTTAAAGTGCCTTTAAATGATTAAAAAAAAAATAAATTACTAAATCATTATAAAATTTAAAATTATGAAAAAAATAGTAACAATTATTATTTATTCAAAATTAAAAGTTCTTTTAAAATGATGATAAAAATTAAAATTATTAAATTTAAAATTATGAAAAAATATTTAATTATTATTAAATTTAAAACATTCTTTACGATTTGCTTATCTTTACACCACAAGATGGTGATACAACAGGCTTTAAATCTGTTAAAACTACGATCACCATATCAAATATCTGGAAAATTCACAATAAAAAAATTTGTTAATAGTGGTACAAATATTGAAAAATATAAATTTTCAATTTTTATCTTCAAAAAAATTTAGTTTTTTAAAGCAATCTTGACATTCTCTTTCATTCAGCTCCGTAAGGAATCGAACCCATGCCATCTAATCTGAGGGTGAACGTCATACCACTACACCATAAAGTTCCTTAAAGAAATTTGCTTAGAATATTATTTTACACAAACATCGCTACGTCATGCGTGGAACGATATGCGTGGAGCAAGCTGATCTCGCAGGATCGCAGGATCAAAATGAAAAAGTGTGATTGCTAGATGCTTCAGGGTACCAATGGTGTGCAATGGCAGACAATTCCTACAGTAGGATAACGTAGAATAACAAATAGTCAACCTTGTGCCAACCATTTTGTGGTACTGTGATATTTATATGTTGCCATTAAACTCAGTCAAAGTTAATTTTGGTTGGAAGTTTTTGAGAACAATTTTTTTCATTTCATCTTTCACGTTTTCATTTGTTATATCTGGATGGGGTTTCCTCCATCCAGATCCATTCATCCTCACGTTTCATCCTTTACAATGATACATTTATATTAGGTTTACTGGAAAGTTCTGTCCTATAAAGTTATTTCTCGACTACTTTTTTTAAAAATTCAGATTTCTGCATTAGCGCTACTTTTTTGAAATTGAAAAATTCCCATTGTTCTCACGTTTCATATTAAGGTGAGAACAATGGGAATTTTACGATTTCAAAAAAGTGGTGCAAATGAAGAAATCTGAATTAAAAAAAAGTACGCGTGAAATAACATTATTGGGCAGAACTTTCTGGTAGACCTAATATGTATACTATGTCCAAACTCGGTTAAGCATGTTTGGTCTTATAAAATTCAGAACATTACACATGTGTGTGTTTAGATCGTCATAGTTGCGTGGTAGCGGTACCACATACACGTTTTATTTCTCAAAGCTCCGCAAGAAAACAGCGCGTGGTACGATGTCGCCGCCAGACCAAGTGATTTGCTAAAACAGAAGAAAAAGTCACATGGTTGCAATAGCAGTTTGTTACTTCAAATTAGAGACACCGCTTACGAAAGCTTTTGTCAGTGGGACTATCTTTTACAAAACGTATAAAAAACGCACTTTGGACTAAAATTACAGATCCCGTTTTCGCATACTACAGAACTCAAAACACATTTTCTTTCATAAACACCAATTTAGGTTATAGCGATACTAGCGCCACCACTATTTCCGTAGCGTTAGCAGCCAAGGGGTTTGTGCAAATGTTTGATTTTTCCTTCATCTTAAAGCCTTTCTGTTAAGTGAACATTTCAAAATGAGTTAATTATAGTATTAAAAAAAGGGAATTATTATGATTAACCCTGTATAATGTATCATCTGAAAAAATATTCTGTACTTTCTTTTAAAAAATCGGGTTTAATCCTATCTTGACCCCCAAGACTCAAAACGCACCCTGAAAAAATAACAGTGAACCCAACCTGAATCCTTCCGCAAAGAAATAATATAGCTTTAGCTACCCGATTCAGTATACGGATAGGTCAGATGCAAGTAAGATCTGGTTACCCGATCCGATTCAAAAATGTACCCTTAGGGAAATAAATGAACAGTAACGTCTTCCCGTAATACATTTTAAATGTTTCCTTATCAATAAAGTGTAATATTTTTCACCAGAAAATAATAATATATACAGAGTCCCTAGTGGTTGAAATATAATATGATTTTTTACTTGTGAGAAAAATGGGCAATATAAACTACAAATGTTTTCAAAATAAGGTAGAAAAAATATGTTAATAAAATATAATAATCTTCATATTGATTTTCTGAAAGTTAAGCATATTTAAATTTTTATCCCATCAACCATAAAAAAAAGTTGGTCAAATAGAAAATTGTTCCGTTTCCTGGAACAAGATTATTACAGAAATTTGCGTTCTTGGATCTTCGAAATTGAAAGTCTTATTCTTGCTGAAAAATGGACAGTGTGAATGGGAACAATATATAAAATTTAATATGTAAGTCTGTAAAATATTGCAAGAAAGAGAGGAAACACGCACAATAATGCATTTGTATTTGAACGTATGCAAAAATAATCGATGTTTGCAACAATATTAATAGTAATGAACTAAAAAAGATTTACATTATTATTTGAAGTGATCCTATATAAACTGGGAATAAACACTTTTTGAATGCTTTGTGAAATGCTGTTTTTTTGTTCTTATGTTTCAAGTATTTAATATGACATTTGACTTTTCACACGATCTCTGCCTGAAAAACACTTTATTTTCACGAATTTTGATAAATTTTTTTCCACAAATTAACATTTTTCTTGGCAGAAAGAAGGCTATCGTTGATTTGTATATCATCGCCAGGGCTCTCACTAGGTCCGTTTTTGAACACCACATTTTTTGAATGAGAAATCTCCTTTATAATTTTCGTCGAAACTTACCTCGAAAACGCAGCCATCGAAATACTCAAGACCAGAGGACAGGAGTTGTGACGTCATCACTAATCAACCTATTTCTCACCAGTGTTGGAATTCACACCGGAAAACTTTTAATAGCAATTTTTTTGTAATATCTATCATCTTATAAAACAATAATAACTATTTAAACTTTTTGGTGGGTATTCGGAACCCCACAGTGTTGCCGCTACCAGCTGCGAGTGAGCTAACTGAGGAAGTTGTCACAAGATGGCGGCTGGTTTTTTTAATCGGATCTACAGTTTCTGAATACCACCCCGGAACTTTTCACCAGTAAAATTGAATAGAAAATTGTGTCTTATAAAACTTGTGCCTTAATATTTACATGTCATTCATGTAAGTATTTTCTCACAAATATGGTAAAAACTTCTATTTATTTTTACTGGTGTAAGTTTGACTGGTACAAAATATGCCAGTTTGTTTCAACAGTTGTCACAATATGGTGTAAACACAGGGCCTGACAACGAAAAAAGTAAACTTCCAACAGTAAAAATGAAAATCTGTTTCTGTCATTATTTATGACTGAAATTTTGCATTAATAAGGAATTTAAATACGGAGAAAATGTCTATATCAATTTACTGTTGAAAGTTTCCACCTGCGGTAATCAGCCCTTCCGAAAGCGGTTACAGTTCAAGCTTCACTATTTTCAGGATATGTCAGTTCCCCTTTATTAATAGTTCCATGATGAGAAACTGTTGATCCGATTTAAAAAAACTGCACCTATATTGTGATACCCTCCTCTGTTACTTCACTTGCAACTGATAGACAAAACGCTATATGTATCCTACTCTTTATTTCACAACTTCATTTCCTGAAGAGGTTTTCCGGAGCTTCTGTGATATATGGGTAATTACAAGGATTATTACTTTTCGAAATTAGTGGTGCGTATCCTTAAATCTTATATTGGCAAGAAATACTGCTGTTTGAAACAAATGTGTTAAATAAATATACACTTGTGACTTTTTTTTTTCTTAAGCATATATTCTCCTAAATATACAATTGTATTTGTTATTTAGACTCATTATATTACCTTTCTAAATTTAAAAGTTCATATATTACATTTAAAATCATTACGAGCAGCATGTCTCAAGTTTTATTCTCAGCACAGAAGTTCAGCTTTGCGAACAAAATCTAGACATTTAAGTAAAATAATGAAGCTTATTTAACTAGTATACAATTAGTATCAAAGCTATTCTTCTATGTAAATTTCTTATTCAAAGATTTATTTCTACGAAGAAAAATAAAGGCAAATTTCATAAAAATGAATTTACATATTAGAAATATAAACCTGAATTGATAGTAGTACACTTTTCTGATTCATTGTCATATCTACATTATTTGTGGAAGTCAGGTTAAAGGTACCTCATTGTCTAGAACATCCACAAAACAATATGCCCGTAAATTTATTTAATATTTTTACATTTCCTTAAAATTCTCTATGTGCTTCAAAAACCATAAAAAATATATTTTTCAGAAATCTATGTGTTTTGAATTTTTTCGCTTTCTCCGTTGGAAAACAATGTTAAATAAAAATAAATTCAATTATTTATTGCAGCCACCTCTCCCAAATATTTGGACCTAATCTCATTCGAAGAATAATTTTGAAGGTTTGACAGCCCGAGAGGACTGTTCAGACTAGGAAATCATGTTTCTAGAGCATAGATGTACCTACATAGATGTTTCTAGAGCATAGGTGTCCCATTTATTTAGGTTTTAAAAAAGTGTCAAATGCAAAATTCAGCCGAAGCTGAGCCCGCCAGTAAGTGCGCCAGAGAGCCTGTGTATTTATGTTAGGTCTAATGTCGCTGGGCGGCTCAAACTACTTCCAATAGAAATACGGTGTTTCATCGTTTGCCCAGCATGAAGGTAAGGGGAAAGCCAAAACAGGCCTTTGAAGGGGACAGTACATGTGTGGTATGTTACATTGTATTAAATTTAAAATATAATACAGCTCATATTCAAAATATTAGAATAATTAATTTTTTCACAAACTGGAAATATCGTTTGGTAATTTAACATCTTTTAATGCAAATATGCAAACGATATTTTTATTAAGAACTTATTGTTGATTAAACTTATTTATTATCTTAAAATAATATCATTTCTGAAAAGATTAATTGAAAAAAAAAATTAATTTGAAAAGTCAAAATATTAGAATATTTATTCACGTGGTTCAAAATATTAGAATATTTCGCATGAATTCTCCTTTAATTATCACCAATTCATAACAGGTGGTATCATTGATTAAATTCAGACGATTTTATTTAAAATCGGTGTTCTTTTTACAGTTTGTTTGCTTTTTCGTCTTAAAATGGTTTGTGTGGGTGATATTCCTGAATCTATTAAAAGTCGTATGGTTGATTTGTATCGGCACGGTAAAAATCAATGTTATATAGGGAATTATTTACATTGTTCGCAATCAAGCGTTAGTAAAATACTAACACAATATTAAAAAAATGGAAAATTTGAGAATAATCGCCGAAATGGCGGCCGAAAACCAAACGCATCTGCTAGAGCTGACAGGAAAGTGAAGCGTATTGTTAAGAAAAACCGTTTTAAAAGTGTACAATTCCAGCACCGAAAATGGAAAGAAGGAGAAGTTGAAGTTTCTACATCGAGAACATTAAGACGTCTCCATAAATTTAAGTTTGAATCTCGTATACCCAAAATAAAATCTCTCATGACTGCAAAACAAAAACGTATAAGATTCAATTGGTGTAAATCAAGATGTTTATGGAGCGAAGAAGATTGGAAAAATATATTATTTAGTGATGAAAGTATGTTTTGTATCCATACAACATAATTTCATCACTAACTAATATGTTTTTTAAATCTTCTTCGCTCCATAAACATCTTGATTTCCACCAATTCAATCTTATACGCTTTTGTTTTGCAGTCATGAGAGGTTTTGTTTTCGGTACACGAGATTCAAACTTAAATTTATGGAGACGTCTTAATGCATAGCTGCCAACTTGTACGGATTTTTGCTACCACTAAAATTTAACAGAATTTTTTATATTATTTAATCGTTAGAAAAAGTCGAATTTCGGCGATTGTTTTTGATACAATTTTCTACTAAATTTTAGTGGTGAGAAAAATCCGTACAAGTTGGCAGCTATGTTAATGTTTTCGATGTAGAAACTTCAACTCCTTCTTCTTTCCATTTTCGGTGCAAGAATCGCACACTTTTAACCCTTTCAGGGGCAAGGTACTTGTCTTTATAAAATGTTGAAATAATTTATTGACACCAGTATTTACAAGAGAATTTATTTGTAAACAAGTACAAGCATATTTTCATATATTTAAGAAAGGTGAAATTTTCATTACAAAATTCCAGTACCAATGTGGCAATTAGGGATTAAAATTATGTGATGCCGTGAGGGCATCGCCGTCCTTCACGGGGTTAAAACGGTTTTTCTTAACTATACGCTTCAGTTTCCTGTCATCTCTAGCATATGTGTTTAGTTTTCGGCCGCCATTTCGGCGATTATTTTGAAATTTTCCATTTTTTAAATATTGTGTTAGTATTTTATTAAAGCTTGATTGAGAACAGTGTAAACAATTCGCTATATAACACTGATTTTTACCGTGCCAACACAAATCAGCCATCCTAAGTTTAATAGATTCAGAACTATCACTCACACGACCCATTTTAAGACGAAAAAGCAAACTGCAAAGAGAATATTGATTTTAAATAAAATCGTCTTAATTCAATCCATGATGCCACCAGTTATGAATTGGTGATATTTAAAGGAGAATTAATGTGAAATATTCCAATATTTTGAACCACTTGGATAAATGTTCTAATATTTTGACTTTTCAAAATATTTTTTTTTCAATTAATCTTTTCAAAAATAATATTAATTTTAAGATAATAAATAAGCTTAATCAACAATAAGTTCTTAATAAAAATATCGTTTGCATATTTGCATAAATAGACATTAAATTTGCCAAACGATATTTTCAGTTTGTAAAAAAAAAAAAAAAAATGTAATTATTCTAATATTTTGAATATGAGCTGTATCATGTCTTAGAGTTTTTCAGCGCAGATACATTCAGATGCATTGAGATTAGTTTGAATTCATTGAGACCATTAGACACTTCTCTATACGTTTTTCTTATGACTTGTTTTTGGGATGTTAAGTTGTTCACTTCTCTTACCTTTTTGAGACAAAGTTTTGTCGGAGATTGATTTTTCTGCACGTGTCTCACTGCATTAGGTCGTAGACAATAAAAGATATTTTCAAATTAGCGTCCCGTAATTACAACACAGAGATACTTATATCGTGTATTAAGTCGGGAGGACGTACGCCGGGCCTGATAGACCCGGAGTGCGTATTTGTTTTACAATTGTCACCACTATTTTTTTTTAAGTAATCTTTAACTTATTTTATCGCAAAATTGCCTCAGACTAAATAATGTTTGACGATCATTATTTGTATTTATTGGTGACAAAGTAAAAACCATTCTTACCCTGGGTATGCGCGATTTCTCCCGGGTTAACGGAGTTTACGAGCTGTTACTAGGCTGAGAGTCCTGGAATTTATTCTCATGAAAGTTTAATCGCTTGGGTTCGCATTAAAATAATGGTATTTTTGTATGTTGTCTCCTGAGTCATTCCATTGTTAAATACGTTACATTTAGAACAATTTACTGCAGTAATTTTAGTAATATAACACCAAAAAATATTAAAAATCAAACTTTAACATGATTTGTTGTTTAAAAGCATCCGAAGTTCAATTCGGATCCAAATTACCTAAATATTTGTGCTATTTCTTGAACTTTGTCAATTACGTTTATTATGGTAAGTTACGCTCCGTTTCAGCAATGTATGTTACCATTAGTGTTGCCAAATATCCCGCGAAATTCGGGGCTTCAAATGTTTTGGTCAGCACAAAATTCTTACAGTTTATTTTGCCATATTTAATCACAGGTAATTCTGCATTTGATATGGGGAAAAAAATATGTTAAAATACTGGTGTCTAAAGAATTTGGAGCACCAATTTACGCGGGACACCTTCCAACTGTATTTACAGTTAATAGTAAATATAATTGCCAGTGTTGAAGAAACAGCACTACAGTTAGGTTATTTTCATCTAAATTGAGATTTGAATAGCTTTTATTAAGAAATCATGCAAAGTTTGCATTTTGAATATTTTTTTAGTGTTATATTACTAAAATTACAGAAGTAAATTGTTCTAAATGTAAAGTAAGTTATTTCACGGAATGACCTGTCTACGTTTTCAAGTTTCAGTATCTCCGGGACGTAGCGACAACCGAGATGTCTTTCACAGTCATATCAATGTGATAATTTCAGGTATTTGTGTCTTTTCTCTTAGTCAGGTGTGTACCAACGTGTTATATTATCATAATTCTAATGTGTACAGTTAGTTTTTTTAACACCACTTTTATTTAACTCTTTCAGGGGGAAAATACTTTTATTCAAAAATACTGAAATGATTGAATGACACAGGAATTTACGAACAAGTTTATTTGAAAATAAGTAAAATTTTTTCTTCACGTACCTAATAAAAGGAAAATTTCCGATCCAGAATTCTGATGTCAATGTATCATTTAGGAATTAAAATGAAGTGGTCCAAAAATGAACCACCGCCTTTGAAGGGGTTAAAGAAAAATCTTCTTTATATATTTCGCAGACATATAGGACGGGGAGCGTTTTTCTTGCAATTGTTGCAGAAACCTACCACTAATTTCTTTCTGAAAAATTACTGTTTTACAAAAAACAAACCAGTGCCAGCCCTGTACTCTATTTAAATAACTTTAATGTTTATTCATTTCTTAATTTTTCTTTGTAAATCTTGTACAATTAGTAAAAAAATATTTCTTTTTTTAATTTTAATTCTGTGTTGACTTTTATTTTGTGCATGACGCGTACTGTCTTTTTTAGGTTATATTTAGAGTAGTTTTTGAGTTGGTGAAATTTAATTAATTAATTAGATAATCCAAATTTCACACTCGGGGATTTCATCGAATATGCACAACAAGTAATTATATACGAATTTCTTTTGAGTTTTACCGAGATTGTTTCATATTTATTTACTCTCATAAATTCTTTTTCGAATCAACGATCACAGTATATTTCATTCATTTTCTAAACTAATCCCTAAGGATAGTTGCGACATCAAGATGTCTGAGTTGGTTCTTAAGAAATCATAACCATATTTTTTGGTGCATGCCTGGATCTTCCCAGAAAAACATATTTGCTGTAAGACGTCAATTGTTAATATGCCAACTTAACAAAAATAAGATTATTTTCTTTAATGCAAGCGTAATACATTAATGTAAAGGATTTCTTATAGCACTTGTCATTTTTCTAAGACAAATTTCGGAAAAATGCTTTAAATTTAGATAAACAGAGCAACAATATCGTCTTACTCCTTAACCGTTGCCATCGAAATACTCAAGGCCTGAGGACACGAGTTGTGACGTCGTCACTAATGGACCGACTTCGCACAAGTGTTGGATTTCACACCGGAAATTTTTGAATAGCAAATTTCTTTTCTTTTATTTGTGGAATATCTCTCATCTTATAAAACAATACCAAATAATTAAACTTATTGGTGAGAATTCGCAATCCCTATATAAAAATACAGCCAGATGCGGAATGTCACGGTGTTGCCTCATCCGGCTGATTTGTTATTGAGGGATTCCAAATTCTCACCAGTAAGTTTAAATAGTTAGTATTGTTTTATAAGATGATACATATTCCATAAATAAAATAAAATAAAATTGCTATTCAAATTTTTCCGGTGAGAATTCGGTCGATTAGTGATGACGTCACAACTCGTGTCCTCAGGCCTTGAGTATTTCGATGGCAACGCCTTAACACATGAATGACGGTGCACGCCATATTGGTCCGTACCAAATTAATATATTTCGATTCGAATCAGAAATTTCTTCATAAAACAAGTTTAAAAGATACAAAGAAAAAAAAAATTAATAAATAAATTAAAAAGTTCGAAATACAAATTCTGGTGTGAAATATTTTTATCAAACTTCTGTAAAAATTCCCGTTTTTCTAGTGTTAAATAAGACTGAAACATAAACCACTTGTCGTTAAAAAATGGCTAATTTGGAAAAAAATATACAGATATTTTTATTATGTTGCACAATATAAAATATAATATGTATTTACATATATGTTTAATGTGCATATACTATGTATTATACTGGAACAGATGTGTATTTACATGAGTTGAAATCTTTCAAAAAATAAAAATCTGATTTGCAACATTTTGGTTATGATTAAGGAGCAGTCTCAACCATGTTATATTCAACTAGGCTAGGGATGCACAAACTATGACCCGTGGGACAAATGTGGCCCGCGATGGGTTAACGTGTGGCCTGCGAATTTTGTCAATTTATAACTGGAAAAAATTGCAATTTTTGTCCATAGGTCGCAGAAAAAGAACGTGAATCTTGTCAATTTTCCACGGGAAAATTGATAATTTCGTCAATCAGTTAAGAATCGCGATTTTCGTTGATACGACGATGAAAAATCGCGAACTTTGTCGATGAGGCACGGACAAAATTGCAAATTTGGCCGTACGGCACGGAAAAACCACGTGTTTCACCTGTTTATCGGGAGAAAAATCACGAATTTCGTCAATATGCCGCAGGAACAAATTACAAATTTCGCCCTTTTGCCGCAGAAAAATTGCAAATTTCATCAGAATCAGTTAAAAAATCACAAATTTCGTTAATCGGGCACGGAAAATCGCGAATTTTGTCGATGAGGCGCAGAAAAAAACCGCAAATTTCGCCTATCGGGTCCGAAAAAACAGCGAGTTTTGTCGATCGGGCTCCTAATAATCGCAAATTACGTTTATCGAGCACAAAAAAACTCGCGAATGTTGTCGCTGATTCGCAGAAAATACGAATGAGTTAAGAATCGAGAATTTCGTTGATTGGGTGCGGCAAAATCGCGAATTATTTCGTCGATTGGAGGCGGAAAAACGCGAGTTTTGTCAATCGTGCTCCTTAAAATCGCGAATATCGTTAGTCAGGCACGGAAAAATAGCAAATTTTATCGATTGGACGCGGAAAAATAGCGAATTTTGGCGATCGGGATCGGAAAAATTGTTAATTTTGTCGATCAGGTGCGGAAAAATTACGAATTTTGTTGATCAGTTGCGGAAAAATTTCGAATTTTGTCTATCAGGCATGGAAAAATCGCAAATTTCGTTGATCAAGAGTGGAAAATGTGAAATTGCGTTGATTGACTCTTCCCCCTCTTTTCGTTCATAGAATTTACCTCTTTTTTCGGCACTAGTCACTTTAATGCTTATGTTTCTTATCTAGCACTTTTCATAAAAGAAAATTTACTCCCCCGAATAAAGTCAGGGGATACTATCACTCCTTGAAAATAATCCTTGCTATATCTCTGTTATGCAAATGTAAACTCTTGATATACCCTTGCCAACTGAATTGGATATGTTGACTATGTAGGGAACCTAGAGGTGTAGAACTCCCACCCCCTCTGAAACCATATTTTTTATCTGATTATAGGTCTCAGATCACCTCACCGAAATAGAATTCCGTGTTACTGATGTAGCTCTCGACAACCCAGATATTTTTGTAAGTGGCCTTTCTCTTAAAAAGGTTGCGCACCCCTAAAAAAGGCATATTTTTCTAAAAGCGTCATTTGTTCACATAATTGTAGAACCTTACTAAAAAGTAAGCTTCGTAATAATAATAATAAAGTAATCTATATTCATATAAAAATGTGAATTTGATGCATTAGAATACATTATTGGATCGTAAAAAAAGAAAAATATTTAAATTTTAACAACTTCGTTCTTTAAAATGAGGTATTTTTTAAACTGAAGAAACAGAAATTCTATGATTCTTTAACAGCTAGTAATTAAAAATTGAATTTCTCATTATGTAAGAACGTAATATCTGAATTACAATATATTTTTGAGGTTAGTTAATACATTTTTTTTTCCAAGAATATGTCTTTTTTAAGAATCTTCTACTTAAAAATATGCAACACCGTATTTATTTGATGTTTGTTGTGTTTTTTAACCCTTTCAGGGGCAAAGCGCTACAACTGCTATTTTGAAGAAATCAATGAATATGACATCGGAATTTACGAGCATTACCGGATTTTACGATTTCTTACGATTTACGATACCGCAATTTACGATTTATTCGGAAATTGGAAAAAAGGTAGTTCACATACATAATAAAAGGAAAATTTTATGCCAAAATTCTGGTGCCACTGTGGCATTTGGAAATTAAAATTAAGTGGCTTGATAAGCATACAACCACCCTTGAAAGAGTTGATGCTTACGGTCATTGTTTGCATTCATTGTTGAATCATTTTTTATTGTTGTTATTTTTTTCTTTGCGTTATAAGAAAACTTTCTTTTGGTAAACGGCACAGTTCAGTGACGCAAAACTTTGTGGAATAGAACTAAATCTAGCATAGACTGTAGAAAACGAAGGCTAAATTTAATAGTAGAGGGTTACAAATAAGAAGCAAAATGAACTGCTGTTTCTCTTAAATTTATGCATCTTATATATGTGCTAAAATCTAGGGCGGAGTAGATTCTCATAAGCTTCAGCCAGTTTTGGCTGAAAGTTTCTTTTTGGCGTGAAAGTGTCATGAATGTTTGTTTTTCTACAAAGAAAACATGAAAACATTCCTTATTCACTAAGACCAGATCGCGCTGATTTTGAATTTCTGAACATCGACCGAAGCTCCGCCTTTTTTGTCCAACATGCTAATCTATGACCTAAGTTGGCCAGCTATAAACGTGATCGGTACTCTTTGAACTTTTCGAAACAAGTATTTAAAAATAGGACAACCTCCTCTTTAAATAATAAAAAAAAAATATGTTATTAAAAACGACAATTATTACTTTTCGAAATAAGTGGTACCTATCTTGAAAATATATGTTTTCAAGAAATCCTGCCAATCGAACAAATGTGTTAAATAAATACACTCTTATCTGGCAAAAGAATATATTCTTCTTAAGCACATTTTCTAGTTAATATAAATTTATATTTGTTATTCAGACTCATCTTATTACTTTTCTAAATTAAAACATTCAAATATTCCATTTAAAATCATTATGCGAAGCATGTCTCAATTTTTATTCTCAGAACAGAAGTTCAGCATCGCAAACAAAATCTAGACGTTTAAATAGAATAATGAAGCTGTCTTAATTGGTAGAAAATTAGTATCAAATGCTAAGCTGCTGCTCTACGTAAATTTCTTATTTGCAGAATTTATTTCGGGAATAAAAAAGAAAGGCAAATTCGATAGTCGTAAGGAATGGTCTTTCAAATGAATTTAGATGTTAGAAACATAAATCTGAAATAATAGCGTTAAATTTTATTGATCCATATTTATATAGATATTATTTGAGGGTATCGATGTGTAAGGGTAAAGGTATGTTATTCTGTTGAAATACCCAATGCTCGTAAATTAATTTGTTGTTTTACATTTTCTTAATGTCCATTATATGTCTTAAAAAGCAGGATAAAGGTTTTTTCAATAACCTTAATATCACAGTTGAAAATGTATCTTATACAAGGTGGTTCGAAACGTCATGTCCAAACGCCACGTGGGAATGTGTCAGTCCATGAGGAGCAAGAATTACATAGGAATTGGGGATCGGAAACACGATCGTAAAGGTTCAATTGCATTATAACCGTTACGCAAAAACAGTGTTGAATTCAGTGGGTGGCCCGGAGGGGACATTCCCCCAGAGCAATCAGATGTCCCCTCAGGAAGATTGGAGATTTTGCGTTTTCAATGGTAATAAAGTGAAATTCCCCCCCCCCCCCCGGAGTCACAGAAATCCTTCCCGGAGAAAAGTGTCTGAATTCAACACTGCGCAAAGAAAAGATTACACACGGTGTAAGAAGACCTTTATTTTACAAAAATCATAATCAAAGTACAAAATACAAAAGAAAATTTATCAACTCATAACAAGTGATCAAAATGTGCTCCATTAGACGTGATGTATGTTTCACATCGGCGCCGCATGGAATCGCGAGCACGTCCCAATTGACGAGGGGTCTTTCGGGTATGTGCCGCCGCTTCAACGATCCGTGCCATGAGGTTCATGGCCGCTGGAACGGATGTCTGTACACCAAAGACTTAAGATATTCCCAGAGGTAGAAATATAAGGGATTTAAGTCCGGCGGTGATACGTGTCAGGAGACTCCTTGCCAATTGGAATGAGTTCGTGATTCCATGCGCCGTCGATGTGAAGCTTGCATTAAATCTAATGAAGCATATTTTGATCACTTGTTATGAGGTGTAACATTTTTCTTTTGTATTTTGTACTTTAATTAAGATTTTTGTAAAATAAAGGTAGTTTTACACTGTTTGTTATCTGTTATTTGCGTCACGGTCACGATGCAATTCAATCGTCACGATCGCCTTTCCAACCCGGAGTTCATATGTAATTCTTGCTCCTCGTGACCTAACATAATTATACGTACCGATTGGACATGATCTTTCGAACCACCTTCTATAAATAAAATGGAGCTAGGAATAAAGAGGGGGAAACACATAGTGCAGTACCTACCGGTTCCGTGAGAAGTAACTGAAGATGTTCTCACAAGATGACAACAGTTGTTTGTTTCCATTGAATCAGGGTCTTATTAAAGCCGGGATAAACAACCACCAGTAAAAAGAAATAAAATGTTTTGTCATATTTACGACTGAAATTCTGTATGAACAAGGCCTTTAAATAAGATTTAAAAAAATTATACAAATTTATTGGTGGATGTTTGCCCCGGCGATCTAAATCGCAAGCATTGACAGAAGAATTATTTAAGATGTCACAATATGGCGGAACTGCAAGGTCTGACAACGGCAAAAGAAAACTTCCACCAGGAAAATGTAAAATAGGTTCTTTTTTTAATTTTGAGAAATATATCATGACTTTAGGAAGAAATTTCTGTTCATTAGATATGGAAAAGATGCGCATCAGTGTGTCGTATGTCGCCACTAAATTTTGCATGTATTATCTAATGACAGAATTTCTTACATATAATAATGCGAATTATACTATTAAAATTTAGTGGCAACAATCGGCCCACTGCGGCGCATCTTTTCCACAGCTGATTCACATTTAGAGATGGAAGTTTGCTTTTGCGGTAATCAGAACCTGCAGAAACGGTTACAGTTGAAGCTTCACTATTTTGAGGATATGTCAGTTCCTCTTTATTTATAATTCCATGATAAATAATTATCGCAAAATGTCAAAATCCTTTTAAACCATCAAATTTTTTAAACATTGATTTTTTTTCTGCATTTTGACGTTGTTATATATATATATATACTTTAAGTTAGAGTGTGACTTTAGTGCACGCCTCTCTTATCTTTAGCGAATGCAATTTTAATTAGGTAAGAGCAAATCTGTGCATTTCGACGCAAGTGTTATCACTGGGAAAGTTTTGGAATGTGAAGTAAAAATGCCAATGAGCAGGGCCTTATTTCTGCTTAGTGCTACATGGCCTGGGTCTAGAACTGCGAAATTTCAGTAGCCTGAAATTCTCTTAGTTCATTTTTAAAATGATCCCTCCAGATCATAATATAAATGTAATTTAAAACTGGATACATTTAAAGAACTTCAAAGAAAAACATAATTCTCTAAATTACGAAGCAATATCAGGATATTGTGAATTTCAACTTTAAATGCATACAGTTCTAGCCAACCAGGAAGTAAATGAAAGTGAGACTGGGGGAGAGGGGTAGAAATAAAATATATTATGTGAATTGCGCCTCAAATAGCTCTGCTAATGAGAATTGTTCTGTTAGGGGCAAATTTAGAAGCATCAAGTTACTTTTTTTCAGCACTATTATTAGCTTTACTTACTTTATGTGCAGACTTTTCATGGTTAAAATCTTATTGTCAAGGCTATGATAGAATATTCATTCTTACACTGAAGCTTGTGGCTGAAGGAGATATAACAAAACTTTAACTATCACTGCAATGCATGAATTGGTTTACATCCAAATTTTTGCATTATTATTTGCTGATAAATGGAAGTATGGTTCCCAGAAAATCCTCCTTGTAGTCGACATTGCCTGCTATGTAGGGGAGCTAGGGGATTAATGTGACAAGGGATGGATGGGACATTCTAAATATTTCAGGCAATAAACATTTATTTTAAATTACTTCCTATCCCCATATAAAGCTCTACCACATTGTGCTTCAGAACTAAAAGTAGGTCCATATTGCTGTTTTCATTTTCCTTCAAAGTTGCATTTTCTGAAATCTCTGCTTAAAAGTAATTTTTTTTTTTTTTTTTTTTTTTTTTTACATTTGAAGATGTGAAATATCTTATACAATATAAAAAAAATTAAGATATGTTGAAGTTATTTATTTTAAGGTTCAATATCAATAATTAAAATGAATGAATAGTAACCATTGTGACAAAATAATTTTTGAGGCAATATGGCTGAGAAGAGAATATATGCATCATGGGGATAATTGGGACATTTCAAATGGGGATGAATGGCACATTCTCATTCATCCCTGGAGATGTTGAAAATTTTATTTATTAACTAAATAGTATTATATAGGTTGATAAATTACTAATTTACGTTAATTAATAGTATTAAATAGTGTTATATGAGTTGTTATTGTTTAAAATTTCTGAGTGTTATTTATTGTATTGTAATAATTATTAATGGATTATAAAAAAATTGGTAATAAAACCTAATCAAAATAGATAAAATTGTTAAAAATAGTATGTGTTTATTGATCAAACGGGGGAAATTATATTTAATTTTGGAATGTTGCACAAATAAATCCCCACCCCTAGCATATTGGGTCGATCGGAAAGTCGTGTCGTGTTGGGAGAATCAATTCGTACAGGAAAATTCTATCATTTAATTATTAGACATTGATTCGAATATCTAATGTCTAATAATTACCGGGCAGAATTTTTCGGTACGAATTGATTTTCCCAACACGACACGACTTTCCGATCGACCCAATAATTTCCGTTCTGCATGTTTCAAAGATACATTTAATTAATGTTAATTAATAAGTTATGATTGAAAAGTATTAGCTATGCCATATGTAAAAGACATTTTTCTCTTTCATTTCAAATCTAAAATGCCTCATAAGTGGGAAAAAAGAACAGATTGATAGCCGAAGTCTGCATTAAAAGTTAAAACTGCAATAAAATAAGGTATTGAAAAAAAAACATATCGATTCGTGCTGTAAAATCATATATTACAAATATAATTACATATAAGGTTATAATTATAAATTTTAATTTGGTAAAATTGAATACAAGGAGGAAAATCTTAAATCCTGTCCCATCCATCCCTATTAGTGTCCCATTCATCCCTGCTGTGGGGATGATTGGGACAGGGGGGAACGTTTTTTTGATTTCATAAAAACATATTTTTCATATTTTTCTGAATAAATCATAATCTCGAATAAATATTGTTCATATATGTTGTCAAATACCTAATGTATGAAATGCGATACATAATATTGATAATAACTTAAATAAAAAAAAAATTAAAAATATTTTTGTGAAAATGTCCCATTTATCCCCCATCTCCCCTACTTTCGACAACTTGATTAACACGTTCACGCCGGCGCCTATATTCGTGTTTTTCGCTGTGAGGCGGCTCTTGAATTCATCTTTTGCTTCATCTGGCGGCGCAGTACTTTCGCTTATTCAGACATTGTATGTAATGACACGCCCACCTGATATTTATTACATTGAACTCAAATATAACAAGCTTGTGAATGTCTGAAAGTTCGTAAGGTGAAAGCAAATTAATTAGAGACATGATTTTATTGAATGCATATGTACGAATTTAATATAAAATGTCTTAAAATCTAAAGAAATATGGACAACATCATATAAATGCATTTTCTGTAAGGTAGAAGCCACGCCCTTAGTTAATGATATCTTTTGAATGAAAACGAGAATTCTCGTTTCCAGTTGTGAATGTATTATAAGATTTTTAATATTCAATTGTTTTTACTACTGAATTTTCGAATATTCAAGTGTAAGCCACCTGTAGTGCACGCCGTCTATGGCATAGTCGAGTGTGACCCACCTGTAGTACACGCCTTCTATGGAACAGTGGAGTGTGACACACCGGTGATGCACGCCGCCCGATGCGGCAGTCAAGTGTGACCCACCGGTGATGCACGCCGACCGATGCGGCAATCAAGCGTGACCCACCGGTGATGCACGCCGGCGTGAATGTGTTAAGCAATTTTAAAACTTCGAATAATCGATTTATTTTTCTTATATTTAAAGACAACTATACAATTCTGAATTTAAAAAAAAAACCACTTGAAAACCAGGGCAGTTTGAAACAGAAAATATGTACTTGAACAGCTACTCCAATTTATCTTGAAGCTTTATATTTGCTGAAAACTGTTTGTTTGCTATTTGCGTGAGCTGTAAAAAAATCGTTGGTAAAGCTTAGTTTCTTTTGCAAAGATATGTATAAAATGATCCCAGATAGCATGCACATTACCAGCAAGATTGATTTTTTTTTATATTATCTTGCCGTGGCAAATTTGACTTTACCAATTCACAGCAAATCTCCCGCAAGGTATACCATCACCCACTTGCATGGGTAGTTTGTTGTGAAACTGATCAAAAACTGTCTATCATTCACGAAAGTGACGAAAGCAAAAAATACCTCTGTTGAGAGAACAGACAATCAGCACATGCACAGAAATTGGGTGCTACTCCAAGGCAAGACACACACATCATTGTTACTCTTATGGAATCCAATTTTCATTGATTGGTTAAGTTAACCCTATCAGGGGCAAGGTGTTTCTATTCGCAAAATGCTGAAATGGGTGGCTGACACCAGAATTTAGAAACAAATTTGTTTAAAACAAAATAAGGAAATCCGAAAAATGTATTTATTATTTTAACTCTTGAAATGTAGTTATATTTTGTAATGTAACATTTTATCTGTAATCTACAACTTATTTCATATAAAATTTCTTACAAATTAAAAAGTTATGTTAATTTATGTTATTTAAGTTATGTTTACGTCTTCGGCCATTATAAATTTATATTGAAAATTTTAATTTTTAAATGAATTTTTCTCAATATTATTGGGGTTTTCTAAAATATCGTTTTAATTCATATTGATTTATAAATTTATTTTTGTCTTTAACCACATTCGAGTCCATGATTTTTAACCCTTTCGAAACTGCATCCATTACACAAATTTTATTCGGTTGGCATCGCTTTTTTTAAACACTATACTTATCAAATACCAAGAAAGACTGTAGATTAAATGTTTAAATAATAGCTTTATTGGTTTGAAGTGTTAAAAACGATGCATGTCCCTTATGCGTTAATATTGATGCTTAGATCTTCAGGTCTATATAGGCCCTTAAAAATTGTGGGCAAAGGCAATAAGCAGCCACTATTAAAAGTTGCCTCATGCCACAAGCCTCTGTCACTTATCTCATTACCTTCTAGTGTTGCATTTTCGCAACGTTAAAAATAAATTCTAATTAATTAACAAGGTACCCCTATTTTGGAATTAAAAAAATTGCGTTGGTTAATTATAGAAAGTTTGAACATTAAATAAAGCAAAGATTGTCTTTCAATATTCTTGGTGACAAACGTAAAAAAGTTGAAGCTCCCTATTTTACAGTTTCTGTTGTTTATGGGTTAAGCGCCTTTATACAGTGTTGCCAGTAGACTACTCTTGCCAGTCGACTTCAGATTTTTTGATTGCCACCACTTTTTTGAAATGGTAAAATATCTTTTGTTTTCTCAATAATTATTATGGCATTAAATAAGGCAAATTTTACTATTTCCAAAAAGTGGTGCCAATCAAGAAATCTAACTTTTTAAAATTAGCTGATTGGCAACACTGCATTTATACTGAATAACTGAATAGGTGAATCATAGGTGAATAGGTATGAACGACTGAACCATCCAACTGAGTGCATCAAAAGCCCTGCACTATTTAAATCTGTTGTCAGTGTTTCCAGATTTGGGACTTTTTTAATCCAGATTGTTTGACTGCCACCACTTTTTTTAAATACTATAATTCGCCTTATTTTTCAAAACTTTTAATCTATTTCAAAATAGGTCGATATTGCTATTTCAAAAGCGCGGTGACAATCAACAATCTGGGCACAAAAAAGTCTGCAATCTGGCAAAACTGTCTGTTGTATACCACGCTGAGATCCTGTCAGAATAAAACCTTTTGGGTACAGTTTAAATAGAAATTTGTAGTCCGGAAATTTATATTTTCCTAGAGCTCATGAGCGTCAGGTTTCTAACCAATGTTGCCAGTAGGCTACTTTTATAAAATTCATATTTCTTTATTGGCACCATTTTTTTGAAATGGTAAAATCCGCCTTATTTAATAACATATTAATTAAGGCGACAACAAGGGGAAATTTACCATTTCAAAAAAGTGGTACAAATCATGAAATATGAATTTAGAAAAGTAGCCCACGGGCAACGCTGTCTCTAACGTTTATTTTTGTCGGAATTTTTACTCCCTATCTCAAGACATTTTGAGCGATACTCCAAAATCAACAACTGCAAAAAAAAAACCCTTCAGATATGTCAATTTAATATACGAATGCATCACTTTTATTAAAGTGATTAAAACACATTTTCTGGCTCAGAAATTATAACAATATAGAAAGAAATGTAAATTAATTGTTATTTTATAAACATTTTTGCTATTTGTCGATTCAGATATTATATTTTGTATATATAAAAATTGTTTCATAACAGCAAGATTTATAAATACTGTATTTGAGTTAGAGTTCTAAAAATATTTATTTTTTATTTATTTTTTAACATAATGCATCTAAGGAAATTAAAATGTTAGACACTTTGCATTAGTATATTTGAATGTATTTACATACATTAAAATATACTAAAGCAAAGTATCCAATTAATGAAACCTATTAAATGAATATTTATTCGAAATAAAACTTTACGCTTAAATATATATTAAAACTAACGTTATGTACTACAATTATTATGGATATGTATACTAAATGAGTCATTATCACAGATACATGCATTTCCAGTGCTAATTAAAAAAATCAAATTAAGGATAATTTTTTTTTAATGCTTCGACTTATGTAACATCATACCCGAATTTTCTCAGATCGTGAGAAATAGTTATGCTATTAATTTAGATTTTTACATTATTTACTATACTTTTAATTTACATTTTTACTGCCATATTTGTTAACATGATGTCCAAAAACTGTTCTTTTTTTCATAACTTATTTGTAATTCACTTAAGGCTGTTCTGAAATCCATAGGGTCAACTTTCTGACATAAGTTTTAATTCATTTTTGTTCGGAAACGCATGAAACTAGAAGGTGTTGTTATTCAGAAACTATGTCACCGAATTGGGTTTTTTTTTTTTGTTTGTTTTGTTTTCTTGTAAACGCAATCGATCTTTCAGAAAATACTTTCAAAGTTGGCATTTTGAACTGAACTTCTAAACGGAAGATGAAAATCCAGTCAATAACTCAATAGGTAATCGATTGATCCAAAAATGGAAAAAACAGTTTGATTCCAAATCGGTTCCATGACCAGGCTTTCCAATTCCATATCTTTCCGTTAAAAAATGAATTTGTAAATGTGTCAAAAGGTTTTGCGCTTGTTGAGCAGAGCAGTTGAGAACAGCCTTAATAATAGACTACATTTAAAACACTGCTGAATTAAATTGTAAAAGAAATATTACATTTCCTTCTATTAAATTTTAATCTTTTATAATTCATACAATTTAATATTTCTGTTTTCTATACGGAATTTTAAATTTATGATTTCTTAATAGTTATTTTGTAAAAAATAAATATTTTACACCGGTAACACTTGTAACGTATCGGTACGTTTAAAACGACTAAAAAGCTTTCATTTCACGCTAAAGTTTTTTGTGCTGCCATTCATTGAGAAATTTAGATGTTGTTAATTTTCTATATCTGAACATGAATCAATTTCGTGTCTTTTAAAATAGAACCTGATATTAGCTTTACAGAGCACTGAATTAAAACAAACAACGTTTCACGAAGAAATGTTTTATATTAATTTTAGATTCCCAATGAGTGGCAAAATCTAGGTCAGTCAGAGACCACGGACATGATTTTTCAGTCTTTGTGGGCAGATTATCTCTATGAAAAACAGTTTTTTTAATTATTGAAATATATATGTATATTGTTCTGTTAAACCACACAACATTACAGTTATACCGTTTTTACTTTTTAATATATGTTCTATGATATCATTTTGTACATGTTTGAGAATGAACGAAATATTGCGTAAATATTCCCTATAGATTATATAATATTAAGGTAAATATATATGATTGTCCTGAATTTAATCTATTAAAATATTTATTACACAGTAATGTATTTATAAGACTATGCAAATGATTGCGTATATTTATTAATATTTGATGACTAGAAATTTCCACATAAAATTCCAAGATTGTGATCGATATTGAAATTGCTACATACTTAAGTGCATCTGGTTGCTGCCTGTTCTGAAAATCGAACTTTCAGGTAATCCTTCAAAGAAGTTGCATCGGATTTTATCGCAGTATAATAAGATTCTGCTATAACTTATAATAAATTTTAATTCAAAATATCTGGACATAGATAAATACGTTGATTAACTTATGAATATTTTAAATCTTTGAACTTGTTGGCATTTTAATGTATAATTTTCTACAGCAATGCATTCTCATTATTGAATTCAGTAATTAGTGGTTTTCTACTATTTAACTTAACCCCTTGAAGGGCACCGGTATATTATATATACCACCTAATTTTAATTCCTAAATTGGCACCAGTATTTGAAAAGTAAATGCTGCATTATTGAATGTACGTGAAGTTAAGCTTTTACTTATTTTCATATATTTTTTCATGTAAATCCTGGTGTCAATCAATTATTATGCCACATAGTGAACATCGCTTTGACGGCTATAGACGCAAGTGTCCGTCAATATGTTAAAATTGACCAGTAGCTGACTCAGATATCAATCGTAAAACTGCGAGAGGTTTAACCCTTTTCGGTGAGGAGTAATTCTGTTCATGAATTGATGGAAAGATAAACCAGAAGATAGACACCAGAATTTATAAAGGAATTTATTAGAAAATACGAAATTGCTTATTTTCATGTAAGGTGTCAAAGAAATTTTTTAATTAAATAGTCTAGGCGCCAGTAAACTAAAATTTAGGTGTCCTTTTTTAAGGATGCTGCCCGTGAAAGGGTTAAGCGCAGTGCGTTTCAAAAACATGTATGCACAATTGTGTCGGATCATCTTCATTGACAGCTTGGATAAATTTTCAAATTAATAGTCACTTTAAAATATTATGGCCGCTTGACATTGAAATTGCTAGTTTGCAAGATGATTTGCGTTTTTACAATGGTATGTTGATGACCGTGGTCTTCCTGAATGTTGCTTATAAACGCTTTAAACGTTACCATCTGCCTAAATTTAATCTTTAATTTTAGCAAATGTAATTAGCGTTAGAGGATTAGTTTGGAACTATCTTCTAAACTGCGTAACTGCCAATTTTTACCCCTTTCTGTACCACAAAAATTTATTAGAAAATTTTCTTTATTTTATCGAAAGATTTCGGAGATTAAAAAGGGTAAAATTTACTATTAAATTTTTGTGGTACAAAAAAGATTAAGAGTTGTCAGCTGTGAAAATTTCTCTGAACTACAGCTACATTTCCAAGCTTCCAGTAACACTTTAGGTAACGTGCATTTATTAAATAGAATTTCATTTTTAGAAACTTCAAATGTACGAATCCAAACGTACAGTTCATTCCATGAAGTAGTTTTTGAGTTATGATTAAAAAATTCCACGCATGGCGATACTTTTTTTCAAGGATTTCAGATAAATTTAACAGTAAGAGTTACATACTTTACAACTGCAGAATTCCTAAACTACTTGAGGGAATGACTTTCCCTTTCGTATCCAAAGGTACAATTTACGGAAAAATACATGGTACCTTAACATTAGGTGCAAGAATTGAAAATTTGTAATACTTTCTTTATATTCTTGTTGTACTTTCTTTATGTAGTGACCTCTTTAGGAAAATTTATTTTAGTATAGGATTAATTAGTATATATTATTAATAAATGATTGCTAACAGTCTCATATTGATAGGATCACTTGCGGCAGAGAAGTAGAGGGTGATATCTTTTGTAAGGATGTACAATTCGGAAATATATTGTACACATTGTTTCAAGAATAAATGTTTCGCACTTCAAACTCAACTAACCATATCCTATGGCGGATGCGAAAAGATTGTGTTTTACTTCTAGTCCAAGAGCTGTTAAACATTTTAGGGAAGGTATTTGAGGCACCCTGAAAATTTGTGCAACACTTCTTTTGTAATGGCTGAATACAAAATCGAATTTCTGGCTGAAGGATCGTGGCCCAAAAACTGTGCCAGACACGTGTCAAGTGCCATTTTTTGACTACCCAAAAAAGGTATTTGAGGCACGCTGAGATTGAGACAGAATAATATTTATGCTTAGAAAAAAATATTTTGAAAATGACAGACACTTTAGTGGGCACGTGCCAAGTGCCAAATGGCACTTGACACGTGTCTGGCATAGTTTTTGGACCACGATCCTTCAGCCAGACATCCTATTTTGTATTCAGGCATTACAAAAGAAGTGTTGCACAAATTTTCAGGGTGCTTCAAATACCTACTCAAAAATGTTCAACAGCTCTCCTACTATTCACTATACTCTATCATACAAATGAGCAGAGTCGCAGTTTGACTTACTAGATGCTGTCATCAGTGTTGCCAGTGGGTTAAATTCTTAATTCTTCGACTTCTTGGCAGGCACCACTTTTTTGAAATAATAAAATTCGTTTTGTTTAATAACATATTAGTAAAGGCTAAAACGAGGAACTTTTTTGAAATAATAAAATTCGCTTTGTTTAATGACATATTAATAAAGGCGAAAACGAGGAGAATTTTACCATTTCAGAAAAGTGGTGTCAGTCAAGAAATCTGAATTTTAAAAAAGTAGCCTACTGGCAACACTGGCTGTCATTAGAAGTAGTGTGTCGCGGCAGACATAGCCGATACCATATCAGAGTCATTCTCTAAAAAGGGGCAATTTTATGTCCCAGGGGTCTTGAAGGCCTATTTATAAAATTACAAAAAGAAAAAGCGATTTAAACTATCAATATTAATGCGTCATACATGTAAACTGTAATTATTTGCTTATTGAAATTGAAATATGATAAATTAAATGTATTTCTTTATGCAAATATCATTCCCTCACTATGTCCCCAGTCACACATGTAGGAAAGAAAATGCTTTCTCTGTCATTACAGCACGTATGTTTATAACTATTTTTTTCTCAATCTATTAAACATATATTTAAATAAACATTTAGCCATTTAATTATATTTGTATTTTGTATAATGAAAGAATTAGGGCACTTTTTAATGATGTCCCTAGTATTCGTCATCATTCCCTCACATAACTATAAATTTGCCCATATTTACTTAGTAGAAAGCAGCATGCGCTTTATATATGTGTAGGACAGTTTGTACATGAGTAAAGTGAAGCAGCAATCTTCTTGTTTGCTCAAAAAAATTCCTGAATAGCTGGCACATGGCTTTGAAGTGCTAGATCAAAGTAAGTATTTTTATTATCCGTCATCCCCTATCTATTATAAATTTAATAAAAACTAATGAAATGTCTTTTTTATCTTGTTTTATCATTAGAAATGAGTTTCAAAAGATATTTAATAACTGAAAATATACATTAGACTAATCATTTTTGTATAAAATGGTTTTCAGAAGAATTCCACCATTCCCTTACAATCATCCCCTCATAATTTTAATATATGAGGGAATGATCTAAATCCATTTATATATTTACTAAACAGTAAAATAAGAAAATCTAATGCAATTACACAAATAATAATAAAAAATATTATTTATGACAATATGACTTCTAGTTATAATTTCTTTTGTTTTTAACCCTTTCAGGGGCAAGACTTTTCTGCTCCGAATATGTTAAAATAATTAATTCACACCGCAATATACGAAAGAATTTATTTGCAAATAATCAAAATCTCTTTTTCACGCTTATTATTAGATCGAACTTGTACTAACAAATTACTGGTGCCATTTGGAACTTGGGGCATTAAAATTAACCGTTTGCAGACTGCAAACGGCGCCCCTCAAGGTGTTAACACAATCAAAGTTGGTGGTATGTTTATGAAACCATTTAATTTTATTTCCCATGTGCCACAATGGCACCAGACTTTTTATAAACTTTTCTCTATTTAACATGAATGGGAAATACAGCATTTTTCTCGTTTACAAATAAATTTGTTCTTAAATTCCTGTGACAATCATTTATTTGAACATTTTAGCAATCAAAGTGCTTTGAAAGTAAAATCGCAGAAGATTTCTCTGATGGTACAGTTTGGTTCATATTATTTTTGAAAAACATAGCAATAAGGCACTTGTAGGCTAAATTTTGAGATTTTTGAGGCAATTTTATTTGACCACAGTTTTATTTTTTTTTAAACAGCCACTTTTCAGAGAATGACCCATCAAACTATCCAATCTGGAAAAAGCATTGCCAGTGGGCTATTTGTTTTAAATTCAGATTTCTTGATTGGCACCAATTTTTTCAAATGGTAAAATTTGGCTTATTTAATGAAATAATAATTAAGGCGAAAACCAGGTGAATTTTACCATTTCAGAAAAGTGATGCCAATCAAGGTATCTGAATTTAAATAAAGTAGCCCACTGTCAACACTGTTTTCATACTGAATAGTTTGAAGTGGTACCGACGACATCACACAAACGCACTTAGATACCTGCGTTCAGATCACAGATTTGCCTACTTATTGTACTATATTGCTTATGCCGTTGCCATCGAAATACTCAAGGCCTAAGGACACGAGTTGTGACGTCATCACTAATGGACCGACTTCTGACTAGTGTTGGATCTCACACTTTCGCACTTTTAATTAGCAATTTACTTTTCTTTTATTTGTTTTATATTATCTATCATATTATAAAACAATATCAACTATTTAAACTTACTGGTGAGAATTCGGAATCCCTAAAAAAATACAGCTAGATGCGGAATGTCACAGTGTTGCCTCATCTGGCTGATTTGTTATTGAGGGATTCCAAATTCTCACCAGTAAGTTTAAATATTTAGTATTGTTTTATAGGATGATACATATTCCATAAATAAAATAAAAGAAAATTGCTATTCAATTTTTCCCGGTGAGAATTCCAACAGTAGTGAGAATTCGGTCGATTAGTGATGACGTCACAACTCGTGTCCTCAGGCCTTGAGTATTTCGATGGCAACGTTTCTGCACGTATGTGTGTTTGGAGATTAAATAGTTAGAGCGATGTATTTGAGTTTAGATAGTATGAGTTAGAATCCCGCATCTTTTTTTTTTTTTTTTTTTTAAATTCCCAACTTATCTTCTACATCTTTATTTTAAATATTTTAGCAGTTAACATACACTATTTCAGGTTTTCCTTTGGTTTTTTTAAATAAGTGTTTTATCTGTGAAATATTCTGTTTCTGTTTTATTTTCAACTTTTTTATTTAAATATATTTTACTGTTTGCTTTAAATTTTTCATGATAAATAGTATATTTTAAATAAAAATAAATTTTGATGTTAACAGCAATTAAAGATTTATTTTATTTTTATAATACAATACTTACTTAAATATTCTTTTCTAGAATATTTTTTCTACTCTTTGATTTTAAAATTTTATGCATTGTATATTTTTATAAAACTTAACTTTGATATTAATGGCAATTAGAATTATTTCTATTTATATTTTAAAATATGATAAAATGTGCATAAAATTTTACATTAAAGCGCCTTTTAATACTTAAAGTTTCCTTTCAGAGCAATATTATCAAACACTTTTCTTTCTTTTAAGCAAAGCATATTTAAAGTTTTAAAATGGCAGGAATCTAAGTATGGTAACGCGATGCTTGCCGCGAGAAACCAGTGTCAATAGATGTTGTCTATAATTCAAGAAGTGGCAGGTTGGAATACCATTTTAAGCATGAATTTTGGTTACTAGAACCGATTCTACTTTAACACTAGAACGCCTGGAAATTTTACTCAAGTTTCATAAAAATATTTCTCCCCAGAATTTTTATTTAAAATTATTTAACGTAATTCTGCTTCGCTTAAATTTAACTTATTTTATGAAAAAAATTCTGACTCCAATGGATATTTAATCATGTGGTCGGAATCGAATCGAATCATTCCGGGCGTTCTAGTGTTAAACCGTTGCCATTGAAATACTCAAGGGAAGGGGACACGAGTTGTGACGTCATCACTAATCGACCGACTTCTCACTAGTGTTGGAATTCACACCGGAAAATGTTGAATAGCAATGTTCTTTTATTTTATTTGTGGAATATCTATTATCTTATAAAACAATAATACCTATTTAAACTTACTGGTAAGAATTTGGAATCCCTAAATTAAAATTTAGCCAGATGCGGAATGACATAGTGTTGCCGCACCTTGCTGATTTTTTTATTGGGGGGTTCCAAATTCTCACCAGTAAGTTTAAATAGTTATTATTGTTTTATAAGATAATAGATATTCCACAAATAAAATAAAAGAAAATTGCTATTCAAAATTTTCCGGTATGAATTCCAACACTAGTGAGAAGCCGGTCTATTAGTGATGACGTCACAACTCTTGTGCTCAGGCCTTAAATATATCGATGGCAACGGTTAAACGGAAGACATGCTGAGTTAAAGGATAACCGTAGCTGTCTATAATGATATCCAACCACGGAACTATTAATACAAAGGAACTGACATATCCTCAAAATAATGAGGCTTCAACTGTAATCGCTTTCGCAGGAGTTGATTACCGATTAAGAAAACTTCCACCGGTAAATTTAAACAGAACATTTCTCCTTATTTAAACGCCTCATTATTGAGAAATTTCCGTCAGAAGTAATGACAGAAACAGATTTTCATTTTTACTGGTGGGAGTTTACTATGGCTCTAACCAGTAAATGCGTTTCCACCATATTGTGATAACTTCGACAACCTCCTGTTAGAGTCAGTGAAAAAAAAATTATAATCCCTCGCCAAATTGCCACCAGTCAAAACAAATAGAAATTTTAACAATGTTTGTGAGAGAAATTTGGCCTAAATAAGCAGTTAAAATAAGGCAAAGTTTTCTATTCAAAATTTACTGGTGGAAGTGTGCTCCTGCAGTGATCAGAAACTGTTAATCCGATGTAAAAAATCCGCCGACATCTTGTGACAACCTCCTCAGGTACTTCTCTCGCAACTGGTTGACAATACACCATATGTCTGCTCCTCTTTTTGCATAACTCCATTTATTCAACTTACACTGTAATAAAAGATAAATGTTTCTTGATCTGGGAAAATGTTTACGAATTACTCAATTCGGAAGAGAGTTGTTTTATCTTCAGAACTGAATATATATCAGATATTTAAAGAGGCATTGCGGAAATCAGATTTTTTTTCGACCGTAATTTTCGAAAACATTTGCGCGTAGATTTTACAGTTGTGACATTCAGTTTTCTAAACGCGATATCAGCAGAAACAGTGGTTTTTGGAAGTTATCAATTTGCAATTAAAAATTCTCAGCCGCATAACAGAATTTAACATGCAACACTGACAAAACAATGTTCCTTTTACGCTGTATTGTTAGCGACTTTGACTTTTGAGTATGTTTGTTAATACGAAATTATTTACTTGAGAGCTGATAGCTTCCGAAAAATCGATATTTACTGTTTATACGCGGTTGAGGAACATGATTAACACTCTGTAAAAACTATTCATAAACATTTCCTAAAATCATAGTCAGCCAAATGCTCCTTTAAAACTTTGAAATGAATTAGTTTCTGAAGATAAATGAGCACTTTTCGGAATTATGGGTACATCGAAATATATCACATTATGTTAGTGTAAATCTTCTTGTTCGCTGAAAAATCATTTTTTATAACATGCTGTGTTTATATATCTCTCTCCACGTGTTTATGCGAAATTGTGATTTCAATATGCGGAGATTGTATAAGCTGCAAAAAAGAACAATTTATTTTTAAAAACTCAAATTTAACTTTATGGAAGAATTTCTTATATGCATTAGAAAAAGGGGCAAAAGTATTAAATTAAATTAAACGATAGATTAAAATATCAGTTTATTATATTTCAGCTTTGGTTCATTCCTTTTAGGTACATATAGGAAGCTCGATCCACCGCCAAAGAATATGAAAAATACATTTCTTTAAATTAGCTTTTATATACCTTTTTTTTTTTTTGTTTAAAAGTATAGGGCAAGTATAAAACAGCCCATTCTTTCCAACTAAGACAGTTAAATGTTAACCAATTAAAACAGTTGTTTCATACACCTAGTTTTATTTACACTATTTCATTCCAAGATTATTTAAATAACTTTTTAATAAAGATTTTAATCTGTTTTTTGTAAAAAAAAAAAAAAAAAGGATGTAGTTACTAATATTTAGACAAAAACGTAGACGCTTTATCTTGGATAGGACAAAACAAATAAATGAATAAAATCAATCAAAAATAATTGCATTACGGTGCTTGTTACTTTTATCAAAAGAAACTAGTCCCACGTTCAAAATATACCAAAGAAAGAAATTTCTTTGATTTAACTATAAGGCATTTATAAATGTTATGTTGATTTAAAAGTGTAAGATAGTGTAATTTATTCGAACAAGATTCTATAGAATGAGTTGTTCCATCCTTCTAATTTTACCTGCACTACTTTTATCTTACTCAAATGAGAGATTTGCAAAGAGCTTTAAAATCCTCAGAATAAGTGACAGAGATATCTACTGTAGAGACCTACAGAGGTGTCTTCCCAATTATAGGGCATTACTAACTGAATATCTGCTAGAGACAAAGAGGATTAAAGAGATAGATGCTGCGTGGTGATTCGATAAAAGGATTCTCGTCAATATCATTACAAGTGGATTAAGCAGGAAAATAAGGCACTAAAGTGGAATTTGCAAGCATCTACTTTCAAACTATAGGACTAGGATATATTCTTTAGAATTTCTCTATGTACAAAGGGAAGAATACACTCTACATTTCGCTGCAGATTTTATAAATGTTTATGTGTTAAATATAAATTGTCTATATATTAGTTGCTTGAATGAAGTATTTAAAATTAAATTATAGTTTCTTACATAAAAAATTTCGTACGAAAGAGATTTAATCTGCATCCACGCAATATAAATTAATCTATTCGTATAGAAAAATATATGACTGCGCTGTTAGTGGACCAGAACTGTTTATATTAGCTATATTTTGGCATTATTGACATGGAGTACTTTTACAACATTGGAGTACTTACGTTGTGCGTTTTCCGCACAAATATTGGAAAGATTCTTTTTCATGTCATGGCAAATATTTCCAATGTAAAAAAAAAAAAAAACATTTAACCGATATTCGGACTACATGGTCAGTACTGCGTTCGGTTAATTATCTATTGAGATAATATTGGATCCTAAATAATCCCAAAATAACCTATATTATTTTGATCATAGATTGCACTTTTTATTTCGATTTGCAAAAAGCTGAAATTTCGTGTTAAGTTTAAATATAGGAAGACATTTAATTTTTATGGGTATTTTAAAGAAAAGTAAGTTCTGTGTCTTTTATCAAGTTACAGAGTCATTTTTTTTGAGAATTTAAACTTATAATTTTGTTCAAGAACATCCCTCATAAAATGCGATGTCACAAATTAAAGTCTTTTCATTGAGCTTCAACAATGGAGTTATGAATAAAGAGAAGATATATAATGTAGAGTCTACCAGTTCGAGTGAAGTAAGCGTGCAAGTTGTCACAATATGGCGGCTGATTTTTTAAATCGGATCAACAGTTTCTAATTACTGCTGAAGAAAACATCCCGCAGTAAATTTTTAATAGAAATTTTCTTTTTATTTTTGCGGCTTGTTCATACAAATTTTCTCTCAAAAATATAGTAAAAATTTATATTTGTGTTTACTGATGGAAGTTGGCCCACGAATTATAATCTCTTTCACTGACACTGACATAAGTTTGTTTTGGTTGTCACAATATGGCAAAAACGCAGGGCCTGACTCCCGCGATGTAAACCTCCAACAGTAAAAATAAATATCTCTTTTCGGCCATAAATATGTCTGAAGTTCTACATTAATAAGGCGTTTGAATAGAGAGAAAAATTCTGTTCAAATTTACTGGTGAAAGCTTCCCCCGGCAGCAATGAGCCATTGCGACACCGGTTATAGTGGAAGCATCGCCGTTTTGACAGTATTGCCAGATTGAGGACTTTTTTGTCCCCAGATTGTTGATTGTCACCGCTTTTTTTAAATAGAAATATTCGGCTTATTTAAAAATATATTAGAAATTCTCAAAAATAAGGCGAATTATACTATTTTAAAAAAGTAGTGACAGTCAAATAATCTGAATTAAAAATGTCTCCAATCCGGCAACACTGCATTTTGAGGATATATCAATTTTTCTTTATTCATATTTCATGGCTTTAACTGACTAAATTTTAAGAGTTTAGTCAATAAAATCTGTAACTTTCGCTTATTTTACATTTTAACATATGACAGCTTTTAAAGCGGATTCTTTTGAAAACCTACAAATTTTTCTTTGTTTTTATCTGTATCATATTCGTCTGATACTAAAATATTATTTTCCGTATCATAATATGCGTATCGGTTTTGCCGCACTATGGATATATCTTTGTACATCAGGATTAACCCTCCGTCTACCAGACGGGTCCATTGGACCCGACAGGTACATACAAAATATTCATTCAAACCAGAAATTTCTTTAAAATAAACTAAGTATATAAACCAGACAAAAATAAGGTAAATAAATAAGTTAAATAGTTTTAAATAAAAATTCTGGTGTAGAACGTTTTATTAAAACTTGAATAAAATTCCCGGTAGATCTAGGGTTAAATATAACTAGGATCTTCAGCTTAAGAGCCATTATTTTGAAATTCAGACAAAAATGTGATATTTTGATAGCTGTATTTTTTAGTTGGATTTATTTTTTTATGTTGAAGTAGATCATATTTAATAAATATTATACAATTTTGAAGTCCTGAAAAAATTTCCTGTTTCCTGTTGAAAATGTCAAAGTTCAAGATCATGAATCCTTTTTTATGAAACTTGAAATGCCAGTATGTTTGACTTGCTATATCTCTGGAAAGCAACAACACGGCAAAATTCTTTTGTCATAAACTGTTAGTATAACACCACGTGCTTAATAAAATTTACTTGGTTCCATGGGAAATTGTTCATTTTCATTGTTATGTTGCCACAAAATGCTATCAAAATTAAGTTTTTGTCCGGTTTCTGCACTTATTATCTTAGTTAAGCAATAGTACCCAAAACGTTTTCTTATAGAATATGAAAGTTTACTATTAGGACAAGCTAAGTAATAACGAAATTTGACGGGATATCGATGCTGTTAGCAAATATAATCTGTTAATTATAAAATAATTTCAAAATCTGTAAGTTTTGAATTAGACCTACCTCAAAACAGCATCACAGTTGAATAAAACAAAATATATCAGGTAGTAGTTGAACATATGTACAAAAACATGGAAACGAAAAATAAGTGGGGTTTCATGCTATTTTCAGGAAAAAATGACATAACTTACAAAAAGGCAGTGTCAATATCAGGCTTTTTCCCTATCAGAAAATGATTTATTCCGTTTCTCTTTCCCTTTGCTATGTTTTTCCCCTATCAGGAAATAGAGCATCCTTTTTCTCTTTCTCCTTGTAGGGAAAAGCCTGATTATTGCACTGGCTTTTGGTAATTTTTGTCATTTTTTTTCTTCGGAAAATAGCACGAGATCCCACTTATTTTTCGTTTCCATGTTTTTGTACATATGTTCAACTAATACCTGATACATTTTGTTTTATTCAACTGTGATGCTGTTTTGAGACAGACTAATTCAAATGTTGCAGATTTTGAAACTTTTGAATATTTAACAGATAATATCTGCTAGCAGCATCGATATCCCGGTAAAGTTCTATATTACTTAGCTTGTCCTAATAGTAAACTTTCATATTGTATAAGAAAAATTTTGTGGTACTATTGCTTAACTAAGATAATAAGTGCAGAAAACGGACAAAAACGTCTTTTTGATTGCATTTTGTGGCAACATAACAATGAAAATTAACAATTCCCCATAGGACCAATTAAATTTTGCTAAGCATGTAGTGTTATACTAACAGTTTATGAGAAAGGAATTTTGGGATGTTGTAGCTTTCCAGAGTTATAGCAATCCAAAAATAATGGCATTTAAATTTTCACGAAAAACGGGATTCATGGTTTTGAACTTTGACATTTTCTGCAGGATACAGGAAATTTTTTCAGAGCTTCAAAATTTCACATTATTCATTAAATATGATCTACTTCAACATAAAGGAAAAATTTAGCAAAACAAAAAATACAACTATCGCACTTTGCTGACTTTCAAAATATTGTCTCTTAAACAGGTTTAAACCTTAAATGCGCTATTTTTTATGTTTCGAAAAAAATATATATGATTCTCTGAAAGATTTATTAGACAGGAAAAATAATGAAAAAAATCAGAGATCCATTTTTCACATAATACGTCAAACTTTTCTTCCATTGGACATCTGCAATACAAGTAAAAACTACTGTCGTGTGGCTGTTTTAAGCTTCAATAATGCAAATTAGTAAATATTTTTATAAGTATGTCTCCAAATACCTTAGTTTATATCATTATTTATTTTATAAAACTTAACCTTTAACCCTTTAATTCCCATGATAAAATACGTTCAAGAAATTACGTCGTTCAGAGAATCTGACTTCACACCAGAAAGTTCCAATGGTTAATTTCGCTATATTTAAAAACTGAATGTCTGTTATTAATTAAAGCAAATATTGCTATTTTAATTTTCTGGTGTGAATTAGGTTTATACGAATAATAATAAAAAAAAACTATTAAATTCAAAACACTGTTGTTTGCATATATGCAAAGCTGAGTACTAAATGGTTAAAATCCAAATCTAAACTCATATCTCGAATTTGGCGCCTTCTGAATAGTAAATAGTGCCATACTTAGAAGGTATGATGATGAGTTTCCTAGTATGAGTTTTGATGCACCATGCCTCAAAATACAGAAAACGACTTGATAATAAAATTTATTGTTTTTGCTTAAATTTTTATTGTTAAATATGAAATATTTTGCTAACTCCTACTATAACTACTTTAATAATTTGCTCTTTACTAACAACTGAAAAGGCAGAAAGATTTCATCTCACGGGATTATGCGGTAAAAAAAAAAAAAAAAAAAAAAAAAAAAAAAAGTTTATACAGGCTTTGCCAGCATTTAGAGCAAGTTATGTGTTCCTTAAGCATAATAATCATGTTTATATAATACCTGCTTAATCAAATTATTTTATGTTTCAATATCTCAATTGCTTTATTTATATTTGTATAAAACAATGTCATGCTAGCTACTAAAACAGCATTTAGATGTATTATGCTGTAAACTATTGATTTAATAAATATTTTCTAAGCCGCACCAAATTTTCTCTGTTTATTATTTTTCTACATTTTAGTTAAATTTAATTTCTTTATTTTTTCGTGTATGCCACGTAAAATTTACTTTTAAAAATTGAGGTGTGATACAAGAGAATGTTTGTGTTTACAAGAAACATTCAAGTGTCTATATATAGTAAAAAGAATACTTGGCTATCATAGCTGCCAAGTTTTGTGATTTTTTTTATCACAAAAGATTAGTAGTAAATTTCACCATTTTTAATCACCTAAATCTTTCGATTAAATAAAACAAAAATTTCTATTAAATTTTTGTGGTACGAAGAAAGCACGAGAGTTGGCAGCTATGGGCTACTAAACGAGAGTGATGGCAGTGCACTAAATTGCAATTTTTTGAAGTTATTCACCCTGTCTTAAGACTTTCAAGGGCAAAGTACTTCTGTTGCTAAAATGTTAATACGATTAAATGACACCGGTTTTTATGAACAAATTTATATGAAACTAAATACAAGCTTTTCTTCGCGTACATTGTACTAAGAGAAGTATAATTACTTTATTCTGGTGCCAATGTGCCATTTGGCAATTAAAATTAATGGTATATATAGCATACCGGTGTTGCGAGTTCGGTCTCCAATTTTAATCAGAAATTTCAAATTCATACCGGAAATTTCGAAAGAAGAATTTTTACTTTAAGTGTTCGCTCAATGGCTATTATAAAATTAAACATAAAATACTTTTATTTATTTCAAGTATGAACTCTAAATTTCTGAATAAAAATGGAGGCCAAATTTTCCACAATGTAATAAACCAGTGCCCTTCAAGAGGTTAAAAACAATGAGAGATAGCATAAAAGTCAATTAGAAAAGTCTAGAATGGCCTCGATTTAATATGAGATAATGTCATACATGCAAAAATAACTTTTTAGCAGCTCTGAAATGCCAGTTTTTGATATCCTATCACCTATACAAATACGCGATAATCGCTGGCAAAAGTGTGAGAAGATAAGGTATATGTATTTATAATTAAAAATAATACACGCAAGCATGGTACAATTTATTTTAATGAAAAAAATACGTTAGATATGCTAAATGTGCACCATCGGCAGCGTGCAAGTATATTGGTGTTGATGGCTGACAAATTGAGAATGCACTCTGTGTAGCTTAAGTATTTTTGAAAATATTTTAAATAATTGCAAAAATTATCACTTAATAATTAACCTTTAACTGATGTGACAGAAATTGTCACATAACTACTGTGAAGTGGTCTTTGAGACCGCTCGGTCGAAAGAGTAGTAAAAGGAGCGATTAATTCTTAGGTAAGTGTTTCTGTACTTTTTGTACAGGGCTATTATAATTAAAATTCAGCTATTCAAAAGTCTTTAGTGATAATACTAGACATTCAAACGAAACAAAATTTCAGTAATGTTTGTAGTTAAACTATGAAAATTGAATAAAGCGTCTGAAAGACCGCTAACCTCAGTTAAGGGTTAATGTAAATGCACATAATAAAACAAACACATTATATAGTATTAAATTTTTATGTAATTTAATTATTTGTAATTATTATCCGAAAGATATTACGGTTGGTTAAATTTCTATATAAGATTAATTATGCAATTTTAGCTGTTGCTTGATTAACTTGTGCGTATGCACAAAAATTGTATGTAGAAACAATAATTACAAAATCTTTAAACATAAATAGAGAGCTAATATTTAAATTAAAATTTCCTTTTTTTGTTCTTTATCTACGTTTCTTTCCATTTGACAAATGTTAAACCTCCTTTATTTAATTCGATTTCTAGTTTAGAATGGTAAAAAGAAAGAAAAAACGTTTAACCAACGGAACTGTTCGATGCAGTTTATGCTTCCGTGAAAGAAGTTTAACAATACCAAGAAAATTTTTACGAAATTTCTGAGTATAAAATTGTTTAAAACATCTGCTGAAGAATCTCTCTCCCAATGTGAGAATCACGATTTGCCCAAGGAGTAAAGGATTTGTTACTTAAAATACTGTAAAACGATAAACTAAAACCAGAGTATTACTTTCTTGTGTAAACATTAAATATTTCTGGATCAGCTGTTTTTCTCATGTTATTTTACTTATTACATTAAAAAATAAAATAAATAAAAGTAAAATATTTTTAACCTGTTGTTTTTAAGTTAGGTATCTAGTGTAAAGATTTCTTTTGCTTTTAAAATATGATATAATACTTAAATATACTACAGTATAACTTCAAAAATCCGGCATAATTGGGATCGAGACTGTGCCGGATTTTTGAAGGAATGTCAAAAGTATTAATTAGGAGCATCAAAAGTAGTACTATATTTTTAATAGTGCCTGTACCCATAATTTAGTTCATTATTAAGTGATTGTTACGTAAGAAAAAGAGAAAAATAAATGCAAAATTAAACTTACATCAATTGATATTTTCTGTGTTATAGAAAAAAAATTACTAAAGAGTGAAATTATTTCTTCTCATGTAATTTCAGAAACATCGATTTCATTTTTTTTTTTTTTTTGCTTCAAATTTTTTGGCCGTTCTTTAACAAGTTCTTCTTGTATTTTATACAAATGAAGAATTTGTATTACGGATCCATTTCGGAGATACAGTCTTGTTCTCCAAAGCAGATATTAATTCTCAAGTCAAATTTATACATTTTTCAAGTGACACATTTACTTCTGCCTGTTGTTCATCCTCGTCTTTGGAGCTGTTGCTAGCGTTATCGGCAGTTCTACTTAGCACAGCATCAGAACAGAGACTCCAAAAAAATTATACACTGGTCTCTATTTCGTTGCTGAGCAATTGTGCAACTACCAGAAAATTTGCTCAGAAAATATTCGCCTCTGAGAAATAATAATAAAAAAAAAAAAAAAAAATCAGATATTATTTTTTTTTTGCATTTTTACGTTCCATCTTGAAGATTAACACACATAAACAATTCATAAACAATTGCTATTTTTCTCCTACCGTAACTTGAAAGTGTAAAAGAAAAAGGAAGGTAAAAAGATGGTTTTGATGCCGGATTTTTGAAGTTGCCGGATTTCTGAATGCCGGATTTTTGAAGTCACACTGTATTTAAAAAAAGTAATACTTGTTTAATGATAGATGAAAAGCGTTATTAATAATCAAAAAGTTTAATAGAATGGAGAGTATTCCTGTGACGTCAGAGTCGGTAAAATGGCGGCGTGATCGTTTGTGTGCCCTTTGCATTCTCCACGGTTTTATTCACCATTTCTCTTTACAGCGTTATTTTATTGTTACACTCAGAGTTGCCAGTTAGGCCTCCGTTTTTATTCCGAAATTTCAAATTCAAACCGGAGTTTCGAAAGAAAAACTTTTACCTTAGGTAATCGCGAAATATCTGTCATTAAATAAAGCATAGAGTACCTATCTTAATTTCTGGTATGAACTGGGAATTTCTCTTTAAGTATGGAGGCCAAACTGGCAACGCTGCTCGCCCTTATGAGCTTATAAACCTAATGAATGATAATATTATTCTTTCATTATTTAATTATTATACAGTCAAAAAAAAGGATAAAAGCATGATTTGCAGAATTTAAATGAAAAACAATTTAAACACTAAAAATTAACACTGAAATCGTTAAGTAAAACCTCAATTTAACCCTTAATTGCATGAATTATTCTTTTAGATTTTTTTTTTTTTTTTTTTTTGGATTAGACACCAGAAATCGTAAGATAGATTTTTAACTTTATTTAGTAGCAAATTTTTGTAATTTTTAGAGGATTAATATTTCTATATAAACATAGTGGTTGTAAGAACTTAATTTATGTATTAAAAATTAAATAAAAAGGTGATGGAAATTTAAATAACTACGCAATTAAGGGTTAAACACTTGAAATTGAGCTCATTTATACATACATTGGCTATAATTTAATTTACTTTAACGTTATATTCCTAATAAATTCGATAATCTACACAAAACTAATCTGAAATTAAATGGATATTTCTTATATTATTTAGATCAATTACATGCATTTCCTTTCTTTCAGTAGCGGAATAAAAAAAAAATATAAATTCTTAAAGACCGTAATGGTTTCCAATGGAGCAATTTTTCAATGTTTTAACAAACTGCTGTTTTTTCATAGCCTCGAACTGAGAGGAAGTATAGGGTCCATTAATATATAAATTATCTGAAATTAGTAATGGATTTTCCATTTCCTTTTTAAAATATTCACTCTTACCTCCAGATTTGTAAAATGTCTGGTGATTATGATTTTTATTTTGGTGATAATTTATGATAATTTGTTTTGAGACCGGTTTACACAGATGAATTTTCATGGTTAAAATGAATAATATTCAAACTTTAAGTGTCAAACTTTTATCATGTTATTTTGTATCTGATGAAGAAAGTTAAATTTCTTCCGAAACAGATTTTGTCATTTTTTTCATGGTCATTTTTTTTGAGAATATCTTGCTTTTGCGTTGTTTATATTTCTTTCAGAAAATTCGCATTATTCCAACCGTGACGTGCAGTCGTGGAAAAAGAAAAAATCTGCAACAAATTGTTATAGAAGAAAGTTACTGGTGCCAAATGATTGGAAATAGAGTCTACATTTAAATGATGTATATAAAATTTGTTAGGGGGTCATCTACAAATAAAAAAAACATTGTTTTTTTTTCAATAGCAATACCCAAATTGGACACCATAAATCAATTCTACACCCATCAATTGGCCTAAATCCAAATTTTCATGAAATTCGTATGATTAGTTTACGATAAATTAATTATTTTTAAATAAGCATATTTTAGGGGCTGTATTCAAATTGAAGTTCGATACTCGATTGTTGAAATGTACAGAATAATAATGTCACTTCTATTAATGTATTATTTCTTGAGTATATGAACATCTCACTCGCTTAATATGTTTCGACTATTGCTAGCCCAAATGTTTCAGAAGAATCAGTAAAATATGTATATTCCAAATTATGCTTTTCCGGACATCATAGATGGTCCCTTAAACTGTCATTTTCAAGTTTTTCACACATAATTCGAAGAAAACTCCTCGGAAGAAAAATTTGAAACTGAGAATTTACATAAAGCAGATCATAATAAATATAAATTTATCAAAAAAACTGTAGGTTGCAATTCTTATTTTTTTTCGAATATTAATTACATAATTCATAATATAAAAATTTTAAAATTACATATTCAATGTATTTATGTTTGGGAGTTTTACTATTATAATTAAACATAAAAATTATCAAATTAGGATTATACATTAGAGTTCAAAAGTATTTTGACAACCTTATAGTCTCTCTTATTTCATTTAATATAAAAATGTAAAAGAAAATACATCCCCTATAATTGAGAACACTATGACTGCAGTTATTCAAATGTATCAAGTTTCAACTTATTTGTTTACATTCGGAGCCACCGAAGAAATATGACTCCTCCTTAGCTCAAAAGTATTTTGACAATTAGTTTTCATTTAATTGTTGAAGGTGTCAGTGGCGCTATAGCTTCGATTAGTGTTTATATCGACTTATTGTGATTATTTTTAAATGCCGAACAGTAAAAAATATTGAAGTGATTCTAGAAAAGCCGCTGTAAATGCACTTAAGAAAGGTAGACTGCAAGCAGAATTAGCTCGTTCTTTTAACGGGTCTCGGCAACTTGTTATTACATGGAATAAAGTTTTTAATAAACAGAAATACATCGAAAATAAGCCTCAAAGTGGCCATCCGAAAAAAACAACTTGCAGTGTTGACTGTATTATAAAAATTATATCTACAAGTGATTTTCGTAAGTCCGCTGTAATAATAAAAAATGTATTAAAAGAAAATTACGGCATAGAAATACACGTTTCATCAGTCAAACGACGCCTAAACCTCTATGGTTTACATGGCAGAAGACCAGCAAAAACACGTTTGTTATCTACTAAGTAAAGGAAAGCTAGAGTTGCATTTCTAAAACGGCAAAACCCTTTCAGGGGTAAAGCAATTCCATTGAAAAAGTGTTGAAATTAATGATTGACACTGGAATTTGGGTTTTAAAAAATTCGGTTTATTATGTGTGTGAAATATAGCTTTTTCTTATTTATAAATAAATTTGTTTACAAATTACGGTGCCAGTCATTAAATTCAGCACTTTAGCAATGGAATTACTTTTCCTCTGAAATGGTTATGCCGTTTTACAAATGCGACTCTAGCCTTCCTATTCTTAGTAGATAACAAACGTGTTTTTGCTGGTCTTCTGCTATGTAAACCATAGAGGATTAGGCGTCGTTTCACTGATGAAACGTGTATGTCTATGCCGTAATTTTCTTTCAATTCATTTTTTATTATTACAGCGGACTTACGACTATCACTTGTATATATCATTTTTATAATACAGTCAACATTGCAAGTTGTTTTTTTCGGATGGCCTCTTTGAAGCTTATTTTCGATGCATTTCTGTTTATTAAAAACTTTATTCTATGTAATAACAAGTTGACGAGACGCGTTAAAAGAACAAGCTAATTCTGCTTGCAGTCTACTTTTTTTAAGTGCATTTACAGCGGCTTTTCTCAAATCACTTCAATATTTTTTTACATTTCGGCATTTAAAAATAATCACAATAAGTCGATATAAAGACTAATCGAAGCTATAGCGCCACTGACACCTTCAACAATTAAATGCAAACTAATTGTCAAAATACTTTTGAGCTAAGGAGGAGTCATATTTCTTAGTTGGCGCCGAATGTAAACAAACAAGCTGAAACTTGATACATTTGAATAACTACAGTCATAGTGTTCTCAATTATATGGAATATATTTTCTTTTACATTTTTATATTAAATGGAATAAAAGAGAATATAAGGTTGTCAAAATACTTTTGAGCGCTACTGTAATTTCAGGAGATATTAATAAAATTATGAAAATGTAATTTAACATTAAAAGCTGTAAATTTGGAATGTTTATAATTCAAAAAATATCATACAAATGACTTGAAATTTCATTTCTAGGCATAGTTTAAACATAGTATATAAAATATATTGTCAAAATTGTGTGTTGCCATTGAAAAATGTAAACTTTTGTATGGTTTTGATTTGTAGATGGCCCCTAAGCAAATTTGATATATATAATTTAAAAGTAGACATTATGTCTAATCGTTTGGTACCAATAACTTCCTTCTATTATAATTAGTTGAGAGTTAGTAGGGGGATGTTTCCCTTTTATTTTCCACTACTGTACATCGGGCTGGTACATGCAATTTTTATAGCGTGTTCGTAAAATTTTTGAGTGCATCTTGAAAGAGATGACGAACAATATTTTTCAACGTTTTCCATGAGATATGGAGCATTTTCCAAGCTTAAGTTCATATATTACGCAAAGTTACTTTTCAGCACTGAAAGACAAAATATTCACACTGAAAGAAAAAATATACCGCCTTCATCTAGAACGAATAGGTAGTCATTTTCTAAATCCCCAAACTAGAAATATAGATTACCGAGTTATACGAATTAGGTAAACAAATAAACTGAATAGACGAAATCATCGAGAAATTATAGTATATAGTTTTCTAGGTGATGAAACGATACATCATATTATAAATTATTTGAATTGCGAGAAATTATCACTTGATTTCTAGAATTAATTCATAAACTTGAATTACAGTCACTAAAACTCACTTCTTGTGTTCGCTTTTGTTTGCTGAGATTTTTAAATATGTTTAGGATAATTTAGGAAAATGCCCTTGAATTTTTATAGGGATAACTAGAACTCTCTAACAAAGGGAACTTGAATTTAAAAGGATGACAGGGAACTATATTTGCTCGAGCCACATTTTATTTTCTAGATGTCTGTGGCAGAACTTTTTTTCAGTGCATGTAAATTTTTAATTTATCAATGTAATATATTAATGATTACATTTTCTTCGTATTCCAATAAAATTCATTATCAAATTTCATTAAAATTGTCGCATATTTCTGCATAATTTTTTTTTCAGAGAAAGTATCCATTATGATTTATAATTAGTTTCAACTATTCAATGTTAACACGAGTTATTGCAAAGTTTTATGGTGCTAATTACATCACTAGTTTTAAACATTTTCTGAAATAATAAAGGCAACATTTTTAAATTTTTAGAGGTGCTATATAGTATTAAACTGTCTAGTAGTGCTATAACTGTTTTATAAATATATGTACTATTTATAAATGTGCGTTCAATTTCATATAAAAAACCTCCGAGGTGCACCAAGGCCAAAGGTAGAGTAAGGTGCCCTACTATCATACCCCAGTCGCTTTTAGGCCCTTGGAAGATGTAATTTTCAATGAAAATCTACCAAATTTGGATTTTACATAGACTAACTACACACGCACATAGAAACATAGGCAAATATCGTACAAAAAATTTTTAACAATGCGAAAAATGGTTTTATCAAAAGTATCTAAAAATACAAAAAATACACAAAAAAAAAATACAAAAAAAATACAAAAAAAAAAAAAGATACCAATTTCGTCCCCCCTTAAAAATGCAATACGTCGAGTCTTAACTTATAAAAAAGTCAAAATTTATTCCTAACTGACTAAGTAATTTAATTTATATTAAAGTAAGGCACAAAGAAATGCACTACTTATCAGTGGAAGAATAACATAACAATACATTACTGCATAGTTGCCAAGCTCCCGTTTTTTTCATACCAATATTTTTATGGAGAAATACTTGCTTTATGTAATCGCAGTTTTAACGCAATTAAATAAAGAAAACATTTTTGTAAGATTTTACTGGTATCCACAAAAATTGGCAGATTGGCAACTATGCATTAGACATCCAAACATCAGGGAAAAAAAATTAAAAATGTCACGAAAAAGCATTCCTAATTTCGTCCTCGGGAAGAAAATAAGAACTGCAAGGGGGACGAAATTAGGACCATGCTTCTTCCCGATATTACGGATCTTCAGTTCCCGTAAAATGAACTGAGCATCCTAAAACTCACTGTATGCTACTGCCAGAATCTTACCAACGTAAAATACATGCAATGAATAAGAAATAAATATTTATAGTATAGTAAATAACGTTCTAAAAACGACGTAATAAGAACTCAGGTCTTCAAAAAATAGGAAATTCGCCGTCTTTAATTTATGTATGCGTCTTGGCGAACGAAACTTTCAACACTGACCCCTTTTACCTTCCGTCCCCTGTGCCTTGCGTCATAAGTGGCGCCACTTCCAAAGAAGTGGATAAATTAAAGGGGACGAAATTAGGAGAGGGGACGAAATATGGGCACTTTACCCTACTTGTGTGGAACGCACACTTTGCACACGCTCTGCAACAGTCCGGCGTACATAAACTGTTTGCAACATATCGCTCATCAGCAGTAATTTTGACTTTTTATAATAACTGACACAACTCTAAAAAACTCATTTTGCGTATAATTTAGAGATGGGAAAAACATCGGACATTCTGTTAACAGTTTCCGTTGTACACCACCACACATTCATTACCAGAGTTTAGAAATTTGTTAAAAATTGAATTTTTAGTCCTCCCCCTTTTCAGACCTTTGTTGAAAGTAGACCATTTTTTATTTGTTGGATGCAAATTTGTTCATGGAGAAAAAGTTTTTGGACCTTTGAGTAACATTTTGCATATTTTATATATTTTTTGAAATATTAATGTTTGAGACAGATCCTAAACTGAAACCGTAGAGTTCAAATTAACGAATGATCAAAGCAAGCTTTCGAACTTCAGTTGTGGATATAAGGAAACATAACACAGTACTGTTGCTTTATTAAAAATATGAATATATTAGATTCTATATGCAACATGATCCTTCTTTTATGAGTACAGAATATTAATTTTAAATTTCCACACCCCGTATTATTGAATGCTCTGAACAATTGGGGATTATACCTATATCCTACATGCGGAAACATCTGTAGATAAGGAAAAAGTATAAAATAATATTAGTTTTTATAGTTTACAGCATTCAAAATACTCAGGATTTAAAATGTCCCCAATTCAAATGTCATAAAATCTGTAAAACAGGTCTCAAAATTGAAAGATGAAAATCAAGTAAATTCATCTCTATTATAAATCTACCTGATTAATAATTACACCAAACAATTCTGCCAGACTTCTTCCTAAAATGCACATTTCAAAAAATATAAATTATTTTTACTGTTCCTTAACCCCTTAACGGTCGCATTAAATTACGGTTTAAAAATTCAAATTGCTTATTGGCACCACTATTTTGAAAAAGAAATATTCACCTTTTTTAATAACAGGTAAAATGATACAATAATAAAGCCAATTACACTATTTTATAAAACTGGTGGGAATCAAGCAAAAATGAATAAAATGAATAAAAGACACAGCCAGTCGAAATCACGGGAGCGAGAATTAAGGGGTTAATATGAGTAAGAGTTTTTTGGCTGACACGGAGGGAGAAGAACAAGTTTAACCGTTGCCATCGAAATACCCAAGGCCAGAGGAGACGAATTGGCACGTCATCACTAATCAACCGTTTTGTAAAACCTATTTTTATTTTGGAAATCTCACTTTTCGCTGTTTAGCATTCACTTATTTAATGTGGAATTAAAAAACGAATATCGAAACTCGTGGAACCGCACTCCCTTCAAGAAAAGGCTATTAGTGGCGATACTGGCTGGGACGCTGCCATCAAAATTCTCAAGGCCAGAGGACACAAGTGTGACATCATCACTAATTGACCGATTTCTCACTAGTGTTGGAATTCATACCGGAAAATTTCGAGTAGCAATTTTCTTTTACTTTATTTGTGGAAAATCTACCATCATATGAAACAACAGTAAATATTTAAACATACTGGTGGGAATTCGGAACCCCTAAATAAAAATTCCAGCAGATACAGAATGCCGTTTGCGCGTTTTGTGCAAGATCTTGGATTCCAGCGTGGGAAGTAAACCCCCTCGAGTTCCAGAGGGTGGTAATATGTTTTGTATTTTATTCCGCAATGGCAATTTAGATGTCAGACAGCTAGCTGATCACGATTTAGAGACTTTGCATCTCAAAATTCATTCAGATATTTTTGCTACTAAATAAGAAATCAGGAAGTTAGATAGTGTTACTGAGCCCTCGCAAGAGACTTTAGATAAGCTTGATGCTGTCAGAGAAAAGCTTCGTGCACTCTGGAAAGATGATGAGACCATTTTGAAAGTTTGTAAAATTAGTGATTATATTTATAACTATTTAAGCCAAAATATGATAGTAAAAATTCCCCAATTTCGACTAATGCCCAGTCGGCTGACCCGAAGGTTCACTTTGGCGGGGGTGGCGGGGCCACCTGTTGAGGCAGGTACTAAACAAACTCCCTTGAGTGGTAAGAGAAGGCTTGAGGATGACGTCTGCCTTCCAAATCCAATCCTTCCAGATGAGGAAAATTTTCAAGTTGTGTCTTCCAAAAAAAGAAAGAAGCACAGCAGTGCAACTTCCAAAAATAATGATGTCCACATGGAAGTATCAGTTAGTGATACAGCTACCAAAAAAAAACAGGGTGCCCTCTCTCAAAATTATCCCGACTGACCCATGGCTAATTCTTATTCCGAACATCAAAAATATTGTAACTACGACCCTTTTCAAAACAAAGGGAAATTTATGAATATAATGTTAGAGAAAGTTACCAATTATCGTCTCGTGCAACAGGAGAAAGTCCAATACCAATCATGCATCCTGGATGACACGAAATCAGTAAGAGTGATCTTTCAGGGTTTACAGCTAAACACTGCTGTCCAAGACATCAAAGATTTTCTGTAATTAGAAGGATTCTTGGACGTCAAGGTGACAAATATGCATAGGGGTCCCGTGTCAAACAAACGCTTCATGCCCATTTTTTATATATCGATCCCGAAGCAAACAGATGTTTACCGCGTCTTCCAGATCGCAGAATTTATGGAAACTAAGATCAGTTTCGAGGTTTACCGCAAACTAAATTGTCCTTCACCGTGTCACAATTACCAGGGGCTTTTTCCTTCATTCTTTGGGGTAATTAACCTCCTGATTGCAAAAGTGCGTTGGAGACCTTAAAACAATAGAATGTATGAAACTTTTCATGATACCTGTCGAAGCTTGCACTGTTCAGGAGCCCATTCCGCAAATTACCGGAACTGACAGAAATTCCCATCCCCCACCCCACCCCCCAAGAATGGCAAAAATCTTAAAAAGTATCCTAAGATTGTAGTCAATGTAAATTAAAAGCAGACTTTCTCCTTCTCTAATAGGAAAGTTGAAACCTCCCAGTCATATACGGAAGCTGCTATTGGTCCTAAAGTCGCCACTCCCTCCACCCCTTCTCATCCTCAAAATTCAAGCAATTCGGTCTCAGCTAATAATGCATTTTCGGCCACCGAATTCATTAAAAAACCTGCTCGAATTTCAAAGAGCATTTAATGCTTACATTGTCAGTTCTGGTTTCACGCAGACCCTTACGGCACTCCGCCTAGCATCGTCGCAGATCGACCGGGTTCACATTCTGTATAAAAATATTCTCTCTATATCCAAAATTGGTTAGATGGTGCCATCTATGGACGTACGCCATCCCAATTTTCAATTCATCATTCCTATCGCCATGTTCCCAGTTTCAGGTAATTTGTATTCCTTCTCTATTGGTATTTTCAATGCCAATGGCCTCAAAAAGCAAGCAACTGAGTTCAGCGCTATGTCCGTAATGATATCAATCCCCGTAACCTTAAAATTAAAAACATTTTTACTGAAATTAAAAAACTTGCCATGAAGTTTCGCAGGTCAACCCCTGTCGTTCGGAATCCTGCGATAAGCGCCATACGTCGATATGACGCTAAAGTTGGAAGGGGGCGAAAACGTCCCCATCCCATTCACACTCGGGAAGGCAACTTCGTTTCATGTTCATAAACATCAAGAAGAAATCCTTCGGCGGTTACTTAAACGCAGAATTCCCCCGGGAAAATAAAACTTTTCCCTAGAGTGAAAGAAGATTTCATCTAAAATTGGTAATTTTCCCTGACGTCATGCATTGCACTGTTCATTTTAAGAGCCACGTACTTCAACTTTCCTAACCATTATTTTATTTTATTATTAGCATTATTTTATTAATTATTTAGACTTCCTTGACCTTCCTGTTTTTATGACTTTTTTTGTCATTTTCTCTGCTTCCGTTGTAAACAGTCTTCATAAATATTCAATAAAAATATTTTTAATTATTATCATTTTTATTATTATTGGTATTATAGTTATTACAATTAGTGTTTTCGTTACTAATATTTTGTATTTTATAAATTGTCATATTTTGAACCAGGCAGCTATATTGAGAATCTTATAATTTTCTTGAGTTACTAAAGCATAAATATAAACATTGACAAATCTTTCAAAAAACTGCATTCAAAATGATAGACTAACAATTGGGTTACAGCCGTCCGTAGAAAATCACTCCATGAGGCTTACAGCTTGGAGCTACGGTTCGGATTTCCCTTTCCCCCCTTTCTTCCCTTAATTACTTAAATGTTAATTGGCGCTCTATTCTTTTTCAAATTTTAAGTTTTTATCCCTTCCAAGATACTTTCAACCACTTTGGGTTTATCCCCCCAACTCATTTCCATTTGACTCAGGGGTACTCCCGGCAATATAAGACCTGTTTCCTACACGTTTGGCTCATTCTACCCTGGACCGTTGGCGAGTGCAGTTTCCTCTTGGGGGAGACCTGTTCATTAAAACACTTCTACTCAGAACTTCACGGTCCGAGCTTTTCGGGGCGCAGCAGCTGGTAACGCAACACTTGCATCTGTCACAAAATTTTCATGCGAGATCTTGTAGTTCAGTTTTAAGCTTTTTTAATTTAACTTCTCTCCATTTTTAGATCCTGGTAGAAGCCGAAATATTTGATTATCTGTCGTTGTGGACGAGTTATGGTGTAGCAAAAAGTCTTTTTCAAGACTGAACCATCAGAGTGCATCCTGGAAATCTTCTATCGGTGACGGCTACTACGTGACTGCCATTCAAAATTAGTGAGCTATGTGGTCCCCTTTTTCTTATAGTTCTGAGTTTAGTCTTAGTTGGGCCCCTGGTTACCTTAAGCTATGATTTTTCTGTGCTCGTTGGCACCCTACTGCCTTTACATTCTTTGTTTTTAGGTGCGTTCGCAATTATATAAATACGTAGCACCTATAGTCTTCGTTCAGTCCATCTGTCCGTCTGTTCGCATATAACAGAGCAAAAACTACCCAACCGAATGGTCTGATATTTTAAATATATAATTGCTGCAAACTTCTGTCGAGTCATTTCAAATTTTATGAAAATCGGATATATAGTTTAATGACAGGGACCAGTCAAAATTTTCCCGTTACATAACGGCCAATGGGAATAAATTATTGCAAGTGCATTTTAATGATGTTACTGCCTTCCGAATGGTCAGAAATTTTAAATATATAATTTTTGCAAAATTTTGTCGAGTCATTTCAAATTTTATGAAAATTGGATGTATAGTTTAATTATAGGGACAGTCCAAAGTTTTCTGTTACATGACGGCCAATAGGGAAAAAAATTATTTCAAGTGCATTTTAATGATGTTACAGCCTTTCAAACAGAATGAAATAGATAGGCACTTATTGAAGTGACTAAAATATACATTCAGTGCAATATGCGGTGCAAAAAATATTTATAAATCTAGTTATAGTACGAACGCACCTCATTTGCCACGTTTGGCAAGCAATTTCCAACTTGTTTAACTATTCCAGTCGTTTAAGGGACATCGAAGTGTAGGGCAACCAAATTATTTGGATGCGCCCTATTTTTGGAGGTTATATTTAACCTCGTGCTTCCAACTCTGGAATGACCTTCGGGACTCCACCAGAGTTCCAAAAATTATACCATTTAGACCATGCTTTGATTCGAAATTTATCTTTATGTTCCCATTCAAGTTCGTTTTAGGGTATGCTCGGTGGTTTTCATGCTGCGTTGCCACTCCGTAAGCACCGCGATGCCATGTCATGTCAATATAAGTGATCATAAACATACTTCCAAATTTAACATATTTTTTTTAAATATCTTTAAAAATGACCAACTCAACCAAATGTATATAGTTTTTACTTACGACATTATGTAATCCCACTTATTAACCGACTGCCAAGAAGGGTTATGTGTTTCACGCGTATCAGGGTATGTGGATTTCTTTATACCCTCGAAACATCTCAACGGCTGGATGGATTTTAATGAATGAGGTCTCTATCGATTCGTCTGAACCATCCGCTGGTTATAGGCTCGGTTTTTTTCTATAAATTCAAAATGGCGGCCGTAAAATACAAAATGGTGATAGAGATGAAAAAAAAATTACGCACCCTATTGAGTGGCATATCATTGGTTAGGTCTTTCAAAATGAAGACGATGTTTCATTGACTATTTTACACTCAGAAGCTCCGTTTAAATATTACACAACCTGGAATTTTTGTAGGTAGGATATCTAGCTTTTCTGCAACTCTAACCTTCATAGACATCTATAGGCCTGATCAAAACATTGTTTATAGATAGGAACTAGCAATTAAACACAGCCTAAAAGTTATCAATACAAGTAAATAAAAAAATAGGTAAGTAATATAAAAAATAGTTTCACATTGATGAGAAATAATTAATTAGTTCGCTTTATACGCAGTCGAGTTTTGTATTTTTTTTTTAATTTAATTTTTATTTGTTACAAATATTAAAATATTGGGTTGATCTTGTCGTGTTGGGAAAATTAATTCGTACTCGAAAATCTACTATTAACGGTACCTATCATTTAATTATTAGACAGTGATTCCGATATATAATGTCTAATAATTACTGGACAGAATTTACCAGTATGAATTCATTTTCCCAACACCACACAACTTTCTGATCATAACAATAACTAGATGAAATGTGGTTCATATTAAATTAAATGTTTGACTCTATGTATTTACACATTCTTCCGCCCCCCCCCTCTTTTTTCACACTTAAAAGTGTTTTTCATCTTTTCTGAAAAACTTCAGATCAATCTTCAAAAAAGCGATCAATTGTGTATTTTAATCTAATTTGCTTTTAACAGAAAGTTTACATTTAACACTGTGTAATACTGAATGATAATTAATTTAAAATAATTTAATAAAATCTTCCAGACGTAATTAGATTTAAAATAAAATTTATTAATAAAAATGTTCCTCAATAAAATGTGTATGGACGGTAGTTAAAGGAAATAAATCCCCGCTTTCGTATTTGACATTCGTGTTTAAAAAAAATAAGCATTTAAAAAATGTCTTTTAACATGTATATATATATGTATAAATATGTTTTTTTTATTTTACTGATTACAGCAGTTTTAAAATTTTATAAATGTCCCTATAAAGCATCTCCAAATCGTTTTTCTTTATTAAATTTATTCATGGAAAATTTTTTTTTTTATCTTTTCTCATGGTAATGACAAAAAATAAAATAAATAAATAAATAGTTGTAGCATGTAGCATTGTCTTCTTAAACATTCAACGCGCAGCGCAATCGAAAGAAATACTTTCCTAAAACATTCCTTTTCTAACCATCGAAACATTAAAATCCAATCGCTGCCACATCGCCACTACCTGCGCAATAACCTGCAATACTGAAATTAAAATCTTTCCTTTCCTATAGTAATCTTAAAGTTTTCCCCGATTAAAATAATACCAAGGCGAGATAAACAACGCTTTGAAAGCGGAATATCTTTTTACAACTGGTACCCACACTGTTAAAATATCGTGGAAAATTACGTCTGTTTTTAAAGGCTATCTATTTTCTGACCAATAAGAACACTACATAAATACCTATGGAGCATTCTCATTGGTCAGAAAATAGATAGCCTTTAAAAACAGAGGTAATTTTTCACGATATTTTTAACAGTGCAGTTTTTTATTGTAACTGGAAACTATCAGAAGGCCACATAAGTTTTATTTGCTCTTCGAAATTGAAAGAAGTGCAAAACTCATGTTAGAAAAACATAATATATGAAAGTTCAACAGTGTAAATAGAATAATTACTTTAAACACACAACACATTATAAAAAAATGGGTCATTATAAAAAAACGTAAAATATGCAGTCACTACCAATTCATGTTCATTCAGAATACTTTTAACGCAAAATTCAAATGAAAGGAGTAAAAAACAAACCTTTTTGATATATTTACATGTGAAAAATTGTAAAAAGGTAAACAAAAATTGTTTTAGGTATGTCCACAAGGTTTGATATCTCATGTCTATGGACTGTCACCATTCTAGTTTTACAAGTATATGTGTAAAAATATCCCTTTTAATGTTAACTAATCAGTTAGCATTTTTATTAATATGCATAAGAAGCATATTTTCCGCTGTTCAATAATATATTTTCCTTTCTTTTAGAAAAATATTTTTTTTCTTAATTAATTATTGTCACTAATTTTTGTGTCCTGTCTGTGGCCAGAATAAAATTTTCTATAAAAACTGGCCAAATGCCAGTACAATACAAATTTAATGCTATAATAAATTCTTTTGCAGCCATTTTGTACAAAGAAGTAGAAAAGTAAATGCTTCGTTTAAGTATATGTGGCTGTTTGTCTTCCTTTTTTTGCAATAATTGTAGATTGCACAGATAATAGGATCGCATCTGTGCTTTCATGTATGTTGCTATCTGTACTTTGAAATAACGTAAATTTGCATTATATGGAATAGACCACAGCAATTTTATAAAGTATAGCTCAAACTTAGTTCTTTCAAAACAAGAAATGCTTGAAATTGTTCTTGTCTGTGAACATTACATCTATGGATATGGCATGATATTACTATAGGCGGAATGTGGTCATAATTTACATTATTTTACATAAAATTAAAATTTTAACAAAAAAATTATAAACTTTATTGATAAAGTTAATAAGCACTGCTAATACAGACTTGTTAACTTAAAATTTCCCCTCCATAAAATTGTTTATGATTTTAAATTTCTTAGGTGGTAGTTATATACGCTCTAACTCTGCAGAACAACATAGCCAAAATCCAATTTTAATAGTTATACAGAAGCTTTATTCCTATATAATAATTAAAAGTGTAATACAGATAAAGATACAGATTGTTCTTTCCATTCCCGAAATTCTTTAGACAATGGAACTCTTGTTTTAATCATATCTTCCACATATATGAGAGCAAAATTCCACTTTTAGTTTAGGACTGATGACGATAAACTTTATGCTAGGGAAACTAATTTATAGTTTTATTGAATGATATGGTGCCCCAGACCTTCTCTTTTATGTATTACAAAAATATTAAACGTCAAAAGGGGCGGTATTGTTCGTGGTAGCCCATCTTTATGAGCCTGAGGTAAAAAGATTATTTATTTAAGGAGTTCTTTTATCTATATTAGGTATGTTCAATAATAACAAGTCAATGGTTCTGCACAGTTTGGCCAGTTTAGCCTCCATATTTAAAGAGAAATTCTCATTTCATAGCAGAAATTAAGATAGGTATTCTTTGCTTATTTAATGCCAGACGTTTCGCGATTACCTAATATAAAAGTTCTTCTTTTCGAAATTCCGGTTTGAATTTAAAATTTCGGAATAAAAACGAAGGCAAAACTGTCAACCCTGGTCCTGCAGTAGTAAAGATTATTTTTAGCTCAAACCGCCTACCGTAACTTTTGATGCATTTATTCAGGTTCGACACCATGCGGCCGTTCTCATAAAAGCACTGGGACTGCTTTGAGAATAACTTTCGAGCTATTTCCTTTAAGTAGTGTATTTTATGACGGTTTTACAAAGAGACATTTTTGAAATGAAGCCTTTTTTAAATCTCACCGAAACATACACGTACCAGGTTAGAAATTTAGACTGTAATGAAAACACCTACATCGTCATGCCTTAAAAACACTCTATCCCCGGAGACGTAAGTGGGCTGTCTTGTTTTGACATTCATAGTCGGCTCGCTAACACGATCGCGAATGATCGGCAACGGCTTTTGTCGTAGGCATCGAAATACTCAAGGCCTGAGGACACGAGTTGTGACGTCATCACTAATCGACCGCATTCTCACTACTGTTGGAATTCTCACCGGAAAAATTTTAATAGCAATCTTCTTTTATTTTATTTATGGAATATGTATTATCTTATAAAACAATACTAACTATTTAAACTTACTGGTGAGAATTTGGAATCCCTCAATAACAAATCAGCCAGATGAGGCAACACTGTGACATTCCGCATCCAGCTGTATTTTTATTTAGGGATTCCGAATTCTCACCAGTAAGTTTAAATAGTTGGTATTGTTTCATAAGATGATAGATATTCCACAAAGAAAAGAAAATTGCTATTCAAAAATTTCCGGTGTGAGATCGAACACTAGTGAGAAGTCGGTCCGTTAGTGATGACGTCACAACTCGTGTCCTTAGGCCTTGAGTATTTCGATGGCAACGGAAAGCACGCAGCGCTAAGTTGCCAAAACTGGTACTATCTCTACTTTAAATTCAGTGTAACTGACGACTCAGACTAGGTAGCGAGATGATTCATGTGTTTGTGTGTAGCGCTTGTTGAGGTCGATCTACTGATATAATGTTAAGTGTATTTTGGACAATATTTCTATGTGAAAACTTAAAGTAAGTGTGCAAAGAGGGTATGGGCCAAACACAGGCACACCAATGTTCGGTGCCGAATGAGAGAGAGCATCGCAAATACACGCTATGCGCTTGGTGAAGAGTTAAGCGAGCGCTTACTACTGCTGTGGCCGAACCAATTAACATAGCGAATGAAGATGTCTATATATCAGTCAAATACGACTCCGAGCAGATGGATATCAATATAAGTCGAAACGGTGCAATGCAGGATTATTAGCGTGCAGCAGACGAACGCTTTAAAAAAGTTCGGTCTCATCTACGTTTCTACAGAACGAACAAAACTGGCTAATAACACGATCGATTGCACGTTCACTAGACACATCGATGTTGTTTTTATGCCTCTTATGTCGCTTACTTCTGATGTCTCAGGCTTTAACACATTCACGCCGGCGTGCATCACCGGTGGGTCACGCTTGACTACCCCATCGGACGGCGTGCATCACCGGTGGGTCACGCTTGACTGCCGCATTGGGCGGCGTGCATCACCGGTGGGTCACACTCCACTGTTAAATAGAAGGCGTGTACTACAGGTGTGTCACACTCGACTAGGCCATAGACGGCGTGCACTACAGGGGGGTCACACTTGAATATTCGAAAATTCAGTACTAAAAACAATTCAATATTATAAACCTTATGCATTCACGACAGGAAACGAGAATTCTTGTTTTCATTCAAAACATATCATTGATAAGGGCGTGGCTTCTACCTTACAGAAAATGCTTTTACATCATGTTGTCCATATTTCTTTAGATTTTAAGACATTTTACATTAAATTCGTACATATGTAGTCAATAAAATCATGTCTCTCAGTAGTATGCTTATTTCTTACGAACTTTCAGACATTCACAATGAACTCTGATTGTTATATTCGAGTTTAATTTAATAAATATGAGAGGGGCGTGTCATTACATACAGTATCCGAATAAGCGAAAGTGTCGAGCCGTCAGATGAAGCATAACATGAATTCGAGCGCCGCCTCACAGCGAAAAACACTAATATAGGCGCCGGCGTGAACGTGTTAAATAAACTTTTTGTCGAATACTAGTCGAAATAAATATCATGTTTCGCTCAGTGTTTGTTGTACACTAAAATAAAATTTGATACGTAGTCAATGTCTCATTTTCATTTCAATCCACTACGCTAAATGTAGCTCGCTACCATAAACGTTTCACTTTAAACCAACGACAGTGCTCCCTGACTGAGCCCCGCGCATTTTTTTAACTTTATTTATTTATTTTTTTTTTTGTAACTTTTAAACCTTTACTTTTTTCACGAATTTATCCCCTTCTTAAAATGCAATGACCATTTTAACTAATAAAATACGCCAAAAACTTGAACTACAATATCCAAATTTGAGATCGTTCTCGAAATTCTAGGACTAAGTCATCTTGCCATTAAATTATCGTCAAACTGTGTTATCCTCTCAAAGTTTTCTTCAGTTCATAAACAATGCGAAATCAAATGGCGAAAATATCGGAATTTTGGCATAGAGATATGTGATTAAGAACATAAAATTCAAATTTCAGTTGCATTTTAAATTTCGTTGTCAGTGCGTGGCCGGTATTGTCAAGGAAGAGAACGATTCCGCCATAAAAGTGTCAACATCGTTTCGACTTTATCGTTCATCGCAATGAGGTCAATGTATCCTTCATTTGTGCATTAATCACAATTTTGATTTTCTTGGTAGACAAGAAATAGTTTAGAAAAAATATTACTGGGTGATTTATCCGATTGACTTATGATCCTCTCGATTCCTTCTCTACGTCATCCGACAACGCTTGCAATCAGAATGCAATTTATGTGTGGATAAGACTAACATGCCTTACAACAAGCTTCTCCGCCGGTATGCTATAGTCCATAAATGCGCACTCTTCAGATGGCTCTCGTGATGCCGATTTGACTAGTAATGTGGACCGGCCTGTGCTATGCCGCCATGACGCCAACTGCCTGCCAAAGGAGAACATCGGCCAGCGCGCGTCATTCTCCATGCACCCCTAACAACATTGCTGAGGTCGTTAATTTACTGACCTTAGCAAGGGTGATTTCTCCGATTGACTATGCTCCTCCCAATTCCTTCTCTACGTCATCCGACAGCGCGTGCACTCAGAATGCAATTTATGTGTGGATAAGACTAACATGCCTTACAACAAGCTTATCCGCCGGTATGCTATAGTCCATAAATGTGCACTTTTCATATGGGTCTCGTGATGCCGATTTGACTAGTCATGCGGACCGGCCTGTGTTATGCCACCATGACGTCAACTGCCTGCCAAAGGAGAACACCGGCCAGCGCGCGTCACTCTCGATGCGCCCCTAACAACAATGCTAAGGTCGTTAATTTACCTTCCGCATTTCTCTAGCTTTGACCGGTATGCATGTGTCTCGTGGTAATCTTTGACTTGTTATTTATTGAACTTCACTAATATTTATACATTCTTATAAGACTCCTAATGTAGCATCCTGTAATTTTTAAACAAACTCTTTAAATCTCAAAGAAAATTTCAAAACATCTCTAACTTTGGACAAAATATCTCTAACTTTAGAATACAAATGAGTTCGAAGCAAACTCTTTCGACAAGAATCAAGTGTTTATTCCTTTTTTTGAATGATTAAAGTTGAACACGCGTTAACGTTATTAAAAGAAACAGAGTTTGTGTAAAATATTAAATTCATGGTAAGATTATATTTTCAAAGATAAAGCAGCATATTTACATAAAACACAGTAAGAAACAATGAGTTTTTGCCGTGAACAATTTTTTTCATAAACAAAAGCGAAATCGAAATGAACGAAAATCCGATAGCGTGATCTCCTTCATTTGGAATTTAATTAGGATATACGTATTTTTTAAACATTTTTGCTTTAATCCCATCACACCATTTAAATATATCGATCGGCTTAAACCAAAATTCCCTTCCTGTTGCACTTGTTTAATACAAAATATCACGCTATACATATACAGCTTTAGGGAGTTTGAAATATTTTTGTTTTACATTCGATTTAGAATAAGTAAAAGTGAACTAAAGTCCTTAAATAATGAACTTTTTAATGCAAATTTTGATTTCAATGCTTTTTAAATACTATTCAATGCCAGCTGAACACTATTTCTTTATACGACCACTTTTAAACCTTGTAGAATATTTGAGTTTTAATTACCCAAACGTAAAATACCTCTGTTTCAATAAAAACACATATTAATTGTAAATCTGCTCGTATTTCAAATATTTAATATTTTTACTTTCTTATTTACTCGAATAAGGTAACATTGATATTTATTTCTATTAAAGTTCGAAAAATATGTTAAATTGACAAAATTAACTTCCGGAATGTAAATAATTTTACCTGAATTACATTTTGAAAGAAAAAATTTTACTGTACTTTTTCAAGGGCACAAATGAACTAGTAGCAAAACAATATTCGGCCACTATTCGTTAAATCGACTGTATCTTGGACAATGTTGAAATTTTTCCTTGACATGAGATATTTAAATTTTTTGAGTATTGTATGTTTTGGGTGTAAATGTTGTGTCATTTCATTTCCGATATTTTCAATGTAATACCCATATTTAACTATTATTCATTGAATTGGCTATATCTTTTGGTCAATGTTGGCATGAAATGTTTCTTAACCCTAGAACTACCGGAAATTTTACTCAAGTTTTATAAAAACATTCTACACCAGAATTTTTACTTAAAACTATTTAATTTGTTTATTTAACTTATTATTGTCTGATTTATACATTTAGTTTGTTTTGAAGAAATTTCTGGTTTGAATAAATATTTTGAATGTACATGTCGGGTCCAATGGACCCGTCTGGTAGACGGAAGGTTAAAACGGGGTATTTAAATTTTTTAAATTTTGTAGAATTTTGTTGAATAAACTCACCATTTCATTGTCTTCATTTCCAAGGTAAAGCAAATATTGGACCACTTTTCATTGAATTGGTTATATCTTAACATGAAATGTTTTCTTACCATCGGATGTTTACATTTCGCACCAGTTTTGGGAAGAAATACTGCGAAATTTCATTGCAAATATTTAGAATGCAAAGCCAATATTAGACCGTTATTTATTGAATTGGGTATATCCTGACCTATACTGGAGTGAAATGTTTTATTAAAATGTGGTTGTCCCCTTTTTGGTAAATCTTGTACCATTTGGGAAAATATACTCTTCATTTCATTGTCCATATTTCCAATTTAAGGTAAAAATTAGAACACTATTCATTGGCTATATCCCAATCTAAAGCCCGTGCTTCTGCAATACTCGCGTTCCATGCAAACATTTCTCATATGAATCCAATACTTAAACAATATTTTTAGTTAATTTAAACTAGTGGTGCACAACCTTTTTAAGCGAAGGGCCACTTGCAAAAATATCTGGGTTGTCGAGGGCCACATCAGTAACACGGAGATAATTCTGTTTCGGGGAGGGAATATGTGGCCTATAATCAGATAAAAAATATGGTTTCAGAGGGGAGGGGGAGTTTTACCCCTGTAGGTTCCCTTACACAGTCAACATATCCAATTCAAGGGGCAAGAATATATCAACAGTTTATATTTGTATATATAACACAGATATAGAAAGAATTATTTTCAAGGAGTGATAATATTCCTTAACTTTATTCGGGGGAGTAAATTTTGTTTTATTAAAAGTGCAACATAGGCGTGCAACATAAACATAGGCGTGGAAATGGCTAGTGCCGAAAAAAAATGTGAACTTCATGAGCGAAGTTTGGAGAAGGAGCCGATCAAATAAATTTAAGAATTTTCCGCGCCAGATCAACGAAATGTGATATTTTTCCGCGCCTGATCGACGTAATTCGCTATTTTCCCGCACCCGATCGACTAAATTTGTGGATTTTTTTCGCTCTTCATCGACAAAATTCCCGATTTTTCCGCACCCGATCAACGAAATTCGCAATTCTTAACTGACCCCGCCAAAATTTTTAATTTTTCCCGCGGCAAATTAACGAAATTCACATTTTTTTCTCTCGATAAACGGACAAAACGGACGCAGCCGATTAACGAAATTTTCAATTTTTCTCCACATCATCGACAAAATTCGCTATTTTTCCGTGCCCGATCAACGAAATTTGTGATTTTTCCGTGTCTGATCCACAAAAATCGCGATTTTTTTCGTGCCCGACCAACGAAATTCGTGATTTTTCGGAGCCTGATCGACAAAACGCCATTTTTAAGTGCCCGATTGGCGAAATTTTTGATTATTACGTGCTTGATCGACAAAATTTCCGATATTTTCGCACCCGATCAACGAAAATCGCGATTTTTTCTCGCGATAAACAGACGAAACACGCGATTTGCTCCAACGACTCCGATGCCGATCAACGAAATTTGAGAATTTGCCTTTCCTAATCGACAAAATTCGCGATTTTTCCTGATCCGATCGACGAAATTTGCTATTCTTGACAGACTGACGAAATATGCAAATGTTTCAGTCGGCAAATTGACGAAATTCGCGTCTTTTCTCACGGTTGACGAAACTCATGTTTTTTTTTTTTTTTTTTTTTTTTTGGCAGCCGATCAACAAAATTTGCAATTTTTTTGCGCCTCATCGACAAAATTCGCGATTTTTCCGTTCCCAAACAACGAAATTAGAGATTTTCCCGAGCCTGATCGACAAAACTCGCGATTTTTCTGTGTCCGATTGACTAAAATTGCAGTTTTTGGCAACGCATTGAAAGAATTCGCGATTTTTCTGTGCCCAACCAAAGAAATTTGCAATTTTTAGAACTTCATCGACAAAACTCGCAATTTTTCCGCGCCTCATCGACAAAATTCGAGAGTTTTCCGCGTTCGATTAACGAAATTTCCTATTTTTCTGCGTCCGATCAACAAAATTCGCGATTTTTCCAAGCATCATCGACAAAATTCGCAATTTTTTCTCATCCAATTAACAAAATTCGCAATTTTTTCTCATCCAATAAGCAAAATTTGCAATGATTCTGCGCCAAATCAACGAAATTTGCGATTCTTAACTGACTGACGAAATTTTCAGGTTTTGCCGCGGCAAATTGACGATTATTTTTGCGACCATATGGACAAAAATTATAATTTTTTCCAGTTATAAATTGACGCAATTGGCGGGCCACACGTTATCCCATCGCGGGCCACAGGTTGTGCATCCCTAATTTAAACGCATTGTATTGTTAGTGAATGCACTATTACCAAAATAATGATCCTCAAAATAAATATAAGATATACTGCTTTACTTCTAAGACACTTATTCACATACTACTACAATGAAACAATGTTATTATAAAATATAAAATATTCGTATATTTTTTATGAAATACAGCTTTTGGCAATATTTTGGATAGACAGTCACTTAGCACTAAAATTTTAAGCAATTTTAATCACGTTTGGTAAAAATATTTCACACGAGAATTTTTATATAAAACTATTTAACTTTTTATTTAACTTATTCTGTGTGATTTATATTTTGTTTATTTCATGAAGAAATTTCTGATTCGAATTCATATAATTTCATTTGGTACCGGTCAAATGACAGGTGTTCGTGTGTTTAGTAGTTATGTTTTATTAATATTTAATTAGTCAAAGATAAAAATATAGATTTATTAAAAGATTTATTGTAAAACAAAATGTTTTTATTGCTCGCATTAAATGTTTTCTGATACTTTTAAAATGTTCTGAGTACATTCTTAATTTACAATAAAACCAACCCTAACATATGCTGTAAGTTTCTCAAAGAATTAAATGTATTCAAATTAGAGTGATCGTTAGGACATCACCTTAAAAATTGGACAAAATTCATTATTTATTAAAACAGAGGAATTTTAGTCCATTTAAGAAGTACACGATGCAGATGGTTTTCAAAGCAGCATCCGCAATCAAATGTAGTTCTGAAAAAAAATTTCAAAATAGCATAGCATAAAATGAATACATATAATTTTATATGTTTCGGGCGCAGTTATCAAAATTGATTTCACATGCTACGTTCAAACTGTTTCTTGTATATATATATATATATATATATATATATTTTTTTTTTTTTAACGGATATTTTTCACATTATATTGGTGTGATAGGTGTGCATTGAATAGATGAAATATTTGATATTAAAAGTACAGTCTTGGAAAAAAGGATACTCATCTACTAACGCTTCCACAAATCGTAAGAAAATGTGATTGATACCAACCTTTTAGACTAACGCCTATTAACTAATGCTATACTAAAACACATTTCAGAGGTCATCTATATAGTGAAATTGTATCTAACTTTAAAATTTTCAATACTAACACATAATTTTGACATCAAATTTCGATTCTTTGGTCCATTTCAACTTCGAATACCAAGTTCCATTAAATCAAATAGTATCCCAGATAGCATGAACATTAGAAGCAAGTTTGATTTTTTCTGGTATTATCTTGCCGTGACAAATTTGAATTGAGAAATTCGCAGCAAATCTCCCGCAATGTATACCATCACCCATTTGCATGAATAGTTTATTGTGAAACTGATGGCAAGACTGTTTTTAATTCACGAAAGTGACGAAAGCAAAAAATCCCTCTGTTGAGAGAATAGACAATCAGTACATGCGCAGAATTTGCAGAAATTTTATTCGGTTGGCCCCGCTTTATCTAAACGCTATATTTATCAAATACCAAAAATAGCTCGCATCGAAAAGTACAAATATCACCTTAATTTCCTTATGGTGATGAAAACGATGCATGAGCCTTCTGACGGTGTGTTCGTATTAATAGACCTGATCAGGTCTAGGGGCCCTTCCGAAGGTATTAAACTTGTAGTTTAACAGTTGTAAACAGTTAGTGGGGCGTGGAAAGATTACTACTTTACAGTAAGTTTGCAGTATTTTAGATTACTGGCTTGCCGTTAATTTGCAATAACTTTGATACAGCATGAATTTAACTTGCACGACAAGTTAGCTGCAAGTTCAAAGTGTGGTGTCTTCGGCATTTGCACTATCTTGCTGCAGTCTTCTTATGAACTTTCACTCTTGTCATGCTGAGCTTGCTGCAACTTTGCAGGTTTTCAAAGCAAGACTGCTGCAAATATTATGAAATTTTAAAATGCTATCTGGGTTAACGGTGCGTATGCATCAATAGACCTGATCAGGTGTATGGACCCCTTCGAAAGGGTTAAACTTATAGTGTAACTGTTGTAAACAGTTAATGTAGCCTGGGAAGATTACTACTTTGCAGTAAATTTGCAGTATTTTTGATTACTTGTTTGCTGTTAATTTGCAACAAATTTCATACAGCATGAATTTAAGTTGCACGCCAAGTTAAGTGCAAGTTCAAAGTATGGTGACTTTGGCTTTTGCATTACCTTGCTGCAGTCTTGTTATGAACTTTCAGTCTTATAATTCTGAGCTTGCTGTAGGATTTCAAAGCAAGTTTTCTGCAAATTTTCTGCAAACTAAGAATCCTATGTGTAAAGTGCTTTTTGTTTCTGATAGTCGGAGGAGTGTCTGAATGACTTCGGGGACACTGGGACTTACGAAATCGACTCTGCATCAAACTGTCACGGAAGAACATCAAAATCGGAAAATTTGCAAGAAGCTGGTTCCAACACATCCTTCAAAGTAACCTAGCTCCTGGCAAAATAGCATTGCAACGCTGCCCCAACCACTGTACAGCCACAATCTGTCACTGCCGGTCATTTTTCTATTCCGTTTGTTAAAACTCAAGTCTAAAAGGCCATCGTTTTGACAATCTGCAGAACTTGCAGAAAAACGTAACGCGGGTTCTGAACAACATCCCAGTTGAAGAATTGCATGATTTTTCTGATGTTATCTTGCCGTGACAAATTTGACTTGGCAAATTCGCAGCAAATATCCCGCAATCTCCCCATCACCCACTTGCATGAGTAGTTTGTTGTGAAACTGATGGCAAGACGGTCTTTAATTCATGAAAGGGATGAAAGCAAAAAATCCCTCTGTTGAGAGAATAGACAATCAGCAAATACGCCGAAATTGCAGAAATTTTATTTGGTTGGCACCTAATTTTTTAAACGCTATGCTTCTAAAATACCAAAAAAAAGGCTCGAATTGAAAAGCGCAAATATTACCCTAACTTGTTTATGGTGGTAAAAACGATGGATGCCCCTTAATGGTGTGTATGCATCAATAGATCTGATCAGGCCATGGAACTATTAATAAAGAACTGACAAACCTTAAAATAAAGAACCTTAAAATAGTGAAGCTTAGCTGTAACCGCTTTTGTAGGGTTTTATTGTCGTCAGTGCAACCTTCCACCAGTAAATTGAAATAGAAATTTTCTCCTTATTTAAACACCTTATTAATGCAAAATTTGAGTCATAATTAAATTCAGAAAATAGTATTCATTTTTACTGTTGTCAGTTTACTTCGGCGGTAGCAAAGCCATGCGTTACTGCCATACTGTGACAACTTAGATAACATTCTATCAGCGCCAGTGAAAATGTTTCCAAAACCTGAGCAAACTGCTATCTGTAAAAACAAATAGAAATTTTAACCACATTTACGGGGGAAATTTTTCGTTAAACAGCAGCTGGAATAAGGCAAAATTTTCTATTCAAATTTTACAGTTGGAACTTCGGCGGTAATCAGAAATTGTTGTGCTGATGTAAAAAAAATAGGCGCCACCTTGTGACAATCTCCTCAGTTACTTCACTGTCAACTAACAGATAATACACTATACGTCTCCTACTCTTTATTCCCAACTCCATTGATCCGGTCTATGGATACCTTCGAAGGGGTTAAACTTATAGTGTAACAGTTGTAAACAGTTAATGTGGTATGGAAAGATTACTACTTTGCAGTATTTTTGATTACTTGTTTGCCGTTAATTTACAATAAATGTCATACAGCATGAATTTAGCTTGCACGAAGAGTTAGCTGCAATTTTAAAGTGTGCTGACTTTGGCGTTTGTGTTATCTTGCTGCAGTCGAATATGAACTTTCACTCTTGTTTTCCTGACCTTGCTGCAACTTTGCAGGTTTCCAAAGCAAGACTTCTGCAAATTTTCTGCAAACTAAAAATGCTATGTGGGACTGATTTTATGGAATTTTAACTTTTATGGAATTTTAACTAAAACGCTTAACGTAAAATTCTTTTTAAATCGTTGTAAAAAATAATCGAATGAGTTCTGTTTTTTAAGCATTGCTCAAAAACCTCTTGACAGATTGAGCAGCATTTTTGTATCCATATATTTAAAGCTTTTAGAAAATGGTTTTTGTTAAATTAAGTATGGGTTACAAGAAGTACTTCTTCGAGCATTTGTTTCATATTTAATATTTCGGAAACTGTCCTGAAATGACACACAATAAGGAAAAATGCTTTTATCCATACAACTGTTTTCTCATGGCATTTATTTTTTACAAACTAACTTTGAAAAATATACAAAATGCATTGGTGCTTTTTAAAAACTAAAACATAAAGTTACAAAATCATAATAGGGTAGTTCCATGAATTTTTGTAGTGTAAGTCGCATTGCTGATAATTGTTATGCTTGTTGGCCACCGCTATTTGTAAAAAGTTTGCTTAGCCTTTTTCAATTAATGATATATCTCCCATAAAATAAGTCACATATTTCCGTTCTAAAATACTGCTAGTCAAAAATCGTAGTATGAGACTTACACAAGTGCTAATGGAAATAGCCAATAATGATTTTTGTAAAATGCTGTTCTATGTCATTTTATCTGGAGTGGTGTACTAACATGACACACCCATAGGTTGCTACTGCATGTGCCTACATCACAAATACATTTTTTGCACTCCATGAAACACCGACACATTCACTATATGGCCATTTTGACATTTAACAAATTGTATGCATTTTTCCTTCGGTTTTGAGTGACTGAATAAAATATTACAGTAAAAACATGTTTCATTATTATCATCTGCAGAAAGATCCATGTATTTTGTTTATTTGTTTACACATACATCTGACTTGTGTGCTTGACATCTAGGTCCGCTTATAAGTCATCGTCAATATACAGGGACGAGATAGCACAATGAAATTTACAACACAGAGAAATTACATCCGGGAGAACCACAAAGAGTGTGCAATGGAGCCAGCAAAAGTCGAACTCGCAGACCTCTGCCGCTCTCAATTCTTGGCAGCTGGCAGCGCGGTGTCCCAACCGCTCGACCACCGAGGCCCCATCCATGTCTTTTTCGTCGTCATTGGATCTAACAAAGCGAATTTTCTTCTTAGAATATAGAGCTGCACGTCTTGATTGGGAATTATCTTTCTCAACACCTTTTGCCTTCACTTCGGCAATATTAGGACTGTTAGTCACATTAGTGCACCTCGAGCGACCTATTTTTAGAGGATGATCTATTATGAGGTGCACGATGAAGTGGAGGCACGTAGAATGGTTTGATAAATGAAGATGATGAACTTGAAGATGCTGCCTGTTGAAAAGATACATACGTCTTCGAGTATCTGTAACAGATATTGACGACGCCGGAGTTGGAGAAGGTGACATTGAAACTGTGAAAACTGACGGATTATGTCTAAATAGGCTGTGCTGAACGTGTGTTGCTGTAATTGCTTTCCTTATTTTCCAGTGGACTTTCTGTCATAACAGAAAGACATATGATCGGGCAAGATGTATGGGTTCATGGGATAGATTCGAATTTCCAAAACCCAGTATGTCAATTTTCTGCAATCAGCATATTGTAATGCAGAGGCAGTATTCGAGTTCACATGTATTTATAAATTTTTGCCTATGCAGAAACTAATCTAGAAAGAAATAAGTCCTCAGCTCATACTTCAGATTTGTAATAACTGAAATGAAATAAGCGCGAATTAACACCAAAAAATAGTCCCAAGAAATTTCTAACGAAGGTGTAAACAATTTCTTTATAAATAATGAAAAATGCAAATTTGAAACCTTCGCCAATAAATGCTTATCGTCCCTGATCGATTCCACAACATAACTGTGTATCGTTATATGCTGTCCTCTAGCGAGAATATTAAAAAAACATAAGGTATTTCATTTTACCTATGTATGTCATTTTGGGACAGTTTGCCTTACAATTTAATGGCGAATTTCCGATGTTAACGGAATATTGTAGAAAATGTGAACACCCTGAATATTTCCGCAAAAACTTTTGATGTAATTTTCCGCATTGTTCGAGAAGATATAAATCAGAAAATTTCAATATTGGATAATATAGAGCCGATACAAATAATATTGACTAACATTGTTTTGTTACTTGCAGGGATGCAAGCGCTGCGCCACAAATGGCTGATTTTCACAACTAAATGTTAATAGTATTCTTTGCCTTATTAAATCTCAGAAATTCTGTAATAAAATAAGGTGAGGATTACTATAAATGTTTAGTAGCAGCAATTATCCATTTGTGGCGCAGCGCTTGTGTCCCCATACTTGTGTCATTATCTTTTATACATCAAAATTAATGAAATAATATAATTTTTTACGACTAATTTTGTAACTAGATATAGAGCTAATAATGACAAAAAAAATGAAATATATGGTTACATGACAAATTTAAACAGACATAGTCAGGGGTGTAAAAATCTAGGCGCCAGCGGGTAATTTCTCACCACTAAATTTTATTAGTTTTCTTAGCTTACATAATAATAGCATTCTTGCCAAAAATTAAACGAAATATGAGACGAAAAATAACGAATAAAATTTAGTGGTGAGAGACTGCCTGCTGGCGCCTAGATTTTTACACCCCTGGACATAGTATAAAAATTTTAGATCTAAATTAACTGACTTGAATTGTACTTTGTCATTCGTACTTTTAATCCATAAAGCTAATTTATTACTTTAACAAGCTACAGTAGCTCTGTTTTGCTCTACAATTGATTCTGTCACGCATTCTTTCCTGCATAAATCAGTAAACGAATTTTAAGCACGATGTTGAAGCATATTCAAAATTTCTATTACGGATTCAGACCTTAAATGCCGTGAAAAACAAGAACGAAAAGTTGACAAGCGTGACGATCGCAAACTCATAACATGAAGACAAGAGTCATTTAAACTGAAAAATTAGAATACTGAAGAATGGCGTGATAATCATATAAAACAAATTACCAGTTAAAATTTGCTTACTTACAACATCTATTACAATTAAAAATAATTGAAAAGGTCCATATGGTATATGCAGTATTACTTCCACCGTTAATGAGGTTTACATATGGGTTTTTTAACTACCGTAGTCCTTAAAAGCAGATGTTATTCCCTAGACAGTATACACAATAGCATTCTTTATGAAAAAAGTACATACCTCGTTTCTTATAAAACTTTCAGAGGATATACGGCCTACAACACCGTATACACTACACAGGGGTCGTAGCATATAGGGCAAATTTTGTTGGTTGTACCAGTATCTTTTATCAATAATCTTCAAGAGATATTTTTATAAGATATGCAATAGGAATATATCATGCAAATTATTGTTGAAAGATACTGGTAAGAACAATAAAATTTGTCCTATATGCTCTGACCCTTGGCTACACCACTGTTTTCATTTAACCCTTTCCGGCACAGTATGCCCGGGATGGGATACCTAATTTTAATTCCAAACTTACAAACGGCACCAAGAATATTTTGACAAAATTTTGCATTAACAATGAAAGTGTAAAGTAACAAATTTTTAATTTCTAAAAAAGTCGTATGTAAATTCCGGTGTCAGTCGATGATTTTATCATTTTACAACAAAATTTGCCTGAACCGGAAAGGGTTAACCGCTTGAAGGACACCGGTATGTTATATATACCACTTAATTTTAATTCCCATATACCACATTCCCACCGGAATTTTGGAATGAAGTTTTGTTTTTCATAATGTAGGCGAAGAAAAGCTTTTCTTTCGTATAAATTTATTTGTAAATCCCGGTGTCAATCAATCCTTTTAACATTTTAGGAATAGAAGTGCTGTGTCCTTGAAAAGGTTAAAGACGAAACTCGGCATCAAATCACCAAATAAAGTCATTTTTTTTATTTTTTCTTCATAATATAATTGTTTTAATTGTGAGAACACTATCTGTAAAGGTTAATACAAATTTTAAAAAAATAGTCATCTTATAGTTTTATTTTTTAAATTCTAGAACTGTCTTTTTAATGCAACATATTATTTTTATTGACATGTCTCGAAGAACTGATTTTGAGAAAGTTATACTTAATGATATCAAAGTTGAAAAGTCTTCGGTTTTTTCACATCGCTGTTATCTTAGAAAAAACGCTGTTGTTTTAAACCGCCTAAATGTTCCAATTAAGTGAAAGAACATATTCTGTATTAAAATACTGGTATCCAAAAAGCCGCCAGCTTTGTGTTATTATTATTTTCAACTCAAGCTCATGGTAACATCTAGTACAGTGGTGGGAGAAAAAAGTAAACATCCCCTACTAACTACTCAACAAATTATCGTAGAAGAAAGTTATTGGTACCGAACGATTGGAAATAAAGTCTACTTTGAAATTATGTATATAAAATTTGCTTAGGGGGCATCTACATATTAAAACGAGCCCAAACTTAATTTTTTTCAATGGCACTACCAAATTAAAAAAAAAAAAATATTTCAAATTTTCTGTTCAAGCTATGCCTAGACACCAAATTTCAAGTCATTTGAATGATAAGTTTTTGAATTATAAACATTCAAAATTTAGTGCTTCTAATGTTAAATTACATTTTCATATTTTTATAATATCTCCTGAAATTATACCCCTAATACGCTATTTTTTTGTTGAGTACTAATACTATAATACCCAAACATAAATACGTTGAATTTGCAATTTTTATAATTTTATGACATGAATTATGAAACTAATATTCGAAAAAATTAAGAATTGCAACCTACAATTTTTGGATGGATTTAGATTTATTAAGTCCTGATTTATGGAAATCCAAAATTTCACATATTTCTTCCAAGTAGTTTTCAAATTAAGCTTTAAAAACCGCAAAATGATGGCTTAAGGGTACGTCTACGATATAAGTGACTAGATATTTTGAAATTTCTTCTATCAGGTAATATAGAAGTGTTCAATGACTGCTTCAATGACGCTTAAGACGCCTTGATCAAGAAGGGGGCACACTCGGTCAACAATCGAATACCGAATTTAAATTTGGATACAGCCCGTAAAATACGCTCCTTTTTAAATAATTAATTACTCGGAAACTTATGGAACGAATTGCATAAAAATTTGTGTTAAGCTAATTGAAGGGTGTAGAGTTCATTTATGCTGTCAGCATTGTGTACTACTATTGAAAAAAAGAAAGTTATGGTTCGTTTTAGTATGTAGATGGCCACCTAAGCAAATGTTATATACATCATTTAAAAGTAGACTTTATTACCAATCATGTGGTACCAGTAACTTTCTTCTACGATGTTTTTGCAGAGTTAGTAAGGGGTGTTTGCTTTTTTTTCCACGACTGTACATTAAATGTCAAAATTTGAAGTTTAAGATATTCATGTAGGGGAGCTTGGGAATGAATGGGACAAGGGATGGATGGGACGTTCTCAATATTTCATACAATGAACGTTTTTTAGTTGATTTCTATTCTTATATCTCACCATAGTGTGCTTTAGAACCAAAAGTAAAACTACATGTCTCTTTTCATTTTTTTGTAAAGTTGCATTTTTTGAAACTCGGCTTAAAAGTAACTTTCTTTAAAATTTGAAGTTGTCAAATGTTTTATACAATATAAACAAATAGGATATGTTGTAGTTATTTATTTGAAGGTTCAATATCTGTAATTAAAATGAGTGCATATTAAACAACGTGACAAAATTATGTTAGTGGCCAAATAGAGGACAATTGAATCTATGTATCATATGGATGATTGGGACAATTTAATTGGGGATGAATTGGACAGTCTTTTTGTTTCCTAGAGATGTTAAAACATTTATTTATTAACTAAAAAATATTATATATGTTTATAAATTAATGATTGTTATTAATTATTAGAATTATACTGTACTCGTATTATATAGGTTGTTTATTATTAAAAATTACACTGAATCTTAATTATCGTATTGTAATAAGGGTTAAGTAGTTTATAAAAAAAATTGGTATTGAAACATTATCAAAATAGATAAAACTGTTAAAAGTAGTATATGTTTATTGATCAGATGGGGTAAATTATATTGAATTTGAAACTTGTGCTTAAATAAATTCCCACTCGCACCTCCCGTAACGTAATTTCATTTGTGCATGATAACTAAGATACATTGTATTAATATTTATTAATAAGTTGTGAATGAAAAATCATGTCTATGCCGCATTTCAAAGACAGTTTTTACTTTCATTTCATATCTAAAATGTCTCGTAAGTGGGAAAGGGGAACAGATAGACAGTCGAAGTTTGCATTACAAGTTAAAACTGCAGTAAAAGAAGCCATTAGCAACGCTGAGATATAATAGCCATATTATAAGATCATATATTACAAATATAAATACATATAAGTTTATAATTATAAATTTTAACTAGGTAACATTGAATACAGTGAGAAAAATATTGGTGTCCCGTCCATCCCTATTAGTGTCCCATTCATGCCTGCTATAGGGAAGATTGGGACAGAGAGTAACGTTTTTTAAATTTTATAATATTTTACTGTATAACAATAATCTAGAATAAATATGGTGCATAGATGTAGTCAAATACCTAATGTATGAAATGTGATATATAATATTAATAATAACTTTAAAAAATTATTAAAAATGAACATTTTTGTAAAAATGTCCCATTTAACCCCCACCTCCCTTATGCTTTTATACCATTTGCTAAAATTAATATAAAATTATTTAAATAAAATTTAACATAATATAATTTAAATAAATTGTAACATAAAATAATTTAAATAATATTTAACATAAAATTATATTAAATTAAATCTCGAACAAGAGCTTTTGAAATATTTTGATTTTCTAATATTGAAACATTTAATGATGATTAACATACTTTTTAAATTCAGTTAGCAATAGTGTTGTAAAGTTTCACTGCGAAAGAGCTGTCAACTGTTAAAAATATTCGCACATTTTTGCATGGTATCCATTTAATCATAAGTTAAAAGCCAGTTGCAATATGACAAGTTTCAAATGATAATCTTATTTTTCAATAGTTTCTTTACAAAAGAACTTTGTACAATGTTTTCTGCAATACGACTTATAAAATTTCAAGAGTTTTTTTAGTGATTCACCATAAATATGCAAAGTAACGTCGGCTATCTTATCTCAAATTAAGAAAAGAGCATGTTAAACAGCAGTTAAATTGTTTAATAAATGCACTTAATGCATACTACAGAAATTATGATAATTATTTTAGTGTATCCAAGAGAAAACACATGCCTTTCAATAACAAGCACGGTGTGTATAATTAATGACTAAATACAGAGTGACCAGAAATAAACGCCCCAATTTAAAAATTCAATAATTCATTAACTATATTAAATACGAATATGAAATGAGTGATCTTTTCATCTGGTAGGTCTTAAATTCCAAGTACTGTAACTGTAAAAATAGTTCAAATTTCCTTCAATAGATAGCACTGCACTATCTCAAACTACAATAAAGCTCAAATAAATTTTAAAAAAAAATTTCGCGTTTCATTCGCGAAATAGAATAAATAATATTATCTGACATTTGTTTATGCAGCTTTATATGCTAATTTGAGCATGACAGACGGAACAAAAATTAAGTTTCACTATTAAAGAACCGATGTTTCTGTTTTTTACAAAATTTTAAAATACAAGTACCCAGACTTGTTGTCATGTATTAATAAATATATAATTAGTAAAAAATCAGTTAACGACAGAACATTTTAGATTTCATTCACTTAGTTGAAAAATGTTTAAAAAATAGAACTTCTTAATTTATTAGGAACTGTTGAATAGTGAATTCGATCGCAACTCAAAAGTGCTTTTCCTTATAAACAAATATATATAGTCAATTGTGCATGATATTGATATATTTATATCATCTATTGACTGAGTATCTGTAAAAATATTCATTATTATCATAGCTGCCAACTCTTCCTTTTTTTTTTACCACAAAAATTTACTAGAAATTTTGCCTTATTTAATCGACATATTACGGCGATTGCACGCTTTCAAAGGCTGTGTTTCGTTCTTGGACCACTTGATTTTAATCAAGAAATGCCACATTGAAACCAGAATTTTGAAATGAAAAATTTCCTTGTATTCAGTACATAAAGAAAAGCTTCTGCTTACATTAAAATAAATCTGTTTGTAAACTCTGGTGTCATTTAGCCATTTACGAATATTGCAAAGAGTACTTTGCCCCTGAAAGGGTTAAAAGGGCAAAATTTAATATACAATTTTTGTAGTGCAACAAAGGATAAGATTTTGGCAGCTTTTTAAAAGAAAAATTTATCTGATTGTTTTCATTATATATATCAAATACTCGATTCATTCGAGTTTACATTAAAAAAAAATAATATTTATAAACATTGGTCTCTATTTCTTTTTTTACAGCCAGAAAATTAATTATATTTGTTACGAAAACATATATGTTTTTTCTATATATTATTTTAAATAAAATTAAAAACAATAAGGACAAAATATTTAATCTTAAAAATAATACTTAACAAATAAATAATGCAAATTTCAAGAAAGAACACCTTGACTTTTTAGATTGGCTTATTATTGTTGGTATTGGTAAATTTCAAATTACTCTTATTACGTCTTAATGTTTCCAATGAGTTTATTATTGCAATATTTGGCATCGATAATTACTCCTTCAATTTGTACTCAAACAATTCTTCAAAAACGCAGCAAATTAGTTATTCTGAACCAGGGGTGTCAAACTGTGGTCCGCCGGATACAACTAAAATTTCATACTAATCATTGCCTTATCCAATCACCGAATGTCTGCGATTCATGAAGCCGACTATTTCTTTAAAAAATTAGTGGTATCCAACCAGGGTTGTCATTTTGCCCCCAATTTTTATCTGAAATTTCAAATTCACACCGTAAATTTCGAAAGAAGAATTTTTACTTCATCTTATCGTTAAATTACCGTCATTAAATAAAGGATAAAATATTATTTTTTATTTCTGGTATGAACTAGAAATTACTGAATAAATATGGAGGCCAAACTGGCAGCCCTGTATCCGTCAGGCCACAGTTTAATACCCCTGTTCTAAACATTTCCAATCACTGCACAATCATTGCCGTATGTAAATGTTGAAGTATTTTTTGATATTTTTATCATTTTTCATGTACTGTGTTCATTTTGGTACTGTGTTTCAGAACAGCAATCTTATTAGCAAGTCAATATTGACTATATTATGGCTTAATATTATGCTTAAAGTTGCATTTGTTGACAGAAAATATTGCCAAAATATTGGTGTGTTGAGATATTGCACGCATATTGATGAGAAATATTTAGCCAATAAAAAGACAATAAAATCAATATTGGTGTTTTATTAAAATATTTCCAATGTAGAGCCAATATTTGAACAAAATTGAAACTACGCATTGGAAATATATCCAATAACACGCCAATATTTGTGCGATGTGTGAATTAAATCGGAAATATTTCCAATGAAACGTTAAAATTTTCCAATTTTGATATTATTTGTTGCATATTGGATAAATGTTTTTGCCAATATTGGCATATTTTCCAAACCCCAATATTGGAGCAATATCTCATAAAAATTAGTGCAATATTTGTCCTATATTGTGTAAGTGTACCAGTGGCGTGCGATCCATAGAAACAACCTAAGCATTGTCCGTCAATGTCTTAAAATATTACGGTTATTTTTAACACAGGTAAAACCAGAAAATGTATTTAATAAAAACGTTTATAAAAGAACCACACTGGCACATGAAGATTTTCATTGAACAATTTTCCCGATTTATTTTATTCGTAAAAAACGGAAGGTTGGCAGATGTAGGCAAGGAATAATTATGATTATATTGCCGTTGGTAAGAACTCCACAGCGGGGTTACCAGATTAGTCTTTTTTTAATTCAGAAATTCCCTATTCATACCATAAATTCCAAATAGGTAATATTGCTTTATTTATTAACTGCTCGTTCGTGATTACACAAAGTAATAATTCTCAATTTAAATAATAAAACTTTGTATAAATCACCATAAAATCAAAACGACACACAGGACCCGTTTCGAGTGGGAAAATATAACAGCCTGTCGTCAACCAATGTAAAATTGTGACCTTGTCCGTTGCCATCGAAATACTCAAGGCCTGAGGACAGGAGTTGTGACGTCATCACTAATGGTCCGACTTCTCATTAGTGTTGGATCTCACACTGGAAAATTTTGATTAGCAATTTCTTTTCTTTTATTTGTGTAATATCTATCATCTTATAAAACAATACCAACTATTTAAACTTACTGGTGAGAATTCGGAATTCCTAAATAAAAATTTTACTAGATGCAGAATGTCACAGTGTTGCCTCATCTGGCTGATTTGTTATTGAGGGATTCCAAATTCTCACCAGTAAGTTTAAATAGTTAGTATTGTTCTATAAGATGATACATATTCCATAAATAAAGTAAAAGAAAATTGCTATTCAAATTTTTCCGGTGAGAATTCCAACACTAGTGAGAATTCGGTCGATTAGTGATGACGTCACAACTCGTGTCCTCAAGCCTTGAGTATTTCGATGGCAACGCCTTGTCCCCTTACGGATAAGTGTTTACATTGACATTTGTTTATGCAGCTTTATATGCTAATTTGAGCATGACAAACGGAGCAAAAATGAAGTTTCACTATTAAAGAACCGATGTTTCTGTTTTTTACAAAATTTTAAAATACAAGTACCCAGACTTGTTGTCATGTATTAATAAATATATAATTAGTAAAAAATCAGTTAACGACAGAACATTTTAGATTTCATTCACTTAGTTGAAAAATGTTTAAAAAATAGAACTTCTTAATTTATTAGGAACTGTTGAATAGTGAATTCGATCGCAACTCAAAAGTGCTTTTCCTTATAAACAAATATATATAGTTAAATAGTTAGTATTGTTCTATAAGATGATACATATTCCATAAATAAAGTAAAAGAAAATTGCTATTCAAATTTTTCCGGTGAGAATTCCAACACTAGTGAGAATTCGGTCGATTAGTGATGACGTCACAACTCGTGTCCTCAAGCCTTGAGTATTTCGATGGCAACGCCTTGTCCCCTTACGGATAAGTGTTTACATTGGCTCATGACAGGCTGTTATGTTTTTCAACTGGAAGCGCGTCCTGTATAACGTTTTGATTTTATGGTGATTTATACACAGTTTTATTATTTTAAAAGTGTTTTATCGTCAGATTTTCGGTGCTCTTTCAACTAAAAATTCTCTTTTCGGAATTTTGGGTATGAATTTGGAATTTCTGAATTAAAAAAAATGCTAAACAGGCAGCCCTACACTGTTATGAATTGTCAATATTAGCTTTCTACAAGGGTACAGGGTACGCCTTTTTTAGTATTCGTAAATTCCCCCCGCCCCCCCCCCCCCCAAAAAAAAAATTGCTTTATTTAACGCTTTGACTAAATGTCGGGATATATAAATGGACTATTTTATTTTATTCTATTAGTACCACCTTTTAAAATATAAACTGCGACGTACACTTATAATATTTTCAAGGGAAATCTGCCGCAAAGGATTTTTTTTAGAAAATGTAGTACTAATACGGAGCTGCCAAATCTCCGGCTTTTCGATACCGGTATATTAACACTAGAACCGCCGGAAATTTTACTCAAGTTATATAAAATTATTTTACACCAGAATTTTTATTTAAAATTATTTCACTAATTTATCTAACTTATTTCTCCGTGGTTCATATTTAAATTATTTTAGAAAAAAAAAAATTCTGATTCGAATCGAAATATTTTCTCTTTTTACCGGTCAAAATAACCGCTGTGGCGGTTCTAGTGTTAATGGAGAAAATGTTGTTTTGTTTAATTGGAACATTTGGCCGATTTAAAAGAACAAGATTTTCTCTAAGATAATAGTTGTGTGCGAAAAGCCGGAAACTTGGCAACTCTGCTAATATAAAAATAGTTTTCAATTTTGGCTTGAAATCAAAGTGTTACCAATAAACATCTAGTGATTACAGAAAGTAAAAGTACTTCTTCAGGAATTTCTGGAATGAATTTGGAATTTCTGAATTAAAAAATACCAAACTAGTAACCCTGGAATTTCGAAATAATGAATATCTATGTGTGTGTAAATGTCTGAGTTATCATTAACCCATATTCTGTGGCTTGAAAAACTGAAAAAAAAAACTGAAATAAAGGTGTGCAGTAAAATCTAAGCCAAAAATTCATAGGAGAGAGAAAAATCCGTTACAGACAAGTACCCTTCTCAGCAGGTAGATCGACGGTTGTAAAAAAACCTTTTGGAACAGATTATTAAGTTCATTTTGCACGGATTAACGGGTTGCTTCACCCATCACTCGAAAACTCCCGCTCGCTAAAGTTAAAAACATGGAAGACATTTTTCTGGATATCTCGTTTCCATTTCAATATTTTTAAATTTTTTCCTCTTTTTCTTCACTGAATAACTTAAATTGCTCCTTCTACTAATTAACTACAGAGGCCATTTTTACTTTTTCGAATTTCTTTGCGGGTTTTTTTAAATAAGAATACTTTAACTTTCGAATACGGTTCCGAAAGTAAAAGTATCCTAATAAAAAAGCCTGTAAAAATAAAAAAATAAAAATGAAAAAACGGCCTTTGTAGAGATCGAAGCTAATGTAAGTAGCCAATGCAAGAATTATTTAAAAATAGTGAAATACAAACGAGATATCATTAAAAATTTCTTCCATAGGATTAACATTAACAAGCGAGTGTTTTCGCTTCGCGTGAGTGAAGTAGCCGTATAAGATATTTTCCGTATAAGACAATATCCCGGCATAGACAGATAATTTTTTACTTGTTTTACTGTATTTTAGTTATTTATTATTATTATTATTATTATTATTATTATTATTATTATTATTATTTTACCTTGTAATTTATATACTATTCTTTAAAAAGAATTTTAAATGTAGCATAATGACAATTTAATAATATATGCATTTTTTGCAAAAAATATTGGGCCGGGATTCATTGTGCTCTTTTTTGCGTGGTCTGGGCCTCATTTTACTGGTTTTTGCGCGGACCAAACAGGATGCTACTGGTACGGGCAAGCCAATTTTGGCCCGTGCATACTTCTAATTCTGTTCATGTCCGGCTCGGAGCGCAAAAAAAAAGGTCCGACCAGGGCCATCCCAATTTTCAGGAAAGAGTAAGGCACGCTTTGCCCTGAAAGAATATTGATGAGGCCCGGCCCGGCCCGGCCCGAACCTGCACAAAAAGTAAAATCCAGACCCTCGCCGAGTCTTATGATTGAAAGTTGACCCGAGCCTGGGTCCGTACAAACCTCTGAGTGGCACTTCGGAGTTTTGAATAATTTTTTTTTTAAGGGCGAAATAGAATATACTACATTATTTAACACATTGTATGCGGGACACGTACTAGTACGTTTTTGTGTGTTGGGGACAAAAGTTATTACTGGTACCAGAAATTTTATACGGACGAAAAAAGAAGGTGTATTCCAAGCATGCTTGCCCCTTGTTGCTTGTGTGCAGGCTTTAATTTACAGTGGCATTTGTGAACGTAAATTTAGTGCTAATATTCGAAAAATTCCCCGCATGCAATGTGTTAATACCCATAGGGGTAGTGCGATGGGTTTTGGCGTTGCCATCAAAATACTCAAGGCCTGAGGACACGAGTTGTGACGTCATCACTAATCGACCGAATTCTCACTAGTGTTGGAATTCTCACCGGAAAAATTTGAATAGCAATTTTTTTTTTACTTTATTTATGGAATATGTATCATCTTATAGAACAATACTAACTATTTAAACTTACTGGTGAGAATTTGGAATCCCTCAATAACAAATCAGCCAGATGAGGCAACACTGTAACATTCCGCATCTAGCAAAATTTTTATGTAGGAATTCCGAATTCTCACCAGTAAGTTTAAATAGTTGGTATTGTTTTATAAGATGATAGATATTCCACAAATAAAAGAAAATAAATTGCTATTCAAAAATTTCCGGTGTGAGATACAACACTAATGAGAAGTCGGTCCATTAGTGATGACGTCACAACTCGTGTCCTCAGGCGTTGAGTATTTCGATGGCAACGGTTTTGGTCGTGTAAGTAACATAGCGTATAACTGATATGCTTGTTTACCACCGTTATTTTAGAAAAGTTTGCGTGGCCTTATTCAATTAATGATATATCGCCGATACAATAAGTCACATTTTTCCGTTCTGAAATACTGGTAGCCAAAAACCGTAGCATGTGACTTACACTACAAGTACTCATGGAATTAGCTATATATATGTGTGTGTGTGTATAAATATTTATATGTATATATAGATATACATATATATAAATTCAATAAGTATTTCGTAATTATGTAAGATTATCAAATGATAAAAACAGAAAAACTTTAATAATATTATTGAAACATCCATTATATGACAATCGGTTCATTCTCTCTCTTTTTGAATTTGAAATGAAACTTTCAGCTTTACCCTACCAGTTAAGTACAGCCGAAAGCAAAATTTTGATAGTACGGGGTACTTTCATTACCTAATCTTTTTACAACACTGACCTCCGTTTGGACTCCCTATTGAGAAGTTCCCCTGAAATAGAGGGCGGATCTTAACTGAGGCGGGAATTTTAGCAGTTTTGGCTGTTTTAAAGTAAAGTGTTTCAACTTTTTTATAAATGCAGCATAGATTTAAAATTTTTTAAAAGCCAAATAAAAAGAATTTTCAGAAAACTAAATAATTGAACTAAGCTTTCCCTTTTACCAAATTTCAAAATTTCAAGTGGATTTTTCGCGATAAGACATTGAGGCGAACATTTACAGAACCTAAAATAGCGCACATATATCGCCTAAAAATTTAAAAAATGAAATAAAATTTCAAATGGCGTGCATAATTTAGAAGTACAGCATTTGAAAGCTACAAAAAATATCAAATTCGAGCAAAATGTGAAAAAATTAAACCTAAATTCCTTCCAATGAAATAGCATTAGCCACTCCATCTCGGAGCGTTACTGAAGTAGCCTCTTAACGGCGAATACCCCTAGGGAAGCTGGTTGGATAAAAAAAAAAAAAGTACTTACCCCTGGTAATGTCTTCACATTATGTAAGGCATATTGAGCATCAATAGCAGCTTTCCTTGTATGAAATGTCACAAAACAGCAACCTGAAAATTAAAGTTATTAGTAAACTTTAAATATTATGTAAATACTAAATATGAATTGAACACTAAAATGCATGACGGTTGGTGTAAGTGAATCTTTAAACGTAAGAATTCTGCAATAATTTAAATAAATATATTTTTTTAAATATTTGAAACTTAAACTACTTAATAAAAGTATACTAGATTTCAGTCAGCTCAAATAAAAAATTACAATCTTGGTATATAATATTTCCGTAGAAATATTCCGTTACAATAATAGTAATTAAAAAATCGCAATAAAGTCAAATTGACTCTTTTTATTGTACCTTGATGAATGAAAATATTAACATCCCTATTTGCCAATGAAGATTTCGTAATTATTAGAATAATTTATTTGCATGAATATAAAAATACTGTACAAAAGGAAAATAAGTCGGAAATTGCACATCAAACTTGGAAAATATGGTAGATTTTGTGCTGATACATGCGGGCAGACGGAGAGACAGACAGGCGGACGGAGCAGAAGACGACTTTAGGTGTTTGAACGCACCTAAAAAAGGGAAATCTGTTTTATGGTGAATGTCACGAGTTTTATTTTTAAAAATATGATTTCTCTTTGTCTGAAAAGCTGATATTAAATAGGCAAAATGAGATTTCTAATAGTTCAAGCTAATGTTAATGAATGAAACATAACTCTTTCTTTACCTAAACACACCCATAAAAATCTTTTATTCAATATAAATCCATTTGGAGTAAGAACGTGTTTCTAATTTACATGTCCACTGCATTTTGTGATATAAACATATTGCTCAACTATAAATTTTCTCCAGAACACGTAAATGTATAGTTTATATAAACTATTTATTACTTTTCAAAAATTCATATCGATTTAAATTAATATTTTCTCAACTGAATTCTTTAATTAATTACAGTAATTTATACCGTTGAATCTATATTTGATAACACATCTACTTCTGGCAAAATTTAAATATTAAATTTATTTTAGAAAACTTAACATTTAAGTGAAATAAGATATATTTTTACAAAATAAAGAAATTTCAATTGAGTTATTAATTTTTGTAATAATTTAGCATATGTTTCGTTTTTCAGCAATAATATTCAATGTTCTTGAAAAGTCTTGAAATGGTCTTTGATTAAATTAACAGTTATTAATAATTCTGAAAATAACCTTATTTTATAAATATTTATATATTTTATTTATATTCACTTAATGTTGTTAACTAATATAAGCTAAATACAACTTCCTTCTAGTCTTTTGTAACTATTAAAGCTAACACTAATAGAGGTATTTTTACTTGACTTTTGTTATTAAATTATTATTTTCATTTCTTCCACTTTACTTAACCCTTTCAGGGGAAGAGGACTTCTGTTGCTAAAATAAATGATTGACTGACACCAGGATTAACGAATAAATTTCTTTTAAAATAAGTAAAAGCATTTTTTCACGCACATTATAAACGCGAAATTTGCTTTCAAAATTCTGGTGTCTCAGTGGGAAATTAGAATTAATATTAAATGGTATATGTAACATACCGGCGCCTTTCAAGGTGTTAAATAATTACTAAAAGATAATAATTTTACAGTTTTACATTTTATTTGAATTGTATAAAAAGTAGCATTGTGGGGCCGCAGAGGTACCTCTTTTTTTATAATAGGAAATTTGCCTAAATTAATATTAGAATTTTTTTAATTAGATAAGGTGAAAATCACTTTTTAAAAATAGAGATGCGAAAATACTTTATACAAAAATAGGGAGTACCATGTATATGATAAGCGTGCGAAACGGCTGGGTAGCGTATTTTTTTATAACGTTACTCTTTTAATTCTTAGGACAAATAAAAACACCTGTAGTAGTAGCTACATTTCACTTCTATCGCTCCAATTTTTTTTCCAGATTATATCTCAGGAATTAAAAAAAAAAAAAAAACTTTTAATCAAATAGCGTAGCGCCGTATTCATCCTGCTTACGTTAAATATTAAAATTATTTTTAAAATTGAATAATCTGTTTTGGCTGAAATTTTTCTTTCTACACGCACGAATAGTCCAGGCAATATAGACCGTATAGGGGCTCTACCTAGCAAAATTCATGGTAGTACTGGAAAAAGGCTTACTATATGTTTTTTGGGTCGCTGAATCCGAATTTTTAACTTCCCACGGCAACCCCCCCAAAATTTTGGTAAAATGCCCCCCAAAATGGTTTTTATTAAAAAAATCAATTTTTTTATTGTTTTAGGGGAAAAGTATCTAGAAATTCAGAAAGTAGACAAAATTTGCAAAAAATTAGATATATGACACACTTAGGATGAAGGGGAAGGGGGGATCTGCCTCAGAACATGCGCGCAATGCTGCGTGAACTAAGTTGCGCAATTCCATTTAACTACTCACACGTTTACATTCGCCCTCCCATCTCCCCTCCGAACTTATCTATAAGGTTTACTTTAAGTTTTTTAGGTCGCTGAATCCGATTTTTAGCTTCCCCCAAAATCCCCCCCCCCAGATAGTTGTTTTTAACTTAAATTTATTATTGTTTTAGGGGAAAAGCATTACGAATTTCAGAAACTAGACAAAATTTGCAACAAATAGGATATATGACATTATGACGTAGAATGCGCGGGGGGGAGGAGGGCTGCCTCTGAACATGCACTGCGGCGCTACGTGCACTAAGTTATGAAGTCCAGGCAATAGGGGATTTTACCTGGAAAAATTAATACCAGTTCTGGATTTCGACTCACTTTATGTTTTTTGGGTTGCTGAATCCGAATTTATAACTTCCCACCAAAATTTCACCCGGCACCCCCCCAAAAATTGAGTTTTTGAAACAAATTGGTTTTTGATAAAAGCGCGCGGGGAATGTTCCGAGGCAGCCCCCTTTCTCCCCGTTCATCCTACGTCATAATGTCATATATCGTATTTGTTGCAAATTTTGTCTAGTTTCTGAATTTCGTAATGCTTCTCCCCTAACACAATAAGAAATTTAAGTTAAAAACAACTATTTGGGGGCTTTCAGGGGGGGGGGAATTTTGGAGTAAGTTAAAAATTCTGATTCAGTGACCCAAAAAACATAAAGTAAACCTTATAAAGAAAGTTCGGAGGGAAGATGGGAGGGCTAATGTAAACGTGTGAGTGGTTAAGCGGAATTGCGAAACTTAGTCCACGCAGCATTGCGGCGCATGTTCCGAGGCAGACCCCCATTCCCCTTCATCCTAAGTCATAATGTCATATATCTAATTTGTTGCAAATTTTGTCTACTTTCTGAATTTCTGGCTACTTTTCCCCTAAAACAATAAAAAAATTGATCCTTTCATAAAAACCTTTTTTGGGGGGCTTTTTACCAAAATTTGGGGTGGGGGGGGGGGGGTTGCCGGGGGAAATTTTGGTGGGAAGTTAAAAATTCGGATTCAGCGACCCAAAAAACATAAAGTAAGCCTTTTTCCAGAACTACCATTAATTTTGCTAGGTAAAATTCCCTATTGCCTGGATTAGAAGATCATTTTCTGTTTTGTATTTGCACGTGCAAATGTTTTCTTCTGAGAATAACAAAAATTGAGATACGTAGAGTGAATTCCTCCACATTTTTAAAAAAAATGTAAGCATCCTCTTTTCTATGTCAGGTTTTATACGGGAGTTTACTTTTTAACCCCCTTTCTACCATTGGATACTTAATTGACCCCAGCTATTTTCTATTTTGAAAAGTTTAATATTTCAAGCCAGAATTAAGGAATAACTTATACTTTATATTGAAATTAAATAGACACCTCCTGAGACCATGTTACATATAACACTATTAAATTTCTGGTTCAAATCATGTGAAACTAAGAATCCCCAGAAAATATTAAAAACTGGTACAAGGAACGTTCCGAAAATTCACTATAAAAATATTTTATCTCCAATATTAAATATGTGAAATGTTTCACATTATAACTAAGAGTAAACCAACAGATTGAAAAATGTCCAAGCCGGGAATGGAACCTGAATCATTGGAATCCAAATCCGTGTTCGATTCCCGGCTTAGACGTTTTTCACTCTGTTGGTTTACGCTTAGTTAGCAATTTAAAACATTTCTCATATTTAATATTCGGTAATTTCGGGCGTAAGTTCACTGAACGAAACTTAATTAAAATTATACTTATATGTGTTCAGCTATGCTGGCTTTATTTCGTCTGATATTTGCCGCAGGGTTGTACATAGCTGCCAAATTTTACGAATTTTTCCTATCACTACTTTTGATCAGAAAAATTTGCTTTATTTAATCCTATGTTTTCGATGATTAAATAAGACAAATTTCTCGGTTAAAAAATAGTGGTAGGAAAAAAGCGTAAAACTTGGCAGCTATGGTTGTGGGCTCATGATGACTATTCCACCTTGTGCTACGCTGACAGCCTTAGATGGCATTTAAGAGTGAGAGATGCCAAGCTGGGTATCGTCCTCGTACCTTTATGGCAGAGCATTGAATAGCTATTCGAAAGATCCGGGTTCGATTCCAGCCTTGGACATTTTTCCCTTTGTTGGTTTACGATTAATTAGCAATGTAAAAATTTTTGCGTATTTTATATTTAATAATTTCGAGCGTAATTTCACTCCTGAATAATAATCGAGAAATTAATTAACATTATCCGTATTTTTTTCTTCTTTTATGGACCAAAATATGAAATAGTACAAATTTCACCTTTCAAAGGTCTTGTTCGGAAATTTAAAAAATACGCTATATATGTGCACTTAATAAATACACTTTGGAAAGATTTCATCGATTAAATTTAATAACATAAATATTTATGTGGAATTTTTGGAATATTTAGAACGCTATTCAGATAATACATTTAAAATATTATTTTTAATATAGTCTAAAAATCTAAAAAATATATATATGATAAACTTATAAATACAAATTGTTTTCAGAATTGAACCTTTCCACACCTTAAAAGAAACAATGTCGAAGCGTCAAGAATTGCTGCACCACTTTACTACCAGTATTATTAAATAGTAACTTTTTACTTATTTAATCGTATAACGTTCAAACCTTAAAATAGGCAAAATTTTGCATATAATAATACAGGTAATAAGGTTGTGCAACATCCTCTGACACTCTGCCACCGTAAAAAAAAAAAAAAAAAAAAAAAAAAAAAAAAAAAAAAAAAAAAAAAAAAAAATTGCAAAAGCAATTTTAAAGTTGCAAAAGTATTATTTTGTTTTGATCAACGAATGATGCTTTTGCAACATAGTAATGTAAAGAATTTATAAATTACCCTAAATTATATTTATATACACTGGTGTCCAAAATTAAGAGCTCACTGCAGTCACAGATAAAAAGAAATAAAGATGGCCGCTGGCATTTTAGCTGAATTGAAAGGATGGTCTAAATTCAAATGATTGACAAGCGAGCTCTTCCAATCAGCAAATGGCCAATTATCTGGCACGATTCCAACCCCCACCCCACTTCGGCTGAGCGCTACATGTGATAATTTCCAGTAGGTTTCAGGTGTAAAGGATTTTTTTTTCAATTGTCTTCGCTTTACAAGCGTAGATCAAAGCCCACTGTTTTGTGGAGACTCGATAACGGTAAAAGCCGTAAAAAGAATTTTAATCTGTTTATGATAAAAGTGCAAAAATTAAAACGATTTGACTTTCAATTTTTTTTTTTTTTTTTTTTTTTTTTTAGGTTTATTTTACAGCTTTTACAAACATAAAATTGAAATTAGTGCAGTATAAAAACTATTTTATTTCACATAAGGCAATTACATTTAAAATCAAGGGGGAAATATATCAGGTACAAATATTCTAAAATAAATATCTTTTGTGCGAATTCTTTTTAGAACATAAAATTTATGTGATTTATAAAAGCTAAATAACATTGAAGGTTAAAAATAAGATGTTCATAAAATTAGGAGAGGAAAAGTTAAACAAATAAACTGTATATTTTGTACTGTACATCTGTAGAGGGGGTATAAATCTAAATCCCAGCGTAGTCATTTATAGATATAGTACACAATTTATTGTTGTTAGCACTAAAATATGCGACAGAAAAAATAAAGTTTTCCAAATATTAAAAACTTTGTGTGATGTTAGCATAAAGAAGGATGGCAAAAATTTTAGTGAAATTTTCAGGCAGAAGAAAATTTAGATTATGGATTATTTTTACAAGAATGTTATAAAACATAAAGGAGTTATAACAATTTGAAATTTTAAGTGCACAGGAGTAAATTCAGGTGTGTGTGTGGGGGGGGGGGGAATTTCTGAGCACTAAATATTTTTTAAATGATGCGGTCAAATAAGAATGTTTTTTGTAGCGGTTCGTAATCTAAATAACACTAAAATACTTTTATTTTCATTACATTTTTCCATTTTTAACACTTCCCAAGAAAGTTGAAAAGTGTTTATGGATTGAGTTTGTCCGTCCGTCTGTCTGTCTATCCGTGCTCTAACTAGCGTAAATATAGTCGGATTGCCATGTAATTGATATACGATATTGAAAATCATCATGGTATGTTCGGTGCACCATTCATGGTTCATTTACAGATGCACTCAAAAGTATTCGCTACATTATGGTCTATGTGGGGGGGGGGATTATTTAGGATGTATTTTAATAGTGTTACACAATGTTAAACACAGTTAAATTTATGTACATTGAGACACACTTTAAAATTGTTACTATAGACTATGTTATGTGTAATGCTTAAAGTACGAGTATAGGGGACTCAAAAGTATTCCGTTATGTTCCGTATAGCCCATGAAGAAATATCGTTTGCGGCGTATTTGATTGATATTACTCTGTCACAAAGATAATGAAATTGATATGAATTTCTGAGGTGTCCTAAGCCTACTTTCTGTACAACATGAGCATTTAACAATTATTTACGGTGTCAGGCAAAAGAACTTGATTCAATATGGTCTACGAGAAAAACTGTTTGTAGCGTATTTTGATCACGTTACACTATTTCAAACATGACGAAATAGATACACATTACTTTGATTTACTACAAGATGCTTACATTCGAATATGGTCTGCATTTCATTTAGCGTTCATTTACAGGGAAACATAAAATATTTTGATACAATACTGTATCCGATATAGCTATTAAAAATTAATGCTGAAAGTACATTTTCAATTACAGAATGCGTTTTTAAGTTTAACTAAATTTTTGCGCACTACGTGGTGTGCACATATTTTACAAACCCTATACAGGACCACACAAAAGAATTCGTAACCATTGCTGAGAATGAGTATGAATTTCTTAAAGGTGTTAGGTTTTTTTTAGTTATAAATGTACAAGCTCAACTACATTTAATATGCTTAGAGATGTTTGTATCATACAAATAAAATCCTATACAGGGATATTCAAAAAACTGGATACATGGGCCGCCGATAGAAAATAATTCCTGCAAGTGTGATTTCAGTAATTTTGAGCATGATTTTGCATGAATTAGATTTCAGCTTAATACTGTTTGACGTGTATAAAAATTTCTATATACAGAAATGCACAAAAGAATTCAAGTATGTTTCCGTCTATAAGTAGAAATTGCCGAGGGTGAATTTTCAACTGTTTTATGTATTTTCTTACAAAACTAAATTTTAACATAGTATGTAGAATCCGTACAAATATATGCAGTACAAATATATCATATACACTGCCTCATATGAGCTGCATATATCATATGAGCTGCACAAAAGAATTTGAGTACCTTCCAGGTTATGGGTGCAATTGTTGAAATCTGCTTTTCAAACGTGTCATAGGTATTACAAATGTTTAGTTAGGTATCTTCTTTACTTTATTAAACGGCGAAGTTTTGTTACAGTGTTCTGTAAGTGTTGGAAAGTATCGACGTAGACGCATGATTTTTCTTTTTTCTTTATGGACATACACGGTTCAGTCGATTACTCAGGCACCTTTGGTATCTACGTTTGATGGTTCTTTCTGAGCTAGTCGGAATAAAATGATTTCGAAAGGTTTGAGAATTTACTTGCACGTTGACGAGAAACCACAATATTTTCCTTACAAATATCTCTCTAAAGACATTTTCCTTTGAAAAATACAGTTAAAATGTTTTTTATGCACAATTAAATGTACACCTATCGCTTTATTGTTAACACTTTCGTACATAGTTGAAATGATTTAGTTAATATTATAGATAATAAAGATTTATAATTAGGACGAAAAAAAAGTAAAAATTAAAAAGTTTTAAAGACTGTAAATTAGATTTTTTAGCTTCATGAGTTGAGGGTAAGACAAATCAAGAAACAGATTTATTTTTTTTTTGGCGGGGGGGGGGGGATTTAATAGATGACCGATTATGTAACTTATTAAAGATTTACAAATAGGTCAAAAACATTGAAATTAGGAGTTTTAGAGACTTTAAATTTTATGAGCATGGAAATAATGGGGGGAGAAAAGAAAACGTCAATTTTATATGGGGTGGAAGAAATTATATAATCGATTATTTATTGTTCAATATGAAACAGATAAAGCTGAAAATGTATTAAAAAAAGACTTTCAAAGATTTTAAACTTAAATAAGGGAAAGAAAAAAAAAGGGGGGGATTTTATTTGATGACTTATTTATTTACCTTACTAAAGAATAAGAAATAGGACAAAAAAAGACTAAATTTTGTGTTCTTGGTAAGGGTAGAGTCAGAGCAAGCGTCAATTTTTGTGGGGGAGGAGTATAGTTATATGATTATTTATGATTACAATAAATTAACAGATAGAGTACAAAATTATATTAATACATGGAAATTATTCCAGAGAGAAACATTCGCCTTGCATACAATATTTCAAATGAAAATCAAATTTCAAATTTCAAAGTAATTGCTTAAAAGGCGCAAAGGCCAACATAGTGAAAAAGATTCCAAGCCGGGACTCGAACCCGGGCCATCAGTATAGCGCACTGACGTTCTACCGACTAAACCACTTGGAACGATACCTAGCTCGGAAAATTTCTCACTATTATATGTTGGAAAGGCTACAAACGCAGCACAAGATGGAATATTTATCGTGAGTCACCGACCTGGGACAAACACGAAACATAATTAAATCCAGCATCGATAGAAATTATATTAATACATGGAAATTATTCCAGAGAGAAACATTCGCCTTGCATAGAATATTTCACCGACCTGGGACAAACACGAAACATAATTAAATCCAGCATCGATAGAAATTATATTAATACATGGAAATTATTCCAGAGAGAAACATTCGCCTTGCATACAATATTTGAAATATTGTATGCAAGTCGAATGTTTCTCTCTGGAATAATTTCCATGTATTAATATAATTTCTATCGATGCTGGATTTAATTGTGTTTCGTGTTTGTCCCAGGTCGGTGAAATATTCTATGCAAGGCGAATGTTTCTCTCTGGAATAATTTCCATGTATTAATATAATTTCTATCGATGCTGGATTTAATTATGTTTCGTGTTTGTCCCAGGTCGGTGACTCACGATAAATATTCCATCTTGTGCTGCGTTTGTAGCCTTTCCAACATATAATAGTGAGAAATTTTCCGAGCTAGGTATCGTTCCAAGTGGTTTAGTCGGTAGAACGTCAGTGCGCTATACTGATGGCCCGGGTTCGAGTCCCGGCTTGGAATCTTTTTCACTATGTTGGCCTTTGCGCCTTTTAAGCAATTACTTTGAAATTTGAAATTTGATTTTCATTTGAAATAGAGTACAAAATGTTTTTAAAAAAGCAATGGCTTTTAAGGTTAAAATTTTGTGATCTGAGGGAAAAAAAAGAGGAATAAGCAGAATTAGTTCTTTTTTGCGGGGGGGGGGGGCGGAAGTTTATCGGCGACTTATTATTTACTTACCTTAGAAAATATTTACAAATAAGTTAAAAAAAAATAATAAACGAAAAAAAATTAAGGACTTTAAATTTCAGATGCTTGGTAAGAGGGAGAGGCGAGGAGGAAATACCAATTTCATTTGGGGTTGGTGGGGGGAGGAGAAATTTTTATGATCGTTTGTTTATTGTTAAAATAAAGTGGCAAATTGAGCAGAAAAGATTTAAAAAAATTAAAGCGTTTTAAAGGGTTTTTATTTTAAAATATGGGTACCGTGGATGAGGGAGCAAAAGGGAGAAATGACATTTTCGATGGAGGCAATTTACAAGAACTTTTAATGAAATGAATATGGTGAAATAAATTGATAACGAAATTTATGACTGACTATTTATTGTTAGTTTAAAGTAACAAATAAAACAGAAAATTAAAGAAAATATTAAGGAATTTTAAAGATTTTAAACCTTGATACTGTAAGGGGAGCAAAACGGGAAACGAAATTTCGTAAGAAGGGGAGACAAAGAGTGCAAGATGTTTGGATAAGAATATGGTGTGCATCGAATTTATTGTTCATTTACAGGGAAACATTAGGGATGATTGCTGATAGTGAGTTTTAAATTATGATATGTTTGATTTATGATAAGTTATGGTATAAGTTAAGTTAAACTAATATTTTTGCACAGGCACATAGGTGGTGTATATGAATTGCATAGAATATAAAGAGTGATCAAAGGGCTCCAATGTGATGTATCTCATGAGGGTTGTCGAAAAATGTTAGAAAAGTACCGGCATATTATACTATCAGCTAAATGTCCTGTCGGCTAATCGTCTTTTCGGCTAAATGTCCTCCCGGCTAATTGCCACGTTCGGCCAGTTGTCTGTCGGCCAATTGTCTGTATTGCTGAAATTATTGCTATTCCGTTGCATAGACACTACACAAAAGATTTCATCAGTAGTACCGAGAATGACTATGAATTACTTAAAGATGTTTTTTAATTTGATTTATGCATTTTCAAGCTCAACTACTTTTAGTATAGATGTTTGACCCGTAGCCGGTCGCAGACATTTAGCCGACAACCAAATAGCCTTCAAGACATTTAGCAGATTGCAGTTAGCTGAGACGTGCATTTAGCCGATACGTACATATAGCCGACAACACAATTAGCTAAAATTTACATACAGCATACAGGACAATTGATCGAAACGGACATATAGTAATAATTTTAGCAATACAGACAATTGACCGACAGGCAACTGGCCGAACGTGGCAATTAGCCGGGAGGACATTTAGCCGAAAAGGCGATTAACCGACAGGACATTTAGCTGATAGTATAATTAGCCGGTACTTTTCTAACATTTTTCGACACCCCTCATGAGATACATCGCATTGGAGCCCTTTGATCACTCTTTCATATTATGTACCTCCCGTTCCCCCTCCCCCAATTTGTATCACCGGGAGCATTTTTCTGACTTTTCCGACATCCCTCAAGTGATATATCATTGGACTGGGCAGCCCTTTGATCACTCTTTCATATTATGCACCTCCCGCTAGGTTACAGTTAATTTGCAGTTTGGTTACAATTGCGATTAGTTACTCTTAGATTACGGTTAGGTTATAATTAAGTTATGTTTAGGTGATAATTAGATTAAACTTAAGTTACAGCTTGGTTATGGTAAAGTTATGTTACAGTTACATAACATTTAGCATATGATTAGGTTATAACTAGGTAAACGTTATTTACAGTTAGATTATGGTTAAGTCCCAGTTAGGTTACATTTAGGCTACAATTAGGTTACTGTTAGGTTTTAGTTTGGTTACGGTTACTTCATAATTAGGTTACACTTAGGTTACGTTTAGATTATGGTTAGGTAACTGTTCGGTTATAAATAGGTTACGTTTAGGTGATAATTAGATTACGCTTAGGTTACAGCTTGGTCATGGTAAAGTTATGTTTCAGTTACATTACAGTTAGCATACGATTAGGTTATAACTAGGTAAACGTTAGTTACAGTTAGATTACGGTTACGTCCCAGTTAGGTTACATTTAGGCTACAATTAGGTTACTGTTAGATTTCAGTTAGGTTACATTTAGGCTACAATTAGGTTACTGTTAGGTTTCAGTTAGGTTACGGTTATCTTACACTTAGGTTACGTTTAGGTTACAGATAGATTATAGTTACGTTACAGTTTGGTATTGGTTAGGTTACAGTTACGCTACAGTTAGTTTATGCTTAGGTTATAATTAGGTTAAGATCAGGTTACAGTTACGTTACAGTTAAGTCGGATGAATATCCTGTCGGATGAATGTCCATGTCGAATAATTGTCCTCTGTTGGCTAACTGTCTTGTCGGCTAACAGTCGCTGTCGGCTAAACATCCTGTCGTCTAATTGCTGTCTGCTAAATGTCCCGTCGGCTAAGTGACATTGTAGCATATAAATAAATAGGGATATGACAAAAAACTGGATACATGGCCGTCCATGGATAGCAATTCTTAAGCTAATGTTAGCCTTAGAAGTGTGATATCAGTAATTTTCAGCGTATTTATTTCTGAATTAAATTTCAGCTCAGTATGTGGCGTGTATAAAAATTTATAAGGAACATACAGAGCTTCACAAAACAATTGAAGTACGTTTCCGTCTATTGTTAGGAATTAATAAATGTGTATATTCAAATGTGTTATGTGTTTTTCTAACTGAACTAAAAATGTAGGAAAGGGTTCATAATCCATACTTGACACATGGTTTTCCTTTCTTGTTTTATTTATTTTCAATAATTCATCTTCTTATGTTTTTGTATTTCTCAGTTGCAATAATCATGATTTTTAGGGTTCCGTACTTAAAAAGTAAAAACGGAATCATTATAAGATCACTCCTGTGTCTGTCACAGCCATTTTACTCGTAAACTACGGAACGTGGGAAGTTCAAATTGGGAGATGTAATAAAGACTATTGACCCAGATATTTACAGATTATTAAACATTCACAAATATATGTGGGAAAAACGTAGAGGGGATAATTAGGTTATTTAAAGAAGAAATATATTTTCTTTGTGTATCGTTTGGGGTATCGGTTAAAAGATTCCGTAACGCATAACTCAAAAATACATTTCTTTTAATTTTAGATATTATATTTTCAGAGATATCGTCGAAAATGTAGTGCAAAAATGTGCCCCCCCCGCCCCCCCCCAATCTATTTTCAAATCTACTGAAACTAAAATTATGAAAAAAATTAGAGGTAGTAGAGGTTAATTTAATACTCGCAGGAAAATTATAGCGATTGCCCTAGGTGGCATAGTTTTTCATAAAATCGCATTTTTCTGTTACATACAGATTTCTATTTGCGGGCATTCAGCAAAGGTATCGAAGAGCGCTAAAGGTACCTATCGTATCAAAAGTATAAAAGCATTGTTTATAATGATTTTCGAAAAAAAATCGTCGGTAATTCGCCGAGATATTAAGACTCCTGTCCCTGCCGGCGAAGACACTAACGAGCTAATGCTAATCCGATGAGGAGGAAAAAGTAAAGAAAGGTGCGATGTAGAGACGGATCTCGGTTATATAATGCCAAAAAAAAAAAAATTTAAAATATCGAAATACAAAATAGATATTAGAAAAATCCTTCCCTATACGATTAGCATTAGCTCGTGATTGTCTTCGCTAGCAGGGGCAGGAGCCTTAACCCTTAAAGACACGGTTGGTTTGGACATACATAATGGCAGAGGCGGCGTACTCTATATACCATCGGTTTTTAAATACTAGATAACAACTTTTAATGATATATATGTGTAATGCAATACCCAGTAGCAGCATAAAAGCAGTAAACATCAAATTGTTAAAAACAGACCAATTTAATTATAATTAATCGCATAAATACTATGGGATTCGCGACTAGTTTGCGTTGAGTGGATCTCTCAATACGCCTCCCGTGTCTTTAAATGATAATTAAAGACCTATTTGAAAAAACGCGGCACGGACAAAGTCGATTTGCATCTTTGCGACCTCCTTTCGAAACGCGCGTAGTACAACGCCAAGTTTAAACTTTGAACAAGGATTTTATTTCATCTACACTGTAAAAAGAAAAATATTTCTATGTTGAATTTAGTTTTATGAAATGCCAAATGAAATTTAAATATGCAGTACTTTTATTGTTAGTACCAAATTAAGTTCACCATATCCAGATTAAGATACCTTTAAAAAAAGAATTATACAAAATAGCAATATTTAATTTTATTTCGGCTTCATATCTCTTTGAACCTTTGTGGTATACTCAATCATACTTTTCTAATATATACAGCTATACCCAACTCTACGTTGTATAGGTTTTTACAAAGTTTCATTATTCTTTTAAATAATACAGTTAATAATTCATATATTTATTGTACGGAACTCTCTGAGCGCGAGTAATACTCGTACTTGACCGTTTATTTTATATACAAGCTATATGCATTGGTCTGCCAAGTCGTATCTTGGTGGAAACCATCTGCAGAACATCAATTTAGTGGTTGATCCGCAGGTTTACCATTGTGTTTTCATGCACCCAAACTTCAATATTTTCATACATTTGGGTGCTGCAAAATACAATGATAAACCAATCGATCAAAAACTAAACTCCGGTGTGCAGGTGTTTTCTATCAAGATATGACTTAGCAGACCATTTGCATTTTAATATGCTAATTGAGTTCTATCTAATCCTAAAATTTCAGCCTTCAACTTGATGAGCTGATGGTCTGTGCAATCGCCACCCGTCGAACAAATCCCTTCCTGTGAAATCTTGTATCACTCTTTAGGAATCTGTGGACAGGCACAAAAACATCCTATCTGTGTTTTTATACCTAGATTGTGTATAAAAACCTTTTTTAATTCATTACTCTGAATTTGGAGATTTTTGTAACAAATACAGCTGTATTTTTTTTTTTTTTTTTTTTTTTTTTTTACAATTGTTTGAGAAAGACTTTGTTTTTATTTTCTCTGAAAACTGCTTGGATTTTTCATTACATTGATATGCAATTCTGATAATGAATTTCATAGAATTCCATTTCAAAGCAATATTTCGAATTTCTTCCAATTTTACCAAAGCATTCTTTTTCTTTATCAGAAATCAGTGAAAATAAATTTATTTTTCTGCATCTTTATCTTTAGACTAAGTTACAATTTTATTTTCCCCGCATTGCTGATAGAGATTTTTTTTTTACCTTGTCAGTTGAAAGCTCACAGTCAAATATCTCCAGAGATTCTCCATCTTCTTCCTCTACTTCCCAGTTAATAATCAGGAGGAGTTGCCGTAATATCCTTTACCAATCTGTGTCCTATATCGGAATTTGGTAAATTAGCAGTGCTTTTAGTTTATAGTCTTTACTTGACCTTACCGATCATGACAGTGTTAAGCTATCATTCGTTGTTGCTAAGAAACTGTTAGGATAGCTGAGGACGCTCTATAACCGGGCTAGTTATTACTTTTTCGATTTTTGTTTCAGATATTTTTCTTTAAAATTACTTTTACTTTCATATCCGCTCTAAAATTTAAACTATCCTATTATATATAAAAAAAAAACTATAGCCAAAATCGAAAAGTAAAAGCTAGCCTCACTGTCGATAGTCACCAGATATCCTATGCAAAAAAAAGAAAAAAAAAAGAAAAAGAAAAAATCATTCAAAAATATTAAAATCAAAGCGAGAAATATGAAAATGACCCCCCCCCCCCCATAGACTTAAAATTAGCGTTTTCATTCCTTCCCGTGTCTGAAATAGGCGTGCATGCATCCAATTCTTTGAATAGCCTTGTATATTATTATATTTTTATTTTCCAAACATATCTTTCTAAATGCAGTTGAATTTGAAAATAAAATTAATCAATTTCTCAACAATTCTTCCTAGTTCTTTTGTGTAGCCCTATACGTAGTCTATCGAATTTATATATATAATCTAGTATGCAGAAATTTAGTTAAAAACGTATATCACAGCTGAAATCTCACTTTCAGCAATCATCCCTAATAGACAATACTTCATATGCAATATTGTATCCAATATCTTTTATGTACCCCTGTAAATTAAATAAAATGTGATGCACATCATATTATAATGTAAGCATCATATTGTAAACCTCAGTAACGTATATGAATTCCATCTTGTTTGAAATCGTGAAACATAACTAAAACACACTTTGCAAGCAGTTTTTTCTGTAATAAAACTGAACCCTTTTCTGTGACCCTGTAAATGAATGATAAATGCTTTGCTATCCCTTCAGAAAGCATGTTTTACTGCGCCTCATAAATTCATATCAATTTCATTATGTTGTAACAGAAAACGTTATTAAAATACCCCGCAAACGTTTTTTCTTCGTAGTCCATAATGTAACGAAATATACTTTTTAATTCCCCTGTACAAGTACCTATGCTCTTCAATAATGCGAATAAATTGTATGTTTAAAATTGTTTTATGTCATTAAAATACACGCAAATGTATTTTCCCACATAGACCATAATATAAAATACTTTTGAATGTCCATGTAAGTGAAGTATAAAATATTAAAAGGTAATACGTATTAGAAAAAAAAATTGCTAGCTAGTATATTTTTATAAAATGCTATATTTTATCTTACAGTTTCCTAACTTTTAGTTTTACATTATTAAAGTTAATGATAAATTTTCGCGTTTCCTAACCGTTGCAAAAAAAATATCTTTGCGTTACATTTGAGAACCCACGCAGGTTACGGGGAAAAAATGTAAACGCTAATGTTAAATATATGGGAGCGTTATTTTCAAATCTCACATCCTTTTTATCTCACTTCCTTTTTAACATTTTAAAATGATTTTTTTTTTTTTTTTTTGTATAGGATAGCTGAAGACGATCTACAACCGGGCTAGTTTTTACTCTTTCGATTTCGGTTTCAGATATTTAAAAAAAAATACTTTTAATTTCGGAACAGGGGTGAATCGTTTCTGAAATTGAAACTTTCCTAATATATATATATATATACTAAACTAAACTCTGCGGCTATACAATCCATGAGGATCAGGGCCGACAGTGCCCATCTCTGTTTTCTTGACCCTAGGCCCGAGGTGCTATACAGCATGCGTCCCGGCCAGGTGGTCAGCCTAACGCGAGACCCTCGGTGTTTAGTTCCCAAGCAAGCTTGGTACTCATTTTATCGACCCCAAAGGGATGAAAGGCTGAGTGAACCTTGCCCAGTCGGGAGTCGAACTCTCGACCTGCGGTGCGGCAGTCAGATGCCCTGACCACTACACCACTGGGCTTTATATATATATATATATATATATATATATATATATATATACCAAAAAACACACACTACTCATGAAATCCCAAAACTACTGAACTACAGAGAAAATTAACAAAATAACCATGGAAAAAACTTACTAACAAAACCATGAACGAAAAGAAAACATTCAATATATATATATATATAATAAAAATCTAAAAAGTAAAATCTAGCCTGGTTGAAGATCGTGCTCAGCTATCCTATGTAAAAAACATCATATTAAAACAAAGCGAGAAATTTTAAATTAACGCCCCCATAGACTTCGTTTTACTTTCTCTCCGTGTCTGAAGTGGGCTCTTTAAAAAATATATCTGTTACACAGGACAAATTTCGTTCTCCGACTGTTAAAGGTGTACTGTCCCCCTTAAAAATAATAAATATTAAAGTAATGAACTATAAAAATATTTCTTTAAAATTTTGAACAAGTTGATTTACAATTTTAAAGTTAACAATCTTTAAAACTTATTAACTTTAAATTCTGCTGATTTTTAATTAAAAAAACTGTTTTTCGAACGTAAAATGTTAAATTGTCGAATATTTTATACATATACAAGAATAGGAGGCTTGAAAACCAGTCTCCTGGCCAGGCCACAAATATGTTCTAACAAATTATGACTTCGTAATTATTTGTTAACTATTTTAACTTAAAAAATAATTTAAAAAATACTCGTCTATTTTTTTACCATTTTACTTAATAAACTAGGACTGAAATTTGATTCCTTAATAACTTCTATATGTTGTAACTCCCTCTGTGTGGTTCTGAAATTGTTTATATAAACGAAATGTATAATTTCCTTCGTTATTCATAGAAATATACACTGTAAAAAAAAATCTTAAAAGAACAGAAAAAATTCTTCGAATTCCGACAGTAAAAATTACGTTAACAGAATTCTTATGTCACTCCAACCTCATATCGCTTATTTTCATGTAAAACAACAAAAAATTCTTTTTTCTTTGCCTTTAGTTCTCATTGCAACAGATTAAACTGTTATATAGCAGAATAAACGCTTTGAGCGAAAGGTCACCCCTCTAACGTCTAGAAGGTCATTTGGAATGACCAATAAGAATTGGTTATCGTACACCCCACGCTAATCGCTTCTCTTGAAATATTTGTTGTGTCTTCGTCTTGTCTCTTGCGTACTGTTTAAAATGGCAGAAGTTCAATAAAGCTCGTTCATCAATTGGAAAAGAATAATATATACAGAATTTTTAAAAGAAAATCACCCTCAATATCACCATTGGAACCGGCGACACAGACATATGACATCAGAACATTAAACGGAGTAGTTTTCATATTAGAAAACAAACATAACAAGGTATTTTCATCCTTCTTTTAAATATCTAACAATGTTTTTCCGAAACGTAACAACATGTATGAAAAATACTTCCTATTTGCTAAAAATCTTAATTAAGCAATACTATTTATTATTATTATTATTTTATAATGTATGATTTACTTAAATTATTAGTATTATTTTATACTTCATTTATTTATGCACATTAGTAACTTAGTTGATCTAATTCTGTTAATAACTGGAGATTATTTTTTGATCGGTTGTTTATTTTAAGTTAAATAAATAATCTTAAGTTTATGATTAGTTTACAAATCTTGAATTTTTACATAGCTGTAGAATGATTACTTATTATATTTAACTTTTTTATGACTAAGAGTTTAATTTTACTTCATATGTATTAGTTCTAGAAATTTTGATTGAGATTTTAAATTAATTTTGTCATCAATTGACATACGTGATTAGTTTTGGAGTGATAGTTTTAATAATAAAGACGGAGTAGCTGCATTAATTATTATAGTTATAGATAACTGATATTTTCGTTTAACATTAACCAGAATAATATTTATTAGATATGGCGCTGTTCATATATTTTTATTGTTTAAATTTATCACATTTCCTACTATCTATTATGTTGTTTAAAGTGGAGTGATCGATATTTTGATTAATCGTTCCATATGTTGATTCTGAAGAAATGTTTTTTCTTTAGTACAATCTTACAGTTAACTGTGGTGGTTAAGTTAAAATTTGTAAATTTTATTTACGTTATTTAATGAAGTAAATTTTGAGCTACAACTGTGTGAGTTATTTTGAAAATAATTCCTATTTAAGCTTTAACCATTCATTTTATAGAATCAGCAAGTTTAATTTTGTTTAACATTTTAATTTAAATTATATTGTAATATTTTTTCTTATTTAGTTGATGATCATTTACTATATACGGAAAAACATTGTAAACTGTTAAGAAGGATGAAAACTCATTTTATCACTTTAACTGAAATGAAATATTTTTTTTTTTATGGAGATGTTTATATAGACATAAATCGATATACATATAGATATACATATATTTATTTTATTAATAAATATTTTTATGGGGGAGGGAGGAGTTACCTTATATCGTATATATATATTTTTTATTATTCCGGGGGGGGGGGGGGGAGGAGGAGTTTAAGATATCTTCTTTCACTTATACCAGTCTTTAATGTACTTAATTCACAAATCTATATAAATTCAACTGTTTAAATATTTTATTGCGAATAAGCTATTTAAATTACTTTTGTAAAAGTTTGGAGGAGAAATTCCTATAAATATTTATTATCATTAATATAAACAAATCGATCGGTAAATAGAAATTTTTCTTGTACCTAACCTATAATACGCGATTCTTCAGTTAAATAGAACCCCCACCCCCTCGCCAACAGGAATCGACCTACAGATTTGACTGTTGGGAAGTGCGTCAATTGTCAACACGAAGTGCCTGTATGACTACATATTTCTGTCGTCTGATAACGCATTCTTTCGTTAACAGCTATTTTCTGAAAACAGATATGTTCTGGGAACTTTTTGTTGCCAGAAATTTTCTGTTGTTTTACAAAAATATTTTTAACAGTGTAGAATTTAAAATATTTCATTCTTTCAAGAGTCTTTTGTTGAAATTAAACAATAATTTTAGAAAAAAATAAATCCAAGGTTTGAAATAGGAGTGATCTATTTTAACACGATACAATAATCCAATCACAATTAAATCGTTTCCATTTGCTAAAGTGCTTGGATACTGGCCAATCATATTTTTAATAGGCGTGGTTTTCATTGTCTTGGCAGAGGCGGAGAGCATAACATTACGAGGCCATTTTTGACACATTTTTCATCAAAATCTTTGCATATTTTGCTCAGCCTAATTGTAGTAGAACTATTAAAAGCATGTTATTGGAAAGCTTAAACTCTATATTTTCGTTGTTACTAAAAAAATTTTCCTGAATTTTGCTGATATGAATGTTATAAGACTAAAAAGGACACAATACCTCGAATTTCACTGGATCCTAAATTGACAGGATCCTGAGAATTAAACTACAACGAAAATCGGAAAAGTAAAAAATAGCCCGTAAACAGATAGTCCTCAGCTATCCTGTGCAAAAAAAATCATTTAAAAATATTAAAAATCAAGCAAGATATTTGAAAACATTGTTGCCATAGACTTATCATTAGCGTTCGAACTTCAAGCCGTGACTAGTGTGGCCTCTTAAGAGCTCACTGCAGTCACAGACGAAAAGAAATCAAGATGGCCGCTGGCATTTTAGCTGAATTGAAAGGATGGTCTAAATTCAAATGATTGACAAGCGAGCTCTTCCAATCAGCAAATGGCCAATTATCTGGCACGATTCCAACCCCCACCCCACTTCGGCTGAGCGCTACATGTGATAATTTCCAGTAGGTTTCAGGTGTAAAGGATTTTTTTTTCAATTGTCTTCGCTTTACAAGCGTAGATCAAAGCACACTGTTTTGTGGAGACACGATAACGGTAAAAGCCGTAAAAAGAATTTTAATCTGTTTATGATAAAAGTGCAAAAATTAAAACAATTTGACTTTCAATTTTTTTTTTTTTTTTTTTTTTTTTTTTTACAGCTTTTACAAACATAAAATTGAAATTAGTGTAGTATAAAAACTATTTTATTTCACATAAGGCAATTACATTTAAAATCAAGGGGGAGATATTGAATGAGGGGGGAAATATATCAGGTACAAATATTCTAAAATAATTATCTTTTGTGCGAATTCTTTTTAGAACATAAAATTTATGAGATTTATTAAAGCTAAATAACATTGAAGGTTAAAAATAAGATGTTCATAAAATTAGGAGAGGAAAAGTTAAACAAATAAACTGTATATTCTGTACTGTATGTCTGTAGAGGGGGTATAAATCTAAATCCCAGCGTAGTCATTTATAGATATAGTACACAATTTATTGTTGTTAGCACTAAAATATGCGACAGAAAAAATAAAGTTTTCCAAATATTAAAAACTTTGTGTGATGTTAGCAGAAAGAAGGATGGCAAAAATTTTAGTGAAATTTTCAGGCAGAAGAAAATTTAGATTATGGATTATTTTTACAAGAATGTTATAAAACATAAAGGAGTTTTAACAATTTGAAATTTTAAGTGCACAGGAGTAAATTCAGGTGTGTGTGGGGGGGGGGATTTCTGAGCACTAAATATTTTTTAAATGATGCGGTCAAATAAGAATGTTTTTTGTAGCGGTTCGTAATCTAAATAACACTAAAATACTTTTATTTTCATTACATTTTTCCATTTTTAACACTTCCGAAGAAAGTTGAAAAGTGTTTATGGATTGAGTTGGTCCATCCGTCTGTCTGTCCGTGGTCTAACTAGCGTAAATGTAGTCGGATTGCCATGTAATTGATATACGATATTCAAAATCATCATGGTATGTTCGGTATTCAAAATGAAGTATGTATCATACATGGTTCATTTACAAATGCACTCAAAAGTATTTCATTAAATTATGGTCTATGGGGGGGGGTGGAATCCTTTAGGGTGTATTTTAATAGTGTTACACATTCTTAAACATAGTTAAATTTATGTACATTGAGATACGCTTTAAAACGGTTACTATAGACTATGTTATGTGTAACGCTTAAAGTATGAGTATAGGGGACTCAAAAGTAATCCGTTATGTTATACCCCATGAAGAAATATCGTTTGCGGCGTATTTGATTGATATTACTCTGTCACAAAGACAATGAAATTGATATGAATTTCTGAGGTGTCCTAAGCCTACTTTCTGTACAACATGAGCATTTAACAATTATTTACGGGGTCAGACAAAAGAGCTTGCTTGTATATGGTCTACGAGGAAAAACTGTAGCGTATTTCGATTACGTTACATTATTTCAAACATGACGAAATAGATACACATTATTTCGATTTACTACAAGATGCTTGCATTCAAATATGGTCTGCATTTCATTTAGCGTTCATTTACAGGTACACATAAAATATTTTGATACAATACTGTATCCGACGTGTTAGCTATTAAAATTTAATGCTGAAAGTGCATTTTTCAATTATAGAATGCGCTTTTAAGATTAACTAAATTTTGCGTACTACATGGTGTGCATAAATTTTACAGACCCTATACAGGACTACACAAAAGAATTCCTAACCATTACTGAGAATAAGTATGAATTGCTTAAAGGTGTTTGGTTTTTTAGTTACAAATGCACAAGCTCAACTACATTTAGTATGCTAAGAGATGTTTGTATCATACAAATAAAATCCTATACAGGGATATTCAAAAAACTGGATACATGGACGCCTATGGAAAATAATTCCTGGAAGTGTGATTTCAGTAATTTTAGGCATGTTTTTGCTTGAATTAGATTTCAGCTTAGTACTTGACGTGTATAAAAATCTGTATGCTATATAGAGGGCAGCCCAAAAGAAATCAAGCATGTTTCCGCCTATTGGTAGAAATTGCCGAAGGTGAATTTTCAACTTTTTATGTATTTTCTTACAAAACTAAATTTCAACAAAGTATGTAGAATCTGTACAAATATATGCAGAACAAAAATATATACAGAGCTGCACAAAAGAATTGGAGTACCTTCCAGGTTATGGACGCAATTGTTGAAATCTGGTTTTGAAATGTATCATACGTTTTATAACTGTTTAGTTCGATATCTTCTTTACTTTATTAAACGGCGAAGTTTTGTTACAATGTTCTGGAAGTGTTGGAAAGTGTTGACGCATGATTTTTCTTTTTTGTTTATGGATATACTCGGTTCAGTCGATAACTCAGGCACCTTTGGTATCTAAGTTTGGTGGTTCTTTCTGAGCTAGTCGGAATGAAATGATTTCGGAAGGTTTTGAGAATTTACTTGCAGGTTGACGAGAAACCATAATATTTTCCTTAGAAATATCTCTCCAAAGACATTTTGCTTTGAAAAATACAGTTAAAATGTTTTTTATGCACAATTAAATGTCTACCTATCGCTTTATTGTTAACACTTTCGTACATAGTTGAAAAGATTTAGTTACTACTATAGATAGCAAAGATTTATAATTAGGACCAAAAAAGTATAAATTAAAAAGTTTTAAAGACTTTAAATTAGATTTTTTTAACTTCATGAGTTGAGGTTAAGACAAGGGAAGAAACAGGTTTTTTTTTTTTTGGGGGGGGGGGGGGGAGTTTAATAGATGACTGATTATGTAACTTATTAAAGATTTACAAACAGGACAAAAACATTGAAATTAAGAGTTTTAGAGACTTTAAATTATGTGTGCATGGAAATAATGGTGGAGGAAAGAAAATGTCGATTTTATATGGGGGTGGAAGAAATTATATAATCGATTATTTATTGTTCAATATGAAACAGATAAAGCTGAAAATATATTAAAATAAGATTTTCAAAGATTTTAAACTTAGATAAGCGAAAGAAGGAAACAAGGGAGGGGGCATTTTATTAGATGACTTATTTATTTACCTTACTAAAGAATAACAAATCGGACAAAAAAAGACTAAATTTTGTGTGCTTGGTAAGGAGAGCGACAGAGCAAACGTCAATTTTGATTGGGGAGGAGTATAGTTATATGACTGATTATTTATGATATCAATAAATTAACAGATAGAGTACAAAATGTTTTAGAAAAATCAATGATTTTTAAGGTTTAAATTTTGTGACCTGTAAGAAAAAAGAGGAATAAGCAGAATTATTCTTTTTTGGTGGGTGGCGGAAGTTTATTGGATGACTTATTATTTATTTACCTTAGAAAATATTTACAAATAGGTTAAAAAAAATAATAAACGAAAAAGTTTTAAGAACTTTAAATTTCAGATGCTTAGTAAGAGGGAGAGGCGAGGGGAAATACCAATTTCAGTTGGGGGGGGGGGGCGAGAGAAATTTTTATTATCGTTTGCTTATTATTAAAATAAAGTGGCATATTGAGCAGAAAAGATTTTTAAAAAATGAAAGAGTTTTAAAGGGTTTCTATTTTAAAATATGGGTACTGTGGGGGGAGAAACAAAAGGGAGAAATGACATTTTCAGAAGGAGCAATTTACAAGAACTTTTAATGAAATGAATGCGGTGAAATAAATTGATAATGAAATTTATGACTGATTATTTATTGTTACTTTGAAGTAACAAATAAAACAGAAAATTAAAGAAAAAATTAAGGAGTTTTAAAGATTTTAAACCTTGATACTTTAAGGGGGGCAAAAGGGGAAGCAAAATTTCGGAAGAAGGGGAGGCAAAGGGTGATTTACATTATTTTTTTTTTAATTCAGAATTTCAAAGAAATTGGGAAGAGTTTTACCCTTGATTACAAAACAATACAAGAGCAAAATTAAGAACTTTTAAGGCACTTTTTGCAGATTTTGCATAAAAAAATGTACTTTTATGAACCAAAAATTACTTTTGAAAAATTTAAACATCTTTAAGGACTAACAGGAACCCATTGCAGGGTCACTCAAAAGTATTTTGTTACATATGGTCTGTGTGGAAAAACCATTTGGTGGTGTGTTTTAATAGCGTTAAACAAATTTATACATAATGAAATTCATTTACATAATTAAGGTGCACTGGAAGAAGGTTACTACACAAAAGAGTCATACAAAAGAGTTCGATTTTTTAAAGTTCTTCGCAGAAAAGCTGTTCGCAACGTATTTGAATTATGCTACACTACTTCAAACATAATGAAATTTCTGATGGTTTTACTGCAAGATGTTTGGATAAGAATATGGTGTACATCGCATTTATCGTTTATTTACAGGGAAACATTAGGGATGATTGCTGAAAGTGAGTTTTAAATTATGATATGTTTTATTTATGATAAGTTATGGTATAAGTTAAACTAATTTTCTTGCACTGGCACATAGGTGGTGTATATGAATTGCATAGACGCTACAAAAAAGATTTCGTGAGTATTACCGAGAATAATCATGAATTACTTAAAAGTGTTTTTTTAATTTGAGTTATGCATTTTCAAGCTCAACTACATTTAGTATACTAAGAGATGTTTAACCGGTTGCCGGCTGAATGTCTGCGGCCGGCTGTCTAGCCGGCCGCAGACATTCAGCCGGCAACCAAATAGCCGTGAAGACATTTAGCAGATAGCAGTTAGCTGACACGTGCATTAAGCTGATACGTACATATAGCCGACAACACAATTAGCTGAAATTTACATACAGCATACAGGACAATTGACCGAAACGGACATATAGTAATAATTTTAGCAATACAGACAATTGGCCGACGGGGCAACTGGCCGAACGTGGCAATTGGCCGGGAGGACATTTAGCCAAAAAGACGATTAGCCGACAGGACATTTAAAAGACAAGACGATTAGCCGACGGGACATTTAGCCGATAGGATATTTAGCCGCACTTTTCTAACATTTTTCGACACCCCTCATGAGATATATCGCATTGGAGCCCTTTGGTCACCCTTTCATATTATGTACCTCCCGTTCCCTCTCCCTCAAATTGTATCACTGGATGTATTTTTCTGACGTTTCCGACATCCCTCAAGTGATATATCATTAGACTGGGCAGCCCTTTGATCACTTTTTCATATTATGCACCTCCCGTTATGTTACAGTTAATTTGCAGTTTGGTTACAGTTAGGATACAGTTGCGATTAGTTACTCTTGGATTATGGTTAGGTACCTGATAGGGTATAATTAGGTTACGTTTTGGTGATAATTAGATTATGCTTAGCTTACAGCTTGGTCATGGTAAAGTTATGTTACAGTTACATTACAGTTAGCATACGATTAGCTTATAATTAGGTAAACGTTAGTTACAGTTAAATTACGGCTACGTCCCAGTTAGGTTACATTTAGGCTACAATTAGGTTACTTTTAGGTTTCAGTTACGTTACGGTTACTTTATAATTAGGCTACACTTAGGTTACGGTTACGTTACACTTAAGTTACATTTAGATTACAGATAGGTTACGTTAAGTTACAGTTACGTTACTGTTAGGTTATGCTTAGGTTACGATTATGTTCCGGATAGGTTACAGTTACGCTGGAGTTAGGTTACTCTTAGGTTATAATTAGGTTAAGGTTAGGTTAGAGTTAAGTTAGAGTTAAGTCACGGTTAAGTTAAGGATAGGCTACAGTTACGTTATGATTATGTTACAGTTAGGTAACGGTTAGGGGATATTTAGATTACGGTTAGGTTACAGATAGGTCATGGTAACGTTACGGCTATGCTACAGTTAAGTTACAGTTAGGTTTGGTTATAATTTGGTTAACGTTAGTTTACAGTAAGTTTAGAGTTAGGTCAAGGTTACGTGACATTTAGATTTCGGTTATGTCGCAATTAGGAAACGTTTAGGTTACAATTAGGCCGGTAGCACACTGAGGCGACCCATGGAACATTTTGGTTGACTTCGGAGAAAAACAGCTTTAAAACATGTTTGAAACAGCTTTCTTCTTTGTTTCAATATTTTTTTTCTCCTAAATCGTATTTCATGTTGCTCGTGTTGCGTCAGTGCGCGGCCTACCTTAGGTTACGGTTATGTTGCAGTTAGGTTACTGTTACGTTACAATTAGGCTACAAATAGGTTACAGTTACGTTACAGTTAGGTTACGGTTAGGTGATAATTTGATTACAGTTATGTTACGGTTAGGTTACTGTTAGGTTATTAAGTAACAGTTAGGTTACGGCTTGGATACGTTTAGGTTACGTTTATGGAACAGTTAGGTTACGGTTACGTTATAATTACTATCACTGTTACTTACTTTGCAGCGCGCGCGCCCGCTATACATATGAGGAGTAACGGCAAAATTTTGAAAATTGTCCCGCCCGGGAGCCAAAGAGGTGGGAGAGACGCGGAAACTGCATAATATGAAATAGTGGTCACAGGGCTTTCTAAACGATATGGCCCATGACGGGTGTCGGCATAATCTAGAAAACTGCCTCCCACTGTGAGGGCAAAGGGGGGGGGGCTTCGGGAGGTGCATAACATGAATAAGTGATCACAGGCCTTTCCAATGATATGTCATACGAGGGCTGTCGGAAAAATTTAGAAAAATATCCACCGGGGGCAAAGTGGAGGAGGGGCACGAGATATGCATAATATAAATGGTCACAGGGCTTTGCAACGATAAGTCTCATGAGGCGTGTTGGCTAAATTTAGAAAAGTACTTCCCATTGGGTGGGAAATTGTGTCTGGGGTGCGGGAGGCGCATAACATGAATAAGTGGTCACAGGTCTTCCAAACTATGATGTCTGGACAGCATTTCTTTAGCCAGTGCTGGCGCCCCTTTGGTTATGTGACTCACGTGACGTGCGAGCGTAGGAGTGAAGGGAAGGAGATTTCCTTTTTAGAGAGTGAAGGGTGGAGGTTTTTAAGTCGTGCATGTGTACCGGCGGAGTTTTTGAAAAACCAAAAGTTAGATATAAAATTACACAGGTGCTACGGGCACTGGTATGTAAAAAGTTTGTATTGTAGGTGAAGCCAAATGGTGTAATAGCACAAAGTGTATAATTGTGGAATATTGTAGTGTGTTCCACTGGATATATTTCATATACTTCGTGTGAGTATTATCGTCTTGTCCTCGCCGAATATCTGTACTGTCCTTCTGCATTTTTATAAATAAACTTAGTTTTGTGTTAAAAAGAACTAGTGATCTATGATCTAGGAGTATACATCTCATATCAGAGAGGAGAACCAGTATTAGACAAATGATATATCATAAGAGGGATGTCAACAAAATTTAGAAAGTGCCGCCCGGGGAAAAGTGCAGAAGACGCACGGAAGATGCATAATATGTATAAGAGGTCACAGGGCTTTCCAAAGATATATCACGTAAGGGGTGTCGGTAAAAGTTAGAAAAGTGGCTCAGGGGAGCAAACTGGGAGGGAGCGGCGCGGAAGGTATATATTATGAAATTTGGGTGTCACACTGCCTTTCCAACTATATATCACATGAGGGGTGGCGGCAAAAGATATAAAAGTGCCCCACCTCTTTGAAATTTGCATATAGTATTATAAAAGTATTTTTGTAGGTCTTCGTAAAAAAATCGGATCTAAAATTATGAAAATTCTACGATCTCGAAAAAAATGAAAAATGCCCTCTTGGAGGGGTGGCGAATAGGGGGAGGTGAGAAGAAAGGGTCACAATATGAAAGAGTGGTCCGAGGACTTCCCGATGATATATCACGTGACAAATACGAAACAAGTTTAAAAATTCCCACACCGTGGGTCCTGTCTTTTGTTCCCGTTATTCACGCACCCCTTTCTTTTAAATTCTTATGTTTATTAAACAATATTTATGGAAGGGACCCGTCAAAAAACCGCATTTTAAACGATATTTATTGTAGAAAACGTCATTAAAAAATTATTGGCTCCTCCCCGAGTTATCGAATTTTTTGTGTATGTTATAAATATAACTGTATTTGTAAAATATAATGGCAGTTTAAGAGAATGACGAGTTATTGAGGTATAATGAATAATTAAAATGAATTATTTCCGTTTTATTTTATAAATTCCTTAATTAATGAGTATAATGAGCTATCGAGAGTCTATGACTTAAACATAAGTAAACAATATTTATCGGAGGGATCCATCTAAAAACCGCATTTCAAACAATATTTTTTGTAGAAAAAGTTATTTTTGTATATAATTTTGTTCGAATGAACAAAAGAATATTACGAATGTTAGTTATTGGTGTTTAATTGAAAAGCTTTATAGAATAACAGTGATTGAAGAAAAAAATTACTTTATGAGGGTAACGAAATTTCGATGTTTAAGTGTATATCATAAACAAAAACGCTGAAACAATATAAAAGCTGATTTATGATGATGACGAGTTACTGAGGTTTACATCGTTGATGTAAGACCGAGTCTTCTAAATTCTTTTGGCAAAATGTACGTGTCAGCTAAATTTCATGTCGGATAATTCCCTTATCTGGTATTTGCTCGTTGGCTAAATGTCCTGTCGGATGAATGTCCATGTCGAATAATTGTCCTTTGTTGGCTAACTGTCTAGTCGGCTAACTGTCGCTGTCGACTAACTGTCATGTCGGCTAAATATCCTGTCGCCTAATTGCTGTCTGCTAAATGTCTTGTCTGCTAAATGACATTGTAGGACAGGGCTTAATTTGCGCCGGAGCCCACCGGAGCTCGGCTCCGGTACTTCTCTGTTTTCAGTAAATATTTAAATATTTGTCGGAATTCACCGGAGCCCATACATACAGGGCTCCGGAGCCCAGTGCAATATCGCTTCCGAAAAACCGAAGTCTAAATTACTTTTTCCTTTCCTTCCCACCTCCAAACTTTTGCATCCTTTTTTACCAAAAAACTTATATGTGACGTAATTTGTCGCACACGTAGGAGATGAAGATAAAACGGACTCAATTTTTATATCAGTTTTGGGGCTTACACTGACTCGAGTTCAATCTGTATTACAATTTAAATTTTATTTATTCATGCATTGAAAAAAAAAAACTTTTCTTTCTTTAAAATTACGTATTATATTCTATTTCAAATCATTTTAATGCTATTTTGATCAAAATGAAGAGGAAACAGAAATCGTGTTTTTCTATTTCAAATTTATGTCGGTGACGACGTGTTGATACGGCGCCAATCAAGAGACTGAACAATGAATTTGCTTTCAGTTCGATTTTTTTTGTGATAGTAGGATAATTTTTTTACTGGCTGGGTTTTTTTCTTATTTAGATATCTAACCTGAAAAGAATATTTTCTGTTTTAGCCAACGAGCATCAGCTTGAGGTTTTGTTTGTTTGAGGTTTTTTTTTTTTTGTCTTGTATTGCGTACGAGAATAAAAATCACGTCAGTGATTTTTCTATTTATTTTGTATCAAGAACGGTACTTATGCTAAAGCTCTGCTCTGCAGATTTACGAAGTTGCTTTCATTTGCAAGTAGATATAATTGTCATGTATTGTTATTCCGATAGAAAGCAATTGAGCTGTATTTCCCCTTTTTCTATAAAAGTATCAATTCTTTTCGATATTTCAAATTTTTAATTTAGTTTGATTTTGAGGGACGCACCACAAAAGATTGTTATGCGGAAGGAATCAATTATAGTTTAAGATATGCATCTTTTATTGGAAATAATAAAACATTGTTAAATTCTTCAGCATATAAATAAAATTTCATTCATTTTTCCTTAAAAATGCATAGCTGCTATCCGCGACACAGAACTATCCTTTTTTTGTGTTAACCATATTTCCTAATCAAAATCTTTACTATATTTAATTGCAAATTCTGCAATTAAGTAACTTTAGAGTTAGGTAAGATTTACTATTCAGAGGGAGTGATAACTAAAAAATAAAATTGTTAGCAGCTAAGTATATGCTGATAGATATATTTAATTTTTTTATTTTTCTAAGGAAAAAAAATGCTTTAAAAATTTCAAATAATGTACGAAATATAAATATGCAGATTGGAGTGATGGGGGGGGGGGGGGGGAGACGGTACGGTTGTTGTGCCGGTGCCGCAGAATATTAGGGCTCCGGTACTTTTTTTGTTAGAAATTAAGCCCTGTTGTAGGATATAAGTATATAAGGCTATGGCAAAAAACTAGGTACATGGCCGTCCATGGATAGCAATTCTGAGGCTAATGTCAGACGGACGTCTTTTTGCACGCTTTTTTCCTTACGTATTATCCCTACACAATGCTAGCGGCATTGTGTAAGGATAAAACGGAAGGAAAAAAGAGTGCAAAAAGACGTCCGTCTGACATTAGCCTTAGAAGTGTGATTTCAGTAATTTTCAGCGAATTTATTTTTGAATTAAATTTCAGCTCAGTATGTGGCGTGTATAAAAATTTATAAGGAACGTACAGGGCTTCACAAAACAATTGAAGTACGTTTCCGTCTATTGTTAGGAATTAATAAATATGTATTTTCAAACGTGTTATGTTTTTCTAACTAAACTAAAAATGTAGGAAAAGGTTCATAATCCATACTAGGCACATGGTTTTCCTTTCTTGTTTTATTTATCGTCAATAATTGTCTGAGCGAAGCGAAGGCTAATACTCAGCGAAATATTACTGTCCGGACACTTTACTACTACGATGGATATTAACGCCATGTCCTACTAAAAAAAAAGCCTAATAAAAACCTTTCGTCAAGCATAACTCAAAAAATATTTGTCGGATTTCGTTTCTGATTGCACCAGAAGGTACCTATGACGGTCGCCTACTGAATGCACCTACTATGAAAAATAAGTTCCAAACCGTTTAAAAATTATATAGAAAAAACTCCTAAAAAAGCACAATTTATCTGCATACGTCACAGAAATTTGGTGTGCGTCACTTTCACCGGTTGATGTTTTCGTAGACAACTGGTTTGAACACATGGAGCAAAAAAAAAAAAAAATACGCACGCAGTAATATTGAATAGATCAGTTTCAACCACGTGATCACAAACCTTGCAACAACCCGTGGCAACCAGTCTTGGTGGGCAAACAAATAATAATACAGTATTCCGTACCACGGTGACCGTTTTTAGCCTGTTGTATAAAATCTGGCATGTTGTATGACATACAATTGTGGATGATTAAAACAAAAGACATGAGTGTTTATTGTTCCGGGAGGTTATTTTTCTCTGGATGTCTGTCTGTCTATCATACAGCATGCAATTTTCTTGTAAAGGATGATATTATTATGCAGTAAAACCTTCATAACGGACACACCCGATTAGTGGACACCTCTATTTAGCGGGCATTTTTTCGATTACCAACCCTTAAATTACTGTACATTTTTTACTCTCAGTAGCGGACACCTCCAAATAGAGGACAAATTCTGCCCTCCCGAGGTGTTCGCTATTCAGAAGTTTTACTGGTAAAACCTCCATAGCGGACTCACCCGATTAGCGGATACCTCTATTTAGCGGACATTTTTTCGATTACCAACTCTTAAATAACTGTACATGTTTTACTCTCAGTAGCGGTCACCTCTAAATAGAGGACAAATTCTGCATTTTCGGGGTGTCCGCTATTCAGAGGTTTTACTGTATATAATATTGATAATTATTTTACAGGGCCGCACAAAAGAATAAGAATATATGAAACGAATATAAACTAAATTCGGGATTGGTAGATCGCTGATGGTAATGTAATTTTAGGATGTTGTTACAATCATCCGCAGCATGTTTTTAGAGTTTCGTTCATCTAACGAAACCCTACCTGTCTCACTCCTTTGTCTGTCTGTTTGTCCGTCTGTCACAGAGCCCGTTCTCAGAAACTATATATGTCGGAGACTTGAAAATTTGCATACTTATAGCTGAACACCACACATCGAACGGCAAATAATGAAATTTTGAAAAAGTCTAATATTTAACCCTCTGGGCTCTAACTTGCGTATTTATAGCAATTTTTCTAACTCAGCCCCTAATTAAGTTGAAGACATGAAAGTTTGCATACTTATAGCTGAACATCTCACATCAAACGACAAATAATAAAATTTTGAAAAAGGCTTAATATTTAACCCTTTGGGCTCTAACTTGTGTATTTATAGCAATTTTTCTAACTCAGCCCCTAATTAAGTTGAAGACATGAAAGTTTGCATACTTATAGCTGAACACTTGCGATAACACGATAAATCATAAAATTTTGAAAAAGTCATATTTAACCCTCCGGTCTCTAACGTGTGTATTTTAAGCAATTTTTCTAACTCAGCCCCTAATTAAGTTGGAGACATGACATTTTGCATACTTATAGCTGAACACCTCACATCAAACGACGAATAATAAAATTTTGAAAAAGTCTATTATTTAACCCTCTTTGCTCTAACTTGTGTATTTAAAGCAATTTTTCTAACTCAGCTCCTAATTAAGTTGGAGACATGAAATTTTGCATACTTATAGCTGAACCCCTCACATCAAACAGCAAATAATAAAATTTTGAAAAAGTCTAATATTTAACCCTCTGAGCTCTAGCTTGTGTATTTTAAGCAATTTTTCTAACTCAGCCCCTAATTATGTTGGAAACACAAAAATTTGCATACTTATAGCTGAACACCTCACATCAAACGACAAATAATAAAATTTTGAAAAAATCTAATATTTAACCTCTAATATTTTGTCTCACGCAATTTTTAAATTTAAACTGCTTTGCAATACTATTTTTGTTCATTTTGCGTAATGTGACGTAATTTGTTCTATTTCAGATTTCTAACGCATGTTAATGAATTTATTTTACAATATGCTTTCTCTTTTAAAATTCACATGTAAATATAGTTTTTATGGCGTAATTTTCAATAAGTGCCTGCTTTTTATACCTAATTATTTAATTCTAATTTGAAGGTTTTTTTTCTGTTTATAATAGTAACGTGTAAATATTTTTTTTAATTTGAAGCAAACATTATTGTTTGCGCTGTTTATACAGTTGGCAACAGTTTAAATTAATACCATTTTCTAAAATATGTAAAAAATATCTGTCAAAATGCTGAATATTTGAATTTAAAATAGAAATAAAACCTCACAAAATGAGTCAAATTAAAAAAATTAATGAAATCTGCAAACCGGGATCTTCTATTGAATAAAATTATCTAAAAATGATTAAATTCCCATGCATAGCTTTTGCTCTTATAATTTTTTTTTTAATGGAACGATTTTGTCCAACTTTAGCATTAAATATCTCTTAAAATAATTCTTCGATTTGAAAACTGTATGCATTAGTGTGTTGATCAAACATTTCGCTATAATACCACCGATTTTCATATATTTGTATGCAATAGTTTTCTTAATATTAACGAAGAAAGACCTCCGGTCACAAAAAATTCAAAACCGGCGGCGGCGGTGACAGCGTTAGTTACTTTTTATAGAATAGAGAGATACATAAAAATGAAAACTTGTCTATCTGTCTGTTTGTAATTCTATAAAAAATCCACAATTTGGAAGCCAAAATTGTGAAGAGATACGTACATGTGTATTAAAACATGGCCGAGACAACTAAAGTAATCCGGAATCGAAATAACTTATAGTTAATTTTTAATTAATAAAAAACCACCAATTTACCAGCGATTTCTTATCAAATTTAAACATTTTTCGTTATAGCAGTTGCCAACAATTAAAAAACGCAATAAAATTATTACTACAACAATTAATTTTCTACTGCAAGATTTCCACGTGAAAAATGAAAATGAAATAAATAGTTTGCCGAATTTAAAAAAAAAGGTTAATATTACATCATAACTTTTCTATTGCAAGATGTTCACGTGAAATATGAAAATTGTATAAATGGTTTGGCGAATTTAAATGAAAGTGAATAACTTTTCTATTTCAAGGTTTCCACGTGAAAGAGGAAAATATTACGTCATATTGGAAATATAAAGGGCATGGTGGATATAGTATAAGCCATATGAGTGTGAAAAATGTATTGAAGCATGATAAAAACACGATTAGGGAAATATTGACGTATTTTAACATTATTGCTCCAATCATAAATTGAAATAAGTTCATTTATAGCTGTATTCTTTTGCGTCTGTTATATGCATTCATACATTTTTATATAGCGTTTTCATATGATTCATTCAACAACATTTCGACTGCTTTTTTTAATGTTTGTTTTGTGTTTTATGTTAAATTTTGAAATTGATTGAATTCGTCGGCACTTTAGTTTGTAACAGATAAATGGCCTTTGTATCTGTACATCTAATGCTAATATTATAAAGCGTTATAATATTATAAAGTATATAATATTATTAATGCTTGTACGTTTGTGAGGTGTTACCTCTGAAACTACATAGCCAACTTAAAAAAATGTTGGTGGCCATCTCTGCTCCAAAAAAAAGACTATTTTATGTCAGTGCAAGAACCTACATCGCTGCAGGAGCAAAAAAGTTCTAAAACTGTGATTTCTGCGATATTGATTGGGTTAGAAACTTTAAATTTGGTGCGGTAGTTACTTTTAAGATGCAAATACTCGTAATGAACGCTCTCTAAAAGGTTTAATTTGACGGATAAACGTAAAAATTTTTAGAAAGGTTCTAAACTATGATTTATTTGGAATACTGAAATTTTGGGGATACTGTTGGGGTTAGAAACTAGAACTTTGGCATGGTAGTAATTAATAAGATGTAAATGCTCGTTGTAGAACGAATTCTAAAAAATAGAAAGACTAAACAAAGCGGAAAAAGATCAAAAGGTGATCTAAGTAACGAAGAACATGGAACTGTTAGCAATATAAGCATGAAAATTGGCATGGCTGTGTTTATCATAACGTAAATTCTCCCAATAGAACAATTTCTAAAAATGTCGCTATATAAAACAGTGCAGAAACAAAAAACTTTCAAAAATTTTCTATTTCTCTGTTACTGCTGAGCCCAAAATCTTGAAATTTTGCTTCGGGTTAGTTTTAAAATATGCAATTGTCTCTATGAATGGTTTCTAAAAAATTTAAAATTTAAAAAGATGAAATTAACGGAAAGCGATCTCAATTACCATTAATTTGGAATTATTAGGTACAGCAACTTTAAATATTTCATAATGCTGCATTTCCTCCGCAAAACATGCGATTTAAATGCAACAAAACTGATAGATACCCACCTAGCATTAAATAAATTGTGTAAATATTGAATAAAGACCTGTATGAAACAGTGAGTAGGTTGCCCGAAAGTACTTGTTAAAGTGTTCCTTCTCTAGGCTTTTCTCTCTCTCGCCAAGGCCACTAACAGAGGGAAGTGCCGTTTTAAATGTGATATGAATTTTTTATCTGATTCATTTTTCTAGACATTTTATCATAAGGTCATATTCTCAATTATCATTAGTAGATTTTTTATATATTAACTTATTCTGGTGAAATTTTGTAATCGGGTTCATATTGGCGTATGTTAGCTTGCATGATTTGCTGAATAAATATGGATGGATTTGTAAATTACTTCAAAAAACACTTTGACAGCTCAAAAGTTATGCAGACGATATATTCAGATCTTGTGTCATACTTTATGTTGTAATCATTGCCGATTTCTTTTATTTAATACATGCTAAATACAGCTCAACTTGTGCAGAATATGTTTGAAAACAAAACAATACAGCGTATGTGGTGGCCAGCATACACTCATCATTTAAATCCGATCGAGCATATCTAAAACACACTCTAACGAAGCACTGCATGCCACTTTTGATGTATTCGGTACTTTGATACTATATTAGATTTTGAGAAGAGAATTCCTTTAATGTTATCGACAACCTCATTGCATCCGTAGAAAACAGATATTGTACAATATTAACTTTTCCGGGGGAGCACACACCATATAAAATATAGTCCATTCTTTTTAAACATCATATATTTGTCATTTAAAGTTACTCAAATTGGTGCGGAGCGTCTGATTATGCTCTTGACATCATTTTATACAGTTAAAATTCTGATATAAGTAAATTAGTGTTTCATTTTCTATTTTACTTTTAATATATTGCGTACTTTCAATTTTATATCCATGCATGGCTGTCTTGAATGGTTTGATTTCCCATTTTTTTAAACAGTGTATACGAATTTATATATAAGATTTTGTAATACTACAATTCGTTTATTTTCATCATTTCAATTTTTCGCAGTATATGGACAATTAAAGATAACATCTCATTTTCTTTGCTACCACATGTTATTATTAAATCTATGTTCTCAGTAATATCGCTCAGACTAATCCCTCTGAGGGAAGTCCTAGTTCATCTTATGTTTTTTTTTATTTCTCAGTTGCAATAATCATGATTTTTAGGGTTCCGTACTTAAAAAGTAAAAACGGAATTGAGTAAAATCGGAATTAAAAACGGAAACATAAGATCACTCCTGTGTCCGTCTGTCACAGCCATTTTACTCGTAAACTATGGAACGTGGAAAGTTCAAATTGGGGATGTAATAAAGACTGTTAACCCACATATTTACAGATTATTAAACATTCACAAATATATGTGGGAAAAAACGTAGAGGGGCTAATTAGGTTATTTGAAAAAAAAAATTTTCCTCTGTATACCGTGCGGGATATCCGTTAAAAGATTACGTAACGCCGAACTCAAAAGTATTTCTTTTAATTTTAGGTATTATATTTTCAGAGATATCGTCGGAAATGTAGCGCAAAAATATGTCCCCCCCCCCCTTTTATTTCCAAATCTACTGAAACTAAAATTATGAAAAAAAAAAATTGGAGGTAGTAGTGGTTAATTTAAGCCTTGCAGGAAAATTATAGCGATTATCCTAGGTCGCATAGTTTTTCATAAAAGCGCATTTTTCTGTTACACACAAATTTCTATATGCGGACATTCAGCAAAGGTATCGAGGAGCACTAAAGATACCTAACGTATCAAAAGTATAAAAGCATTGTTTATAATCATTTTCGAAAAAAAAATCGTCGGTAATTCGCCGAGATATTAAGACTCCTGTCCCTGCCGGCGAAGACACTCACGAGCTAATGCTAATCCTATGGAAAGGAATTTTTCTAATATCTCATTTGCATTTCGACTTTTTTTTTTTTTTTTTTTTTTTTTTTTTTTTTGCATTGGACAACCGAAGTCTGTCTCTAAATCACACCTTTTTTAATTTTTCGATTTTGGTCGCAGATATTTTTTATAAAGTTACTTTCACTTTCAAAACCGGTTCTTAAAATAAAAGTGTCATTTAAAAAAATATCTGCAACCAAAATCGAAAAAATAAAGAAAGGTGCGATGTATAGACGGATCTCGGCTATCCAATGCCTAAAAAAATATTTAAAAATGTCGAAATGCAAAAGAGATATTAGAAAAATCCTTCCCCATACTATTAACATGAGTGCCTTCGCCGGCAGGGGCAGGAGCCTTAACACATAAAGACACGGGTAGTTTGGACATACATAATGGCATAGGTGGCGTACTCTATATGCCATCGGTTTTTAAATACTAGATAACAACTTTTAATGATATATTTGTGTAATGCAATACCCAGTAGCAGTATAAAAGCAGTAAAGGTCAAATTGTTAAAAACAGACCAATTTAATTAGAATTAATCACATAAATACTATGGGATTCGCGACTAATTTGCGTTGAGTGGATCTCTCAATACACCTCCCGTGTCTTTAAAAGTTAATTAAAAACCTATCTGGAAAAACGCGGCGCGGACAAAGTCGAGTTGCATCTTTGCGACCTCCTTTCGAAGCGCGCTTAGTACAACGCCAAGTTTAAACTTTGAACAAGGGTTTTGTTTCAGCTACACTGTAAAAAGAAAAATATTACTATGTTGAATTTAGTTTTATGAAATGCCAAATGAAATTTAAATATGCAGTACTTTTATTGTCAGTACCGAATTAAGTTCATCATATGTAGATTAAGATAAGATTAAAAAAAAGAGTTATACAAAATAGCAATATTTAATTTTATTTGGGCTTCATATCTCTTTGAACTTTTGTGGTATACTCATTCTTACTTTTTTAATATATTCAGCTATACCCAACTCTACGTTGTATAAGTTTTTACAAAGTTTAATTACTCTTTTAAATAATACAGTTAATAATTCATATATTTATTGTAATGAACCCCCTGAGCGCGAGTAATACTCATACTTGACTGTTTATTTTATATAAAAGTTATATGCATTGGTCTGCTAAGTCGTATCTTGGTAGAAACCATCTGCAGAACCTCAATTTAGTGGTTGATCTGCAGGTTTATCATTGTGTTTTCATGCACCCACCTTCAATGTTTTCTTACATTTGGGTGCAGGAAAATACAATGATAAACCAATCGATCAAATAGTAAACTCCGGTATGCAGGTGTTTTCTATCAAGATATGACTTGGCAGACCATTTGCATTTTAATATGCTTATTAAGTTCTATATAATCCTAAAATTTCAGCCTTGAACTTGATGAGCTGATAGTCTGTGCAATTGCCACCCGTCGAACAAATCCCTTCCTGTGAAATCTTGTATCATTTTTTAGGAATCTGTGGACAGGCACAAAAACATTCTGTGTTTTTATACCTAGATAGTGTATAAAAACATTTTTTAATTCATTAGTCTCAATTTGGAGTTTTTTGTAACAAATACAGCTGTAATTTTTTTTTTTATATAATTGTTTGAGAAAGACTGTTTTTATTTTCTCTGAAAACTGCATGGATTTTTCATTACATTGATATGTAATTCTGATAATGAATTTCTTAGAATTCCATTTCAAAGCAAAATTTCGAACTTCTTCCAGTTTTACCAAAGCATTCTTTTTCTTTATCAGAAGTCAGAGGAAATAAATTTATTTTTCTCTCCATCTTTACCTTTAGATTAAGTTATAATTTTATTTTCCCCACATTGCTGATAGAATTTTTTTTTACCTTGTCAGTTGCAAGCTCACTGTCAGATATCTCCAGAAATTCTCCATCTTCTTTCTCTATTTCCAAGTTAATAATCAGGAAGAGTTGCCGTAAATATCCTTTACCAATCTATTTTTTATTTATATTGTAAAGGATGTATTATTATATTATTACTTATTATGTATTTATATTACCACTAATTTACCAATCCTATATCGGAATTTGGTAAATTAGCAGTGCTTTTAGTTTATAGTCTCTACTTGAACTTGCCGATCAAGATTGTGTTACTGTTTTTATTAGTTTATAAATTAATTTGGTAAATTAGCAGTGGTTTTAATTTGCAGCCTCTACTTGAACTTGCCGATCAAGACAATGTTAAGCTATCATTCATTTGTTCCCATAAAATGTTTTTATCAGTTTGTTAAAAATGTCCTGCTAACATTTTCTAGGTAAATAACGCAGTCTTTCAAAGTGACATACTGGTTGATGACGGTATTATCCTTCTCGTATAATTCTTGAAAAGCTAATGACAAATTTACTAACTGTTGCTTTGTGAGCCTTAATTTCCTCTCTACTCATTTGATAAAACTCTGTCATTGAATAATGAATTTTAGTAAACGAAAGTGTGTGCCATTACAAATACATCATGAAATAAAAATGTTAACTAAGGCAATCTTTAACCAGGATACCAATGTAAATTGAAAGTAAAGATGGAGTGTTATTAAAATTCATAGATAAAGACCAGAAAAGAATCCGTAACCAAATTCAGATTTTTGGGACTGATGTAAAAGTTTGTTGCATATTGTTGATGGAAATTAAAGAAAATGTATTTCGTGAAAATTTCAATTCCTAGCAGTTACATAATTAGAGCTCATCTGGCTAAAGAATCGATGTATTTTCTCAAATCTTCCAAAAAATAAAATACCTTATCCTCAAAATATTTTTAAGTGATTTAAATAAACGGTCATTCGACGAAGTAAGTTTTGGGGAATGGTACTTGGATTGAAACATTTCATCTCAATTATAATATTTTGTGTCTACAGTGGGCAAAGATACGTGTGGTCTTGTTGGAAAACAATGCCTAATTGTTGATTATTTGAAGCTGCTTCTAGCGGATTGCTTGATTTAATTCACTTAATTATAAACAGTGTTTCTGCAAACTAATGCTATAGTTTCCAAGTAACATCTATTAATAAACAATTTTCTTGTCTCACTGAATGCGAAGAAAAATCTTCTGTGGGTAAGAAACTGACTTTTGCTTTGATTAAAAGGCCTCTTCGAAGTAGTCATCAATGTAGTCTAAATAAATATTAATATTGTTATTATTCCTTATATTCCATGAATTACGAATATAATCTGAAAATAAAAACTATGCGTAAATCTGGTTTTTGAACAATGTAGAATAATGTTGTTTTAAAAATATCGACATATTCTGTAGAAATTGAGTCGGGCCAAAATTTTAGCTTCATAATACGTAATTTGTTTGTACTGCTAATTGTACTGTCCGGTTCCGGGAACAAGAAATTTCCGTCCGAGGAGACCTGTACATTCAAATTTTTAGACAACAAAGGCTTAGAAACTGATACAATCAATTATGACTCGTATTCAATCATAGAGCCTCGTTTATAGAAAAAATTTCAGGCCGAAACGTGCTGGATCGAACCGTAGGTTCCGACTTCACGAGGATGAAGTAGGCATACTTCTATTAAAAATTGTTACATTTTTTTATCCTATTTAATAACTTCAGTTAATTAAGACAATAATAACATTTTAAAATAAATGGTAGAAATTTGCTTGATTTGCCTCCGTTAGAATATTGCTTATAGATCGAATTTGGCAAGCTCAAAAGTGGAGGTTCTATTATGATTTTATGAGATATATAATTTGCAATGAAATGCTGATTTGGGTGGACTTTCTGCAGAAAATTCCTTCGTGAAAACATTTCATTTATTAACATAATCAAGTTAAACCTCGTGAGTTTGGTCTCCTTATTCACCACCCCTCCTTTCTTTAGCATTTTTTGAGTTTCTCCATCTTCACTGGTTTTTTTTTTAATGAAGGTAGTGCAGATGGCCTTTAGTAATGTGGACTATGGTGATTTCGAGTTAAGTTAGAAAACTTAAACAATCGGCTGATTTTCGTCAATGTTTTATAACGGTGGATGAAACATGAATTCGCCATTATTCTTCAGTGATGAAAGAGCAATCTAAACAATGTGAAAGAGCAGCTGAAATTGCACCAAAGAAAGTGAAAACGGTTCCACCTGCTGGAAAAAGTTTCAGGAATTCAAAAGATGTGGTGATCATAGACCACCGACAAAAAGGCAGAATAGTCATCGGACAGTGTTATTCTTCTCTACAGGACCAATTGAAGAGTGCTTATTCCGACAAAATTTCCATACCTGAGCAAAAAGAAGGTGTTCGTTCACCACAGCATTGTTCTTGCACACATGCCTGTAGTTTTCGCTACGAAAGTCAATCACCTACGCTCTGTAGTACTTCCACATGCACCGGATTTTGCTCCCAGCGATTATTTCCTCTTCCCAAGCCTGGAGAAATGGCTCGGTAGTCGGAAATTCACTTCAAAATATGGGGTTAAAGCAGACACCACCACTTCATTTCCAAAGATAGATAAGGCTTATTATACTAAAGATAATAAAAAGTCGGAAACTCGTTGGTTTAAATTTTATAAGTTGTAAGGAACTACGTTAAAAAAATGAAATATTGTCAAAATATTTCTATTTTCTTTGTCGGGCTGATAACCTTTCGAAACACACTCGTATCGACATCAAATTTTATTTTCCCTCCAAAAAAGAAAAGGCGGAGTTCATGAAAAATGGTCCTAGTTGTAATTAAAATTCGACCCCCTCATGCTAAAAACATGACACTATAAAACCTGGTAAGACGGAAACATAAACAATAGATACGAAATACCGTTTTAGATTGGTTATTTGCGTCTTTGCAGATACACTTGCCAGGTATTTTTAGGGAAATAATGAACAAAGTCCGTTTAAACCAGGATTCCGTTACAGCTGCATATCAGAAAATAAATTTGTTAGCTAGTAGACTTTCCTCTCTCTTTTTCTCTCATTCTGTGCTTGATTCTCGGCAGTATTGCTGGGAGTTATCGACACTCTCTATCACAGTAGTGTTTCACTACACTTAGACTAACATTTCCTGTTTTTGCTATGATGTGCTATATACCAACTCATCGACAGGGCGTGGATTTGATCTTCAAATAGGTAGCCCCTGGAACTGCGCTGCTGTTCACTGCTCAGACATTGATAAAATGTAATATTTAACCTTACAGTCTCATTATTTTCAGATTTACATTATTATAGTTAATGATAAATTTTCGCGTTTCCTTACCGTTACAAAAAATGTCTTTCCGTTACCTTTGAGAATATACACTAGTAACGGGGAAAAAATGTAAGCGCTAATGTTAAGTCTGTGGGAGCGTTATTTTCAAATATCTCGCTTTCTTTATAATATTTTAAAATGAATTCTTTTGCATAGGATTGCTGAGGACGATCTACAACCGGGCTGTTTTTTACTTTTTAGATTTTTGGTTTCAGATATTTAAAAAAAAATTACTTTTACTTTCGGAACCGGTGGAATCGTTTCTGAAATTGAAGCTATCCAAAAAAAAAACTATAACTAAAATCGAAAAAGTAAAACCTAGCCTGGTTGTCGATCGTCCTCAGCTATCCTATGCAAAAACAAATCATTCAAAAATATTAAAATCAAAGCGAGAAATTTGGAAATAACGCCCCATAGACTAAAAATTAGCATTTTCATTTCTTCCCGTGTCTGAAGTGTGCTCTTAAATTAAGATGTGTTACACAGGACAAATTTCGCATTTTCTGCGACTTTTAAAGGTGTACTGTCCCCTTAAAAATTACAAATATTAAAAATAATAAATATTAAATTATTTTTTTAAAGTTTCGAACAAATTCAACAACCCTTTTAAAGTTAACAATCTTTAAAACTTACGAATTTTAAGTTCTTGTTAAATCTTAGTAAATTTAAATTGTTCAAATTATGAAAAATTAAAATGATAAAGTCATCAATGAAAGTTCTTAGGCATGTTTTAACGGCATGAAAAATATGCTAAAAATTAATATAATAAGAAAACAAATAATGCAGATGAAAATCAACTTTCCGGAATTTCTACCAATTAACGGAAATATATTTGCATTTTTTGTACAGCCCTTACATTAGCAACAAGTTTTTATACACGCCACATGTTAAGATAAAATTTATTCTAATATAAACATGCTTAAAACTACTTAAATCGCACTTCCAGAAATTGTCATCCATGGCGTGCATGCATTCAATTCTCTGGATAGCCTTGTATATTGTTATATTTATATTTTCCAAACATATCGTTCTAAATATAGTTGAACTTGAAAATGTAGGATCTAATAAAAAAAAAAAATAAGCAATTCACTCTCATTCTCAGCAATTCTTCCTAGTTCTTTTGCGTAGCCCTATACATGATGTATAGAATTTAAATATATAACCTTGTATGCAGAAATTTAGTTAAAAACGTAAATCATAGCTGAAAATCATAGCTGAAATCATAGCAGTCATCCATAATAGACAATAATTCATGTACAGTATTTTATCCAACATCTTTTATGTGCCCCTGTAAATGAAATAAAATGTGATCAAAATCATCTTCTAATGTAAGCATCTTGCAATAAACCTCAGTAACATATATGAATTCCATCTTGTTTAAAGTAGTAAAACATAACTAAAACACGCTACAAGCAGTTTTTTCTGTAATGAAACTGAACTCTTTTCTGTGACCCTGTAAATGAATGAAAAATGCTTTGCAACACCTTCAGGAAGTATGTTTTATTTCACCTCATAAATTCATATCAATTGCATTATGTTCGTAACAGAGAAACATTAAAATACGCCGCAAAGGTTTTTTCTTCATAGTTCATAATATAACGAAATGTACTTTTGAATTCCCCTGTACACGTACCTGTGCACTTCAATAAGGAACATAAATTTTATGTTTAAACTGTTTTACATCATTAAAATACACCGCAAATGATTTTTCCCACATAGGTCATAATATAAAAGAATACTTTTGAAAGTCCATGTAAGTGAAGTATAAATGATTACGCGCTTTATTATCAGTGCCATGTATCCCATGATAAACTTCAACAACGTATTTCAATTACATCACAATTCAAGTATATGTACGCTAGTTAGACCACGGGCAGACGGGCAGTGAAGCCAATTCATAAACATTTTCCAACTATGTTGTAATGTGTTATAAATATGAGTACCCGTCCAAACGTTTTGTGTTGGATATACATATAGAAAATATAGAGGTTGTAGAGAAAAACGCGGGACCTGGTAGTAATTGACACTATATAACCTGGTAAGGCGGAAACACAAGCAATAGGTGCGAATTACCGTTTCAGATGGGCAGTTTCCGTCTTTGCAGATACAATTACAGTAGAGCGCAGATTATCCGAACTCCAATTAACCGAACTTCCAATTATACGAACAACCTATTTCTCTCAAAAAAATTTTTATCCGAACAACCTATTTCTCGCAAAATTTTTTTTTTTTAATGATGATGAGATTGTGGATGAAATTTAAGATGTAAAATAAATTGAAGAAATGAAAACGAATGCCCTGAAAATGACCCAAGTCCATCGCATAACGAAGCCTTTGAGTGTTTGGAAACAGCTATGAAATGGCTTGAATGGCAGAAGAACTCTGATCCTATTCAAATAACGTATTTAAGAAGAATTCGAGATATGGCAACATTGGAAAGAACGTCTTATTTGAAGCAAGCAACAATCGAAAGCTATTTTGTTTAAATTATAATCTCTGGAGTTTAGAAAATGATAAAAAGAGAAAGAAAATTTTAAATGATAAAAAAGTAAACAAAAAGACAGTTTTTAAACACACTAGCACTAACTGGCGCTACCAGTCCTAAGCCTGGATAAAGTGTGAAGGTTTTAGTATAGTGAGAAACACCCCTTAAATTGTCTGTCCATTTATCCGAACTTTCGCTTATCCGAACTAGGTTCGGTCCCGACTTGTTAGGAAAATCGGCCCTCTACTGTATAAGATATATTAAGGGGAATCAGGGAAATATTCCGTTTAAACCAGGATTCCGTTACAGGTGCGTATTAGAAAATAAATTTGCTAGCTAGCAGATTTTATAAAATGTTATATTTTACCTTACAGTCTTATCATTAACTATAATAATGTAAAAGTAAAAAAAATGTTCGCGTTTTCTTACCGTTACAAAAACTACCTTTACGTTACATTTGAGAACCGACATTAGAAACGGCAAAAAAATGTAAGCACTAATGTTAAGTCTACGGGAGCGTTATTTTCAAATATCTCGCTTACTCTTTAATATTTTAAAATGAAATTTTTTTTTTCATAGATAGTTGAGGACGATCTATAACCGGGCTAACATATACTTTTTCGATTTTGGTTTCAGATATTTAAAAAAAAATTACTTTTTCTTTCGGAGCCGGTTGGAATCCGTTCTGAAATTGATACTATCCTAATATTAAAAAAAAAAATTAAAAAAAAAATCGAAAATGCAAAAACTATTCTGGTTTTCGATCGTCCTCAGCTATCCAATGCAGAAAAAACAACAACAACAACAAAAAAAAAAAAAATCTATTAAAATAAAGCGAGAAATTTGAAATTAACGCCCCCATAGACTTAAAATTAGCGTTTTTATTTATTCCCGTGTCTGAAGTGGGCTCTTAAAGAAAGATGTGTAACACAGGACAAATTTCAAATTTTCTGCGGCTGTTAAAGGTGTACTTTTTCGTTAAAAATAACAAATATTAAAAGAAATAAATATTAACAATATTCCTTTAAATTTTCAAAAAAATTGATCAAAACTTTCAAAGTAAACATTCTTTAATACTTACTAACTTTTTGTTTATCCTTTGTTTATGTTAGTTTGTTTATGTTTGTTGTTGTTGTTTGTTACTTTATGTGTTATATTTGTTTGTATGTTGTTGTGTTTTTGTTTGTTATATTAACTAAGTTTTTGTTAAATCTTAGTAAATTTAAATTGTTCAAATTACTGAAAAATTAAAATGATAAAGTCATCAATGGATGTTCTTAGGCTTGTTTTAACGGCATGAAAAATATGATAAAATTTAATATAATAAGAAAACGAATAATGCAGATGAAAGTAAACTTTCAGCAATTTCTACCAATTAACGGCAGTATATTTGCATTATTTTGTACAGCCCTTGCATCCGAACAAGTTTATATACACGCCACATGGTAATTGTAAGATAAAAATTATTGCAGTATAAACATGCTGTAAACAACTGAAATCGTACTTCCAGAAATTATTATTCATAGGCGTGCGCATGCATCCAGTTCTTTGAATAGCCTTGTATATTATTATATTTATATTTTACAAACACATCTTTCTAAATATAGTTGAACGTGAAAATGTAGAATTTAATTTAAAAAAAAAAGCAATTCACTCTCATTATCAGCAATTCTTCCTAGTTCTTTTGCGTAGCCCTATACATGCTCTATAGAAATCATATATATAATCTAGGATGCAGAAATTTAGTTAAAAAAGGATATCATAGCTGAAATCTCACTTTTAGCAATCGTCCCTAATAGACAATACTTCGTATACAGTATTGTATCCAGAAACTTTTATGTGCCCCTGTAAATGAAATAAAATGTGATTCACATCATATTCTAATGTAAGCATCTTGTAGTAAACCTCAGTAACGTATACGAATTTCATCTTGTTTAAAATATTGAAACAGAATTAAAACACGCTGCGAGCAGTTTTTTCTGTAATAAAACTGAATTCTTTTCTGTGATCCTGTAAATGAATGATAAATGCTTTGTAACCCCCTTAAAAAGCATGTTTCAGTGCACCGAATAAATTCATATCCATTTCGTTATGTTTGCAACAGAGAAACATTATTAAAATACGCCGCAAACGTTTTTTCTTCATAGTCCATAATATAATGAAATGTACTTTTGAATTCCCCTGTACACGTATCTGTGCACTTCAATAAGGTGCATAAATTTTATGTTTAAATTGTTTTACATCATTAAAATACACCGCAAATGATTTTTCCCACATAGGCCATAATATAAAAGGATGCTTTTCAATGTCTATGTAAGTGAAGTATAAATTATTACACGCTTCATTATCAATGTCATTTATGCCATGATAAACATCAACAACGTATTTCTATTACATCACAATCCGAGTATATGTACGCTAGTTAGAGTACTGACAGACGAGCAGTCAAGCCCCACTCATAAACATTTTTCAACTATGTTGGAGAGTGCTAAACATCTGAGTACCCGTCCAAACGTTTTGTGTTGGATATACAAATAGAAAATATAGAGGGCTTAGAGAAAAACGCGGGCCTGGTAATAATTAAAATTCGACCCCCTCAACTAAAAACATGACACTATAAAACCTGCTAAGACGGAAACATAAACAATGTGTACGAAATACCGTTTTAGGTGGGTTGTTTCCGTCTTTACAGATACAATTGTAAGATATTTTTAGGGGAATCATGAAGATATTCCGTTTAAACCAGGATTCTGTTACAGTTACGCATTGCAAAATAAATTTGCCAGCTGACAGACTTTTATAAATTGCTATATTTTACCTTACAGTCTCATTATTTTTAGATTTACATTCTTATAGTTAATGATAAATTTTCGCGTTTCCTAAACGTTACAAACTGTTCCTTTACGTTACATTTGAGAACCCACACTAGTAACTAGAAAAAAATGAAAGCGCTAATGTTAAGTCTATGGGAGAGTTACTTTCAAATATCTCGCTTCCTTCTTAATATTTTAAAATGAATTTTTTGCATAAGATAGCTGAGAACGCTCGATAACCGGGATAGTTTTTATTTTTTCAATTTTGGTTTCAGATATATATATATTTTTAAATTACTTTTACTTTCATAACCGGTTGGAATCCGTTCTGAAATTTAAACTATCCTAACATAAAAAAAACTATAACCAAAATCGAAAAAGTAAAAACTAGGCTGGTTGTCGATCATCCTCAGCAATCCTATGCAAAAAAAAAAAATCATTCAAATATATTAAAATCAAAGCGAGAAATTTGAAAATGACGCCCCCAAGGGCTTAAAATTAGCGTTTTCATTTTTTCCCGTGTCTGAAATAGCCGTGCATGCATCCAATTCTTTGAACAGACTTGTATATTATTATATTTGAATTTTCCAAACATATCTTTCTAAATATAGTTGAACTTGAAAATAAAATTAATCAATTCACTCTCATTCTCAACAATTCTTCCTAGTTCTTTTGTGTAGCCCTATATATTGTCTATAGATTAATCAAGTATGCAGAAATTTAGTTAAAAATGTATATCATAGCTGAAAACTCACTTTCAGCAATCATCACTAATAGACAATACTCATATACATCATTGTATCCAACATCTTTTATGTGCCCCTATAAATGAAATAAAATGTGATGCACATCATATTTTAATGTAAGCATCTTGTAGTAAACCTCAGTAACGTATATTAGTTCCATCTTGTTTAAAATCGTGAAACATAGCTACAACACATGCTGCAAGCAGTTTTTTCTGTAATAAAGATGAACTCTTTTCTGTGACCCTGTAAATGAGTGATAGATGCTTTGCAACCCCTTCAGAAAGAATTTTTTTTTTCACCTTATAAATTCATATCAATTTCATTATGTTGCAACAGAGAAACGTTATTAAAATACGCCGCAAACGTTTTTTTCTTCATAGTCCATAATATAACGAAATCCACTTTTGAATTCCCCTGTACACGTACCTGTGCACTTCAATAAGGTGCATAAATTTTATGTTTAAAATTGTTTTACATCATTAAAATACATCGCAAATGATTTTTCCCACATAGGACATAATATAAAAGAAAACTTTTAAATGTCCATATAAGTGAAGTATAAATTATTATAAAATAATAAGTATTACAAAATAAATTTTCTAGCTAGCAGACTTTTATAAAATGCTATATTTGACCTTACATCTCATTATTTTTAGTTTTACATTATTAAAGTTAATGATAAATTTTAGCGTTTCCTTGAAGTTACAAAGAATATCTTTATGTTACCTTTGAGAATTCGCACTTGTTACGAGAACAAAATGTAAGCTCTAACGTTAAGTATATGGGAGAGTTATTTTCAAATATTTAACTTCCTTTTTAATATTTTTAAATGTTTTTTTTTTTTGCATAGGATGGCTGAGGATGATCTACAACCGGGCTAGTTTTTACCCTTTCGATTTTGGTTTCAGATATTAAAAAAAAATTACCTTTACTTTCGGAACCGAGGTGAATCTGTTCTGAAATTGAAACTAACCTAATATATATATATTAAAAATACTATAACCAAAATCTAAAAAGTAAAACAGGGTTCGTACGGTCCTTGAAAGTCCTTAAAAGTGCTTACATTTTTCAAAGGAAATTTTTGGTGCTTAAAAGTACTTATTTTCATGCAAAATCGGAAAAAAGTGCTTAATTTTACTCTCATATTAATTCTTAATCAAAGGTGAAACTCTTCTGCATTTCTTTTAATTTCTGATTTTTAAAAAAAATCTTAATCCCGCCTTGCCTCCCCTTCTGAAATTTTACTTTCCCCTTTGTAATATCAAATTTAAAAACTTCATTTTTTTAACCTTTTTCTACTCTCAGGGATGTAAGACCTGCGCCAGACGAAGCCAAAATTTACGCAAAGCTGCTACAAAAGAGCTATTTTTTCCATTTTGCGCCAAACCTACACCAAAACGTACTTAGTGCCAAGATGAAATTTAGCAGGATTTCGTCGATCCGAGAAACAAACAAAAAAAAAATCAATTTTTTCTATGCCGCCAATTGCGTCAAAAAAAAGCAAAAAACCGCGGTCAAAAGATCTCGAAAAACACGCGATGTTTGTCAAATGATCACAAAAAAAACGTGAATTTTGTCAAAGGATCGCTAATTTCGTCAAAAACGAACAAAACGCGGTCAAAAGATCGTAAAAACGATAATTTTGTTAAAAGATGGCGAAAAAAACGCGCAAATTTCATCAAAAGGTCGCAAAAACCCATAAATTTCGTCAAATGATCGCGAAAAACACGCAAATTTCGTCAAAAAATCGCGAAAAACACAAGAATTTCGTCAAAATATCGCGAATAACACGCGAATTTCGTCAAATGATCGCGAAAAAAACGTGCATTTTGTCAAGGGATAGCTGACTTCGTAAAAAAACGAACAAAACGGGGTCAAAAGATTGTGAAAAAACGCGAATTTCGTTAAAAGATCGCGAAAAATACGTGAATTTTGTCAAAAGATCGCGAAAAATACGCACATTTCGTCAAAAGATTGCCAAAAATACGCAAATTTCGTCAAAAAATTGCCAAAATACGCAAATTTCGTCAAAAGATCGCGAGAAACACGCGAATTTTGTCAAACGATCGCGAAAACCATGCGAATTTTGTCATAGCAAAAAAAAAAAAAAATACGTTAATTTTGTCAAAAGATTACCAATTACTTCTAAAAATGAACAAAACGGGGTCAAAAGATTGTGAAAAAAAGCAAATTTCGTTAAAAGATCTTGAAAAAACCCACAAATTTCATCAAAAGGTCACAAAAAACCGCTAATTTCGTCAAAAGATCGCGAAAAATACACGAATTTCGCTATAAGATCGCGAAAAATACGCGAATTTCGCCAAAAGATCGCGAAAAATACGCAAATTCGTCAAAAGATCGCGAGAAACACGCGAATTTCGTCAAACGATCGCGAAAAACATGCGAATTTTGTTATAGCGAAAAAAACCCCGTTAATTTTGTCAAAGGATTACCAGTTACTTCTAAAAACGAATTAAACGGGGTCAAAAGATTGTGAAAAAACGCAAATTTCGTTAAAAAATTCGAAAAACTTCACAAATTTCATCAAAAGGTCACATAAAATCTTAAATTTTATCAAAAGATTAAAAACAACCACGCTAATTTCGTCAAAAAATAGCGAACAGCACGCTGATTTCAACAAAGGATCGCAAAAAATACGCGAATTTTGTCAAAACATCGCGAAATATACGCGAATTTTGTCAAACGATCGCGAAAAATACGCTAATTTCGCCAAAAGATCGCGAGAAATACGCTAATTTCGATAAAAGATCGCAAGAAATATGCAAATTTCATCAAAAGATCGCGAAAATACGCAATTTTCTTTTTATTAGCATTAGAATTTCAATTTGCGCCAAAAACAGTTTTTATTGCTACAAAATTAATTTTTGCTGCTACAAAAAAAGGATTTTACTACTACAAAATGAGATTTTTGCTGCTACAAAAATAGATTTTACAGCTCCAAAATTCGATTTTTGCTGCTACAACGGCTTTAGTGTACTTTCATCTCTGTGTTTGTCAAATGATCACGGAAAAACGTGAATTTTGTCAAAGGATCGCTAATTTCGTCAAAAACGAACAAAACTCGGTCAAAAGATCGTAAAAACGATAATTTTGTTAAAAAATGGCGAAAAAACCCCGTAAATTTCATCAAAAGGTCGCAAAAAACACACGAATTTCGTTAAAATATCGCGAAAAACACAAGAATTCGTCAAAATAGCGCGAATAACACGTCAATTTCGTCAAAGGATCACGAAAAAAATGTGCATTTTGTCAAAGAATAGCTGACTTCGTCAATAAACGAACAAAACGGGGTCAAAAGATTTGTGAAAAAACGCTAATTTCGTTAAAAGATCGCGAAAAATACGCGAATTTTGTCAAAAGATCGCGAAAAATACGCATATTTCGTGAAAAGATTGCCAAAAATACGCAAGTTTCGTCAAAAGATCTCCAAAAATACGCAAATTTCGTCAAAAGATCGCGAGAAACACGCGAATTTTGTCATAGCGAAAAAAAACTTTTCTTGTAAATTTTTCGTAAGGTAAATAAATAAGTCATCTAATAAACTCCCTCCCTAAAAAATTAAAAAAAAATGTGCTTGTCCCTTTGCCCCCTCAACTTATAAAGTTTAAAATCTTAAAAATCATTGCTTTTTTAAAAACTTTTTCTGCTCCATTAGTTAATTTATTGTAACAATAAATAATCGATCATACAGTTTTATTCCCCCCCCCCTCCAAGTCTTTAAGTTAATTATAAGTCTGTTAAACTAACCCCCCCCCCAATAATTAAAGAAAATTATGTTTCTCCTCTTTGTTTATCTTTACAATAAGAAAGTATTTGATTCGGGAAAATTTTCGACCGATTTACACGTTTTAGGTGTTAGATATCCTGAAAAACATGTTTTTACAAAATGAGTCTGTGACTCTGTTTGTCTGTATGTGACACAAATTTTGTGGGTGGTGTATCTCAAGAACTAATGCACAAAACTTAATAAAAATTTATATTCAGTTAACCCTCGATATAAATTAGTGTTGATTAGTTTTTGATGTAAATCGCCCAACAGGTGGTGCTGCTATGCTGCATTTTTCATGATTTACGTCATAGCTATATCTCAAGAACTAAAGCACGAATTTTCATCAAACTTCAGATTCAGGTATACCTTGCTAATTATAGGTGCTGATTATGGTTTGGTGTTAATCCCCTCACAGATGGCGCTGCTATGCTGCATTTTTCACGATTTCTGTAATAGCTATATCGCAAGAACTAATGCACGGATTTTCATCAAACTTCAGATTCAGTTAGATGTTTACAAAGTTGTTGCTGATTAGGTTTTGGTGTAAATCACCCTACAGGTGTCGCTGCTATGCTATATTTTGCAGGATTTGCACGGTTTTAACAATAGTTGTATCTCAAGAACTAATGCACGTAATTTCATATCTTTAGAATGTTTATGAGGGGCATAGACCATTTAATTTTGGCACTCTGATAATGAATTTGTAGTATTAACATGTATTAGATAGAAGAAAGTTTTGGGATTGGCACATCTGACTAGTTTTTTCTTCTGCTGTATGTTATTTTAAAATTTTCCAAATTTCTACTGCCACATGGTGAAATTCCCCCCCCCCCCCTTCCCATCCATTTGAATATTTAAAACTTTTACAAAAATGAAAGAAACCCTTTATTAAAAAATGCATGTTATAATTTATTAGTTTATTTAATTTGAAGGTCCTTAATTTTTTTTGGTTTTGGTCCTTGAAAGTCCTTAAAAATACTTGATTTTTATTTAAAGAAATGTGTACGAACCCTGCAAAAGCTTGCCTGGTTGTAGAGCGTCATCAGCTATCCTATGCAAAAAACTTCACTCAATAATTTTAAAATCAAAGCGAGAAATTTTAAAATAACGCCCCCATAGACTTAACATTAACGTTTTACTTTCTTCCCGTTTCTGAAGTGGGCTCTTAAAAAAAGATGTGTTACACAGGACAAATTTCGTTCTGCGATTGTTAAAGGTGTACTGTTCCCTTAAAAATAATAAATATTAAAGTAATGAATATTAAAAATATTTCTTCAAAGTTTTGAACAAGTTGATCTATAATTTTAAAGTTAACAATCTTTAAAACTTTCTAACTTTAAATCCTACTGATTTTTAATAAAAAAAAAAACTTTTTCGAACTTAAAATGTTAAATTGACGAATATTTTATACATATACAAGAATGGGAGACTTGAAACCGTGTCTCCTGGCCAGGCCACAAACATGTTCTAGCAAATTATGACTTCGTAATTTTATTATTTGTTAACTATTTTAACTTAAAAAATACTTTAAAAAGAACGCGTCTATTTTTTTTACCGTTTTACTTAATAAACTATCTGTATCCCCTGGTAACTTGGTAAAAATTGTACCTCCCACTGTACCGTTCAGAAATTGTATATATACAAACGAAATGCATATTTTCCTTCGTTATTCATAGAAATATAGAATTTCAAATATTTCATTCTTTCAAGAGTATTTTGTTGAAATTAAACAATAATCGTAGAAAAAAATAAATGCAAGGTTTGAAATAGGAGTGATCTATTTTAACACGATACAATAATCCAATCACAATTAAATCGTTTCCATTTGCTAAAATGTTTGGATACTAGCCAATCATATTTTTAACAGGCGTGGTTTTCATCGTCTTGGTAGAGGCGGAGAGCATAACATTACGAGGCCGTTTTTGACACATTATTCATCAAAATCTTTGCAAATTTTGCTCAGCCTAATTGTAGTAGAACTATTGAAAGCATGTTATTGGAAAGCTTAAACTCTATATTTTCGTTGTTATTAAAAAAATTTTCCTGAATTTTGCTGTTATGAATGTTATAAGACTAAAAAGGACACAACACCTCGAATTTCACTGGATCCTAAATTGACAGGATCCTGAGAATTAAACTACAACAAAAATTGGAAAAGTAGAAAATAGCCCGTAAACAGATAGTCCTCAGCTATCCTGTGCAAAAAAAATCATTTAAAAATATTAAAAATCAAGCAAGATATTTGAAAACATTGCTCCCATAGACTTATCATTAGCGTTCGAACTTCAAGCCGTGACTAGTGTGGCCTCTTAAGGACCAATCACAAAATGCTAATTTTTAAAGTACGCAAATACTCAAAAGGAAGTAATATAATTGGAATAATTACTATCTCTACAGCACAGCTAGTCCATATAACATCTCATTCATGTCACACATGGTCACAAGTGACACAGTCACTACGGTGAAGCAAAAAAAAAAAAAGCAAATTCCATACATCTCATTATGAGTCTCAAATGATCATTATATGTGACTCCCCTGAGACGTCACTGTGGCTGCTGCTTTGTGACGAGTCACCAGGTGGCTTTACAATGTAGTTACATTGTGACTCTCATGTGATTGTCATCTGTAGACTCAATTTCAAAGTCATCTTGAACGCTGCATTGTGATAACTTTCTAAATAATGTCACATTAAAGTCACATGATGACTTTCAGGTGACAGAGAGGCTACCGTGAAGTCACCATGTGACTATAATGTGACATTATTTGGTGACTTATCATAATGCAACGGTCATGATGACTTTGAAATTGAGTCTAAAAATGACAGTCACATGAGTCAAAATGTAACCACATTGTAAAGTCACCTGGTGACTCGTCACAAAGCAGCAGTCACATTGATGTTTCAGTGGAGTCACATAAACTGAACATTTGAGACTCATAATGAGACGTGTGGAATTTCCTATTTTTTGTTTCACCGTAGTGACTGTGGCACTTGTGACCATATGTGACATGATTGAGATGCTATATGGATTAGCTGTGCTGTAGGGATAGTAATTATTTGAATTGTATTATTTCTTTTTGAGTATTCTCTTACTTAAAAATTGGCATTTTGTGACTGGTCCTTAATTTTGGACAACAGTGTAATTCAATATGTTAAAATGAATTTTATTAGTTTTTTATTACACTTTAATTTAGCATCGCGGCATAAACAGATTCTGCGATTAAATAAGAGGAAGATTAGTTTTGAAAATAGTTGCATTCAGAAGTAAGTGCCGTATATATTACAGTCAAAAATAGTATTTTCTTTCAGTAATCATTAAAAAAAAAACAGATATAAACATTTAAGCACTAATCATACATACATATTTTTTAACACCCCGTTTATTCCTTTCTTATCAGCTCTGATTTTGAAGAATGTTGAACCGAATTTGATCATTATGGCACAGTAAACAAGCATTTATATATACAATAATCTAACCCAATATTTTTAACTTGCGCAAGGATTTTATGGCACATATTTTTCACAAATATTTATTAAATGTTTTATGAAAAATAAAAGTGTATACATTTCACCGCAATATGGTATATACTCATAAATTTATATTGTGATAAGAATAACTATTTTCCTATTTTACGCTGTAACCCTAGTATCCAAATTTGCTTCCTGGAATTTTAGATATATTTTTGAAATTCTTGCGCTAAGTGAAATACTTTAGAATAATATAAAAAACGCACAGCTGCCAACTTTTACGCTTTTCTCCTATCACTAAAATTTTATAGAAAATTTTGTTTTAGTTAATCATTCAAATGTAAATTTAAATAAGGCAAAAATTTCTATTAAATTTCAGTGGTAACAAAAAAACGTAAAAGTTGGCAGCTATGGAAACGACGGTACGGCATTTTATTTACTATTAAATTAAAGCAACAAAGAATTAAATAGAGAAACATCTGGGATAAACAATATAAATTCTCCTTTTTAAAACACTCAATAAAATAATGAATCGAGAAAAAATATTAAAACATGAGCGAAAATATTTTGTGATAGGAATATTTGCCAAATAAATTATGCGTTGCAATATTATTCCTGAAAAAAAAAGGCCAAAGAATATTATCTCCAATTTAAATTCAAAACTCTTAAAAGAAGTTTATTTCCAGAAGTAGAAGCAATATAAATATCGCGCGCGAAATGAAGATATAAAGCTATGCATACTAATGATACTCCGTCTTTAGTTTTCTTGTGCAGTACAATATTGATTATATCGCATGTTTAGCTCAGACTTTGAAGATGTCTCTCCAATAAGTAATCATCTTTCAGCAAGAAAAATACACTGAAATAACATTAAATACTTTTACACGAGAAATGAAAAAAAAATTGCTGAGACTTAAATCGCTATTTCTTTGGCATAAAATGCCGACGCTTTAGCAAAAAAATTGAGAAACTTTTAAAGATTATCAGCATCTTTCAATTCCAATAAATTTCGCCGGCGGTTAATACGGAATACGTGTCTAAAATAATACATTTTTCGTGCCTTGAAGCTCCCATATATTTAAAAGCCGTTCACGAATGTCCAATCAAAGTACTCTCCCCTGCACCTGTGGTATTGATCGGTAATAGGGACTAAACGTATATCTCGGAATTCTTCCGAACTTACATAACCTCTGCATTTAGCTGCAGCTGTTACACACGGTTTCCCCTTCAAAAACCATTGAGGTGAAGTAATTCTTGTTACTCTTATAATGCGGGCGAAAGTAAAGGGTTATGGCATTGGATAACAGTAAAACGCACTGACTGACGCTGGAAAAAATATAAGAAAATTGCTGAAATTACTGTTGAGTAATGAGTTTACTTTAAACTAAGAAATATAGAAGAAATTTGATACTTTGGAACAATAATAAATACGAGAATTAATATTGTTTTTCATTATATTTAAATGTTAACCATTTTATTTTACTTTGTAGATTGCAAAAGATAAATATTATTTAGTAAATTATAAAACCGTTGAGATTTGGCTACTTGCATAAACACAGAGGTGAAATGGCCGGTATCATAAAACACTTAATAACATTCAGAGTATATTCATTAAATTTATTTTATACATGAAAGTTGTTTTGAATATGATATTTAAGCCATTGAAACTAATTTTAATATTAAAATATTATTTAAATCTAATGTCCCGTTATAGCAAAAACCAGACATATTTTTTTTTAATATTTCTTTTAACACTTTTTCTTTTAAGGGCGGTGATGCCGTCACGGCATCTCACAATTTTAATCCCTATTTGCCACATCGGCATCCGAAGTTTTTAATGAAAACTTTACTTTTATTAAGTACGCGAAAGTATACTTTTACTTGTTTACAAATAAATTTTCTTGTAAATAGTGGTGTCAGTCAATTATTTCAACATTTTGCGAATACGTTTACCGTGCCCCTAAAAGGGTTAAATGACCAATAACATAGGTGCCAACCTCAAACTAATCTTCCGTAATACTTGAGTTAATTTGACCCTGGTTTAATACGTTTCGAACCAGAATTTTGTTTAAGAAATGAAAATAGGTATGTTCTACTTAGAAACCTGGATTTAAATAAATAAGAATTCATGAACTAAATTTTCTGGTTCGAAATGTGGTTAACCTGGGTCAAATTAATCCAGCCATTACGGAAGATTAGAGGAAGGTTGGCAGCTATGCAATAATTATAAAATTTTATTTAATATTTAAAGGTGTTGATTAACAATAATAAATTTTAGGATTAAAATATGAAAAGTTATTCTTTATATGCAACAGCGTTAATTATGTACTATATCGGATGTTTAAAATAAGAAGTTTTTACTTCAAACATTTATTGCTGCATTTTTCAGTAATCAACCTTAGCAATAGTAAAATAGTTTGTGCTGCCTTTCAAAATTTTAGATACTTTTAAGATTTGCTACCTAAAAAAATAAAAACGAATAATGTAGTTCTGATCGATGATTAGTTAGTGTTGAATTTAACCGTACCGTGCATGAATTTTTCTTTTGCAAATATTTTTTATTTATATTCATATTTACGGTTAGAATACACAAGTTTTAAAGAGTAATTTTTGAAATTTAATAACAAACTTCTGTAAGTACACAAGGCGAATATATATATATAATATTGCGGTAGTTATGAACCGGATTTTTATTTATTAACCCATTTTAGTCCAAGCATAGAAATTTTATAAAATGTGGTGTTATTTCCATTGAACTATGCTTAAATTACATTCATTAAGACAAAAAAAAAGTTTCGTGCATGAAAAATAATATTTTATTTGAGAAATAAAATGTATTCGGTCAATGGCGCCCTAACGCACCATTAAATTTAAAATTGATAATTTTTTTATGACATTTGTTTTATTATATATATATATATATATATATTACAGAACTGGCAACTTTAATCCATTATAAAAACATATGATTAATCTCAAGTGGAATAATTATAAGTTTTCAAAAAGTCGAATTTGTCAATAACCGTTTCAATTTTAAAAGACTGGCGTATTTTGAAACTTTCTCAACAGAAAGTGTTTATTCCAATTGAATTACTGATATTTTATGGATGTCTCAGAAAAATAAAATTAGTGAAAAATATTCGTCACAGTGTTAATAAAAAAATATTTATTGAAATGGTGCGTTTACGCACCTTTGACCGAAGATGGGTTAAAGGTTAAATTATATTTTATTCATATCTGTATCAAGTGCAGTGTAAAATTCCATTAGTAATAAGAATTTTTACGAGATTTTATCGGCCAATATATTAAATCAGAGCAATATGGAAATACAATGAATCCTGTATAATAATATTATGACAAAAACAAAAAAAGTGTACGTAAAACATGGCAAATGAGGTGCGTTCGTAATATTTCTAGTTTTTATAAATATTCCAATCGTGATGTTATAGCTGTTGCACTCTTGTGCAAAAACGCATGAATACAAAATTTATTATGATACCATATATTAAATTCAGTAACACGGAAATAATAGAATCTTAAATAGGACGTCATCACCATGGCAACCAAGAATCATTACCGATTATGGGATGTCATTGAATTAATTACGTAAGACAGGATTTAATAGAATGATAAAACTTTCATTAATATATTTTAAGTTTTGATTCGATTTTCATAAAATTTGAAATGACTACACAAAATTCTTCAGCGATTATGTATGTCAAATTTGAAATCATTCGGTTGGGTAGCTTTTGTTCTGTTATATGCGGACAGACGGACGGGCCAGACGATGACTATAGGTGCTTCGTATTTATATAATTACAAACGCATATAAAAAGTACTTCAACCTTGGGTTATCCGTATAATTTGGTTGGTGGGAAACCACAGGAAGACTTTTTTATATAAATATCTTCGAACACCCTAGGTTTAGATCCTTTTCAATTCTATATGAGCAGAAAATTCTTTAAAATTTACATGGATTTTTTGCTGATAAATTTCAAACTTTTTAAAAATGTAAAAAAAAAAAAAAAAAAAAAAAAAAAAAAAAAAAAAAAAAAGTTGATGTTTTGGAGATACATTAGCGGACAATATAGAAAACCGAGATCCTTCTTTTAAAACTCATTTTTAAAAAAATATCACATGAAACATATACCATCTGTATGATTTTATGTAAAAGGGAAACATCTAAATTTATACCCCAGGAAGTATATTTCTCAAGATCCTTTTAAAAGGTGCCTACACCATAGAACATATAATAAAGAGGAACTGACATATCCTAATAATAGTGAAGCTTCAACTGTAACCAATTTCTCAGCGGTTCGTTATGACCGGGACAAACTTCCACCAGTAAATTGAAATATAAAATTTCTCCATATGTTAACGCCTTATTAATGTAAATTTTCAGTCATAAATAACGATAAAAACAGATATTCATTTTTACTGGTTGAAGTTTGAATCGGAAGTAGTCAGGATCTGCCGTATTGTGACAACCTAGACAAACTCCCGTCAGTGTCAGCGAAATATATTACAGTATCTCGAAAAACTGACCATGTTTTTACCCTGTTTGTGAGAGAAATTTTCCATGGGTAAGGCGAACTTTTCTATTCAGATTTACTGGTGGAAGTTTGCGAAGTTTGCCTCGACGGTAATCAACAACTGTTGGCCCGATTTAAAATAAACAGCCGCCATCTTGGGACAACCTCCTCAGTTACTGCCCTTGCAACAGATAGACAATACACTATGTGTCTCCTCCTCTTTATTTAGAACTCCATTGCCTACACTTGGGATTTCCAAGGCGTCTGCAACAAAATTAAGGGGATGTTCTACCTTTTTATCCTGAAATTCGCGTTATTTTAGGAATATTTTGTGGCACAAAGAAAACAGATAGCACCTTCGGACTTATTTTATTAACTGCATTTGTTTTATTGATATTTCACTTATATATTTATACTTTTGTGTGTAAAAAATAAATAATAATACGCTTTTGCGACGAGGAATATCTGCAGGTGCGCTTCGTGATCGTCCAATCGAGAGACCGTTTTTCTCCAGTCACAAGCAACTGAAACAAATTATGTCGCCAGATTATTAAAGGGCACTAAATTCTCTGCAGCTTCTAACATTATTTAATTTTAAAAATTATTTTTGACAAAATGGCAGTCATTTTCAGAAATAATTTGGAGAAATTTTGAGGAAAACGTGATTTTTTCTCTTCCTTTTTTTCTTTTTGCAAGCTTGAAAAAATAATTAATCAATGAAAATTATACTTTCCGGTGGTAAAAACTCCATAAAAAACGACTACTCTTATTAAAATAAAAAATGAAGGAAATCGATCGAATAGTTTTTGAGCAAAATGGTATCAAAGTTTGAAAAACAAGGTTTCAACTAAAACAAGTTTGAAATTTTACAAGTAAGCAAAAAATACTGTAAGGTAATGGAATGTTACAAAACAGTTTTAAGATATCAGTCTACACACTTGCGGGATGCAAAAAAATACAAAATAAATGAAACGAAAATTTCGACCCTGAGAATTAGAACCCCCCCCCCGCCCCCTCATTTCCGTAATCACAGATTTTGTAACATTTTTTACAATTAAATAAGGCGCGAAATTATATTAAATATTGTGGCAGAACTATACCCACCATATTATTAGAAAAAAAAAATTCGTGAACATGTTTTTTTTTTTTCATGAACTTGTTTGTACTCTGCAGAGTACCAAAGACTTCTATTCTCTAATCCACATTTGGAGTATTGAATTAAAGGAATTACAATGATTGAATCTATTATTTTTTAGGACCAGTACAATGTCGAGGCATATGTGCGAAATCTATTTGAATAATCATTTAAAAAATTTATTTTACCAAAATCTTAGAAATTTTAAATAAGCAATTTAAATTCATAAAAATCTAAACAAAGATACGTGTATATTGTAACTGTAAACATAATCCTATAAAATAAAACCATTAACAGCGATGAATTCGTTTCCAAAAGTTTTACTCAGATACCCAAATTTAAACGTAGTTCTTTTAAAATACTTGGAGTTTAATCTGAAGATATTCTGCGCGTGTTAGCAAATACTTTTTGAAAGTTCATTGATTACAGTATTTACTCGTGTATGTTAGATGTATTTCATATGAAATAAATTATTTAAAAGTCGCGACTGCTCGGGGTACACCAGGATTTAAAATTTCAACACTGTCACTATTGACCTTCCCATGCTATTACATCATCATTGAACTCTATAAATTGGATAGTTCGATTACTATAACCCTTGAAGGGCGGTGTGATCAGTGTTGCCAGTGGGCTACTTTTTTAAAATTCAGATTTCTTGATTTGCACAACTTTTCTGAAATAGTAAAATTCGCTTTATTTAATGACATATTGATTAAGGTGAAAAGAGAGAGAATTTTACCGTTTCAGAAAAGTGGTGTCAATCAAGAAATCATAATTTAAAAAAAGTAGGCCACTGGCAGGGATATATTTTATCCCACTTACGATTAATGAAGATTTGCACCAGAAAAATTTTACTAACACTTTCTACTCCATTGTCGCCGCAGCGGCGAGACATCATCTTTCTTTGCGAACCTTGTTTTTGGCACCAGTAATAAAGAAAAATAAAATTTTCCTTATTTAATCAGAGCATTTTTGAAATTGTGTACTTGAATTAAACTTTTTTTATAAAGTGATGCAGACTGAATAAAATTTGCGTCAGAGACTCCAGAGGAGTGCAAAGGGTTAAATTTTTCTTGTCTAACTTTGGTGGAAAAAAGACGTAAAATTGCTTTTCCTTATTTTGCAATAATTTTGTTTGCAGATTCCGGTGTGAATTCGACATTACAAAAACAGAATTACTTGCCCCTCAAAGGGTTAATCTGTTTTAATCCTTAAATGCACAGTGATGCATATCAACATCACACTTTATTTCATTCTTAGCAACCAGTATATTTACCTGAAAATATTAATCCTGTAAAAATTACAAAAGTATAAACTTAAAATCTATCTTAAAATTTCTGGTGTTTAATCTTTAATATACAAGTAGAGAACATAATTCTAAAAAAATACTTTATGCATTTAAGGGTTAAGTTCTACATAATAAAAAATTATATAAAATCAGATATTTAGATTCATACTTATTAAAATATTTACTAATTTGCAATATTTTAGTTTTTACTTGTATTGCAGATGTGCAACATAATGAAAGGTTGACATATTATACAGAAAATGTATCTCTGATTTTTTTTCATTCTTTTTCCTGAGTTATATCATGTATAATTAATAATCATATATAATTTTTCGAAACAAAATAAGAAATCATGCATTTAAGAGTTAAGAACTGAATCATGAAATAATATTTTATAAATTTTGTACGAAACTAACGATTATTGTTAATTATAATAAAATAATATTTTTTGAAATATTTTCATCATATTTGTTGTTATTACTATTTTTTAGATAAGATATTAAAATTCGGTGTGCATGTGTTACATGCATAGTTGCCCCCCCCCCCCACCCGACATTTTAATACCAGTATATTCTCACAAAAATGTTCGGTTTATTTAATTGTGGAAATTGTCCGATTGTATAAAACGAGTATTTCTGCAAAAAAATGTTGGTAGTAAAAAATTTAGGATGTTGCCAACTATATACATGGGGGGACGGCATACACCAGTGATGCGACTGTGCGTTGCCATCGAAATACTCAAGGCCTGAGGACACGAGTTGTGACGTCATCACTAATGGACCGACTTCTCACTAGTGTTGGATCTCACACCGGATATTTTTGAATAGCTATTTTCTTTTCTTTTCTTTGTGGAATATCTATCATCTTATAAAACAATACCAACTATTTAAACTTACTGGTGAGAATTCGGAATCCCTAAATAAAAATTCAGCTAGATGCGAAATGTCACAGTGTTGCCTCATCTGGCTGATATGTTATTGAGGGAATCCAAATTCTCACCAGTAAGTTTAAATAGTTAGTATTATTTTATAAGATGATACATATTCCATAAATAAATTATAAGAAAATTGCTATTCAAAATTTTCCGGTGAAAATTCCAACAGTAGTGAGAATTCGGTCGATTAGTGATGACGTCACAACTCGTGTCCTCATGCCTTGAGTATTTCTGTGGCAACGGACTGTGGCGTAGCAGTTGGGCGATTGTCACCACTAAAATTTATTAGTACTCTTTGCCTTAAAAGTCTCAGAAATTCTGTCCTGAAATTAGCAGATGAACACTAATAACATTTTGTGGTGTGAAGTGATTCTCTGGTGCGACACTGTTCCATCACTACTTACATGAGTAAATAAGAGTACTTAGTCATTTTTTTTTTAATACAAATATGGGCAAAATAATGAAATTTCGTGGATTTGTTTCACCAAAGGATGTTAAATATTGTTACATTCATATTCGGATTACTAAACCATTTTGTTATATTAAGATTTTTAAATACCAAAATATTTGAACAGTTTAGAGGAAAAGATGTGATGTGATGTAATAAAAAATGAATCACCAGAAAATTGAAGCGAAATTTTTTTGCTCTATTTTCTTCTAAGTAATATATGTAAAAATTTTAACACATGATATTAACCCTTAAATGCGCGATTTTTTATTTTGTTTCGAAAAAATTATATATGATACTCTGAAAGGTTTGTAACACAGGAAAAAAATCAGAGCTATATTTTACATATAATACGTCAATCTTTTCTTTGGTTGCACGTCTGCAATATAAGACATATCCCAAATTGAGACGACAGAGCGACATGTATCGCCAAAACTGGTCGAAATAAAGAACGAAATTGTTTCAAACCTGTTTTTAACCCGTTTATCCAGCGAATTCAAGCGACATATCTTATGAGTCGTCTTAGTGTGTGACTTGCCTAAGTAAAAACTACTGCCGTGAGGCTTTTTTACGTTAAAATAATGCAAATTAGTAAATGCTTTAATCAGTATGTCTCCAAATACCTTATTTTATATAATTATTTATTTTATCAAACTTAACCTTTTACCCTTTAATTCCCATAATAGAATACGTTTTAGAAATTACGTAGTTCAGAGGATCTGGCTTCACACCAGTAAGTTTCATTGGTTAATTTTGATTTTTTAAAATACGGAATATCTGTTTTTTTATTAAAGCAAATGTTGCTATTTTAATTTTCTGGTGTGAATTAGGTATATGCGAATTAAAAAAAATCTATTAAATTCAAAACAATGTTGTTTGCATATATGCAAACAGTGTTGCCAGCGGGATACTTTTTTAAAATTTAGATTTCTTGATCGGCACCAGTTTTTTGAAATAGTATGTATAATTCGCCTTATTTAATGGCATATTAATTAAGGCGAAAACAAGGGGAATTTTGCTATTTCAGAAATGTGGTGCCAATTAAGAAATCTCAATTATATTAAAGTAGCCCACTAGCAACATTGTTTGCAAAGCTGCGCACTAAAGGGTTAAACTCTCTTTTAAAAAAAAAAAATATTATCTTTTCTGAAAGATTAAAACTTATTTTTTTTTAATAATAAAAAATATATTAAATAATTTTACAAAATGTCTCATATCTTCGGGACTGCATGGCTGTTAAGTATTACGCTTTTTTGTTGTCGCTGAATTTTATAATAATAAATTTTGCCTTATTCAATCACCGAAATTTGTCATCAAATAAGGCAAAAAAAGTAGAATTTTTGCTCTAACAAATAAGCGTAAAACGCGTACCCACAGGACATTTTCTTAACATTACAGCTATGCTATATGACAGATTACATCAAAGTACATAAAAAAACCAAATTTTTGTAAAATGTGACATCTTCATTCGATAAGCTCTTCATTCATAATATCCTGCATAAGACTATGATTATGAAGTGAAAAATCTGTGGATTAAAAAAAAAAAAATGTGAGTTAATATTTCATTTCGTTCATTGTAATTAAAAAAAAAAAAAAAAAAAAAAAAAAAAAACAGTGTTTATTTTCAAAATCAAACTCTGTCGCTTAAAAAAATAAAATAAACGAAAACCTCCTACATATTTAATGAATTTTGATAACTCCATTCGAAATGCTTTCGGCTAAAATATATTTAATTATTAGGAATTGATATTGGTATGTTTGATAAGTCCGGAAGCTGAAAAAAAAAACACAAATTAACTTTTTAAATATTTTATTTGAATATGAATGTAGTGAAATTTTGCATCACTTCTGATATTTAAAAGTAATCAAGTTGTTATTAACAGTAAATTCTTGTTTTATTTGTTCATCATTATATTTATATACCTGACGTTATTGATTTATATTTTCATTTTTAAACTTCCAAAAGCTCAAACAAGTGCAAAGATGTTCTCAATAGCACTTCAGAAAATGGTATTGACATAAATAAACACATTTTTGAATTTAACAACCGTAAAAAACACGATGAACTCCAGATAGTTCTTGTAATCGCTTTTAATTTTCAAAGTTCATAAATATGTTTAAAATTTTAAAAAATGCGTTATGAAAATTAGTAAATTTACATAGTTCTATGGCGGACCACAAAATTACGAGCTTTTTATTAACCTACATCTTAGAATGCGAATTGTTTGATCTATATTATATAAAACAAACATGCCTTTGAACAGCGTTTACACGGTCCCCTGAATTTTGACAGCAGTATTTTCTACAAATTTTCTTTGACGTATTTAATCTTGGAAAAGTAATACAAAAAAACTTTTGAAAATTATTGGAATTAAAATTTCAGGGGCCGTACAGAAGCTGAAATAAAATCCGACGAGTACAGCCGTTTCCATCGAAATACTCAAGGCCTGAGGACACAAGTTGAGACGTCATCACTAATGGACCGACTTCTCACAAGTGTTGGATCTCACACCGGAAATTTTTGAATAGCAATTTTCTTTTCTTTTATTTGTCGAATATCTATCATCTTATAAAACAATACCAACTATTTAAACTTACTGGTGAGAATTCGGAATCCCTAAATAAAAATTCAGCTAGATGCGGAATGTCACAGTGTTGCCTCATCTGGCTGATTTGTTATTGAGGGATTCCAAATTCTCACCAGAAAGTTTAAATAGTTAGTATTGTTTTATAAGATGATAGATATTCCATAAATAAAAGAAAATTGCTATTCAAATTTTTTCCGGTGAGAATTCCAAAAGTAGTGAGAATTCGGTCGATTAGTGATGACGTCACAACTCGTGTCTTCATGCCTTGAGTATTTCGATGGCAACGGTACAGCCGAAAATTTTCGTGTGAGCGAGCAGGCTTAATATAAAGGGGGCGGTGATTTGAGTGACGCTGGCGTCATTTTGAGGTTAGCTACAGTAGAATTAAATTGCCATTTTACTGTACATTTTAAGTTTTTAACAACCACAAAATTTCGATTTTTACACCATCGTATAAGGGAGAAAATGCTCTTTCAAATGAAATTTGTGAAAAAACTCCATCACAATTTACTGATTTTTTATCGATTTAAAAAGAATTTTAAATCGGGATTTCTTTTAAACGTTCATCATTATCCCATGCAGACGATTACGAAAGATTGGACAATTTGAACTAAAAAAAAAAAATAATAATAGTTCGGCATTTGTTTCCGGCTATTGTTCCATAATGAAATTCAAAATTCATTAATAAATAAATAAATATAAATAACATAAATCAGGGCTGTCCAACCTCGCGCCCGCGGAACACTTGAAAACTCTTACAGAAATATTTGCCTTTTTTAATCTCCCAACATCTTCGATTAAATAAGGTGTTTATTTCTGTAAGAATTTTCTGGTATTCCGTAGGCACCAGATTGGACAGCTTTGATATAAATTAACACTAGAACGCACGGAAATTTTACTCAAGTTTCATAAAAATATTTGACACCAGAATTTTTATTTAAAATTATTTGACAGATTTATTTAACGTAAATCTCCGTTGTTTAAATTTAACTTATTTTATGAAAGAATTTCTGGTCCCAGTTGACATTTAACCCCTTACGTGCCGAGAAAAGCTTGCGAGATTCACTCCCCAGTGCCACAGTTAGAACTTAGTGGCCTTACGAAATGGGGCGTGGCTTAAGAGCGTGCGAACTCTGTAAATAATCATTGAGAGATAGAAGATCAGGGTTCGTACGGGTGCTTGAATTTCACGACTAACAAATTCTTCGTACCAGAATTTTCTTACGGAAAATCTCTCCTGAAATAAGGCGAAATTTCGTCCGTTTAAACTAGATTTATTTTTCTATAAAAAATTTCTGATATTGGGCCTTAAAAATAACGGTTTCCTTACGAACCCTGAAGATGTTCCATTAAATTTTTAATTTTTGTGGATTCACTAGTAACTGAAAGATGCGCCCTTAAGCTACCGATAGTAAACTATTGTATATATCTCGAACAAAAGAGTCAGGAGTGAGTTTTACGTGAACAAAACCATATTTCCGAAAAAAAAAACTTTTTATCTAAAAATTCATCTAGGTAAATAATTCATATTTTTTCGAATATGATTTATTGATTCTCTTCCGATAAATAAGTACGCTTTAGAACCAGCAATTTGTTGGTAACTATATTGGTTCTATTCGTTTCATTATACGAAAAAAGTTTTTCTTGCGTTCATTTTAGTCGGATTCTTTATGTCATGTCTTTATGTATTATTTGATTTTTTTTTTTCAAAAAATGATATGTGATTTAATGGAAAGTTTATTGCACTGCAAAAATAATGATAAAATCAGGTACGTGTTTTTCGTATAACGTCAACTTTTTTCTTGTACTGCACATCTGCAACACGAGCAAAAATTACTGTCATAAGTAAAATATTAAACAATTAGTAGTTATTGTAATCTCTTACCTGCCGAGAAAAACTTACGAGATTCATTCCCCGTGCCACAGTTTTCCAAACAAGTGCACGTAGTTATGCGGTGTATTGGGGGAAATAAGAGACAAGCTTTTAATATAAACATTGTGTACTTCCCCGAAAATATAAAAAGAAACGAAAATACCAAAAAATATGTACAAAAATTACACCAAAAATGTAAAATTATAGCGTAACAATATGATAAAAAAGATGTTAGAAATTAGTGGCCGTGTGATATATCCTGAAACATGGTTGGACACATAAACCAACATCACATTCAGTGCATTGATAGCGGGATTCACGGCGAATTTTTTTCATTGAACAAACCGCGCATCTTCTCGATGCATTTTTTTTTAAGACGTTGATATTACTAAGTCCGGAAAATGTCTAGCAGAATGTCGTAAAGGACAGCCACTTTCTAATTTCTGTCGTTTGGTAGGTTGTGGGGGAGTGATATGAAATTTCTCAAATATACGTTCCACCAAATTCATGCGGAAGTTGTAATTATCAACGTTATGGAGTTGTTTCTTTCGTAATGTGAAGGCATTCCAAATAGCCATATCTAACAGATGGCGAAATATTGTTAAATAATAGCTCTTCTGTCTTTTTCGTGTTGTTGAATAACAAACTAATGCCTGATCCGCTCTATCAACCCCACCCGTCTTCAAGTTATAATCTAAAACAATAGCTGGCTTCATGACATTTTTTTTCAGTTTCAGAGCAATTTGCTGTATGGATAGAACTAAGAAGCGAATCATCTTTTTTGTCACGCCTTCTCAACACGGTAATTTTGCCTCTTTGGAAAGCGGCTATTTCGCCTTTCTTCAAAGTAAGTTTGTTAAAATTTTCCGGCAAATCACGTCGATTAGGACGAAGAGTTCCATATACGTCAGTTGAATTTTGGATAAGAATGTCTGCTAATTCTGGTGAGAGATAAAAATTGTCTGCAATTATACAATAACCTTTTCCCAAAAAAGTTTCAATAAGCGTCATCACTGCTTTTGTTGCGACTCCATAGTTCTCATACTTTTTATCAATGATGGTACTCTGCCCTGTGTACACGATAGTATTGTGAATATATCCCCTCTCTGCTTCAGCAAGTACAAAGAGTTTTACTCCAAAGCGAGCTCTTTTTTTTTTTTTTGGTATGTATTGTACCCATGATAGCCTGCCTTTGAAAAGCATCAAGCTCTCATCAATGCTCAGGTCCCTTTCAGGTGCATAGACACTTGAAAATTTCTTCATCATGTCAGAAAAAACAGGCCATATTTTACTAAGTTTTGGATTTGGATGTGAATTTTTATCAAAAGTACTGTTATCAGAAAAGTGCAGAAATTTCATGATAAGTTGAAAGCGATTTCTGCTCATAAATTTCCCAAAAATTGGAGTTTCGATCAATTTGTTTTTAGACAAGTAAAGCGCAATGTGAGGTTTTACAAGTATTCCTTGCAGAATAAGTATACCTAAAAAAACATATATTTCTTCTAAAGTTGTTGGACGCCACAACTTCGTACTTGATTTCTCTTTTCCAGGATGCTGGTTGTTATACTGGTCATCAAAACGGTTAGTTTTTGTAACAATATGAAGCACCTGCTTCTGATCAAAAAATAATTTAAAAAATAAAAGTGGGTTCGTCACATCTGTTACATTTTTATTTATTCCTGGTTGTCCCAAAAATGAAAACCGTGAAGGTGGCATAGGTAAATTTCTTATATCCATTCGTACCCAGTTTCTAGCATGTTTCATAGAATAGTCTTTATCTGAATCCTCTTCATCTGACATATCATAATCGGACGTCTCTGATCCAGAAGATGACGGAAAGTCGTCATCCAACTCACTATCATCAGCATCGAACATACTCCTGCGAAATTCTAGCAAATTCGAGAAACAGTGCGGCTAAAGATATGAGACTGGGGTAGTGACATCAAAATAGCAATGCAATAAAAAGGCGAAAAGTGAACGGCAAACCAAACAATATTTTCTCTAAAATAATAGTGGTGTACAAAAAGGGCGGAGCCTTGTCAAATATGGAAAAGAATTCGCTTGTATTTTCACGTCACTAGCTCAGTGCGATAGCCTTTATGAAGGTAGTTCCTTCTACCCCTTCTCCTCTGAAATAGGTCAGACTTTCAAAAACACCTTCAAAGTCTTTATTCTTTTTTATTTTATCTTTTTCTTTTTTTTTAATTCCAAAGCCGTAGGCGTGGTTTTACTGGTACAGCGCAGTATAAAGGACAATATTTTGGACTGACCTATATATACGTCAGTGGCACTTAACACATCGACTATGCGCGACGGATATATACGTCTGTGGCACTTAAGGGGTTAATCACATGGTCGGAGTCGGATCGACTCCTTCCGGGCGTTCTAGTGTTAAGCACTAATTAAACAGACATGTAATTGAACTACGCGCTTAAACAAGTGAAACTATCCGAATCAAAAATGCTGATGTCGCGAAATTTTTGCCGATTTCTCTGGCTATAAACTCCTTCCACGCGGCTAATGCGAACGAATCGCTTTTAATAAACCAGCAAACACAGAGCTATCGGTAAACAATCGGCCGACAGCCGCTTTGCCGTTACCGACGGTATCGGCACGATACCGGCTGCCGTACCGGCTCCGTATCTTTTTCGACACGCCGGGCGAGTGACGCCCGACAGATAGGCGCACAGCCGGTCCAGTATCGGCAAAACACTATGCCGGCAGCACACCGATAGCTATCCATACGAATGCCGGTCGCAGACCGACACCAGCATCAATTGAAAAAAAAAATCTGTTTTGATGGCGCCATCTATGAACCATCGCGGAATGCATATTTGAAAAGAACGTGTTTCGGCGCTGGCTGAGGTTGATCCAGCGAACCCGAGGACAGGAAATAGACACCTTAACCACTTGACCACTCAGACTTGATCAGTGGAGGATTGTATGAGGTAATAAGGGGAAGTCTTATCGATACGTAATGATTTGTCATTAAAGGTAAATGGTAGATGGGACAATTAGAATTTTGAACTGTCTTTATTTTATTTTTTATTTATTTATTATAATTGTCTTACGCGCGTTTATTTAAAAGTTAATTTAATATTTAAATAAAGGAAATAAATATCGTAGCGAATTCGTTAAAGCAAAGAATTTAAGAATAATTTTAAGTTTAATTAAGATATCGATATAATTAAGAATAACTACCAATAGATATAAATTTAAGAATAATTAAGTATTAAATAAATAAATAAATAAAGGTCTTGTTCAGTTAAACAAATTTTCTTATTAGGATTATAATGTAATTACATGCGTTGCGTTAATTTATAAAATATATGTTTTTAACATTTAAAAAATGTATTTTAATAAATAAAAAGATAGTAATAATTAACTTTTAATTAGAATAAGAATTCATTTTATGTCGTTTTGATGATTTAAAGTAGAACGTATATTTAATGATTATGTTGCAATATTAATTTGTTACTTATCAATATTTTTAATTTAAAAATAAAATAAAAATATTAATTTACATTTTTTTTTTGGAAGATAATTTTTAAACGGAGGATATTTCTGAATCTTTCTTATAAATTTAAGAACGCTTATTAAATAAAATAAGTGACTTTCAGAGGCTTTTCTCTTAATAAAATTTTCACTTTAGGAATTATAATGTAATTAAATGCGTTAATTCAAGAAATATATATTTGTAACATAGAAAAGCCAATTTTAATAAAAAAAGAAGTTGGTAATTAATCACTTTTAATTGGAATAATAGTTCATTTTTTATCATTTGATGATTTAATGTAGAATATATTTTTAGTGATTAAGTAGCAAAAATGATTATTTTACTTATCAACATTTTTTAATCATCAAATAAAATAAAAATATTAATTTACCTTTTTTTTTATATATATATATATATATATAATTTTTTAGAAGTGGGAGATTTCTGAATCTTTCTTTTAAATTTTAATGCTTAAGTTGGGTAGTTTTTTTTATATTTTTATAGCTTGTAAAATAATTTTAAGCACTTTTTTAATAATTGGATTTTTAAATAAAAAAGTCCTTCCGGCCAGTGCCGGGAGGAAGAGGTAGCTTTCATAATCCTTATTTAAAAAAAGCCAACTTATATCATGCAAATACACGAAGAAGCTCAATTTAGTGGAAACCGATTATAGGAGATGCAATACTAATTTTTATCAATATAATGAATGAGAATTTCGCGAAATTAGTCAGCTTTATCCAAGCTGCTTTTCTTTAAAGTAACTTATATTTGGCTGCCAAATTCGGCAATTTCTTAAAGTGCCTGTCATTTTAAGACAACATGGTGGATGAGGCTAAGCAGTGAACTTGGTCGAGACCTCAGTAATTGCTGTGCACATGCTCACTCACATCGGAATCGGTTAATATATAGGAGTGCTGTCGCATGCAAAAAATCAGATTTTTCAAAATGTCACCCACAATAGAAATTGAAACTGCTATATCTGAGCCATTTTTTAAGGTAAAGACAAACAAAAAATGCTCCTGAATCCTTATATCAAGATCAAATACTTAAGAAAGAAACCTTTTTCAATTTCTAATTTTTTTGCACCTCACTTTAAATATATATATTTTTTTTAATTTAATGTCCGCCATTTTGAAACAAGATGGCTGATGAATCTGGCCAGCGAACTTGGTCGAGGTGTTGATGTATACTATCCACATGCCTTCTTACATCGAAATAGGCGAATACGTGTGTTATCGCGTGACAAATACAAGATCGTTTCAAAATGTTAGCCATGCTAGAAATTCAAAGTGCTATAAATCAACCATTTTTTAAGATATTAACAAAAGAACAAATTTTCAGAAACAAAAACTGCTCCGGAATCTTTGTATCAAGGCCAAACACATAAAAAAAATCTTTTTCATTTTCCAATTTTTTAATACCTCATTTTGAATTTTAAATTTAATTTTTTTAAATGGCAACCCTTTTGAAACAAGATGGCGAATGAAGCTGGCCAACGAACTCGGTCGAGACATTGGTATGTACTATGTACAGACCAAGTTACATCCAAATAGGTTCATAAATACGCCTGTTATCGCGTGACAAAAATCAGGTCGTTTTAAAATGTCAGCCACAAGAGAAATTCAAAATGCTATTACTCAGCCATTTTTTTAGATATAGACGAAAGAAAAACTGTTCCGGAATCTTTGTATTGAGGTCAAACACATACAAAAAAAAATCTTTTTCATTTTCCAATTTTTTGGTATCTCATTTAAATTTTTTTATTTTTTAATTTTTTTAAATGGCCGCCATTTTGAAACAAGATGGCGGATGAAGCTGGCCAACGAACTCGGTCGAGATATTTGTATGTACTATGTACACACCAAGGTACATCCAAGTCGGTTCATAAATACGCCTGTTATTACGTAAGAAAAATGAGGACGTTTCAAAATGTCAGCCACGCTAGAAATTCAAAATGCTATAACTCAGCCATTTCTTAAGATATAGATGAAACAAAAACTGCTCCCGAATCTTTTTATCAAGGTCAAACACATAAGAAGAAAATATTTTTTCAATTTTCAATTTTTGGTACCACATTTCAAATTTAAATTTTTCTTAAAAATTTAAATGGCCGCCATTTTTAAACAAGATGGCGGGTGAAGCTGGCCAACGAACCCGGTCGAGACATTGGTATGTACTATGTATAAACGAAGTTACATCCAAATCGGTTCATAAATACGCCTTTTATCGCGTGACAAAATTCAGGACGTTTCAAAATGTCAGCCACACTAGAAATTCAAAATGCTGTAACTCAGCCATTTTTTAAGATATAGACGAAACAAAAACTGCTCCGAAATCTTTGTATAAAGGTCAAATACATAAGAAAAACATATTTTTCCATTTTCAATTTTTTTGGTACCACATTTCAAATTTTAAATTTTTAAAAAATTTTTAAATGGCCGCCATTTTTAAACAAAATGGCGGATGAAGCTGGCCAACGAACTCGGTCGAGACATTGGTATGTACTATGTACACACCGAATTACATCCAAATCGGTTCATAAATACGCCTTTTATCGCGTGACAAAATTCAGGACGTTTCAAAATATCAGCCACGCTAGAAATTCAAAATGCTATAACTCAGCCATTTTTTAAGATATAGACGAAACAAAAACTGCTCCGGATTCTTTGTATAAAGGTCAAATACATAAGAAAAAATATTTTTCCATTTTTAATTTTTTGGTACCACATTTCAAGTTTTAAATTTTTTTAAAAATTTTAAATGGCCGCCATTTCGAAACAAAACGGCGGATGAAGCTGGCCAACGAACTCGGTCGAGACATTGGTATGTACTATGTACACACCGAATTACATCGAAATCGGTTCATAATTACGGGAGTTACAGTGTGACATAGGTCAGATATATATATATATATATATATATATATATCAATTTTGAACGGAGGGTGGTTTCGGGGTCTGGGGGTCATGATCGATGAAAATATACCAAAATTTTTTGAAATCGCTTTCCTCCGAACGGCTGCAATAGGTAGCTTTTTTGTAAAGAAAGCTACCTAATAGGAAACATAGCTATTGCTTTTAAAATGAATATATAGTTAGAAAATTATTAATTTATGAATTTTTTTTCTACGATTACGTTTATAACGAATAATAATTTTAAGGGGCGATTTAAGAAACTCTTTTGATGATTCAAATAATTGTAAGCCTTTTTAAAATGAATTCAATAACAGCTTAAATAAATATATATATATAAGCTATTTTTGAATTTTTTTTTTTTTTTGTTTATCACTGTTAGAATTTCATATGAAATACATGAAATATGCATATCTTATCAAAACTCAAATTCAAACAAAATTAAGAAAAAGAAAAAAGTGCGTTATAATTTGCTCAACACGGAAATAAATCTCTTTAGAGTTTTTTTGTAAAAAAAAAGGAAAAAAAAAACAGACAGATATTGTTGTCGATTCAACAGGAACTTTCCAGGTAAAAAAAACAGTATTTTTTATAAAAAATAAATCTTGGTTAAACGCAAGATTTTTCGCTTTATTTAAGGGAAGACAAAACTGGGTGCAATCGTATGGAAAAATATGCTAGGCTTTTAAGACCCGTTTCCTCACAAACTACCCGACCGAATTTGGTGAATTTTGAAATCCATATTCACTAGATTATGCTCAATATTTATGGAAAGCAGTTTTTTTTCTGCGACTAAAACTTTTTATTTTAGAGCAATGATAATTTTTCAGAATTTTTCATTTTTCGGATATTTTTTTTCTAAAACTATGTAAAGTTTTTAAAAACTGTGTGCCATATATGATCTTATATTTATGCTGTACAACCAAAAAAATTACCAAAATCGCTCAAGTAATTTATGAGATAATGGGATTTTTACCTGAAATGTAAGATTTTTCAGAAGAGACAAAAAACTTAGACACTTCTAACTTGTTGCTAGACCAATAAAAAATCAGCCAGATGTGGCAACACTATGGTATTTCGCATGTGGCTGAATTGTTGTTTAGGGATTCGGAATTCTCATCAGTAAATTTATATAGCTTTATAAGATGCTAGATATTCCACAAATAAAATAAAACTGTTATTCAAAATTTTCCGGTGATTCCAACACTGGAGAGAAGGTGATCGATTAGTGATGACGTCACAACTCGTGCCCTCTGGCATTGAGTATTTATATGGAAGCGGTTTTGTTCGTCCTATTATGAGTCACGACTATTTGAAATGTCTGCCAATCAACATAATCAATCAGATTTGCGAAGAATGTTCTGTCAGTGTGTTTACAATAACGCTGATATTCATATTTTCACGCTTGATGGACTCAACACATTTCACTCCATGGGTGGCATAAAGTGTGCAACACCAGCATTTGTTGAAAGTGCATCGCTAATCATGAAATTAACTGAAATGCCTACTGCCAAGGCTGTTGGTATTTGGGGGTTATTCCATCGAAGACATTCGAATTCACAGGCCCAGCTTTTAAAAATGTGAAAATGGATGATCTGGGAGTATTAGCATAGGATATACGCCCACCCAATACCCGTGACACCTTGCAGATGTATGCAAAGTGGCTGAAACTTCCTCGAGTACCTGAATGGGAAGGATTTATACAATCAATAACAAAACATGAAAATTATGAAAAGGCAAAGTCTATTTCGCTTCCTTTTATCAACGCAGCCATCTAATTATAACGCTGTTTACACAGCATTACAGTACGTAGCAGATGTTTTAAGTTTGTGTACCCTATGATCGTAAACATCGACTCCCGCGAGATTATGCACCACTGGTCAGTCGATGTAGCATGTAGGCAACCAGACGTTAAGTTGTTTCTGTTTCCTTTTTTTGTGACAATATGTAATAAATTTGGATAGATATTAACACGTTGAATGCCAAGTCTATTTTGTCTGTCTTTCCGTTTAGGCCACGAAATAAGACTCCCGTTACAGGATCAATAAATGTCATTCACAGGTGACTGACGCGGCTTAAACGGAAAGTTCAGTGTCGGTCACCAGTGACTGACGTGGCATTCAACGTGTTAAGTAAATAAATTTTAAATGAAAGTGATTTTTTGAGGAAAATAGGTCAAGGTCACCGTGACTGACGTATAACCGACGTTCCATTGTATATACCTGTAATTTCTAGAGAATTTTATGCTCTTTACTTTATGTCAGACTAACTTTATCATGATCACCCGCAGTTTCTGAGATATTTGCAAAAAAAAAACTAAACAAAGGGAGGCTAAATATTTTCTTGCCCACCCTCCACACATTTACCCCCTATCCATCAGTAATTTTTATGTATTCATCAGTAGCCATCAATGAAGAATTCTACATAATTTGATCTCTGTAGCATTTATTATGGCAAACTTTCCTACATTGACTGAACTATTACGAGCAGAGGTGCCAAGCTCCTGCTAAGCATCCTTAATATGAACGTTATTTTAACACATTTTGCACCAGAATTTTTTGTATAAATAAAATAAACTCATTCTAAACTGTATTGCAACTATTCGTGTATTAAATGAATTTTATAACAAGTTACTTAATGGTACTTAAAAGTACCGTCAGCAGATAAAGGGTTAACTTTAAAATAGATGCCGTTATCCGAACGAATGATTTAAAATGATGTAATAAAAGAAATTAAAAAATTAAAGCAAATTTATATTTCTGGTTAGTCCTATTGTGGGCCCCGTGGGAGGGCTGAGTACGGAAGTAAATTCAACTTAGAAACCTGAAATTATAAAAATAAAGATTCATCCAATAAATTTTCTGGTTCGAAATTTTTTTAAACTGGGTCACAGTGTTGCCTGTGGGCTACTTTTTTAAAATTCAGATTTCTTGATTGGCACCACTTTTTTGAAACGGTAAAATTAACTTCGTTTTTGCCATAATTAATATGTCATTAAAAAAGGCACATTTTACCATTTCAAAAAAGTGGTGCCAATCAAGAATCTGATTTTTAAAAAAGTATCCCATCTGGCAACACTGCTGGGTCAAATCAATCCACGTATTGGGGGAGATTAGTGGGATCTGAGCACCTCTGATTATGACAGTAAACTAAACAATCTGTTAAGACATTTAAAATGTTGTATGACGATAGCATAGTGCCAACTCGTACGGTTTTTTTCTTAGTACTAAAATTTAATAGCAACATTTGTCTAATTTAAACGCCGAAATCTAGTGATTTTTAACGGTTACATAAGGCAAAAATTTGTATAATTTCAGTGGTACCAAAAAAACCTTGTAAGTAGCAGACCTCGGAGCATTGCCATCGATATATTCAAGGCCTGAGGACAAGAGTTGTGACGTCATCACTAATAGACCGGATTCTCACTAGTGTTGGAATTCACACCGGAAAATTTTGAATAGCAATTTTATTTTATTTTATTTGTGGAATATCTATTATCTTATAAAAGAATAATAACTATTTAAACCTACTGGTGAGAATTTGGAACCCCCCAATAAAAAATCAGCAAGGTGCGGCAACACTGTGTCATTCCGCATCTGGCTAAATTTTTATTTAGGTATTCCAAATTATCACAAGTAAGTTTAAATAGTTATTATTGCGTTATAAGATGATACATATTCCATAAATAAAATAAAATAAAATTGCTATTCAAAATTTCCGGTGAGAATTCCAACAGTAGTGAGAATTCGGTCCGTTAGTGATGACGTCACAACTCGTGTCCTCTGGCCTTGAGTATTTCAATGGCAACGCTCCGAGTGGTCATATTTTTAGCCACCACTAATTTTTTTAATTATTTTTTAAGTTAGATTACTATAAAATTTGCACTAAAAAGCTCTCCACGGCGCGGGTTCCTGCGAATTTCCAAGTTGAATCTAGAACGGAAAAATTAGAAAGGAAATATTGGTGGCAAAGGTCTTGATTTAGTCTTTATAAAAAGAGACCGATGCGAGGCCTGCAGTTGGCAGCGAGCAATAGTCAGGTTCCTAGTGGCCTGTTTTTGGAAACCAGTAATTTTGAAGAAAAAAAATTCGCTGTAGGTTTCTGCAACATTTGCAAGAATAACGACCTTCGTGGTAAGTTTCTACGAAATTTATAAAGAAAACAGTTCCTTGTAAAATCGCGTTCAAAAACGGACATAGAGGGGCCCTGAATAGGACTAAACAGAAATATAAACTTGCTTGTATATTTTTATTTTTTCAATCTATCATTTTAATTTATTCGTTTGGATAACGGCATCTATTTTAAAGTTAACCCTTTATCTCAGTGTTGCCAGATGGGCTACTTTTTTAAAAAATCAGATTCTTGATTGGAACCACTTTTTTGAAATGATAAAATGTGCCTTATTTAATGACATATTAATTAAGGCAAAAACAAAGTCAATTTTACCATTTTATAAAAGTTGTGCCAATCAAGAAATCTGAATTTAAAAAAGGTAGCCCACTGGCAACACTGCATTATCTACTGACGGTACTTATAAGTACCATTAAGTAACTTGTTATAAAATTCATTTAATACATCGATTAGTTGTAATACAGTTAAGAATTAGTTATAGATACATTACTTTGTCTCTTTCCAAAAGCATTATTTGTTACACAAAACAAAAATAATTTTAAAAGGGTGATTTCTTTTGCCTTTGCGTCTTTTCAGCTTTCTTGGCGTTGGGTGGAGCAGGGTTATTTTTCAATTCGGATCTATATGTATATTTCTATTGTAAGAACATTATATTTGTACATTTCCTAATTTTACAAAATACTATGAAAAATATTTGAAATTAAAGATTTTAGTTGGGTTATAAATACTGCACAAAATCCCTATAAATTCAAATTTAATGAATCCTTCTAAATCCTTCAATCCTTTTAAAATCCTTCTAAAATTTATTAAATGATAATGCAAATCTTCTAATATAGTTTAAACAAGCCACAAAAAATGCTTCACAAGATAAAATTTTCATGAATTCATAATTCAGTACATAAAGGGTTAAATGGTGAGGGATAAGTTTGAAATAAAAGTTTCACCTACAGTTATAAGAGATTTAAGTGAACTTCGTTTCGTTTGTTTGATTGTTTTTTCATAACTATGCAGATTCATTGCTACCTGCATATAATAACAAAATAGTTAATAAGAGAAAATAACAGTTAACAGGGCTCGCACCGTTCCTAAAATTTTCGCACTTTGCTACCAGTATTGTAATTAACAATACTTCGTGGTATATCCTTTTGACATCTATAATAGAATTATACAACTAAAATTATCATTTTAATTTAGTGGTAGCAAAGTACGAAAATTTTAGGAACGCTGCGAGCCCTGAGTTAATGCAAAGACATGTCCTATTAAGTTACAGAACAAGTTTAAGTTATTATGTCTCCTCCCTAAAAAGTAACCAGTTAAAAATAATTAGTGGAATCAATGATAGAATTCCCCATTATATATATATATGTATATATATATATATATTGATTTTATATATTGAGACGGAGAAAAAAACCGCGTTTTGTTAATATTGGTACACAAAGAAAGAAATAGGAGTGATCACATTTTTAATAGAACATGTGAGGGAAATAATAAAAACAGAAAATAAGATAAAAGCCCTCCCAATTAATTGCAAGTTTGATCGATCTCCTTAATCGAGGACGATCAATTTGTACTCGTCGTCCCTTGGTCGGTTTTCTTTTACCCGATCGGCTATTATTGAAATAACTAGCTTAAACAAAAGATTTTCCCCTACAGTAGACAATATGTTTGTGCCTGATGGAGCTGTTCCCATGCAACTATTTTCGTCAGATTTTCTGCCTAAACGAAATCTGTAAAACAACCACAATAATGGTTTCATTACATTTAATTCTAATGTAGTAGTTTAGATAAGTGTTTAAAAGCATATTATCTTTATTTTCATGCAAAAAATATAAAAAAAATTCTATATATATACATATATATGTATGAGTTAATTTATTATCTATGTAGCTAGAAAAATTATAAAGAAATTTAAAAATAAGTTTCTGGTTATAAAATATATCTTTCTTGCGTTTTATATGTATATCTTCGTTATGTGTTACGATTAGAATAGTTAGTATAGGATAACACACTGTGATGTATTTGTGTTAATACAGGGGATAAAGAATGACAGTAAATAGCATAGAAGGCGACTTTTAGGTTTTTTTGCTACCACTAAAATTTAATCAAAAATTTTACATTATTTCATAGCCGAAAGTGATTGCTACAAGGCAAAATTTTCGATTGAATTTTAGAGGAAATAAAAAGCTAAAAAGCTGGCAGGTAAGCTAACAGCCTCTAGTTCCAAGGTCAGTGTTGCAGCGGGATGCTATTTTCAAATTCAGATTTCTTGATAGACACTACTTTTTTGAAGTAGTAAAATTCGCCTTATTTAAGGCATCTTTAACTAAGGCGAAAATCAGGTTAATTTTACCACTTCAGAAAAGTGGTGACAATCAAGAAATCTAAATTTAAAAAAAAGTAGCCCACTTGCAACACTGCAAAGCAAAGCGATATAAGTAAGCGTACAAACTTAATACTGGAATCGGGCGTAAACTAACATAGTTGCGCCATCTTGTGGACGGGAGAAAATCCACATACACAGACTTTTAGTGTGACGTCATATATGACAGGATATCTACCATCTGCGCATATTTTCTAAATCTTTAGTCACTCATGGCACTGAGTTTTGTTAACTACAATTATTGCAAATTAACGGCGTAACCAGTGCGGCGTCCAGATGCACTTGCCATCACAAAGTTTTCTTCTCCTTAAAAGAAACATTTCAGCTTTTAATCAAGGTAAAAAAAAAAATTACAATTTTAGTGGTGTGAAGTAAGAAAACAGTTAAAAATCTTCCTGTATTTTAACCTCGTCCGCTACGTGTCGTGCGACCTTGATTGATGTGACCTCGCCATTAATCTTGCGGTTACCTCTCCCATTTAAGATAAGTCGCTTACTTATATCGCATTGCTGCGGTTTGCCATTCGGGTTGCCATTTTGGCCTCCATTTTTAATGAGAAATTCGAAATTTTTACCAGAAATAAAGAACGGTATTCTTTGCTTTATTGAATGACAGACATTTCGCGATTACCTAACGTAAAAGGTCTTCTTTTGGAAATTCCTGTTCGAATTTGAAACTTCGGAATAAAAAAGGGAGGCCCAACCCTGTCCAGTTCCTATAATGATTCTTTTAATTAACCAAAATAAAGCTATTTCCGTTACCGTTGGCGTTATAGTGTATTTTACTTTTCAACTTACGTGTTTTCGTGCAAAAAGTAATACACAAAGAAACTTTCGGTGCTTATTTAGTAAATGTTGTATATATGTTGCATTATATTATATAAACATATAAAGTAATTTCATGAATCTGTGAAAGTAATAAAAATATGTTATAAAAGGCTCCACGACGCTACAGTACATGTAGTATTATGGCATGATGTGCCCAATCCACTTTTATGAACATGGGATGGATGATATATAGAATATGCACTTGTCCGTTGCCATCGAAATATTCAAGGCCTGAGGACACGAGTTGTGACGTCATCACTAATTGACCGACTTCTCACTAGTGTTGGATCTCACACCGGAAATTTTTGAATAGCAATTTTCTTTTCTTTTTTTTTGTGGAATATCTACCGGGTGTCCCAAAAAGGACTGACTGATTTTAAAATTCAATAACTTGGAAACGGTGACAGATATTTAAAAAATTCTTGCAGGAGGTTTATGCATAAGGTCAAAAGTTTTATTACAGTGATTTTCGATTTTAGTTCGAATTACAAACAATAGATGGCGCTGTAAGCAATAGTCGCTAAATACAGGCTCGATTTCTAGTCCTCTCTGTTGTTCCATGCTGAAAAAGGAGATGGAAATGTATTATCCGGGCCACGAAGTACCAAAAATCGAGCCTGAATTCAGCGTCTATTGATCGCAGCGCCATCTATTGTTTGTAATTCGAACTAAAATTTAAAATCACTGTAAAAAAACTTTTGACCTTATGCATAACCCTCCTGCAAGAATTTTTTAAATATCTGTCACCGTTTGCAAGTTATTGAATTTTAAAATCAGTCAGTCCTTTTTGGGACACCCGGTATCATCTTATAAAACTATACCAACTATTTAAACTTACTGGTGAGAATTCGGAATCCCTAAATAAAAATACAGCTAGATGCGGAATGTCACAGTGTTACCTCATCTGGCTGATTTGTTATTGAGGGATTCCAAACTCTCACCAGTAAGTTTAAATAATTAGTATTGTTTTATAAGATGATACATATTCCATAAATAAAACAAAAGAAAATTGCTATTCAAATTTTTCCAGTGAGAATTCGGTCGATTAGTGATGACGTCACAACTCGTGTCCCGAGGCTAACGAAAAAAGACAGGCTACCGCGGTGGGTCCGATTCTTCTTTTTTTACGGACCGCTGGAGTCACGTGAAGCTCGAATGCATCAATGGAGGTGTGAGAAAAGAGCATCACGTGACTTCAGCGGTCTGTAAAAAAAGAAGAATCGGACCTACCGCGGTAGCCTGTCTTTCTCGTTAGCCTCGTCGTGTCCTCAGGCCATGAGTATTTCGATGGCAACGACTAGTCAATAGGCCCATGTACGCAAAACACTCAGTGTTTAGTTACACAAGGACGCTTGGTAATCATTTCATAAATCCCGAATATATTGAACTGTGAAACAAAAAATATCCGCTGGTACATATCTGTTCATTACATAACACAAAATAATTGCTTTTTTGTTCTTATATTTTTTATTAGTGTGATGATACATATTCCATAAATAAAACAAAAGAAAATTGCTATTCAAATTTTTCCAGTGAGAATTCGGTCGATTAGTGATGACGTCACAACTCGTGTCCCGAGGCTAACGAAAAAAGACAGGCTACCGCGGTGGGTCCGATTCTTCTTTTTTTACGGACCGCTGGAGTCACGTGAAGCTCGAATGCATCAATGGAGGTGTGAGAAAAGAGCATCACGTGACTTCAGCGGTCTGTAAAAAAAGAAGAATCGGACCTACCGCGGTAGCCTGTCTTTCTCGTTAGCCTCGTCGTGTCCTCAGGCCATGAGTATTTCGATGGCAACGACTAGTCAATAGGCCCATGTACGCAAAACACTCAGTGTTTAGTTACACAAGGACGCTTGGTAATCATTTCATAAATCCCGAATATATTGAACTGTGAAACAAAAAATATCCGCTGGTACATATCTGTTCATTACATAACACAAAATAATTGCTTTTTTGTTCTTATATTTTTTATTAGTGTATAAAATAACAACATGAACATTTGTTATATTAAATACGATTTAGTCGTAGCATATGATGTTTTCAACATACTTAATGTGTTACTTTAAAAAAAGATTTTTCATTGTCTTCATATACCGGCATTTTCAGTCTAGAATCTGTGACCAAACAAACATGTTTAGAAAAGGGAATATTATTAATAATAAAAAAAAAAAAATATTTTGACGTGGTATAGATTAGGCAGCCTTTTCTAAGCAAAATTTCTGGTTCAAAATAGATTTATTTGATCCGATAATTATATCCTGGAAATTAGAGTAGGGGAGACTGGGGAGGGTTGACCATAGGGGAGGCCTGACCCACCCTTCCGTTTTCATACTTAAAAGAATTTCAGAGTTCTTCCAATAGGTAGAAACCAAAGCTACTGAAATGAAAAAACAATAGTCTTTGTTTCATACAGATAATTGAAGCAGGTAAGGAAAAGTCTATTGTGAAGAGTTTTCAGATTAACCCCTTGGGGACGAGCAACCGGTATACGTGCCGTGTAAGGTGCTCAGAATCCGGGATTATTATCACCAGTAAATTTTTATTGTAAATTTTGCCTTATGTAATCCGACCATTTTCCCGATTCAATTAGGCAAAATTTTCAGTTTTGAAAAACCGGTGATAAAAGATTAAAAATTCTGTAAAAGACGCTTATCCCGAAGGTGTTAAAGAGTATATTTTTTTTAAAAACAGTTTGCAAGATTTTCACAAATAAAATATTTCATAGAAATTTAAGTAAGTAGGTTTTAAGTAACGCAGAAGTATTGATATTTCATTCCAGGCATAAAGATTGCACAGTAAAAAGGGTTAAATGCAACAATGTGCTATATACTATAAAAAATGGTATGTGGGGAGCAGTGGCGTGGCGTCCGGTCATCGCTGGATGCGGCGATGACCAAGCAATATTTTAAAACTCTTAAAAAGCTTTTAAAACTCTACGATCCAGTTTTAGCAGAACATTTGGAGTTCATGTATAAGTGAAGGTAAGATTTAAAGTTTCTTTTTTGAACATTCAACCACTGAATTTTAGAGTTAATAATTTTTCACCACAAACTTAAATAATTGCGATGACCACCGAAAATTTTCACGCCACGCCACTGGTGGGGAGGCATGACCCAATCAATGTGAGGGACAGTTGACCATATTGTCAAAGCTCCCTTAATTAAGTGTCTTAGGAAATCTTTTTATTATACACTGTACATAATGAGAGTTAATAGTTATATTTCTTAAATAATGAAAATGTATTCTGTAAAGGTACAGTAAAATAGTGTGATAGAAAGGAAAATTTCTAAAATTGATTAAAGGAAGATGTGAAAAATTGCTCTATTGACAAGAAATCATTTAATGAAATATAAATAGAAAAGTTTATAGGAACTTTTATTTTATTTAAATAGTACCCATTGATGGTAAGTAAAAAGAATAAAAAAACTGAAAAGGATTAAAGCAGGAGCCTTAAGAAATGCATATCATGCCTCTGCAAAAGAATATAACGTTGATCAAAACACTTTAGGAAGGTATGCAGAAAAATTTCACCAAAATGAACACAACTGAGATGAAGCCAAACTATGTGGAAATTAGTGTTGTCTGGTCGAGTGTCACAAAAAGTGGGTGTTTAAAACGGAATTTTTCTCCTGTGCCTTGGATTCCATCTAAGCAAGTTTGTTTACGCATCACATTTTCCCAAATAATTTTAATAAAAATTAAACCATCTAGCATAAAGTTATTCTACATTTTTTAAACTGATTTTATTTTCTTTAATAAATATTTCAATATAAAATAATGTGGGTCAAGCCTCCCATATGTGGGGAGTCTTGACCCATTATTTTCTCTTGATTAAAATCAATCAAAACAACTTGTAATAATATTTTCTTTCTAACTTATAAAAAGGTGTATGATTAAAATTTTTAAAACGGTAAATTAGTTTTATTTGACTATTGACATGTTTCAACTCTTCATGAGTCATTTTCAAAACTAATAAATAATGGTACTCTGAAATTGCACGGTCTATGATGCAACGAAATGAAACGACATCATTCAGTTTTTCATGTAGCACACATTTTTATTTTTATTTTACTTGGATATTTATTTCTATTTTCGAAATCATTGAGTAACTCTATCCTCAGTTTTGGTAAATTAAATGATGCTGTATCGTTACATATGGAATTTTTACGTGTTAGAATCTCTATTGTTTCTCTTATAATGAATTGATAATATTGGTTGGAAGGGAAAATTATCTTGATTTCATTGAAAATTATATGGATAATTTATTCTTGATGTAATCTTGCCAGGGCTATAGTTTTTCGATTATATTTAATATCAGCTACATGCTCCTTTGTTCTGTATTTAAATTTCCTACTAGTTATTCCAATTAGAGCAGATCATAGCTGCCAAATTTTACGCTTTTTTCCTACCACTAAATAGTGGTAGATATTGATCAGAAAAATGTCACTTATTAATTCTATGCTTCAGTTGATTAAATTACACAAATTTCTCTTTAAAAAATAGTGATCGCAAGAAAGCTTAAAACTTGGCAGCTATGGAGCAGACAGATAAAAGAATTTCTATATTGGAATTACTAGCCTAAAATTTAAATACAGAAAAAAAGAACATGTATCTAATTTTAAATATAATAGAAAACCACAGCCCTCCAAGATTACATCAAGAAGAAATGAAAGCAAGATAATTTCAATGAAAGCAAGATAATTTTTTCATCCAACCAATATTATTCATCCATTATAAGAGAAATAAGAGAGATTCTAACACGTAAATATTTCATATGTAACGATACAGCATTGAATACAAAAATTATAAAAACAGCGTCAGTAAAAAGGTGAAATAATTATAAAAACAATCACAGGTACCGTTTAAGTACTACACATAAAATAATCATAATAAATGGCATTAACATTGCGTTTATACTGTGATTTCATTTTACTTTTTTGATAACTTTATATCCTTGTATTTCATATAATTAAAAAAATTAAAAGTGATAAATTTGATAATTGATGTTTGTAAAAGTACATTTAAAAATTTCCTTGTCCCGTTTATTTTTCTAATTCAAATATGCACAGAAGTGCATGACGAAAAAAAATATATGAACAGCATTAGAAAAAGTAAAAAAAATGGCTAAAATCAATAGCAGGAACATGCTAAATACTACTCATAAAATGATCATAATGGTTTGTATTTCCTATACGCTTAAAATATGATTTAATTTTAAATTTTGGATCCATTTTATAACATTGTATCCTGCACAATAAAAGAAATATACACTGTATTGCCATTACTGGCCGGCAACTTTCATTTTTAGACATTTTGTCGAATATTTAGAAATATACTTGACAGATTCTTCTGGAATTTCAGGATTAAAAAGAACAGGTATGACCTCATATTTAGCAAGGTCGATTTGATAAGGGGGGCAATTAGAGGGCCCACAAATAATCAAAGGAAAAAAATAATACTTGGGTTCACACTGTAAAATAAAATGCATGAAATGATCTATATCTACCGAATATAAATAAACAGACATTGTGCAATACTTGTATTCTTTTATGTAAGAATAGCATGTATATTAATAGAAATATAGCGATTTATTTAAAAAAAATTAAAAATTCTTGCTTTTTTTTTCCTTATAAGATGCAGGGTTTTCAACGAAATTTAACTCCGGTTTCAGAAAAATTGACAAAATATAGTAGAAACAATATAGTAGAATTGGAATATAAATATTTAAATATTTTAGGAAATATGAGCAGTTGTATGAAATAATTTTTATGTGCGCATGCGCGAACGAAAACAAGGATCATTTTACACAGTTTAATAGTCAACTCTATGGAGGAACTTATTTAAAAAAATCTAGTCAAATATCGTAAAAATTCAGAAAGATATCGGCTTTAGAATGAGCAAATATTTTAGTAGTTCTCTAAAAGCAGCTGAATGATAAGGGATTTTACACAAATTGTCATTTTTAATTTTTAATTTTTTTTTAATTTTAATTTTTTATTGATGCTTTAGTTCTTCTTGGATAACCATCAGAACGAGCCTATACCATGATCAAAAGAAGTATCAAAATCGAAGCATTTTTTCCAAATCTACTCGTTGATAGTCACTAAAAACTAACCTTTTTCTGAAAGTCAGATAATAAAAAATGACAATTTGTGTAAAATCCCTTATCATTCAGCTGCTTTTAGAGAACAACTAAAAATTTGCTCACTTTAACGCCAATACCTTTCTGAATTTTTACGATATTTGACTAGATTTTTTTTTAAATAAGTTGCTCCATAGAGTTGACTATTAAATTATGTAAAATGATCCTTGTTATCGCTCGCGCATGCGCAGATAAAAATGATTTCAAACAACTGCTCATATTTTTAAAATATTTAAAATATTTATATTCCAATTGCACTATATTGTTTCTACTATATTTTGTCAATTTTTCTGAAACCAGCATTAAATTTGGTTGAAAACCCTGCATGTTATAAGCAAAAAACATGCAAGAATTTTTTATTTTTTTTAAATAAAGCGCTATATCTCTATTAATATGCGTGGTATTCTTACACAAAAGAATACAAATATTGCACAATCTTTGTTTATTTATATTCGGTAGCGGTAGATCATTTCGTGCATTTTATTTTACAGGGTGATCCCAAGTATTATTTTTTTCTTTGATTTTTTTGTTGGCCCCCGAATTGCCCCCCTTATCAAATCGATATTGCCAAATATGAGGTCATACTTGTTATTTTCAATCCTGAAATTCCAGAAGAATCTGTCAAGTATATTTTTAATATTCGACAAAATGTCTAAAATTGAAAGTTGCCGGTCATTAATGGCAATATAGTGTAGAAAAGCGTCAGTAAAAACTAAAAAAGTAAAAAAAAAAAAAAAAAATCACAACTACCGACCAAAGTCTACACATAAAGTAATCATACTGAACATAGGTGCCAACATAATGGGGAAAAATCAGGATCACTTCCACCATAAATTGCAAAGCTGTCTTAATTCACCCTTAAATCATAGATGCCAAAATCTATTAATTATACCGGGGTCTGGTCCAAGACAAGCATGTTTTAAACCGGAAAACATGCATAAGGAATTGTGTCTTATTTCTATAAGGTACATTTTAGATTTCATTCTAAAATTTTTGATTAAATGAAATTTCCGGGTTTAAAACATGTTCGTCTTTGATCAGATTGCGGAATAATTAAGGGATTCTGGCATCTATGTTTAAATGCCCAGGGTAGAATGTGTTCCATTAGTTGCCTAATTCAGGTAATTGGAATTCAACCAGAAAACTCTAATTAGTAAAATTTGCTTATTTTAATAACGAAATATCTGTTATTAAATAAATAAAAAATTTCCATTTTAAATTTCTGTTGTGAATACGGAATATATGAATAAAAAAACCCACCGAATCGGGAACGCTGATGGTATCATAAATCACCCCACATAAATAAACCACAGGCTTTTAAGGGTTAATATAATTATTAGGGCATTTATGACAAAAAAACAATGTGAATTATTTTTTTTTAATTATTTGTAGAAGCAGTGGCGTAGCATTAGGTGGGGAGCTCAATCTTTTTACTACCAGTATTATTATATGCTAGATTTTGCTTTCTTTAATCGTATAAGGTGAGCCATTAAATAAAGAGGAAATTCTTTATATAATAGTAAAATAAAATAAAATGGTCTTAAAATAATCGACCCCTTCACCCTGTCCGCTACGTCACTGGTTCAGTGGGTAGAAGTATGCATTACTGCCTATTTCTCCCACGGGAAATCAGCGCCTTGATAATGAACGGTATTTTCATTAAGTTTAAACTGTTATTTAGTTTTATAATTTTTTTCCTTTTTTATATCCTTGTATTTCATCTAATTAAATTTTTAAAGGATAAATATAATAAAATACGCGATGATGTTCCAAAAAGCTCATTGAAACATATTGTTCTCTCATTTAATTTCTTCATTGAAACTGTGTACAGAAGCGTATATGAAAAAAAAAATTATAAAGTAGCGTCAACAAAAAGTGAAAAGAAGGTTAAAAACAATCACAGATTGCCGAGAACAAATTTCCTACTCAGGAACATTTCTTTTTTATTTGATTGTTGAGAAAGTGGGAGAGTAAACAATGTTCGATTATTATTTTGGGTGCTTAGAAAAGAATTCAAGTGATCACCTCTTTAATAGCGCTAAAGAAGCAAACAATAAAAAACAGAAAAACAATATAGAGAGATAGATAGGTCTTGCCGAGTAATTGCCATTTTAATCGATCTCCTGATTTCGAAACATTTACTTCGCCGTAGTCTGGTCAAAGCAGTTGGATAGATACGACTCATTTCCAACTCCGCCCCCAATAGGGTGGAATTTCTCCCTTTTTATAAGATGTTTTGTCTGTTTTAATATGATTTAGAACGTATATTGATTTTTAACGAACGAATACCGGTATATTTGCGACAACCAATTTTTATTGTTCAAATGGGTTTTTTCTCAGTAGACACTAATACTTTTTCGCAGGAAAATATCGCTCTATCTAATCTCAAAATTTCAGCAATTAAATGATGCATAAAATGTTTGTCAGAAAAAAGTGATTCCAAAACAAGTAGGAAGCAGGAATTCGGCTTTTTCAGAATTTAGTGTTACCCCCGGATGAAAAGAAACAAGAAATAAAAATCATGCGTTAAGCATAGATTATGAAACACTTTCTAATACTTCCTGAATGCTTTAATAAAACGTCTTTATTTAGGGAAATAAGATAAATAAGATAATTAAGTAAACATTTTAGAAAAAGCATAAAACATTTGAAAAACTGATTTGAGCAGTTACCGTCCATAGCCAAATATGTATTCCAATTCTTTTGAACAGCGCTGCATTTAATCTCTACGTTGATATATATGCTATAAAATGGGAAAATTTAGTTTAGCAAGAAAACGCATAACAGGTTGAAATTTTCCTTTCAGCAATTTATACGGAAATATGCAGATGGAAACATACTTTAATACTTTTGTACAGCCCTGAACTTTACCCAGTACCTTTATTACACGCCACTATTTAGCTAAAATTTAATTCAAACTAAAACACTCTTAAAACTACTGAAATCACATTTCAAGAAATTATCATCTATAGACGGCCAAGTATCCAGTTCTTTACGTGGACCTGTATATCATTTTATGTATACTAGCGCTCTTGGCGACCAGTTTGGTCTCCCTTAAAATTTATGTTTCGGAAAGCTTTGTAACATGTTACATTTAAGCAGAATGCTATTTACTTGGGATCCCTAAAATATAATCAATATAATCCTTTACGATAATATTAGTTTTTGTTGCATTAAAATCTCAATTTGTTGATTTTCTGTAAGTAAGTAAAACCCTATTGGTTTTTTAATGGAAGTCTATGGGAATATGGCGAAATATTAGAGATATCTCCAAGTTGGCGACAGAACAGGGTCCCCCTATGGTAACCACCATTATAGGTATAGTGAAGCATTAAATGCTGTTCTATATACCAATTAGATGGGTTTCATTCGGGCGTTCCCATTAACTAATTAAAAAATAATAACAATTTTTGCCCCAAGTACGATAGCGTAATATAATTTAATGCGTAGTATAGTTAGCGTAGTATAGTTTGTAAATAAATATATGAGCAACATAAAGCGCAACCCCCAGGGGGTCTTGAGAAAATAAGTAACAAAGTTTAAACCAAAGTTCATAATCGGATAAATTTGTTTAGCAAGCGGCTCAGTATCGCGATCGGCAGCACACTGGTTTTGAGTTATTTCGGCCCGGGTCGTTGCCATCGAAATACTCAAGGCCTGAGGACACGAGTTGTAACGTCATCACTAATCGACCGAATTCGCACTACTGTTGGAATTCTCACCGGAAAAATTTGAATAGCAATTTTCTTTTATTTTATTTATGGAATATGTATCGTCTTATAAAACAATACTAGCTATTTAAACTTACTGGTGAGAATTTGGAATCCCTCAATAACAAATCAGCCAGATGAGGCAACACTGTGACATTCCGCATCTAGCTGAATTTTTATTTAGGGATTCCGAATTCTCACCAGTAAGTTTAAATAGTTGGTATTGTTTTATAAGATGATAGATATTCCACAAATAAAAGAAAAGAAAATTGCTATTCAAAAATTTCCGGTGTGAGATCCAACACTACTGAGAACTCGATCCATTAGTGATGACGTCATAACTCGTGCCCTCAGGCCTTGAGTACGATGGCAACGCCCGGGTTCATATCCAGCTCGGTCTTGTTTTTCGGAACGAAAATTTTTATCAATCATTTTCGAACCGCAATTGAAAAAATATGTATCATAATTTAAATTTACGCAAATTATGAGTTAAATGTTTGTTTTGTAGCAAATGTGTTCTTTTTTAACTGCGAAATTTTGAATGTTTAAAGATATAATGAAAAGTAAAAACAAACAAACAAACAAAAACAATATTTATATGTCTATAGTCCAGAAATTTTTTGTTGTTATGTAAAATTATTTACAGTTATTTCAAGGTATATCAACAATTTTTAACAGAGAAATAAATTGAAATAAGTCAACATATGTATTATTTTCATTTTGTTTTCTCATTCAAATGTACTTCAAATATGGTTATTAAAAATATGGTTTTATATTTTTAATATGATTTTTAAAGTCTGGGATTCTTGATTTTTAATTAGAATAACTGTCTACGGAACAATTTCCTTCGGAAATCAATTTTTGTTCTTGTTTAATATTTTTATATAACGCAGTTTAATTATATAAATACAATTTTGAGCGCGAATCTTTGCATGTTTGTATATTTAATGAAAAGTAAAGATAAATAATAATAATAACAAACTAAAAAAAAAGTCAATTGGAATTTTTATAGACCATAAAATTAAGCTAATTTTAAAATTTATATGCTGTTATTTACATAAATAAGCTATTATTTTTCACTATGAAATAAATGTATCGTTTTTTACCAACTCGCTTTGTAACTTTTAATTTTTTTTAAATCTTGGATTCTAATGATTATAGTTAGAATAACTTTCTTTGAGCTTAAAAATAAGTTCTAAAAAGATATTGAATTACTGAAAATATTTATTACGTAGGTAATAATTACAAAACCATAATTACAAAACCAAAAATCTGAAATAAAAAGGCATATTAAGAATTTTTAAAAGGGTATTACAAAAATCACCAAATATTTGAAATACTTTCATATAGAAAAAAATTAAAATAATATAAATAGTCACGCATTTATATCACGTGTCTTAATTTATTTCTGTGTGAAAAAAAGTGGATTATCCATTGAAATAACTGTAAATAATTTTAAATAACTGCAAAAAATTTCTGGTCTATAGATATATAAATATTTTTTTCCATCATATATTTAAACATGCGAAATTTCGTAGTTAAAAAAGAACTTATTTGCGACAAAACATACATTTAACTCATATTTTTCGTAAATTTCAATTATTATGCATATTTTTTCAATTGCGGTTCGAAAATGATTGATATACATTTTTGTTCCGAAAAACAGGTCCGAGCCGGATTCGAACCCGGGCCGAAAGAAATCAAATCCAGTTGGCTGCCGATCGCACTACTGAGCCGCTTGCCAAAGAAGTAAATTTATCCGATTATGAACTTTAGCTTAATCTTTACGACATATTTTCTCGAGACTTCCTGGAGGTTGCGCTTTATGACGCTCATATATTTATATACTAACTATGCTCTACCGATACACAAATGTTCACCGCATTCGGTGTGACCAACCTCGAACCCTCTCCTTGTCAGTAACCCTTACGAATTGTTTTCTGTAGCTCTGTATATGAACTGTAGCATTTATACACACTATATGGTATGCATAAATATACTGAAACTGAAAAGCGCATATCATAATTAAAAATGCATTTTAAGTCATCAATGCTAATATACAGTAATTCGGATACAGTATGGTATCTGAAATCTTTGTTGTATCCCTGCAGATGCTATTCACTTCGTATTATACATGAAATAACTTATAGTAAACCTCAGCAACGTATATCAATTTCATTATATATGAAATAGTTTAACATAATTGAAATTCGCCGCAAACATTTCCCCCTATACCATTATGTAACGGAATTCTTTTGTGTGGCCCTGTAAATGAATAATAACTATTCTTTGCCCGCATATTCTGCAGAATGCATATTTTAGTGGACTTCATAAGTGAATATCAATTTTATTATGTTTGAAAGGGTGTAACACCATTAAAAATCATTTGAAACGATTTTTTCCCATTGGATGTAATGTAACGGAATACTTTTGACTGTCCCTGTAAATGAACTAAACATGCTACAAACTTCATTTGAAATAGGAATTGTGCTATGGTAGAGGTCAGTAACATCCAAAAATTTCAGGGCAATCTGAGTATATTTACGAAAGTTAGATTGTGGACAGATGGCCAGACGGACAGACAAACCGAAGTCATAAACACTTTTTAACTTTTGTTGCAAAGTGTTAAAAACATACATAAATATAGATAGTAAAGATCATATTTTAGTTTTAAGACTTAAAGTGCAAATAAAAGATATAAAATAAATTATGCTTTTATTTTATATAAAATGACGACATTTGCATCAGCTGAACAATTCTACATTTACAATCCTGTCTTAACACTATGCCGTCCGGCGACACCACAGTGGTGACATGCACAAACTAGCGGCCAACGGCCGGTGACACTACAGTGGTGTCGTGCGCAAATTAGCTGCCAACGGCCGGCGACACCACGGTGGTGTAGTGAGCACAGTATCGCTCAGTGGTCGGCGACAGCACTATAGTATCTTTTGGCTTTCTGCTGGTGCTTTGTTTCGGTAACAATAAGTTACACAAGTCATCAAGTTTTTTATTTGTATAAGACCGTGTGCCCTTCTATCATGTCAGACGAAAAAGACGATACAAATATTTACGACGAATGCACGGACGTCTTGTGTGACGTTCCGAACGACTTGGCCGATAAAGACATTGAAAATCAAAAAAAAGAAAGTGAAGCAGAATCGTCGGAAGATAGTGAAATATTTCCAAGAAGAATTCGGCGAATGCTACGGTTGCCAACTGATTCGGATGAGTCAGACGAAGAAGACAGTGTACAATGGTCAGAGTTTGATTTACCGAGGACCAATAATGAATTTGAAGGATCTCCGGGTCCAAACATATTTCCCAAGGATACGCAAAGCATCGAGGATATCACAGGATTATATATTGGGAACGATTTATTTGAATATATTTGCAATGAAACCAACAAGTACCACAGTCAAAATTGCGATAAAAGGAAACAGGATAAAAAAAAATGCCAAATTTGTGGATGTTACGTCACTTGAACTCAGAAAATGGTTTGGACTTACTATCCTTATGGGTATTGTAAAAAAAGCAAGGATCGATGATTATTGGTCAACGAATCCGTTGATAGATACACCGATATTTCGCAAAACGATGTCCCGCAACCGATTCAGACAAATATTATCATTTTTACATTTTTCAGACAACAGCAATAAACCGAATAATTCCGACCGGCTTTTCAAAGTGCAATTCATAATTGATTACTTTTCCAAAAAGTTTAAAGAAAATTTTAATCTAAGTCAAAACAATTCAATTGATGAAGGAATGATACCGTGGCGTGCACGGTTGAATTTTAAAGTTTACAATCCGTCGAAAATTACGAAATATGGCCTACTCATTAGGATGATGTGTGATTCGATTACGGGATACATTTCTTCATTCAAGATATATTCCGGCGACATGTCAAGTGATCCGAATTAGCGCTGCCGGAGCCAAGCGAATAAATATTTACGAATCGTGCGGACGGCAAAGTGTTAACACTTTCAGAGGCGGTGGTATTTTTATGAGACTACTTAATTTTAATTCCCAAACGCTACAATGACACCAGAATTGTGGTGAAATATTTTCCGTTTAATAAGTGTGTGAAATATAGCCTTTTTCATATTTAAAAAAAAAAAATTCTGGCAAATTCCGGTGCCAATAATTTATTTCAACACTTCATCATTGAAAATGCACCTAAAAGGGTTAAACAACATATATAGAAAAATATGCATATGACGTCGCTATCGCGAAATAATACACAAACACAGCAAAAAGCGATGTCATCATTCAAGAAGCTCGACAAAATAATCGGGTACCTAATGATTCATATGCCTTCATTTATTTGTAACATTAATATGGATACTGAAAATTAAATACAGTTTATTAAAGCTCCATGTTTTATCAGAAAACATTGATTTATATCATTTTCAAAATTCTGTAAATGTTATTATACACAGATTAATAAAATTCATTCTGTCAGCTTTTTGATATGAACTTAGTAAATGCGGAGAAAACAGATCACACAAATATTATTTAAAAAACACTTTTGTAGCAGGCAATATCCTTGGCAAAGCCCGTATTTTAATTACAATTTTGTTTTCAGTTTTGTCTGAAAGAAATAGAATATGGGGAGTTAATAATATAATTGGAAACAACAAATTTGAACAATAACAGTTGGTTGTTACAAATAAGGCTCAATCGTTCCTTTAGGCTGTTCTCAAGTCTAAAAGAGCAACTTTCTGACATAAGTTTTAGTTTATTTTTGTTCAGAAATGCATGAAACTGGCAAGTGTTATTGTTCAGAAACCTTGTAATCGAGCTGTTTTTCCGTTTTTTTACAATCGCAATAGATCTTTCAGAAAATAGTGTCAAAGTGGGCGTTTTGAACGGAATTTCCGGGTGAAAGGAGAAAATCCACTCAAGACAGGGTGAAAAACATGTTTGTCAAGTGATCAAAATCGCTTATAACTCAATAGGTAATTGATTGATCCAAATATGGAAACACAGTTCGATTTCAAATCGCTCCCATGCTCAGGCTTTCCAATTTTATACTTTCCGTAAACAAATGAATTTGTAAATGTGTCAAAACGTTTTGCACTTGTTGAGCAGAGCATTTGAGAACAGCCTTAAGCTTTAAATCCCTCTCAAAATGATTTTTGTTGGGATATTGTTTACACCTTTGAGGGGAAAGCAATTGTGGTTTTGTAATGTTGAATTCCCACCTGAAATTTAGAAAAAAATTATTTCAAAAATATGGAAAAGCAATTTTTCAGCTTAATTTCACTAAAGTTATAAAAGTAAAACTTAATTAAAAGTTTCTGGTGGAAATCTTAATTCAAATGTGGTGGGATATAATATATCCCATATCATATGAAATAATTGATATGCTATGCTGTGTTTTATTCTAATCCCAGTTTGATTTACCTATAACCTTTAATAATTAAAAGAGACTGGAATAATTTTTTCGAGGTCCTATGGACAAATGATAATTAAATTCTATGCTAAAAAATTATATATAAATATTTAACTTATTATGGAATTGATTTTCATCTAACGCTTATCTGATCTCTCATTTAACATTTAAAAAGCTTTCTCTTTTTTTGAGAGAAAAAGAGAGAAATGACATATTGGTGTATATAGATATCACAGTGTTGCCAGATTGGGGACTTTTTTGTCCCCAGATTGCTGATTGTCACCGCTTTTTTTAAATAGATATATTCGACCTATTTAAAAATAGATTAACAATTCTGAAAAATAAAGCGAATTATACTATTTTGAAAAAGTGGGGACAATCAAATAATCTGAATAAAAAAAGTCCCCAACCCGGCAACACTGAGATAATATATTACGTATGACAAACATCATATAATCATATAAAGAGCATTCTATAATAGTATAAACCGTATTTAGAACATCGTATAATCGTATATATATGGTATAAAGAACAACTTTTAAAATAAATTACACTAGTCCACAAATCGAAAAATAACTTTTGAAAATGAAACAATAAAAGCTGTTGGAATTTATACTTCCGTCAACACCGAATCTGAAAAATTAAGGCTGTTTTTACTACCTCGAAACACATTTGAAGACCTGAGAGACAGACTATGTTGTATAACAAGAATTAGAATTCGAGAAATCTGAAGTGAAAGTTTTTATGTTGTAATTCAGTTATTTATTTTATCCCTTCTTAGCAGCATATGTTTGAATGTTAATATTTGATCCCGGAAAAGAATATTAACATTTAATTGTTAAATATTAGAAATTATATTCACCATCTAAGTTATTAAATATAAAAATATCAAATATTAAAAGATGCTGTCTCATATCTTCAACACTAAGTAGAATTTCAGTATTTTTGTTTTACCATATAAAATACCTTGAGAAAATGCGATCTGATATCCTTGCTTAACTGATAACTCTCTTACGCTTTTTTGTACCACAAAACTTTAATAGTAAATAACCCCTTTTTTAATCACTGTAATCTGCCGATTGAATACGTCAGAAATTTCTTTTAAATTTTTGTGGTACAAAAAAGCATAAGAATTTGCAGGTATGTTGAAGTACCGTAATTTCCGGCGTATAATCCGCGGAGCAAACAATCATGTTTCGACCCAGAAATTTTTCAAAATGAAAAGTAGCTTTTCAAATCGCGATAAATATTTGTATTCAATTACTGAATGAAATTTCTGGATCCAAACAGAATTGTTTGATCTGCGAATTATACGCCGCAAATTACAGTATTTAAATATTGGAAAATTGCTCGGTTTACCACAGGCAGTATAACATAAAATGTGTTATATATTTTAATTTTCCAACTGTTTTCGCCATTTTACTTTTTGAAATGTCACCATAATTTTAAGTGAAAATTTTCAAAATTAAATTTGTAGAGATTTTTGAATCCTGCTCCACAATAAGAAACCACCATATGTGCACCACATTAATTTATGTTAATTTCACTACGTTTGAAAAAGTATAACGTCATTATAACATACCTGATAGGCCATAATGTAACGGAACACCTGTAAACGAACTATAAATGCGTTACACTTCATTTTCAATATCTTCAAAATTCTGCCGATAAACCAGTTCTTCTAAATGTCGCCGTTGTTAGAGCTTTTTTTAGGAAGTACAGATTATCAATATGAATCAATCATTCTATTGAAATTATATCTTAAAAATATTGCAAAAATTTATCAAGAAATTAAAGCTAATGATTGTTATTGGGTCGATCGAAAAGTCGTGTCGTGTTTGGAAAATCAATTCGTAGCGGAAAATTCTGCCCGGTAATTATTAGAGATTAGATATCGGAATCAATGTCTAGTAATTAAATGATAGAATTTTCCTGTACGAATTGATTTTCCGATCGACCAAATACAAACATATCTTCAGAAAAAATTACAAAAGCTATTTTTTATTTTTTTTGCCTTTTTCGAATCTTTAAAGTTTCTTGCATATGATTTAAAAACCGTTTTTCTTTCTACGCTATACTTAAGTCGAGACAATCAGTTTAGCAGATTGGTGTTACGGCTGATGTAAGTAAGGGATGAACAAATATTATACTATTTTTTTCTTTAAATATAATAGCTCTAGATTCTCACACTTAAGGGACCGTCAACCTTAGTCAAGCAAAAATCGTCCCCAAAATAGAAAATTAGTTTTGTACATATTTATTTTGTGCAGCTTTGTTCTCCACTTTGATCTGAGCCATTTGCCAAAAATCGCATGTAGATGCGATAATTTTTCGTAAAGTTACAAGCGTTTGAATTTTGTAAAATAGCTATTTTTTGGCCTTTTAATATATTTTAAATCTGATTTTCTCAAAACAGATTTTTCAACGTTTTTAGATTTTTGAAACTTTTTAGCGTCGTAATTTTTGATCAAAATTCATGAAATTAATAAGGAAGAACACTGATCATGTCTTCAAATGAACTAAGCATGCATTTTGAAATTCGACTTCATTAATACAATTAAATTTGATTTTTAACGTATTAAAAAGCAAAATTTTGATGAAAATCGATATGAAATTAAGGAAAAAACTTCTAAAAAATTAACGGCTTAGATGCCTTATGTTCCCTCAGCCGTTGTTTTGAATTGTTTGGCGATTTTTTGTTGGCGTGTTGGCGGTGTTTGTGGATGTGGCAACCTCGATATGTGGAACCCAGTGTGACTTGTGTGTTCTGGCAACCCGTGAGAAGTGGTGGATTTTGTGGATGTATTTGATATCGTGCTGTATCGTTCTGTCTTTTAATTTTTGTTAAATTTATTGGATGTATTTCACTGACTATGGTTTCTGTAATCCGTTTAAACGCTTTTGCTGAAGTAATTAAGTAATATGAGGAAATTTAGACAAGAAAGACAAGAAAAGTAGGTTTCTTTATAGTGTGCGAATGCGTATTTAAGCCTATTTTGGAAAATGAGGTTGATGTTATGAGAGATTTTGTGCTGGAGCCTTCAAGAAAGCAGATATCTGTTAAGGTATGTTGATAATTTTATGTATATTTTGCTGCTTTAAGAGTTTTTTACATTTTGAGATTGCTAGAAAGCGAGAACTGCTGAATTTTGAGAATGCTACACTGCGAGAAGCGCTGAATGCAGTGATGTTTTTTTTCGGTTAATGTGCGCGAAGCGCTCATTCAAGATTACTGATTGCCACTTTAGCGAGCTCCGTTTTTATGTATATTTTGATGCTTTGAGTTTTTTACATTTTGAGGTTGCTAGAAAGCGAGAACTGCTGAATTTTGAGAATGCTACACCGCGAGAAGTGCTGAATGCAGTGATGTTTTTTTTGGTTAATGTGCACGAAGCGCTCATACAAGATTACTGGTTGCCACTTTAGCGAATTTTGTTTATTATTTACATTTTATTTTAGTTAAACGAAACATGCGTATAAACCGGTGCTTGGCGACATTTACTACTTGGCGGAAAATGAGTTTTCACACCAAGAAAAATTCCAAGATGGCGGCCGTGGGAACTTATGACACCTGTTCCAAATTAACTATACAAGAGTTCAAAAAATCGATGCATAGATTTGTTTGTAATAGAGTTTTAAGTGATTAAAATGCAAAATCAAGGACATATTTAAATAAAATAAGACACCGGAGAATTTTAAAATTTAATTTAAAAAATTAAATTTTTTTAAAGAATCTTTAACTTATAATAAGATTCAAAATTTCTTTTAAGGCGTATTATATACTTATGATGAAATGTATATATGCACAAAATTTTATATTTCTATGATGAAAATTAAAAAAAAAAATAACGTCCACCGTACCCTTAAACAATTAGAGGTATAGACGTTTTGTTTTTTACAAAATAAACGAGAATTTTGTTATTTAGAGCACAAGCCTTTTTTTTTTTTAATTATTTAGAATTTTGATTTTGTAAACAGTTTTGAAAATATAAAATAATTCTCGAAATCTTTTATTGTATCAATTTGAGATTTAACACCCAGGTTATTTAATTTATTTTAAGTATTAACCCCTTGAGGGGCGGTGGGATATATTTTATCCCACCTACGATTAATGAAAATTTGCGCCAGAAAGATTTTATAAAATTTTACTTTTCTAACTTTGGTAGAAAAAAGTCGTAAAATTGCTTTTCCTTATTTAGAAACAAAATATTTCTTAATTTCCGGTGTGAATTCGGCATTACATAAACGCAATTGCTTGCCCCTCAAGGGGTTAAACTGATTTTGTTTGTTTCAGATGAATATTAAAAGCTTAATAGTCCAAGAGCTGTTAAACATTTTAGGGAAGGTATTTAAAGCACCCTGAAATTTTGTGCAAAACTTCTTTTGTAATGGCTGATTACAAAATCGAATGTCTGGCTGAAGGATCGTGGCCCAAAAATTGTGCCAGACACGTGTCAAGTGCCATTTTTTGACTACCCCAAAAAAAAGGTATTTGAGGCACGCTGAGATTGGGGTAGAATAATATTTATACTTAGAAAAAAATATTTTGAAAACGACAGACACTTTAGTCGGCCCAAAAACTGTCCTAGACACGTGTCAAGTGCCATTTTTGACTACCCAAAAAAGGTACTTGAGGCACGCTGAGATTGAGGCAGAATAATATTTATGCTTAGAAAAAAATATTTTGAAAATGACAGACACTTTAGTCGGCACAAAAACTGTGCCAGACACGTGTCAAGTGCCAAATGGCACTTGACACGTGTCTGGCAAAGTTTTTGGGCCACGATCCTTCAGCCAGACATTCGATTTTGTATTCAGGAATTACAAAAGAACTGTTGCACAAATTTTCAGGGTGCCTCAAATACCTACTCAAAAATGTTCAACAGCTCTCCTACTACATAGGTGTCAAGTTGCCACTAATCCTCCGTAATATGTGGGTTAATTTAACCCTGGTTTAAACACATTTGGTACCGGAATTTTTTTTAGAGATGAAATTAAATAAGTTTCACGTAGAAAACTGGAATTACATAAATAAAGATTCATCAAATATTTTTTCTGGTTTGAAACTTTGTTAAACTGGGTTAAATTAATCCTCGCATTACGGAAGATTAGTGCGAACTTGGCACCTCTGCTACTATAATCTTTTATACCAAATAAATATGCACACCATGCATAGTGAATTTTGGAGAAGTCTCGATCGAATAAAACATTTTTAGATTAAAATATACAATAAATTCAATGCCAGTAACATTTTTTTTACCTATGTGCATTATTTACAATAAATAGATAAACAATTATTCCAGAAAAACCCTAAAATCTACAAGTATCGGGAGAACTCAAGAACGTCTGAAGCAGCCGGTTGTATATATCAAACACTAAAATACATAAATTGGGAGATCATCATTATTTTATTATTCGATACCTTGTTAAGCAGTTGTCAACTTGTTGTGAAAGCTTGTGAATGATTCTTCTTTTTTCATAAAAAGAAATATTACTAAGTTTGTTGATACTTTGCGTTTTATCGTTTCCGATTACAGTTTTTGATAATCCCCAAAATAAAGAAGTATGTTTCCAAGTAACAACATCGTTAGACATAATATTCACATACAGTATCACAATTTTTATTGGTCGAATTGGATAATTCCTGGTGGCTTCAATTAATGTCACATATTAAATGATCAAATTTTACAACAGTTTTATAAAGTTTTTATGATTATTTGTTGTAAAATTTGGAGTAATGAAAAAAATATAGAAAATTACATTTAACCCTCTCGCTGCGCAAACCGAGAGTTTCTTGGGCAACGTAAAAGTAGCAAAATTTGCGCAACCCGAGATTTCATCGAGAATGCATATTTTCCGTCTAATTAACCCTCCTTGATCTTTCCCAGCAGTAACTTTTTATTGTAAATTTTGCCTTATCTAATCGGAGCATTTTCCCGATTAAATCAGACGAAAATTTTTGTTTTGAAAAACCGGTGACAAAAGAATAAAAATTCTTAAAAGACGCTCGTCGCGAAGGAATTAAATACGCAATATTTGAAGCAATTTTGATAAAACAATTACGCAGCGAGAGGGTTAAAGACTAAGTTATGATAATCTATATAAAAAAAATCTATAAGGTTCTGTTCAGAAATTATTTGTTTCAGAGTTTGATTACCTTAAGTGGTCTCAGGACTCTTAAACATGAAAAAAAGAGATCATTTTCAACATTTAATATCTTAAAATATAATTTATTTGAGATGAAAATAGAGATATTTTTATTGAGATGAAAGATATGAGTACATTCTTTCATCTCATGTATTTAAAAAATTGCAAGATGGAGAATTAGAATTTACAGTCGAAATCCAGAACTAGTATTAATTTTGCCAGATAAAATCCCCTATTGCCTGACTTCATAACTTAGTGCACGTAGCGCCGCAGTGCATGTTTAGAGGCAGCCCTCACCCTCCCCGTTCATCCTAATTCATAATGTCATATATCCTATTTGTTGCAAATTTTGTCTAGTTTCTGAATTTCGTAATGCTTTTCCCCTAAAACAATACGAAATTTAAGTTAAAAACAACTATTTGGGGGAGGGGGAGATTTTTGGGAGAATGTTAAAAATTCGGATTCAGCTACCCAAAAATCTTAAAGTAAACCTTATAGAGAAATTTCGGAGGGGAGATGGGGGGGGGCGAATGTAAACGTGTGAGTGGTTAAGTGGAATTGCGCAATTTAGTTTACGCAGCACCGGGCGCATGTTCCGAGGCAGATACCCCCTTCCCATTCATCCTAAGTCATAATGTCATATATGCAATGTGTTGTAAATTTTGTCTACTTTCTGAATTTCTAGACACTTTTTCTCCAAAACAATAAAAATGGATTTTTTTAATAAAAACCTTTTTTGGGGGGGGAGGGGCTTTTTACCAAAATTTGGGGAGGTTGCCGGGGGAAATTTTGGTGGGAAGTTACAAATTCGGATTCAGCGACCACAGAAACATCTAGAAAGCCAATTTCCAGTACTACCATTTATTTTGTTAGGTAAAATTCCCTATTGCCTGGACTATCAATGGACTTATTCTATCCAACCAAGGAGTTTGAGAAATGCAAAGAAAAAAATCGACTTATCTTCATGACTTATATCCTTCCGATATTGAGATTTCTTGATTGCCACCACTTTTTTGAAACGGTAAAATTACCTTCTCTTTCGCCTTAATTAATATCTCATTAAATAAGGCGCATTTTACCATTTCAAAAAGTGGTGCCAATCAAGAATCTGAATTAAATAAAAAGTAGCCCATCTGGCAACCCTGATGCATTCGTTAAGTAGCGTAAAGTGCGCTCGTACTGCTTCACAACATTGTAAACCACCACGGAAAATTACGCTAAGCTGAAAATACACAGGTTCGTTAACATGTGAGTCCTAGCAACCATGTAAGGAAATTTAATGAAATTTTTGAAGCAGGTTTTTTTAAATATTCTGAAGGGCGGTGGACTATGTTAAAGTTCACCTAATTTTAATGGTGGCCGAGAGGTTCTGCTCTCGAAGCTGGTAGACGGGAGGTGCTGGGTTCGATCCCAATCGCGCCCGTCGGCCTAATCGTTCGGAGTTTTCGTGGTTTTCTTCGAACCGTGGATCTTCCATGCGTTAATACGGATTAGGTTCCCTTAGAAAGACCCCCACGGAGGGCACTCCCCCCGGGCCTTTATCCCTAGTGTAGATAATTGGCCGTCAAAAATCAACCCAACCCAACCCAACCTAATTTTAATGAAAAGTTGCACGAGAAACTTTTACTTAGCTTTTACTTTTACAACTTTGGTGGGAAAATGTTGCAAAATTGCTTTTCATTATGTTGATATATTTGTTTCAAAAATTCTGGTGTTAATTCAATATTAAAGGAACACAATTACTTATCCCTGAAAGTGTTAATGTATGCGCTCGGAAATGTAGTAAATATAAACAATCAAACTCCTCACAATAAAGGATATAGAGACACAATTTGTACCTTTAGCAGTAAAACCCATCTTAAACCCTACTTAAAACAAGACAAAAAAGAGCACTACTTAAAAGACGAAAAAGAGCACTGTGTAAGACAAATGAGCACGAAAGACAACATCAAGAACAGCAAAAGCGTTTAAGTCCAAATCCAAATGAGCACGATTCAACAGACGATAACATTTCCGAGTGGGAGATTGTGAACAATAATAAATCATGGCTTAAAATACTATGTACAATTTAAGCTTTAACCTTTTTCAGGGACGATTTCTTTACGGTGAGATTTATTCATTCCGTTCGCCCTCAAAAAAAGTGACGCATCTCGACAAAAGCAAATTTCACAGGAGAGGCAAAAGAAAATTTGCATGATTTTACTATAAAATGAAATTTCTGTACTTAGCTCTGCATGCAGGAATGAAAACGTGCGTAAAATCATAAAACTCTTAAGAATAAAGACGTAGGATGAGGTTTGGATGTTGGGTAATTTTACCTCCCCAAACAATCCACCAACCTTCTGCGGTCACAAATGGACATATAGCGTAATAAAGGTATTTTTTTTATAACTACAGTTATGAAACTGTTCGTGTAGCAAGACGTACCTAAGACAGAACTATTAGTGGAATAAAACGCAAAATGAATTTTTGCGAGATGTGTCACTTTTCTTGCGTCTGAGCGATTTTATGTTATTAGAAAAAAAAAGAAGGTAAAAACAATAAAAAATCACACAAAAACAACGTCCACATGTGTGGCCGCTGAGCGTTAACGGTAATTTACGAGTGAATGAATATCATACATTCCGGGCACACCGGTTCTTCACATTTCGCACAAATGTAACGAGTTCGTCTTACATAATTTTTGTCGTGACATCTTTGGGAGTTTTTCCGTTTCGTTCAGCTCACGAAAACATTATAGTCTCGCTTCTCTGTCTGATCGTCTGTTCGTCCGTCAGAGGCTCGTACTTGGAAACTATTTAAGTTACAGACTTGAATTTTATTTTCGTAGAACTCAATAACCCCTGACCATCCCAACATCATAAAATTTTGAAAAAGGGTTATATTATTTTAATTAAGAGAATTCGGTTTTATTTTGATTTTAAAAGAGAATCTTAAATTCACCAAATATCGCCGAGCAACTATGGTGTCGTGGTAACGCAAATGCCTCCCACGCGGTAAATTGTTTTTAACGCAGCGGTGATTTTTTGTTTTCAGACACAGATAATCTTTAATCAGTATCTTTGTTTACTGCTGCCATCTACTGGCCATTTTTTCAAATAATAGGGTAATTTTTGAAAGATATTTTTTTCGAATTTTAAGATCCTTTTTTGGCGCCACCTAGTGATTATAAAGTGAAACAATTAACATAGATTATTCGAGCATTTTAAATATGTTTAAGACAATTTTTGGCTTTTAAAATTTTTATTTTTTACTGATACCTGCGCTAAATTTTTGAAATTTTTGAATTTAAAAATATTCGGACTTTTTAATTTTATTTAAGTAATTTTTTGTTAATATTTTTAATTTGAATTTAAAATATTTTTCTAATTATTTTAAAATTAAATGTAATGTTTTAGCTATTTATCCAAGGATTTAATAAGTAAAAATCAACGATTTTGATTTATTAAGTTAAGGATAAAGTGTTTTAAAAGAGATATTTAACGAAACCCTCTGTGTGATCAGCGATAAAACTTACCGACTTGTTTTTAGGATTTTTTTGTATTTATGTAAAAACACTACCTGGAATGTTAACTGCACATATATGTGTATGTTTGTTAATTTCTTATAAAATAAAAAGCTAGCGGTAAATTTCTTTCCTACATTTCTACAAATTATTAAAGTTTTATATATTTAATATATCTGATGATATTTTTATCAAATATTGACGATTTTTTCAAATAATACAACAAGACTGACTGCCGAAAAATTACTTCACGCTTTTTAGGTGCGTTAGTAATTATATAAATACGCAGCACCTATAGTTGTAGTTCAGTCCGTCTGTCTATTTGTCCATCTGTCTGTCTGTTCGTCTGTCTGACTGTCATTCCGCATATAACAGCGCAAAAACTACCCAAGCGAATCGTTTGAAATTTAAAGTATATAATTGTCGCATTATTTTATCGAGTCACTTCAATTTTTTTGAAAATTGGGTGTATAGTTTAATTACAAGGCAGTCAAATTTTTTCGTTACATTACGGCCAACGGGAAAAAATTATTTCAAGTGCACTTTAATAATGTTACAGCCGTTCGAACAGAATGAAATTGATAGGCACTTAGCAAGTGCACTAAAATATGCATTCAGTACAATGTGCAGTGCAAAAGATATTTATAAAACTAGTTATAGTACGAATGCACATCATTTGCAACGTTTGACGTGCAATTTACAACTTGTCTATATCTCTAACTGTACATCGAAAATAACATTATCAGTGCAGCCATACTATAAAATTTTTACTTCTCTTGTTGAGAGATTCTGCAGTGAATAAGTTATTGTCTTTTTTTTCTTTTTCTTTTTATTATTGACGGTAATTATAATTATAAAAAATAACCCTCTTTTGTCTGAATTTATATATTTAAATGAAAAAAATCGAGAAAAAATATTGATTTTTTGGGGTAAAAGCTTTTAGGAAAAAATTCTTGCTTTTTGACTTAGGGCGTTTCATAGTTCTCTCTCTCTCTTTTTTTTTTTTTTTTTTTTTTTTTTTAAATAGGGGAATTGAACGAACTGTGGTAAAATGGTTCGGTTCTTTAAATTTTTTATCGATTATAAATATAACGGGTTTGCAGCCGTGTAAAATTTCGTAAAAAAATAATGAAAACTTTAGCAGGGATAAAATAAGTTATTATTAAAAAACGTTTTGGTCAGAGGTGGCCAACTTGTGGCACGCTCGACCCCACGTAAATTTCATAATAACCATTGCCGTATCTAATCATCGAATCTTTGCGATTCGATAAGTCGACTTTTTCTGTAAAATTTGAGTGGTATCCAGCGTGCCAAAATTGGCCACCCCTGCTTTATACGGTGTGTATTCGATATAATTTATTAAGTAAATTTTCTAGTTAAATATTTTTTTTATATGACCTGTGAAAAATACCCCAGTTAAAGGGACACCGAGCCTTTTGGGTTTTTTCAGTGTTTTAAGATAATAACCCCCCCCCACCTCCCCTCCTACAGATTGAAAACTTAAAAATAGAGAAAATAGCAAATTATGAAGATATACATAAGGCCCTATTACGAGAAGCAATTGAAATTTGTACTTCTAAAACTCAAGTTTGCAATGATATGATACACGTGACTATCGACTGTTGATGGAAAAAAATACTAGAAGAGGAAAAAAGAGAAAGGTATAAATGGAAAACGAAGGAAACAAAGTTTTAATTTTCGCAATATATTTTTTAAAGGGTTTGCAGTATTGGAAAGGGAATTGAAAGTATATGCTGTTTGGCGCTTTTGCTTATTTTGAATTTTGGAGTGGATGCAATTTTTTGAAATATGTCGAAAAATGTAGGCGGGCAGGGGGCGATGTTCGTCAGGTATTTAACCCTTAAATGCCGGGTGTTGCCTTTCGACAACTAACCCAATTTACACTCTAAAATTGAGAGGAGTGAACAGCTCACTCTTTGAAAGAGTGACAGGCATTTTTACTCTTTTTGGAGTGAATTTTATAAAAATACACTCCTTAAAGAGTGGAATTTTCCACTCTCTAGAAAAGAGTGAAATTTCTCACTCCTGAAAGAGTGACTTACTTTGCTTATTAACCAATCAGAGCAGCAAGGCAACGACACCCTTAAAATATAAGAAAAATGACCACTCTTTCGTCCGCCATCTTATGATTAACAGATTAGGATATCATTAAAATTATTCTTTATGGAATACATAAAATAAAGGTAAGCCTTATTTAATTTTAAGCATTTATCCGTGTAGATATGCGGAATGTTAAGATTATTAGCTAAATAGTCGTATGTTGTATAGAAAAAGATTGATCGTTAGAGTGTTTAAAATTGATTGTCTGTTATATTTCTTCATGTAGCGGTTTGAAATATAATTATTTTAACAATTGAATACGCACTAGAGATCTGCACGGGCCGGCTCGGGCACGGGCCGATTTTCACTCACGGAACTCGGGCTGGGCCCGGGGGCCGAACTTATTTTTTCTGTACAGAGCCGGGACTGGTTCATTGCGAGTCTTCACGGCTCAAAATTTTCAGTCCAAATTTTGACCCAGCCCGTATGAAAATCATTGTCTCAGCGTGGCCTGGTCCATTGAAAGGTCAGTAACATTAGGCCTGGCCCAAACATTTTTGCAAATATTGCATACATTTTCAAATGGCTATTTTTCTACACTTAAACATTAAAATTTATTCTTTTTAAAAAACACCAGAATTCTGCGCTTATTAAAATGTAGCTAAATTAAAACATAATAAAACAAGTGAAAAAGAACCTGCCTATGACGGAACCCAGTTTTAAACTCACTAACGTGTTGATCCATGCATAATTAATATACTAATACATAATTAAGTATTAAAGAAAAGAATATATAATGCATTTACACTCGCTAAGAAGGGAACTTGTCTATAACGCATTTTTTTTCTTTTCTATGCAACTCCGTCTTACTGTATAGCATTTTTCAAATTAAAAATTCACACACACACACAAATTACACATTCTTAACACTTAAATGATGCTTAAAACTTATTTAAAAAAGAAGTGAGTTTATAAGCATTGCGTTTAAATGGAAAGATTAAAAATATTTTAGAACAAAAGTACTTTTATATTTAAAACAAAAATTATAATGAGATCAAACATTGTTAAACATATAACATCCACCTATTAAAATGTTATTAATAAAACTTTAAAAGTAATATCTATATAGGGCATACAATAAAAGCAAACACAAAGGATAAGATTGGAATAAAATATTTTAGTTTATTTCTGTCAGTAATCTAATGTAAATTCGTATGTAACTTTAACTGAATTTTTCCTTAAAAATTCAATTAGTGTTACTAACTATGAATTAAATAAATATTGCTAATAAAGTATTTTATTCCAATCTTTACCACGCTTGTATCTATTTCCATTGCATGCCGTAAAATTTGCGATTCTTTTAAAATGACCATAAAAGCAAAATAAAAAAACCACCCACTACAAAAAAAAAATGAACATTCATTCCTATGAATGAGTGACTATTCACTCCTACCAGGGGTGAAAAACTGTACTCCTTTAGCAAGAGTGAATAGTCACACCTCCGATAGAGTGATTATCCACCCCTGTTTAGAGTGGATATTCACTTTCAAGGAGTGACTGTTCACTCTTTCAGAGAGTCAAAAATTTCACTTTGGCTCAGAGTGAATAGTCACTCTAAAGAGGTTGGGCATATTTTGACTGCAATAGAGTGACTATTCACTCCTCCGGAGGATTAGTCACTCTTTTTTATTTAGAGTGTAGGCTTCTAAAATACAATTAGAATAATATTTAAGATATAACGCCTAATGTTGCCAATAAAATACATTCTGAAAATATTATTAAATAGATTTTCAACATGTAGATAGCAACACATGTGCTGTTTAACCCTCTCGCAGCGCAACCCGATATATGCTCGGGCATGCATTTTTCCGTCTAATTAATACTATTTGGTTATTCCCACCAGTTATTTTTTTGCGAAAACTTTGTCTCATTTAATCAGGGATTTTCCCCGATTACGATGCTCAAAAATTTCTGCTTCAAAGAACCGGTGATGAAAGATTAAAAATTCTGTAAAAGACGCTCAGCGCGAAGAATTACTTATGCAGCGAGAGGTTTAAGAATAAAGATAGATTTATTTTTTCAAGTGTTGCTACATGTTCTTTTTGTTTTGTTTGGAAGCTTGCGAAATATCCTATTTTGTTCTGCCGTGAACAAGTAAAATTTATTTCTTATGATAGTTCTCAAAATTCTTGTGTGTTTAAGAAGAATTTTATCACAGAAAATTATTTTTTCAATTAAACACCAGTATTGCCGATTAGTAACAAACTGGTTTTTAGCCGTAAACCTTACTTAAAACAAAATATAATTTTTTTAAGTATTTTTTGCATGATTTATTTAAAAAAATGAAAGCCGAAAAACATTACTGAAATGATTTTTGAAAAATCACGCATTTAAAGGTTAAAATGTTTAAAACAATACTTGGTATCGTCCAAACTCTTAGAAATTCTTAGGAGTTACAAATATAATATTGTCGTCGCATATGTGAAAAAAATGGGGATGAAATATTGATATTTAGTGGTAAAATATATCACATGAAGACTTATTTTTCACTTGGCCTATTTCAGTATTTATAAAAAATATTCTTTGACCCCAACTCATTGAGATTCTCAGCAAGTACAAATAAGACGGTTATGCACCCTGTGCGGGGTTCCCACTGGGTCCGTTTTTTGAAGATTTTAAATTTTATGTAAAGAAAAATCTCCTTTATATATTTCTTAGAAGTTTAACAAGAACAGCGTTTTTCTTGCAATTGTTGCAGAAACATACCACGAATCTCATTCTAAAAAATTTCTGGTTTACAAAAACGGCACAGTTGGAGCCCTGCCTGTGACATAAATTCGTGAAAAATCTTTATATCTATTTTTTTTTAAATATGCTTTCATCTCGTTTTTTTTTCTTGTTTTCGCATCTTTTCCTTTAGCCTAAAAAAAAAAAAAAAAAATTCTTGAGCTCTGTGAAATTTCGATAGGTTTTATATATATAACTGTATCCAAACTCTCTTTAAAACTTCGTGAATACATATGCATTTTTAGCAGTGAAAAAGTGAGCCGATCTCGAGCGAAACCGCACCGAAACTGTCCGGTTTTTAATGTTTTCATCAAAATTTTCACGCATTTTATTTTCTAAAAATGGTTTCTACTGGTCCGAACGTTTCGAAATTTTTGTACGTGATGTTACTCTTGTCTACAGAGATGCGCTGATAAGATTGTGCCCAAATACGGACGCTTAGTCAATTTTAGCATAGAAAAAACATCGCCTCCATGAAGCGCAAAGTGGCTTGCTGTCGCGCATTTTCTTAAAGCTAAAAAATTCGTATTTTTGAAAACCAATTGAACCATCGAAGTGAAGAAAGTGTCAGCTTTTCTGTTAATTGGTACCTACGAAATTGCGCCCTAGTAAAGCGGTTCCCTATGAGAGAAAAATTCAACTGCGAAAACCACCCTTTTGGGAATTTGTTTTCCAAAATTTTAGCAAAGATATTTTTTTCAAACTGAGTGCGGCGTGTAAGACGTAGAAGAACAAAACTTAAGAATATGTCTTTCTTTTTTCCATGTTCAGAACCGTTAAGTCTTTATGCTTTAACCCCATGAAGGGCACCGGTATATTATATACACCACTTAATTTAAATTCGCAGATTCTACATTAGCAGTAGAATTCAGGAATAAAATTTTTCTTTGTATGATGTATGCGAAGAAAAGCTTTTACTTACTTCTATATAAATTTGTTCATAAATCTCGGTTTCATTCAATCATTTTAACATTTTAACAACAGAAGTAATTTGCCCCTGAAAGGGTTAGGCAGGGGCACACATGGAAAGATATATGATTTGTTTCTTCTCCGCTAAGCAATCGGGAAATAAGTGACGGGGCATGCATGAGCTCGCTAACCGATTTCCAAAAAAAAAAAAAAAAAATGTTTTCGATTAGTTTTAAATTAATATCCTGATGAATTATGAAAAAATTAAAAATCCGAGTCTCGGGTGCATCAGAATCGGCTTCGGAATATCTTCGCACACATTTTTAGACTACTGCGTGCCATAGATTTTCCTAGCCATCATAGACAGACATATAAACACACACACGGAAAGATAGAGCGAAATTTTCGTTTATTAGTATAGATATTTATTGTAGCATAGAATCCATTACTGTGGATAGAGCACATTCTTTACCATAGCTGCAAACCTTTACGCTTTTTTGCTACCACTAAAGTTTAGAAGAGATTTTCGCCTTGTTTAAGTGTGAGATTTCGACCATTTAATACGGCAATATTTACAAGAAAATTTTAGTGGTAGGAAGAAAGCGTAAAGGCTGGCAGCTATGCTTTACGTATTATTAAATAGTTGAGACATTGTGTTATAATGTTAAACCTTTTCGAGAGATAGAAACTGGTGAACTTTTGTTCGGGTTGCCATGGAGACCGCTAAATGGTGTGCTCCTTCAGCACACGTGGGCTGCCCACTGCTCTTTTGCCTTCCTCCTACATAAAAAATGCTAGCTATGGAGTTACCATTTTAATAATATTTTTGTTTTTCCCTTTTTTCTGTAAAATGTGGTTACTGCGATATTAAATTTTACAAAAAAAATTATACACTGTAGCATTTTAAGAGCTGTATTGTTGTACTCCACCTCATTCTCGAGTTTATGCCATTAAAAACTTGCAACTACGTTCCATACTACTTGCATACACAGTCCAACCCATTTCTTTTAAACTTTAGGGTTGCTATGGGATCTTGTCGCGGCAAAGCTTTTTTATGTCCATCCGGTAAATAATTCATATTAGTTATGAGTGTGTAATAGTTTAGAGATGCTATACTGTGAGAGAATTTTTTATCAAATTAAGTAAAATGAAGTATAAAAGCCAACAAGGATTACTGTTTGCGCAAGAATGAGATGAGATCAATTTTAGATTTGTTATTGGTGATTTATTTTTATTTTTATTGGTATGGAATGAAAATATTAAAAAATAACTTATTCAATTGATCAAAATTTTCAGTTTTACACAATGCAAAGTAAAAACTTAGTATGATAATAAAAAGTGACTTTCATTAATATACTTGATGACATAAAAAGGCATATTATACTATTCATAATACTAATCAAATATTTTTAAAAATATAATTTTTTTAAGTTATAAAATTACGAAGAGTGTTTTATGAATAATAACGAAATAAATAAATATTTATTTAAGAAAATTAATAAAATGATCCAATTAAATTGTTTTTATAATCATCTTATCATTAAAAATCGTGATTATGATTCTATTACACAATTGTCTAGTGTGATTAGATACCAAATCTTTTCTTTATCGCACTATTCTGAAATGAATCATTGTTTTTATTATAATGTTAGAAAAAGAATACTCTAAATATAAATTTAAATGCAATATATATAAAGAAAATTATTTTTTCAATTATTTTTATTTATTTTTAATTAGTGCGAAAAGAAACTGATTAAAAAGTGATGAAAAATCATATCTGACAAATTAAAAATCATTTATGTGAAAACAGACGTTTAAATATACAAATGGAATTAAATATTAAAAAAAAGGTATATGATAGCAGTCAATGAAAAATTGTAGTTAATACTTTTTGCCCTTTAAGTTTAAATTAAAAAAAATGAACGAACAATATTATATTTTAATAAATGATGTTAAATTTTTTATCACAGTGCAGTATTAAAATATTTTCTTGTAATCAATTCAAATGCGAAATAAAATATTTACTGTGAGACAAGAAAATTAAAAATATACTCAAATATTTAATATAGAAAAAAAAGAAACATAATAAATATCGTAATTAATTGTTTTTTAAGTGTTAAAGCCATTTCTACATTTTTTTATATCATTGATAGCACAACGTAATAATTTATTAAACATAAAATAGATTTTTTAAATGATGATACTTTTAAACGCAGTTTTAGAATAAATTAATTTTTAAAAAATCATATTTTCTTAAAAATGCATGAATGTTATAATTATGAGTATCTCGAATAATTAATTATACGGAAAAATCTGGCGTTCGGCATCATAATGCTTTTGGTTATATTTTATTTATTCTTACAGTTTTCCTGCGAATATTTTTAAGTCATAATCTTTCGTATCATTAGCTATATATATATATATAAAAACATGTACCGCATAATGAAGTTATGAATAGAGAGGAGGAGTTTATAATAATAAAAGTGTAGATTCAGTTAGACTTTGATATATTTCGACTTCACTCGCAACTGGTAGAGTGTAGCTTACTGTCCACCAGTTGCGAGTGAAGTAACTGAGGAGATTGTCACAAAATGGAGGCTACTTTCTTAACCCCTTCAAGGGCCGGTGTTTCATTTTATGACCATCTAATTTTAATTCCTAAATGCCACATTGGCACCAGAATATTGAAATGAAATTTTCCGTTTTCTTAAGTACTTGAAAAAGTTGGTGCTTGAAAAAGTACTTTACTCAGTTGGTGCATCGGCTCCCCGCATGATTCATTTCATCTTTATACTGACAGCTTGTCATCAATTTACGCTCTTCAGCGCTTATTTCCATCTAACGGTCAGCTTTTTAATATCTTCAACTCTTTGCGCCTGTTACATAATAAAGTCATATATATTGGCTGGATAAAATCGCATGTTGGAATATCAGGAAATGAAAAAGCGGACATGTTGGCAAAATCAGTTATTATAAATGATCTGTATGATAAAGTTCTACGCATTCCTGCACCAACTTCTATTTTAAAGCGTCATTTTAAAACACTTCTACATGATCAATGGCAGGTTTCTTGGGAAAATTCGGAGAAGGGAAGAGATAATTACGCGATATTAAACAAGGTTAACGATTTATTTCTATGTGAATCCCAGGTGATAGGTTTTTCTTTCTTCACATGGAGCATTTCCACAGTATCTGTTTAAAATAGGAAAACGCCCAAATAACAGGTGTAACTGTGGTGATGTAGGAAGTATACATCATTATTTGTTTGGACGTTGTCCGTTAATGCCTTGTACATTTAAATTCAACAGGAATTGTACACTGAGATGGAACATTCGAAACGTTCTCATCACCCGTTAAAACTATAGAAAACTGTATGCTATGTACAACGCACTTAATAGGGAATACTCATTTATTAGGTATAAATTTCGATAATTTTTACACTTGTAACTATTTACTTCTACTAGGGGGCTCGGCCCCCTACGAGCTACACTCGCCAACCCCCGTCCAGACACCGTAGACTCTAAATGCACGCTAATTTGATCGGCTTTAAAAAGATTTCGAAAGATTGAATTATAATTTAAAAAACAGTGGCGATCTCTCTATAAACGGATTTCTATTCATTTCTCTTTGATTGGGGAATTTTAACGCCAAATCCGCTGCGGTACTACTTGATTATCCCGTCGACCCATTTCGCCAAATTATATAAATCGCCAAACCACTCGCCAAATTATACAAATTGACATAATTTTTATTTTAAATAACGAAAAAACAAATAAATTAGTACAACATTAATTAAAATACAAATAAAACATCGAAATAAAAATAACTTGATGACGTAGACACGTGTAACAACATTTCAAAATAAGCTAATATAAAAGGAATTAAGTAAACAGAGTCTTTGCCTCCTGGTATTTTTTAACAAAGTGAAAAGAAAGTTCTTTTAAATGAGACATTTTAAATTAATCGTTTTTAATCTGACGTAATTTTGACCAAACTATTCTTTCTGTTTTTAATATTCTCATGAAAATACTTGTGTTAGAAATGAAATATTATTTGCGCTTTCCTAACAAAAATAGTTGAAAAGTATCCTCTTAAAATATCAAATAAATGTCTAGCGCAATTTCTAAATTTAAACCGCAATATTATTTTGTGTTCATTTTATGTAATAACTGTAATGTGACGTAAATATGACGTAATTTCTCCTATTTAAGACTTCTAACGCATGTTAATAAATTTATTGTTTTACAAATTCCTTTCTCTCTTAAAATTCACGTGTAATTATAGTTTTTATGACGTAATTTTTAATAAGTTCCTGCTTTTTGTACATAATTATTTAATTCTAATTCCAAATGTTTTTTTCTGTTTATAATAGTGACGTGTAAATAAATTTTTAATTTATTTACGCGTATAAACATTTTTTTTTTTAAATCAAACGTTATTGTTTCCGCTGTTTATACAGTTGGCAACAGTTTAAATTAATCTCACTTTCTAAAATCTGTTAAAAATATCTCTAAAAATGCTGAAAATCTGAATTTAAAGTAGAAATAAAACCTCAAAAAATTAGTCAAAATAAAAAAAATAATGCAATCTGCACTCCGGCAAATTCTAACGCATAAAATGATCTAAAAATGATTAAATTCCTATGAACAGTTTTTGCTCCTATAAAACTTTTTTAGTGGAACGATTTTGTCCACCTTTAGCATTAAATTTCTCTTAAAATAATTCTTCGATCTGAAAACTGCCTGCATCAGCGTGTTTATCAAACATTTTTGTATAATACTACCGATTTTCATATTTTTGTATGCATTAGTTTTCTTAATATTAACGAAGAAAGACCTCCGGTCACAAAAAATTCAAAACCGGCGGCGGCGGCGGCGGTGACAGCGGTAGTTACTTTTTTTTAGAATAGAGAGATCATACTGTTAATACTCATCAGTGGTTCGCTACGGATATTACGTGGTTTTCTGACACTACATTAAAGGCTCAACATTGTGCCTTTTATAGTAACTGTCATTTGTCTGACATTTTTGTTGGCGGTGGTTTTCTCTTGAGGTCTGAACATTATGGTGATCTTTCTTCAAGTTAGTTTTCCTTATATAAAACTTTTATGAACATTTTTCTTTCGAACACTGAACTCATTTGAACATTAGTGAACAGTGAACTTTAATGAACATTTACACTTCATAATCTTGAACAAGGACTTATAGTCTTAACTTTTGTTATACATTTAAGTCACTTCATTTTTGCTTTTTATTTTTATTATTATGATGAAAGCAACATCAATTGTTTTGTAAATTTACGATTTACTATGTAAGTTCGTCAGAATATGTGCCTTTTTCCTTGTTATTTTGGGTGCTTTCCGATGTCCGGCATCGGTGATTGTTGTGGGGATTTTCCACCGGAGCATTACATCCTATGCCATTCTTTGGTTGGTGCTCCGGTCGGGTGATCAAATACTTGAAAAAGAGCTTTTGCTTATTTTGAAATAAATTCGTTTTTTAATGCTGGTGTCGGTCACTCATTTCAGCATTATACAAATAGAAGTACCTTGCCCCTGAAAGGATTAAATAAGAGGAACATTTTCTGATTACAGCTGCGGTAAGCTTCCCACCAGTAAATTTGAATGGAAAATTTCGTCTTGTTTAACACCTTGGGGACGGGCGGCACGTTTACGTGCCGTATAAGTGGCTCAGAATCCTCGATTATTCCCGCCAGTTATTTTTTATTGTTAAATTTGCTTTGTTTAATCATGGCATTTCTGACATTTAATAAGGCGAAAATACTTCTTTTGAAAAATTGGTGGTAAAAGATTAAAAATTCTTTAAAGGACGCTCGTCGAGAAGGAATTAAGCACCTTTTTTGTGGGAATATTGTCTCACAAATATCGTGAAATTTCTGTTTGTTTTTATTGGAGTTAGTTTCCCAGGTCTTATAATCTTTTTGTTTAAGACTGACAGGATGTTGTCTAAATTGCCACACTATTGGTTAATTCCATGAAAAATTGTCATGTCCGTCGCATACTACGATTCTTGGCTACCAGTATTTTAGAACGGAAAAATGTGACTTATTTTATCGGAGATATCTTATCAATTGAATAACGTGAAGCAAACTTTTCGAAAATAATCAGCTGTGTGACCGTTGCCATCGAAATACTCAAGGCCTGAGAACACGAGTTGTGACGCCATCACTAATGGACCGACTTCTCACTAGTGTTGAATCTCACATAGGAAATTTTTGAATAGCAATTTTCTTTTCTTTTATTTCTGGAATATCTATCATCTTATAAAAAAATACCAACTATTTAAACTTACTGGTGAGAATTCGGAATCCTTAAGTAAAAATTCAGCTAGATGCGGAATGTCACAGTGTTGCCTCATCTGGCTGATTTGTTAGTGAGGGATTCCAAATTCTCACCAGTAAGTTTAAATAGTTAGTATTGTTTTATAAGATGATACATATTCCATAAATAAAATAAAAGAAAATTGCTATTCAAATTTTTCCGGTGAGAATTCGGTCAATTAGTGATGACGTCACAACTCGTGTCCTCAGGCCTTGAATATTTCGATGGCAACGGTGTGACAGACATGACAAGTTTACGGGGAATCATTGTATTGCGGAAACGCAGGGCCTGACTATCGCCAATGTAACCTTCCTTCAGTAAAAATGAATAGCTGTTTCTTCGATTATTTATGACTAAAATTTGACATTAATAAAGCGTTTAAATAAGGAAAAAAATTATTTAAATTTACTTATGGCAGTTTCCTCCGGAGGTAATCAATCCTGCGAAAGCGGTTACAGTTGAAGCTTCACTATGATGATATGTCAGTTCCCCTTCATTATTAGTTCAATATACCGCTTTTTATAATTAACCTTTTGATTACGGGCCTGGACTGGCGACTATTTTTATATTCATTCGTACTGAAACTATTCTTTGGAAAATACTCTAGTATAAGTGTATGGCAGACATTGTTTTTAAAAACGTGGGACGAATGGAAGGAAAAAATGTCCCGATCCGTAGTCAAAGGACTACCCTTTAACAGTGTGGTAAAAGGAAACTATACAATAAACATTTTTCCATGAAAGGAGTTGTGGGATTTTTTACACACAGTGCTGGAGAATTCTTTTAATTTAAGTTTATTTTAAAATCCATCTTTATTCTATAGAAGTCAAAACCTGAATCTATCATTTGCCACTAAGAATGTACCAGATCAATTTTCATTTTCGCATTTTTACGTTCTTCTGTCTTTACAAAAGGAAATTTTTGGAACATTGCTGAAACATTTTGACTTCCCGTTGTCAACGGATTTATATGTTCTAGAATCTCCTGAACATGATTCGGCTGTTTTTTAAAAACTCAGAAATAAAACTGTCATTTTTGACGATTCAGCAATCCTTGAGCTATATTTCGTCGTTTTTGACGGTCATTTCGTATCAAAATCATGAAACGTAAACGCTCAAATATTTGACAAAAGTGTTTCCTCACTCACAGCCATACTCAATGCATTTTAAGGAAACAGTTCTGGTAGCTGTTTGCCCTGCGATTTTAGCTAGCAGATATCTGCTTGTTTACGTTATTCCTGTCACAATTTATTTAACAGCACTTTTTAGCGCTTTTCAGAAAACACTGAAATATAGGTAGTTAATGTTTCTGCATTAGTTATGTTTTTAGCTGTTAAAGTTTTTAGGAATGTTTATTATTATTATTATTTTCTTATTTATTTATTTATTTATTTTTTTTTTTTTTTTTGCTGTTGTTCGTTATGGTTTAATTCGAAAAGAATAAATTTCCTGTGTTCTACAAAATCGTTTAAAAAGAAAATTTGGTCAATAAAATTTCGAAATTCCAGGATATCTTTTCATTCAAGAAATATATTCATATAACAATCAAATTAAAATATGCATAATTGATCCCTCTGCCTTTTATAAACTGTAGTTAAAACCTTAACCACCTACTCAAACTGATAAAATCTCCCCCAATATGCACTTCAAAGTTCGTTATTTCTCGGCGACAAATTAACCAGACCACATTCTAATCATTCATTTAGCAAAGAAAATTACTCTAATAAATTATATTAATCAAACTATATTATAATTATTCCTTAACAAAAGGAAAACCATAATAATATATTAGCCTTATTAGTTAAAACTTGCAAGAATTATAACAGCATCGATAAAATTGCAATCAACCTTATAAAAATATAAACATACAGTAGAATCCACTACATGCATCTAAAACCACATTCATATGAGGACCCATTGGCAAGATAGTTAGAGCAACGGACTCCCGTACGGGAGGTCGTGAGTTTGAATCCCCCCGAACATATTTTTTCCCTCTCAATAAATACAGGTGTTTCTAAACTGTTCAATAGAGGGCACCACCAGACATCTTATTGCACTTTTCAAATAAGCACTTTTGACGAAATTTGTATCCTCAAACAAGCGAAGAAAGTAATTTTTTCAATTTGACGAAATATTCGCTCGAAGCATTTCCCGGGAAACGGTTTCGTCAAAAACGAAGAAAATTTCGTGAAATCTGAGTACCCATTTCTGAGAGTGTATGTGACAAAAATATTCAAGGACTAATGCACGGAATTAAATAAATCTGTAGATTCAGTTAGACCTTGATATATATTGGCGCTGACAAGTTATTGGTGTAAATCGCCCAACATGTGGCGCTGTTATGCTGCATTTTTCCTGATTCCCTCAAAACATCTATCTGAAGAATTAAAGCACGGATTTTCATCAAATTCCAGATTCAGTAACACAATGACATAAGTTGTTTATGAATTTGAGTGTAAATCACTCAACAGGTGGCACTGTTATGCTCCCTTTTTCAAGATTTCCGTAATACATCTATGCCTAGAACTAATTCACGGATTTTCATCAATGTTGAGATTAAGATAGACGTTGACACATGTTTCTGCGGATTAGGTTTTGGTGTAAATCGCCCAACAGGTGGCGCTGCTATGCCACATTTTTCATGATTTCCGCAATACCACTACACCAAAAACTAATGCATAGATTTTCATTAAACATCAGATTCAGTTAGACATTGACATACGTTTTTTTTTTTTTTTTTTTTTTTTTTTTTTTTTTTTTTTTTTTTTTTTTTTTTTTTTAGGTTTTAGAGTAAATCACATTTGAGGTGGTAGTACTGCACTGTAAAAAAAATCCGACTAGTTTTCCTGTAGGAACCGGAAAAATAGTTGTCCTTATCATACCGGATAATTTTCCGACCCAGCTCGGAATAAAATCCGTAAAAAAGGAAATAGTCAGTAAGACGGAATTTTACGAATTGTATTCCGATTTTACGGTTTTTATGCCGAGCTGGGTCGGAAATTTTTCCGGTACGATAAGGGCAACTATTTTTCCGATTCCTACAGGAAAACTGGTCGTATTTTTTTTTTTTTTTTTTTTTTTTTTTTTACAGTGTATGCTGCATTTCTCAAGATTTCCGTAATGCCTATATCCCAAGAATTAATGCACGGATTTTCATCAAACATCAGATTCAGACGTTGTCATAAGTTGTTCCTGATTAGGTTTTAGTATAAATCACGCAACAGGTGGTGCTGCTCTGCTGCATTTTTTCAGGATTTACACAATATTAGCGATAGTCACACGGTATTAGCATATCTCAAGCTCATATTATGTGAGACCTTTATATACTTTGGAGCTGGTTAGGTTTTCTAGTATATAATATTACAAGTGTCGCTGCTATGCTGCATTTTTCACAATTTTCGCAATAGCTATATCTCAAAAACTAATGCAGGCAATTTAATCAAACTTCATACTCTGTTACAATTTCACATAAATAGATCCTCGTTAGGCTTGGGTATATACTGAGCAACAGGTGTCTCTTTTATGCTCTTTGGGTCGGGAATTTTGGTTGCAGACATCTAAGAGAGTAGTTGACGAAATACAATGATTTGTTTAAAAGATTCGATGCTTATATCTAAATTTTAAATGCGCACAATTCGACGTATTTATACCTTTAGAATCTTCATGATAGGTGTAGATAGTCATTTAATTTTAGCCCTGAGATAGCAAATTTTAAAGTACTATTGTTGGGATTTTGGGATTGGCAACCGATTATTTGTTAGTTGTTTAGTATCTTAATCCTTTGAAGGATGGTAAAATATTCTTATACCACTTATTTATAATGAAGATTTGTGTTAGAATGTTTGAACAAAATTTACCTTTTTATGATTTAATGAACAAAACGCTGCAAAATTACATAGCGTTGTTTTGAAGTAAATCTTTCGAAAATTCTAGTATCAATTCAACATTACAAAAATACAATTACATTCCTCCCGAAAGGCTTAAAAAGACAAATAAATGTAAATATAATGTTTTTTTGTTTATTTCAGGTCGTTGCAGCACCACATACAACAGCGTGCATTGGACAACGGATAAATACGTTTCTGTGACATTTTTCATGCACAAGACAAAATGTGCACGGTAAGTCGTTTATAAAAAATGAATACTCATCTTTTAAAAGACATGGTAAACACAAATATTAATAATCATTGAAATGTCTCTGAAAAAAAAATGGCAGGAGGATGTTCTGAAATCACTCAGACTACACTGATGCGGAATGTCGACCCGCGTTATCAAGCTTCGATCTATCTCTATAAATACCGTTTTTCAGTTACAGAACCAGTTTCGAAAGTGAAAGTTTCATCATAAAACAAAAATTAACATAAACTGGAACCAAAATCGAAAAAGTAAAAAAGAGATCGTGTAGAGATGAACCAAAGCTATTCAATGGAAATAGATATATATATATAGAGAGAGAGATTTTTAAAAATATTGAAATGGAAAGGGATATTTTAAAAGAACCGCCATATAGGTTTAACATTTGCTTGCGAGTGTCTTTGCAGGACTGAATTCGCCCTTTATCTCTTTCGATGCCGGTGTCATTAAAAAGGACACTTAATTTTAAATCCAAAAGTGACAAACGGCACCAAGAATATTTAATTAAAATTTTCCTATTACAATGTACGTGAAAATCAGCAAGTTCGTCTTTTCTAATAAATTCGTCTAAAAATTCCGGCGTCGGTCCATTATTGAATCAGTTTATAAACAAAATTGCTCGGCGCAGGGAAGGGTTAAGAGTTAAATACGCAAAGAATCATTCAGCCGCATGGTTATAATATTTGATACAAAAAGTTTATAACACGGGTCGGCATTCAATATCAGTGTGGTCTGAGTGAGATGCACGCCGAATGTTTCCCTAATTAATAACTAGGGATAATTTGGATAAATAGTATTTATCGCTATTTTCCCACGATATATTAACACCTTGCGCTCTGGCGCTGTTAGCTGATGTATGTGACTAACATCCACTGCTGCCAACAGCGTTGCCAGTGGGTTACTTTTTTTAAATTGAGATTTCTTGATTGGCACCACTTTTCTGAAATTCCAAAATTCCCCTTGTTTTCGCCTTAATTAATCTGCATTTAAATAAGGCGAAATATACTATTTCAAAAAACTGGTGCCGATCAAGAAATCTAAATTTAAAAATAGTAGCCCACTGGCAACACTGGTTGCTGCATCTGGCAGACTTTTTTGTTTTCAGAAATTTCGTATTCACACCACCAAAATTTAATTGGTAATTTTCTTTTACTTTAATTAGGGAAAATCAATCAGCTTGTAAAGTAAAATTAAGAGTTAAAACTTTCTGGTGAGAATCCGAACTGTCTAATTAGTAAACCAGCCTGATATCATGACGTACGTTACGTACGTCCTTGTCGGAAATGACCAAAATAGCATGAAGTACGTCTAAGAGCAAAAGAGTTTAAGGTCGTAATATGAAAATTTTTAACTGAAACAAATTTTCATTATATATTTGCAGTACATAAAATTAATTATACATCTTCATAGGCAATACTGGTTGTTCACCGACCCACCAGTGAGTCTCGACTAGTGTTGCCAGGTGTTCCCCATAAATCAGGGATCGATCACTGGCCCCTGAAAAATAGGCCTGACCGCTGACACAAAAATGGCGGCTCCTGAAGGAATTTTTTTCAGCATGTGCAGGGTCCCTTGAAACTTGGTACCAATAATTTGTAAAAGTTTTTTTGCTTTAATTTTCTGAAATTAAACAAGATAAAGAAATCTTTTATAAAATAATTGTGTCCAGATTAAGCGGGCCATACATTCATTTAAAAAACTCCGCTTTCGACTGCCGCCATTTTTGTGTCAGTGCTCAGGCCTACTATTCAGGGGGCGGTGGCTTGATATGCTGTGTACACCAGTATTTTAACACGTTCACGGCGGCGCGGTGGGTCACACTCGACTGTCTCAGAGTTCTCAAGTCACCGGCTTTTTGCACACCACTGTTATTTTAAAGAAAACGTTGTTCCTTTAAATCGCCCAATTGTTCTAATTAAATAAAACAACTTATTCTGAATTAAAATACTGGTATTAAAAAACACGTAGAGTTGGCAGCTCTGAGACAGACGAGTGTGACCCACCGCGCCGGCGTGAACGTGTTAAAGTAATTATTTTGCCTTATCTAATGGCTGAATTATCTGGATTAAAGATGTCAAAATAAACTGTAAGAAATTAGTGATGTTCAGAGCATATGAAGCCCTGATTTACGCGCGATACCTGGCAACACTAGTCTCTACCCATAGTTTGAGAATTGCGGCTCTAAAGCAAAAAATTTACAATTTCCTATTTTCTTTTTAAGTTTCTCAATCATTATGATTTTCAACTCATAACAATGTTAAGTTTGACCCTGAAGTGGATATTATGTGTTACATATATTGTAATATTTCTTTGATATTATAAGTAGTATCAACATGTCTAGTAAATCAATAAGCAAATACTGATATATTTTGTCCCAATAAAGGCGATCAAAATTAAAAATTCATGAATTCCCTTTTAAGTAACCATTGAAAGGTATACCATTGATAGCTATAAATTAATTAATATTAATTAATCATAAAAAACATGATATAAATGACATGTTTATAAGATAACCCATAGATGCTACATAAAATAAAGTATTGCAGATTTTAATGAGAGATGCTGTCTCAAATTGTAAGAATACACAAACTAACTTCAAAAATTAAAACTTCAAAAAAGTTTTTTTGCGTTTCCGCAGCTAACCAGAGAAAAAAGAATTAATCTTGAGAATTCCTTGATCCAAATTTACACATTTTGCATGAAGTGCCATCTCTAATACAAATTTAAACTATTTTCGTAACCACTATAAATAAATTTACGAGCTATATTTGAAATATATTATTTATTTTATTATTGTATTTATTATAGTTTTAATGCAATATCGAATTTAAAATCGAATTTCCCATCTTTTTGTACACCCTGTATGCCTTTACTTCAAAACAGATTAAGATTTTACAAACTTTCCACCAGAATATTATACAACGCCATCTACCTTACAATTTCAAATATGATGTCGATATATGCGAAGACAACATTTAAAAGTAATTTGCAATAAACAGCCATTGCATCTCTCCATATATTTATCCAGCTGGAAAATGTTTTAGGGATAAATATAAATACCGTAACATAATTCCCAAAATATTTCCAGACTGCTACATTCCACTGATATGGAATGTTGGGAAACTGGATAAAGTTTCACGTACATTTTCGGCTCATATTAAGAAATATGATTTGAAAAGCAATACATGAGATATCACTGAATAACATATATAATAATAGTCTTCACTTCAGACTAGAGAAGAATTTAAACTGTTTATATCCTAAATATAATATGAGAATTACATAACAGTAATATATGGTTATATTTCGGGGAACATTAATCGAATTAACAGTTATTGTCATTTCAACCGAACAAAAATTATTTATATGACTTTCTAACCGTCTTTAAACAATTTAAACGCGAAATATTAAACGTTTGCATTCGTACACCCCTGGTCAAAAAATTATAAAAATAGTAAAAAATCTAAATTTTCAGAAGTCTTATACATTTTTAAGTATTAATAAACCTTATATACAATATGTACTTATAGGCTTAATACTTAAAAGAAATATTTTTTATTTAAAAGCATACTAATATAAAAAAAAATTAGAAATATTACAATTTTAATGAAATTCAAATAAAATTTAATAAGAGTGAAACCACCTTTATTTTGGTGTCATTCAGGAATATGATTCGGTGTACTTGGAATAAATTTTGATAATCATGATGTCGCTATAGCTGCCATGAATTGTAACCATGGAACTATTAATAAAAAAGAAATGACATGTCCTTAAAATAGTGAAGCTTCAACTGTATACGCTTTGACAGAGGTTGATTATCGCCGGGGCAAATTTCCACCAGTAAATTTAAATAGAAAGTTTTCTGCTTATTTATACCCTTATTAATGCGAAATCTTAGACATAAATAATGGCAAAAACAGATTTTCTTTTTTACTGTTGGTAGTTTATTTTGAAGTCCCTCGAAGTGGAGATTGCTTTGCGGCCTATAGCTACAGAACACTTCAACGGGCACTTGTCATGTAAGTCACATACTAGTGACTACCAGTAATTCAGAACGAAACAATCTGACTTATTTTATGGGAGATATCCAGGGCTCCCACTGGTCCGTCTTTTGAAAACCAATAAATTTTTAGAAAGAAATTTGTGGTAGGTTTCTGCAACAATTACAAGAAAAACGCTCATCCAGGTAAGTTACTACGAAATTTATAAACAAGATCTTTCTTTGAAAATTAGTGGTGTTCAAAAAACGGACGAAGTGGGAGCCCTGGAGATATATCATTAATTGGAAAATGCGAAGAAAACTTTTTTAAAATAACGATGACCAACATGCACAGTATGTGACTTACACGACAAGTGCTCGTGGAAATAATCTGCAATAGTTGTTGTCTCGAATGACCCTTTTTTTTATACGCAGAAATAATTACACAAACCAGATACACAATTTCATCAACATACAAGGACGAAATAGCACAAGGAAATTTACACCAGAGAATTAATGCCGGAACTTCAAAAAGAGTGAGCAACGGAGCCATTGGGAGTCGAACCCACAGACCACCTAAGCTCTCAAGCGATTAGCTGTATGGTGCCTTAAACCTCTCGCTGCGCAGCCCGAGACAAACTCGGGCATGCATTTTACCGTCAAATTTGGTTATTCCCACCAGTTATTTTTTAGCGAAAACTTTGTCTGATTTAATCAGGACATTTTCCCCGACTACGACATTCAACAATTTCTGCTTTGAAGAACTGGTGATAAACGATTAAAAATTCTGTAAAAGACGCTCATCGCGAAGAATTACCTACGCAGCGAGAGGGCTAACCACTGGGCCATGGGGGACTGTTGCGAGTTTACTCGTTGCCATCGAAATGCTCAATGCCTGAGGACACGAGTTGTGCTGTCATCACTAATCGACCGAATTCTCAATATTGTTGAAATTCTCACCGGAAAAAATTGAATAGCAATTTTCTTTTATTTTATTTATGGAATATGTATCATCTTATAAAACAATGCTAACTATTTAAACTTACTGGTGAGAATTTGGAATCCCTCAATAACAAATCAGCCAGATGAGGCAACACTGTGACATTCCGCATCTAGCTGAATTTTTATTTAGGGATTCCGGCTTCTCACCAGTCAGTTTAAATAGTTGGTATTGTTTTATAAAATGATAGATATTCCTCAAATATTAGAAAAGAAAATTGCTATTCAAAAAATTCCGGTGTGAGATCCAACACTAGTGAGAAGTTGGTACATTAATGATGACGTCACAACTCGTGTCCTCACGCCTTGAGTATTTCGAAGGCAACGAATTTTTTTTTCACTTTTGCTAGCATGGTTTTTGAGTAAAAAGTATCACTTCAATGTTGTATTCGTAAAATAAAATATCAGATGTAAAAAAAAAAAAAAAAACACACACACACAAAAATGGTGTTGGAAGAATTCATTCGTAGTGTGTACTGTGATTGTGGGAGGGGAGGGGCGCGGATTATTGTTTTGCAACTCGCGCTACACCACCTTCACACGGCTCTGCTAATTAAGTTACTTTTTCTATGAAAATTAACTTAAAAGTATACAGCATTATTTTAGGAATTCAAATTATGATATATGATATAATTTTGGAGGGAGAAAAATTTATCGTAGCATGCCATTAAAGCTACTATAAATTTGTTTAATGAGAACAATATCCCATCGTTTGATTGTCTTCCTCACTCGCAAAATATGGACATTATAAACAAGTTACTGGACTGCAATGGTGAACTTTATTACAAAAATGAGAAGCGATATTCTCGTATTACATACCGTTAGGAAGATATTTACATTTTCAGGACTTCTATACAATATTTTAATTATAAAAATTTCTTCTAATCATCTCGAATCGTATGTTTGTTTGTTTCCAAAAGATAGAAGGTTACATAAATTTTAAAATGCCATCTATTCGAAAATGAAAGTAGTTTTTATGATGAACCATTAAGACCTAATGTATTAACCCTTACATGAGCGATTTTTTATTTTGTTTCAAAATATTATATATGACCCTCTGAAAGGTTTGTTACACAGGAAAAATAATTAGAAAAATCAGAGATGTATTTTTCATTTGATACGTCAATCTTTTCTTCTGTTGCACATCTGCAATACAAGTAAAAACTCCTGTCGTGTGGCGGTTTTACGCTAAAATAATGCAAATTAGTAAATACTTTAATAAGTATGTCTCCAAATACCTTATTTCATATAATTATTTATTTTATAAAATTTAACATTTAACCCTTTAATTCCCATATTAGAATATGTTCTAGAAATTACATAGTTATGAGAATTTGACTTTATACCAGAAAGTTTCAATGGTTAATTTCGCTTTATCTAAATACGGAATGTCTGTTTTTTAATTAACCCTTTCAGGGGCAAAGTATTTTCATTACTAAAATGCTGAAATGAATTAATGACACCGGAATTGACATGCACATTTATTTGGAAATAGTAAAGAGCTATTTTTCGCATACATAATAAAGGGGGGAAAATATACTAAAATTCTGGTGCCATTCTGGCGTTTGGGAATTAAAATTATGTGGTTTCATAAACGTACTAATAAAGGGTAATAAAAGGTTAAAGCAAATATTGCTATTTTAATTTTCTGGTGTGAATTAGCTATATGCGAATAAAAGAAAATCTATTAATAGAAGCTGTGGTATAGTGAATGGACTTATGAATAAAGAGCAGGAGACATGTAGTGTAATTGTCTACGAGTTGCGAGTGAAATAACTAAGGGATAGTCACAAGATGGTGACCGATATTTTACATCGGATAAACAGTTTCCGATTACCGCCAGAGAAAAACTTCCACCAGTAAAATTTGAATATAAAATTTTGCCTAATTTTAACGGCTTTTTCATGTAGAAATTCTCTCATAAATATTGTTAAATTTTCTATTTGCTTTTACTGGTGGCTGTTTGCGCAGGTATTATAATCTTTATCTCTGAAAATGAGAGGAGTTTGTTAAGAGAGTCACAATATGGTGAAATGCTCTCCCTGACTACCACTGAAGTAAACATCCACCATTAAAAATGAATTTCGGTGTTAGTTATTATTTATGACGAAAATTTTGCATTAGTAAGGTGCTTAAATCAGGAGAAAATTTCTATTTAAATTTCCTGGTGGAAGTTCGCCCTTGAGGTAATCAACACCAGTGACCGCGGTTACTGTTGAAGCTTCAGTACTTTAAGAATATGTCAGTTCCTCTTTATTAATAGTTCCATGGGGTAGTGGAGCTTGAGCGCTGACACAAAAATGGTGGCTCCCGAAGGCGGATGTTTTTTAATGTATGTACGGTCCCTTAAATTTGGACACCAGCATTTTATAGAAGATTTCTTTGGCTTGTTTAGTCTGAGAAATCTAAAGCCGAAAAAACATTTTGGTACCAATATTTTTTGGTACCAGAATTCAAGGGGTCGTGCACACACTGAAAAAATTCTGCCTTTTTTTTATCAGCACCCAGGCCTAGTATTCAGGGGCGGTGGTGTAGTCTTGCAGGTGTCCCGCATAATTCCATGCTGTAAAAGCTCTGGACACCAGTATTAGCTCTAAATGCATAGTCATGTACGTCTACATAACCTTTTATTTAATTCTTAGCAACCAGTATATTTATATACAAATATTAATCCTATAAAAATTACTAAAATATAAAGTTAAAAATCTATCTTAAAATGTCTGGTGTCTGATATTTAATATAAGAGTAAAAAATACAATTCTAAAAAAATAATTTATGCATTTATGGGTTAAGTTTTATGAAAATAAATAAATATAAAATAAGGTATTTAGATTCATACTTATTAAAATGTTTACTAATTTGCAATATTTTAGTTTTTACTTAAATTGCAGATGTGCAGCATAAGAAAAGGTTAACGTATTATACGAAAAATATATCTCTGATTGTTTTATTATTTTCCCTGTGTTATAAACCTTTCAGATAATCATATATAATTTTTTCGAAATAAAATAAAATATCATGCAATTAAGAGTTAAGTAATTTTCTTCGACAAATCTAATGGCAGAATTATCTGTGATTACAGATGGCGAAATAAACTGTGAGAAATTAGTGGTGTTCAAAGCATTTCGAGTCTTGATTTATGCAGGACACACGGCAACACTAGTGAAGGGTCATTTTGACCCGTACCAAATTAATATATTTTGGTTCGAACCAGAATTCCCTTTATAAAATAAGTTCTAAAGAAACGAAGAAAAAAAAAGTTAAGTAAATAAATTAGACAGTTTTAAATAAAAATTCTGGTGCAAAACATATTCATAAAACTTGAGTGAAATTTCTCGTGTTTCAAGTATTAACACTAGAATCGCCATAGCGGTCATTTTGAATGTTAAAAAAACATAAAAAAATCCATTCGAACCAGAATTAAAAAAAAATAATAAGTTAAATACGGAGAAATAAGTTAAATAAACATGCAAAATAGTTTTTAATAACGATTCTAGTGTAAAATATTTCTATAACACTTGAGTAAATTTTCCGGCGGTTCCAGTGTTAAAGAAACGTAGTACGAAGATATTTGATTTAAAATACTAGTAGAAAATTTAGAAAAAATTAGGAATGGATCAAGCCCTGAGTAAACTTTGTCTTGTGAATCAATCACGAGTGTGTCTCGAGATTAAAACATGAGGGAGGGGTTAAATAATCATTCTATGTACATACTAATTTAAATAAATAAGGCCACAAGGTGTTAAAAAATTGTAGGTTTTCTTATACTTAAAAAAATTAAATAAAAATCAGTAAAACTATTTTGGATTATAAATATGTATTACATAATGTTTATTAATGCTTATAATTCTATAAAGTGTATGGTTCTTTGGATTATAAATACATATTTAAAATTTTTTATTAATACTTAGATCTGCATGAAACTTTGGCTTATTCTTTGGATTTTTAGCGTCTTTTTAGTTTTGGCCAAGTGTGTTCAAATAAAGCCTTTATAAATAAATTCCTTCTCATTAAAATAGTTGTATATTAAGTGTATACTTTATATGTTATAAAAATATTGTTAAACATATAAAACTAATATTATATGGTTGAGATGATTGCAAGGTATCAGTAAGAAGTTTAGATAATGTGACATTTACATGACATTTAGATAACTGATATTTGATGAATATGACATTTATATAATTCCATGTACACTGCTAAAAAAAATAGGGGAGCAAGCAAAAAAGTGAAGAGAACAGTGCAAGACAGCCATGTATGGATGTAAAATGGATAGTGCACATGTATCAATGCGCAATACACAACAAAAGACGCACAAAAATTTGTAAGGGAGCTTTTATTCTTTGAAAAGATGGAAAGAATGGTTTAAGACAACGATTTGGTTTCATGTAAATGATAAAAAAAAAGTATTGTTTAGAAATGATTCAAGATTTTTAATATGGCGCGTGGTCTCCTCGAACAGCTTAGACTGCTGCACACCTGTTTTCCATGGATGCGATGAAGTTATCGATAAGACTTTGGGGAATATTGTTCCACTGCTCAAGAATTACAATCTCCAAGTCCCGGATAGTAAAAGGAGACCTTTGTCTCGCTGCAATGCGTCGTCCGAATATGTCCCAAATATGCTCTTATGGATTTAGGTCAGGAGAGCATGCTGGTCATACCATACGCTGTATTGTTTTAGCTTCAAGCATGTTTTCAACAAGACGAACTGTATGAGGTCTGGCATTATCATGCATGGAAAAAAAGAAATCACTGATTGCTGCAACATAAAATACGACATGAGGTCTCAGTCGCTCATCTGTATAACTTCGGACCGTCAAAGTGCCATTCCGAATGATATGTAGGCCCGTACGTCCACCTATGCTGATTCCAGCCCATAGCATCAACCCACCTCGTCTGTAATAAGATCTTTCACGAACGAATGTGGTATTATTTTGATTGCCTCTTTCTCTCCATGACAAAACACATCAGAGGTCACATCCAGACTGACTCGGGAGTTGTCTGTAAACAGAATTTGACTCCAACAACGTTGCCTCAAAACTCTATTTTCAGTTGCTTATCTTCTTTGGGCCGCACAGTTGCTTGAGATCAACGGAATACAGACCATTGGCTTACGTGCATAGATACCAATCTGATGAAGAATATTTTGGACTGTTTGGCTGGACACCCTTCGTCCTGTGGTCAAGAACAACTGTGTTTGCAGCTAAGTAGCATTGCCCGTTCCGTCTCGACGAGCTTGTTAACAGGATATATCGGTCATCAGTTTCTGTATTAACACATTTCCGACCTTGCACTTGTCGATGCCTACCATTCCATGTGTCTTGGAATCAATTCCGCAGCCTTTAATGGATACTTCTTGCGACTCCAACAGCGTCCATTACACTTCGTTTTGTTTCCCCAAATTCGACTGCCCCGATAACAGGCCAAGCTATGGATTCCGGTAAATGATGTTGTTGTGACATTATCAAGCCAACTTTTCTCAAAACACAAGCTGAGCAATTGAATTTTACAACTGAGACAGTGAAACAGACGTTTCCGCAAAATCCTGATTCTTGCACTTATCTCCTTTTTCTAGTTTTTGACGTCATAAACTTTAATTTACATGTGACGTTTTCTTTATCTGTTTTCTACAGCGCTTAAAATTGTGGATGCTTTATTTTACGTTACTTATCGGTATAAATATTTGCCTAATTTCGGTAAAACTACGTGCTCCCCTAATTGTTTTGAGCAGTGTATTTATTCACGAATATATGAGTAAGTATGCAGAAATTATTGTAATTTTAATAGAACTTTCTCAAGCAACTTGTTACAATTACAAAACCTTATAACTAATGATGTTTTTGATACAGAGTGTTGCTGTTTGTAGCCGAGTATTTTTCAGTATCTAAAATGTAGCACCAGTGCTCAAAACACTTCCACGTGTGCGCCTATAGTTCCCTTAATATCTCAAAGCCATACTCGAATTAGGTTATCAGTCATTACACATTTGATAGCTCCTGTGATCTGTGTCTTCGTAACGTAATATCATGAACATGGATGCATATACATAATATTTAATGCATACGCATAAAAATGTCCTTTTTGTAACAGATCTGAAGGAAGTACCTGTTTGCTCCATTTCGTCCAATCCACCTATAAACTTTACACCAGGGGTTTCAAACTGTGATCCACCTGATACCAATATATATTTTTTTAAATGTCGGCTTCTTTAATCGCAGAGAAACTATGAGTAGATAAGAAATTGATAACTATAAAATTTGATTGGTATCCGGCGGGCCACAGATGGGCACCCTGCTTTACATACTTCAAAAACTAATTTTTTATACTGCAGAAGATTTAGAAATAAAGAGTCACTATCTATCAAAAACTTCATTAGTTATAGAATTTTCTAATTGTAACGGGATGTTACCGATAGGCTGTATGTTAAACCATTACCAAATTTTCTGGTTTATGGACATTTATGATTATATTATTATAAATGTAATGCATAATGATTTTATACGTGGTGTTTTTAGAAAACACAAATACGGTAATCATTGGTACCAAAACCTGTTAATTTTCCGTACTTTGTTTCTACACTCACGTCCAAAATTAAGGTCACAAATATAAAATCTGTGAAAACTAATGAACAATTCACTGTGTTGCCACGAAATTAGGCACATTGGTATGGATTACAATGGAGGAAAGAAAATAGAAACATAACAATATGAAAACGATTTTAATTGTGAATTAAGAATCAGGGTATATCAAGAAGTGTTAAATCATGAATCACATATAAAGCATTCATCTCGGGAAAAGTCTGTCTTATATGGAGTCTGACTACTGTGCACTGCTATACAAACCTCAAAACGAGCTCTCAAAATATTTATGAGGATGTTAATATATTCTTGTGACAACAAAGCCCAATCTTCCAAAAGTGCGTTTTTTAACTCCTGGCGGGTCCTGAGAGGGGGGTTACGCTGTGCAATGGCTCTTCCTAGACCATTCCAAACATGTTCAATAGGACTGAGGTCCGGAAACCTCGAGGGCCAATTCATTCGGCGAATATCCTCTTCTTCAAGAAAATCCTCAACAATGTGAGTACTGTGTGATTTCACATTATCGTCGATAAAGATGAAGTCCGGGCATACAGCACCCCGGAACAACCTAACATAGGCTTTAAGGGCCTCATCCCTAACGCCTGGCGTCCAGTCGTGTGTGTACCTTTCACTGCATCGAACAGGAGAGACGGTTGTTGTGGAGCCGAAGACATCAGTCTTGGGCACAACAAGAATGGGGGCGTGTTCTTTTCAGTAATGAGTCGAGATTCACCAGGCAGAGTGATTTTCGTCGAATCTTCATCTGGAGAGAACATAGAGGTCGCTATCAACACTCCTACGTAAAAGAAATCGATTGATTTGGTGACAAAGGAATCCTTGTCTGGGGCGGCATAATGTTGGACAGTCTTACACCACTGCACGTCTTCGATGCGGGTACTATCAACGCACATCGCTATAGGGATGAGGTCCTTGAAGCCTACGTTAGTTTGTCCCCGTGTGCTGTAGGCACGGACTTCATGTTTATGAACGATAATGCGAAGCCACACAGAGTTCATATTGTTGATGATTTTCTTGAAGAAGTTGCTATTCGCCGTATGAATTGGCCCTCGAGGTCTCAGGACTTCAATCCTATTGAACATGTTTGGGATGGTCTAGGTAGGGTCTTGCACAGCGTAAGCCCCCTCCCAGGACCCGCCAGGAGTTAAAATCCGCGCTTTTGGAAGAATGAGCTTTGTTGCCATAAACATTTATTGGCACCCTCATAAACACTATGAGAGGTCGTTGTGAGGCTTGTATAGCAGTGGACGGTGGTCACACTCCATATTAGACAGCATTTTCCCGAAATAAATGCTTAATCTCTGATTCATGACTTAACACTTTTTGATATACCCGGTTTCTTAATTCACAAATCGAATCTTTTCCATATTGTTATGTTGCTATATTTTTTCTTCCATTGTAATAAACATTTGAACCAAATTTCGTGGCAACACACTGAATAGCTCTTCAGTTTTCACAGATTTTATGTTTGCGACCTTAATTTTGGACATAAGTGTAGGATAAGAGTGCCAAATTTTATTCAAAGCCACATATTTATATCCGTTAGTGTGTACTTATAATAACATAGCTGCAAAATTGTACGGATTTTTCTGACCACTAAAATTTAATAGTAAATTTTACCTAAAACAATCGCCGAAATCTAACGATTTCCAACGATGAAACAAGACAAAAATTTATATTAAACTTTAGTGGTAACAAATAAAACTTACAACCATCATGTACAGGCAGCTATATAATAATGATTAATTATACAGGGTGATTATAGATGAATATCTCACATTTACAGAGCTATTAAAACATAACAAAAAAAGTACAACCTTGTTGTTCATCGGAAATCAAAACTAACAGTTGAAAGTTTAAATTCAACACAGCTCTAAATTTTCAATGTGAGCTCTTCTAAAAATACAAACGATATCGACGAGGTCCAATAACTCACCCCACACTTTTCTCAGCATGCTTTTTTTGTGGGGCATAATAAAAGGTCAGGTGTTTGTTCAACCGCTAACAACTGATGTTGAAAAACTTCGGACACGCATATCTGCAGTCATTCAGCCTGGCATGCTGAAAAAGTAATAAATTATCGTTAAAATCATTCTGAGAGAAGGGTGATATGAGTCATCGTAACACCTCGGTATCGTTCGTGTTATTGGAGGGCCTCACATTGAACGTTCATAACTGTGTTGAATTAAAAATTTCAACTGTTATTTTTAATTTCCAATGAATAACAGGTTTTAGCTTTTTTCTGTTTTCATTTAACCCTTCGGCCCTGACATTTTTCTTAAAGTCCAAAAAAGTTAAAACTTTTCTCAACCTTTTTTTTTTTTTTTTTTTTACTATTTCAAAGCTAGATGGCGCTACTTGTCCACTAAAAAGTGAAAATATAGACTGCACATTTATGATTATGAGGTTTTTACGTATCTGCAAGGCGTTATTTATAGTTTAAAGCATTTTAAAAGTAAGGAACGCATTTGTGACTGCCAGGGCCGAAAAGGTTAATAGCCGTGTAAAGTTAGGATATTCATTTATAATCAAACTGTACGTTTAGAATATTCATAGTGCCCATAAAAGGACGTCCCAGTTTCAATGGCATATTATAACAGTTTAATTTAGGATATTTATGACAAATCATACATCAAATTGAAGGTAAACTATCCTGGTTTTTCTTACAAATGTTCAATATGTACACCTTTAGTTATACGGCATACATTCAACTTAAAGTCCAATTCTTTTCACACTTCGGTTAACAAGTTCGGAGTAATAGAAGCAATAGCTTCTTCAATTCTGTGTCTCAAATCTGGCAAACCATTAGGCGGAACGTAGGCACGATTTTTTAAAAAGCCCCAAAGGAAAAAATCGCTTGACTCTAACGCCTTTAAAATCTCCAGCCCAGCCAGACTTGGGCAAATTTGTAATTCCAATTACCTGCAATGTAATTACAATTTAATTGTATGTAATTAATTATAGTTAAAATTACACGCCGTAAAAAAATTCTTGCAGCACTGTAGCCGGAACTACCCCCTTGCCATTATTTGACGAAACTTTTGTGTTTGACTGTGAGTAACTGCAGTCAATTACAGGCAAATTAACCTGTAATTACATTGAGGGTAATTGAGATTACAAATCTGCCCAACTCAGAGCCCAGCAATAACGCTCAGGAGTCGTCATTTTGCATACGTGGCACTACAAGCGAGTCAATAACAAAGCAGTACTCGCGCATGCGCTTATCTAAAACTGTTTGAGTTACTCTTTATTTATGAACTTCAACCAGCAATTTGCAACACTTTACAGTTAATACTATTAAAATTTATAACTGCGACATTCTTTTGTTTACACCCTATATTCACTAATACATTCGATAATATAATCGAACTAAAATTTTTACTTTCTTCTATCTTCAATAGAAGAAAGTATTGTAATCGAAATTTTTTTCGACTTCCGGTTTTCGACGGATTTACACGTTTTGGGGGTCAGAGATCCTAAAAAACATGTTTATAGAAAATGTCTGTCTATCCGTGTGTCCGTATGTCGCCATTGTACCATCAAAAATTGTGTGAAGTTATGCATAGAGTTAAACCAATTTTTTTTAAGTTTTTGGCTATGGCAAGCAGGTCCTCCATTAATTTGGAAAAACTCTACCTCTAGGGGGCGCTGTAATAGCGATTTTTGTGCATTTTGAATATTGTACTATCTAAAAGTGTATGAAGTTATGCATAGAATTGAACCAAATTTTTTGTGTATGTTTTTGACCCTGGCAAGAAGGTCCTCCCGGAATTTTGCCGGTAGGGGGCGCTGTAATAGCGAGTTTTGTGCGATTTTTATGCATTTTGAATATTGTACCATCGAAAAGTGTATGAAGTTATGCATAGAATTGAACCAATTTTTTGTGTATGTTTTTGGCTATAGCAAGAACGTCCTCCCTGAATTTGGAAAAATTCCTCCGGTAGGGGGCGCTGTAATAGCGATTTTTGCGCATTTTGAATATTGTACCATCGAAAAGTGTATGAAGTTATGCATAGAGTTGAACTAAATTTTTTTGTATCAGTTTTTAGCCATGGCAAGAAGGTCCTACCTGAATTCGGAAAAATTCCGACGGTAGGGGGTGCTGTAATAGCGATTTTTGTGCCATTTTCAATATTGTTCCACCGAAAAATGTATGAAGTTATGCACAGAACTGAACCAAATTTTGGGTGTGCTTTTGACCATGGCAAGAAAGTTCACCCTGAATATTGAAAAATTCTATCGGAAGGGGGCGCTGTAATAGAGATTTTTGCGCAATTTTCCATATTGTACCATCGAAAAGTGTATGAAGTTATGCATAAATTCTAATAAAAATACTAATGAAACTAATAAAAATGAATTATTGGTATATGTAACAACATTCTGAAATATTAATATACATGAGATAAAAGAAAGTTTTGGGATTGGCACATCCAACTAGTTTTATATTATTATGTGAACGGTAGAAGTAATCTGTTTAACGTATGAATATTGAAATTTGTGCATTATATTTTTCTTTTTAAAGTAAAAAAGAAAAACGAAATTGTTAAAATATCAAATATATTTCAAAATGCTACTAAAAGTTATTTTCTTACTTCTAAGAAACTATTCGTCTAAGTTATTTCTAAATTTCTTCTTTTAAGTGGTCTCAGGACTCTTAAAATTGGAAAAAATGAAAAAAAGAGACCATTTTCAACAATTAATATCTTCAAATGTATACGGATTTAAAACACAATTATTATTGAGATGAAAGATATAAGTAAGTTCTTTCATTTTATGTATTGCAAAATGCGGAAATAGCCATTAAAGATGGCTCTAAATTGTCAGATATTTGAGGAGCAGAAAATTGGAATAACAGCTTACGCGCAGGATTACAAAATAAATATTGCAATTAGAATAAAAATTTGGTGCCTACTTATACTTCAGATCCATAAATACCCTAAACTTAAATAAATGTGTATTTAAAGTATTTTTTAATACAAAGTTGTATTTAGCTAATACAAAAATTTGAAAATTTCAACAACATAATCAAATAAAAGAATATTTTTTTGAAAAATAAAAACGAAATTTCAGGTTCAATTTATAGAGATTAACATGAAATGTATGTTTTGAAAATTTCATGAAAAAATATTCAGAAGTTTTTGAGATATCCAGCGCATTGTTGCCAGATGGGCTAGTTTTTAAAAAAAAATATTATATTCTTGATTGGCACCGCTTTTTTGAAATGGTAAAATGTGCCTTATTTAATGAATTAAGGCAAAAACAAAGTTAATTTTACCGTTTCATTAAAGTGGTACCATCCATGAAATCTGAATTTTAAAAAAAGTAACCCACTGGCAACTCTGCCTGCACGTCATGCACAAAAACGTCATTTGGAGAAAAATGACTTCAAAATTTCGGAAATGCCGCTTTAGCTATTGAGCGGTATAATTCAAAAAGCCATAACTCCTTTTCTAATGAGAAATTCAAGGAAACAATAATATTAAAATGTTCAGAAAAGACAGGAGTTTAACATCTAAAAAAAAAAATAAAATTTCTAAAAATTTGAAGCTATAAGAGCCCTGAGACCCCTTAACTTGTAAGTTACGCGCGGGTGTAACGCCCAATTAATGAAAACAATAATTGTATGTTTCAGAGTGGAAACTTATTATGAAACGGAAATCGTCATTTGCTGTGTGGAAAATCAGTCTCTGGATATTATCACGCACACTTTAAAATCTTATTTTAAACACTAAATTTGCATTAAAATATTTAACTTTAAATATTACTCTCCATTCAATAGAGGTTTCTGATTAAAATTTCGAAAGGCGAAAGAGAAAAATTTTAATATTTATTGGAGTAAATTGATATCATGTAGATTCTCTGTACGCATTTTTTTTCCTTTACTGTAATCTGAATGGGTTTCTCCGACAGTAAAATTATTCACAAAAAAGATGACTTATCTTTCGGATGGAAGAAATAAATTTTATATGTAAAGTAAGTCATAAACTTCGATTGCTGCTTTCAAATACAAATGTGGAGATTCAGGAACCGTATATTTTCAGAAGTAAATACTTGCACAGGCAACGCTTTTGGATATAGAGTTTTATAGCATTTCAGAATTAAGTGTATTTTTAGATTTCAGAAAAAGGCGAAACAAAATAGTTTCTTCATTTCATTTTTAATTTCTACTATTAATACTTTATTTTGTGAAGGAACGTCAGTAAAAGAATAATAATGTAAAAATATAATATAAAATAGTACTATGGTTGTTTTATATTATTTCAGACTTTTTATGTAAGCCCTATAAATACTGGAAATATTACTTTTAAACCCTTTAATTCGATTATTATGAATTAACCCTAGATCTACCAGGAATTTTATTCAAGTTTTAATAAAACGTTCTACACCAGAATTTTTATTTAAAACTATTTAACTTATTTATTTACCTTATTTTTGTCTGGTTTATATACTTAGTTTATTTTAAAGAAATTTCTGGTTTGAATGAATATTTTGTATGTACGTGTCGGGTCCAATGGACCCGTCTGGTAGACGGAGGGTTAAAATGTTTAAGAATAATAGGACACGGTGGTTCGATAAAATATTTAGTAATATGCAAGATGGTCAAGTTCACAAAGCAAATCAATAAAAATATAGGAATAGTCCTGATCAACATGTTAAATGAACAAGTACAATTTAAAGGGGAAAAACGGTTTTAACTGATTAATTCCTAGTTTTGTGCGGGTTTTTTTTTTTTTTTTTTTTTTTTTTTTTGTAATCATTTATTGTTAACACATTGAGGACGGGTCTCGTGAATTGGGGTTTTCGGGGATTCATGGAAGAAAATATTACTGGTACCGGAAATTTGGTAAGGATGAGTAAGGAAGGCGTAATCCAGGCATACTCATTTGCGGTTGGTTGCGAGCAGGTTTTAATTTCTAACGACATTTGTGAATGTAAGTTCCGTGCTCGTTTTCGAAAAATGATTCGTCCTCGACGTGTTAAAACCTATGGAACCCTCGACGTTTCGGGCTATATCCGATCCAAACTGCTGCCATCAATATGCTCAAGGCCAGAGGGTACGTGTGTGACGTCATCACTAATCGACCGACTTCTCTCAAGTGTTGGAATTCACACTGGAAAATTTTGAGTGGAAATTTTCTATTATTTTCTTTGTTGAATATCTATCATCTTATAAAATAATTATAACTATTTAAACTTACTGGTGATAATTCAGAATCCGTAAATCAAAACTCACCCAGAATAAATAGTCGACTCATTGAATCGCAGATATTCGATGATTAGACAAGGCAATGACAACTATAAAATTTTATTGGTATCCGACGGGCCACAGTTTGATACCCCTTCTCTATGCGGAATATGATAACATTAAAACAATTTAAAAAAAAAATTAACTTCCCGCTTCCCTACAGTGTGATTTTGATCTCCGAATTTGACCTGGTAATATTGCTAATAAGGTTATCTGAGTGAAATGTGTCCACCAGTTGTAGACAGAGGTAAATAGGTAGGCGATTTAAATAAAAAGTTTTTCGGTTAATGTCGGCTCCTGTAGCCCTACCACGAAGGAGTCGGGATCCTTCTGATAGGGAAGAACTCGCAGTCAGATTTGCATGTTTCCCTGAAAAAAATAATCTGATATGCAGTTTAGGCAGCACTACGAAGCATGCGTCAATAGCCGCACTTTTTCAAGATTCCTCATCAAATAGGTATCGGAAAAATAAAGAGAGATCTGAGGGATCTTCCCTCTTTTCTACTGTTTGAAATCAGAAAACGATGATATTGCTTTATGTGTTTATTAAAAATACCATCAACACAATCCTAATTAAAATATTTCGATAATCTTTTATATAATCGATAGAGAAATATTCAAAATGAATTAACCGGTGGTTTTTTAGACAATAAAAAAAAAGAAAATAAACTCACTTTTTTGAGCAAACAAGGGATTTCTTTTAAAATTTAATAAAAAAAATTACATGTTACTGTAGACATATTTAATAGATATTATAAGAAAGGTTTTACTCTAAATTTTGAAATGATATGAAATAAGTATTTTATAATATTTTGTTACATAAATATTGGTATAAATATCCCAAAATTTCAAGAAATTCTGCATAAATATAAAATAATTGGGAAAGTATTATAAGCTTTGAAATTAATTTTAAACGAAATACTGCTTGCAGTTTTTGGTAGATTTAGATTGATTTTTCTTTGTGAGTACACTGCCTGTTTAACCCCTTGAAGGGCGGTTATGCCGTCACGGCATCACATAATTTTAACCTCTATTTGCCACATTGGCACCCGAATTTTTTAATGACCATTTTACTTTTATTAAGTACGCGAATATATACGTTTACTTATTTAGAAATAAATTTTCTTGTAAGTACTGGTGTCATTCAATTATTTCAACATTTTATGAATACAAGTACCTTGCCCGTGAAAGGGGTAAGATGAAAATTTAACATAAAAAATCTAATATGAATTTTTAAAAATAATTGCAGTACCTATTAAAACATACTTTAACAAAGTACCGTATCCAATTTTGTTAAACTGCTTTAAATAAACAGTGCGGTATACTATGAAAACTCTAATTATACAATATCTCACGCATAAAAACAATTAACAGAGTAAACATGCACTGCCTTACTTGCCAACTTCGAACTAAACTTCCGTAAAATGTGATTTAAATTAATCCAGGTTAAACACGTTTGGAACCAGAAAATTTTTAATGAAATTAATTCAAATAGATTTCATAGAGAATCTTTATATTAAATCGATCCTAATACATCAAGTAAATTTTCTGATTAGGAGCATGATTAACCTGGATCAATTTGACTCGCATTTTACGGAAGTTTAGCTGAATGTTGGCAAGTATGCACTGCACACCTAAAAATAATTGACTACATATTTTTCAAAGACTTATATTAAATATAATATTAGTGCAAATATTCAAGCCCAAGGGGGCACTATCATTGTTTACACAAATAAACTAATTACTCAAAATTTCCAAAAGTATTTTCTTTATTATATATATATATATATATATATATATATATATATATATATATATATTACTCAATATTAGAGGGTCATTCCATGTCACGTGTGGGGCAGCTTCTCTACATATTTGTGCTATTTAACAATGTTATTATATCCTCGAATTAAAACAACCATGCTAATATAAAAATCTAGAGTATTTTTGTTATTTTTAATGTGTAGTTTATGTTTTAACAACTTATAAGTCAATAGATATAGGTATTTATGTAAGTGACGCGCGCAGGCGTTGCTATCGAAATACTCAAGGCCAGAGGACACGAGTTGTGACGTCATCACTAATCGACCGACTTCTCGGTGTGTTTTTCGGTGTGTTGGAATTCACACCGAAAAATTTTGAATAGCAATGTTCTTTTATTTTATTTGTGAAATATCCATCATATAAAACAATCACAACTATTTAAACTTACTGGTGAGAATTCGGAATACCTAAATAAAAATTCAGCTAGATGCGGAATGTCACAGTGTTGCGTCATCTGGCTGATTTGTTATTGAGGGATTCCAATTTCTCACCAGTAATTTTAAATACTTAGTATTGTTTTATAAGATGATACAGATTCCATAAATAAAATAAAATAAAATTGCTATTCAAATTTTTCCGGTGAGAATTCCAACAGTAGTGAGAATTGGGTCGATTAATGATGACGTCACAACTCGTGTCCTCAGGCCTTGAGTATTTCGATGGCAACGATATCACGCGTGCAACAGCTTTTCTACATATTACTGCTGTTTTGACAATGCTATTGTAACCTCAAATTAAACAGCTATGCAGGGATGAGTTTTTCGCGTTTGTGCACACAAGTATTTTGTTAGAAAAAATTATATTTCATTTAATCGGAAAAGTTTTGCGATTTAAAAGAGCAACATTTTCTCTAAGAATATACTGGTGTGCAAAAACGCGGAAATCTCATCCCTGCAGCTATGCTAATATGAAAATATAGATTTTTTTTGTTAATTTTAATGCATAGTAAATATTTTAACAACTTACAAGTTAATAAATATAGGTATTTATGTAAGCGCCCCGTGCGGGAAATTTTGTCCGTTTCTCATGGAATGGCCCTATATCAGTTTTAGTGATCGTAATTTGTTGTATAAATAATAAAAACTTTTAATAACATTCATCGTGAATTTCTGATTAGTAGAATATATATAATATTAAATTTTAAAAGTTTGAATAAAATGAAAAATAAAATAAAAATCATTGCAAAGAGTTATAGGTTTTTAATTACTTTAAGAAACACTTTTTTATACGTTATGTTTCATTGGGGACCCATCCTAGAGGTTCATGTGAGAGATTCGTTTTTTTTTCTAACATGAATCGAGACTCTAATCATTCGCAGTTCGTCTAAAAATATCTACGGGTCCGGGCAAATATTAAAAAAAATTGGGAATTTAAAATATTTCCCAGTTATATTACATCTAAGCAGAATTTGTTGAAATTTTGGGGTATTTATATTCATATACACTGGTGGACAACACTTAAGGACCACTGTTGTTTTCAACGATTACAGTTAGAAATAGATCCGCAGCAGCACGTGTACATTTGCACGAAAGCGGGATGTACTCTGTTTTGTGAAACTTATGAAAATTTTGTACTTCCGCATTTGTCGATCACGTGACAGAAGAGATAACAGATTTTAGGCAATCGGCGGGTGCTGTGAATTGTCATTAGATGTAAAAATTGAAGGAGATGGAGTGAAGCTAGAACATTGAAATTTTGAACATGTCTTCGAGGCATCATTTAGATGATATTACTCGTGGTCGAATAATTGGAAAGTTAGAAGAAGGACACAAAATGAGAGATGTTGCCCGTGAATTTAACATCGCGCACAGTATTGTTTCTAAGCTATGGGCGGCTCTCAAAAAGAGTGGAATATGTACCAGGATTACGGGAGGAGGTCGTCCTAGTAGTACGACGTACCAAGAAGATAGGTATATTGTTCTTTCGGCCAAAAGGAACAGATGCAGCACAACTGGTGAATTAGCAAATCAACTTTGTGCTCCTACAGGGGCTAAACATGTTGTGTGTGTCCCACTCTCGAGACGCCAACGTAGCGCCCGTTTACAGTGGTGCCGTATGCATCGCAACTGGACCCATGACGACTAGTCTACCGTGCTCTTCTCAGATGAGAGTAGATTCAGTCTATCGTCTGATTGTAGGCGTAAACTGATTTGGCGCGAGGATGGTAGTGCTTAATATTGCGAAAATATTCTAGAAAGATCGATATGCGATTTCAAGTATCATGGTGTGGGCAGGCATCATATTCCATGGCCGCACGGATCTCTATGTGCGTGACCAGGGGTCTATACAGTGTCCAATAGAAGAAACTGCATCAACCGGTTTAAAATTTATCTCCAAAGAAGCGCTTCCGAAAATATGCCCCTCTCTGGCCTTATATGGGATCGGAAATTTTTGAGGGGTTTCCGATGTCACTTACTGACGGGAGCCGTTCTCGTCGGCATTATCGTAGCGTTTATCTCCTGGTTATAGGAATGAATGCCATATCGGAAAATTCAGAAGAGTTTCCGAGAAAGTGGCGATGCGTTCGTAGTAGAGCCCCTGGCCAGGGCATTTTTTCACTCGTAAAATTTCACCTCGTAAAATAAGTAGATGTTTTAGAAAATGTGCATTTTGAGTGAAATGATATCAAATCAAAATAAAATATAAATTTTTAGCACAATATAGTCGCTTAAAGTAATACAGAAATGCAAAATAACAATGTTTCGGAAAAAAAAATCCCTAGAAAAATATTTAAAGACTAAGTTTCAAAAAGATCAATTAGATGAACCAAACCGATTTTATCCCTTAAATGCTCGATTTGTTTTTCGAAAAAATTATATATGATTCTCTGAAAGGTTTATTACACAGAAAAAACAGTGAAAAAAAAATCATAGATATATCTTTCATATAATACTTCAATATTTTCTTCTGTTGCACATCTGGAATACAAGTAGAAACTACTGCCGTGTGGCTGTTTTAAGCTAAAATATTGCAAATTAGCAAGTATTTTAAGAAGTATGTCTCCAAATACCTTATTTTATATAATTATCTATTTTATAAAACTTAACCTTTAACCGTTTAGCTCCCATGATAGAATACGTTCTAGAAATTACGTCGTTCAGAGAATCTGACTTTACACCAGAAAGTTTCTACGGTTAATTTCGCTTTATTTAAATAGGGAATGTCTGTTTTTTAATTAAAGCAAATATTGCTATTTTAATTTTCTGGTGTGAATTAGGTATATGAGAATAAAAAAAAACTATTAAATTCAAAACAGTGTGGTTTGCAGATATGCAAAGCTGTGCACTAAAGGGTTAAATATGCTATTCTAAAACAGATTAAATCATTTTAAATTTTCTCTATTGTTTGCTCGCTTCAATTTTATATATCGAACATTGCACTTTTGATTTCGATTTCGAGTTTTTATAAATATGAATAAATGCCCGTTCCAGGAGTCGAACCCAAGAACTTTGACTTAAATTGCCAACGTGCAAGAGCTGATGCTATTTCCAATAAGGTTATCTGAGCGAAATATATTCACCGGTTGTCGGCTCAGGTACCTCAATAAGTAGATCATTGGCTATTTGCGTTAAATTTTTTTGTTCGATTCCTGGCCTGGGCATTTTTGCACTCGGAAAAATGCAGCTTATAAAATACGCGGTTTTTCAAAATATGCAATTTGAGTGACATCAGACCAAAATACTGTGAGTGAAACTTTTCAGCTGGTTGTCCACTCAGGCAGCTCAATTGGTATATTGTTGGCAATTTACATCATAGCTCTTGGGTTTGACAGTTGCCATCGAAATACTCAAGGCCAGAGGTCACGAGTTGTGACGTCATCACTAATCGACCGACTTCTCACTAGTGTTGGAATTCACGCCGAAAATTTTTGAATGGCAATGTTATTTTATTTTATTTGTGGAATATATATTACCTTATAATACAATAATAACTATTTAAACTTACTGGTGAGAATTTGGAATCCCTAAATAAAAATTTAGCCAGATGCGGAATGACACAGTGTTGCCGTACCTTGCTGAATTTTTATTGGGGCGGGGGGGGGTGTTCCAAATTCTCACCAGTAGGTTTAACCCTCCGTCTACCAGACGGGTCCATTGGACCCGACAGGTACATACAAAATATTCATTCAAACCAGAAATTTCTTTAAAATAAACTAAGTATATAAACCAGACAAAAATAAGGTAAATAAATAAGTTAAATAGTTTTAAATAAAAATTCTGGTGTAGAACGTTTTATTAAAACTTGAATAAAATTCCCGGTAGATCTAGGGTTAAATAGTTATTATTGTTATATAAGATAATAGATATTCCACCAATAAAATAAAAGAAAATTGCTATTCAAAATTTTCCGGTGTGAATTCCAACACTAGTGAGAAGTCGGTCTATTAGTGATGACGTCACAACTCTTGTCCTAAGGCCTTGAGTATATCGATGGCAACGGTTTGACTCCCAACCTGGGTATTTTTTCAATCAGTTGAAAAAATTCAGTTCTTATAATGAAATATAATATCAATGTGCATACAACATTTCTTTAAACTAAAAAATATTCCAACATTTTGAACCGCTCGTGTGGTGTTAGTAGTTTTAAAAAATATATTTTTTTTCTTTTATCGGATTATATCAACAATCTTTCTTTGGAAATATACAAAATATCATGTAGTAAAATATTAAATATTTCTGAGGATCATTCTACAGTTTCAAAACTATTTGTTTGAATAGCATTGTACTACAGCTAGCATAGGAATAACAATACACAAATTGTTGAGTAAGAAAAATATATTTAATGCTTCCGATTTCCAACTCTGAGAAAAATACAGTAACCTTTTAACACATTGAGGACGGGTCACGTGAACTGACGTTTTCGGGGATTGATGGAAGGAAATATTACTGGTACCGGAAATTTTGTAAGGACGAGTAAAAAAGGTGTAATCCAGGCATGCTTACTCCTGATTGGTTGTGAGCAGGTTTTAATTTCTAATGGCATCTGTAAGCGTAAATTTCGTGTGTTTTCGAAAAATGACTCGACCTCAATGTGTTAAATGCTCAAACACCTCTTTGTCGTTAAGTACTACTTGTGAGGGTTTTTTTTTACCTCTACATTGTTTTTTTGTTGTTGTTTTTGTTTTGTTTTGTTTTGTTTTTTTGCGAAAAAGGATGATTGTTGCTGATAGCCATTGTTTAGGATTCTTATTTTTATTTCATTATATTTTGGTTTGTATTTTTAGAAATATAGAAAAGTCATGTAGTAAAGTGTTAAACATATTCGAGAAACTTTCCGTAATTTTAAACACTTTGCTTGAACAGTATTATACTGTGATTAACATAATAATAAATTAACACAAATAGTTGTGAAAGAAAAATCTATTTAATGCGAATAACAGTTAAGTGAAACTTCTACAATGTTGAAATGACCTCAACTCCTCTTTGCTCGTAAAGTACAACATCTGCTAAGGATTTTTTTATAATTATTCTATTAATTTTTCTTTAATTTCTTTTAACTATAGAAAAAAAATACATGGTAAAGTGTTTGACATATTTGAGAATATTTCTATAATTTTAAAACAAAATTGCATGAACTACATTATACTATACATAGCATACCAATAAAAACACACAAATAGTTGTGAAAGCGAAATCTATTTAATGCTTTCGAATTACAACTGGGCGAAATGTCTACAACCTTGAAATGATCCCGACTTCTCTTTTTCCACGAAGTACAACATCTGCGTTCTTTTATCTCCACATTGTTTTGCCTGTTTTTTCTGAAAAAAGGAAAGTTGCCGGTGATGGTCTTTGTTTATACTTTTTATTTTACTATCTTTTGCTTAGTTTTTTTTTTTAAGAAAGATAAAAAAAATCATATAGTAAAGGTTTAAATGTATGTGAGGATATGTCTATAATTAAATAAAATTGCTTGAACAGCATATCACTGAAACTAATATTTGAATAAAATAACGCAAATAGTTTAGAAAGACAAATCTATTTAAACTATTATTTTAACACAATCAAATTGACTGGTAAAGCTATCATACGAAATAAATATTTCCAATTGAGCGAAAAAATGCCCATGCCGGGAATCAAACCCAGCTCCTTGGCCAATGCTTTACCGTTTAAGGGGCCAATGCTTTACTGTTTAAGCTAAAGTTAAACCAAGTTAAGCTAAAGTTAAGTTAAAGTTCAGCTAAAGATTCTTGCCCCTGTGAGCCAAGGATCTGGGTTTGATTCCCGGCCTGGGCATTTTTTCGCATAATTCGAAATATTTAATTAGTATGATAACTTTACCAATCAGTTTGATTGTGTTAAAATAATAGTTTATCTACGTACCCATCGTTTATATGGAATTCCTTTACCTGCGGTTTATTCTGTTGAGCTGTCTACATGACAGATTACCAACAAGGTTATCTGAGCGAAATATGTTTACCTGTTGTCGGCCCAGTTAGCTTATACGGTAAAGCATTGCCCCTGTAAGCCAAGCATCTGGGTTTGATTCCCCGCCTGGGCATTTTTTAGCTAAATTGGAAATATTTAATTCGTAAAAATCTATTTAATGCTTTCAGATTACAACCGGGGGAGATGTCTACAACTTTGAAATGATCCGAACTTCACTTTGCCCGTGGAGTGCAGCATCGCGTTATTTATCTCCACATCGTTTTTCCTGGTTTTCTAAGAAAAATGAATGTTGTAGGTGAAATTTAGATTTAGGTGATGATAGCCTTTTTTTGAGATCCTTTAATTTTGCTTTTATTATCTTTTGAGCATATATCATTAAACTGTTTTAAGCAGAACTAGGGTATTCTGAAGCATGGCTAATAGTAATAGGTAAGACGCGTAACTAAATAAATATGCATTGATTTTATTGTAAATACAAAATGAGAAATTTGGTTAAATGCAGTAATTGTTTGCTTTTTATTTTGCTCTAACTCTCTTTTTAACATATATCAATGAAATGTGTCAATAAACCAAACAAGAAAATTTTGAAACATGTCTTGTTCAAAAGCAATACAGAAGTCGTTTGACTCAAAATGTAACATTTATTTAAAATATAATTTAAGATAAAGTAAGTGGCTTTTAACGTCCCGGGTGAATATTTTACCCCCCCCCCCCCCTCACACACACAATTAAAAAATACAATTTAAAAAACAGAGGATTCTTAAAATATGGGTCATTTTTGGGTTAAAATACATATAAAAAACAAAAAATTAATTATTTGAAAATACAACTGTAGCCAATTTATTTAATCAAAAATATTGGATGTATCTATCCAATCCGGACCAACATTTTTGTTCAAAACATTAATGCTAATAAATATATTTTAACAAAATTTTCAACTGTCTTACCATGAATTGTGTGAAATATTACGATATCGCGAGAAGCCATTTAAGTGGCCGACATCGTTTTGCAAATAATGCTGAATTGCGCTCTTAAGGTTTAGGAATATAATAGACATTACATATTGTGTCAATGACCGAATTACTGCGTACATCCTGCACTTTATGCGATGTTATCCAATTTATCACAAACAAGATAAGTCTGGTGAAGGTTTCGTTAAAAAATTTGCATTATCGTTAAAGTTATCACAAAAAATCCCTGTTTGGATTGAAATGATATTGTTGGTATTTTTCACTGAGTTAATGGATAGCGTTCTTAACTTTTCTTTATAGAAATTATCTGTAGTAGTAGGCTCTAGTAACTTTCTAATTTTGTACGTAAAGTTGCATTCAACCCTGTATGTATAGAAACGCAATATTAATGATTAATTAATCCTTTCGCTTATTTTAATGTGAAGTTTATTTATTAAATGATTTAACACTAAGTAATAACCAGAATACAATCATTGTAACATATTCGATTCGTTTCCTGTACAAAATTGTTTGTTTTGGTTTTTGTATTACAACCTCTTAATATCTGTCCTATCTTTTTTAAATATACTGTATATTGATATTTTATAAGTATAACAGTTACAATATTTACAATGTTATGATGAATCAAAATAAAATAACAACGAATTTATCCATAAGTTCTTTTATTGAACAATTTTTTAATAAAACTACATTTTTCTAAATTATCAAAATATGAAACAGCTGACAATATGTCTGGCAATATAATGCTACAGCTGGCAATATAATGCTTTAAAATTTTGAATAATTTAAGATTTATCTATAGCTTTTGATGAAATGTTTGAAAAAAATTTTTCATAAATGTAAAAAAGTTATAAAGAAATTGAAGTAAAAGCTTTTATTTTTGTGTCCATATAATTCAGCTAAAAACAGTTATCGTACTTCTAATCTATTTCAATGAATGTGTTAATGCTTTCTTTTTCTATTAAAAATACACAGTTCATCATTTAAATTAATTTCTTTAACATTTCTAAATCTAGTCACTAACCAGATCTGCCAAGTCGTTGCCATCGAAATACTCAAGGCCTGAGGACACGAGTTGTGACGTCATCACTAATGGACCGACTTCTCACTAGTGTTGGATCTCACACCGGAAATTTTTGAATAGCAATTTTCTTTTCTTTTATTTGTGGAATATCTATCATCTTATAAAACAATACCAACAATTTAAACTTACTTGTGAGAATTCGGAATCCCTAAATAAAAATTCAGCTAGATGCGGAATGTCACAGTGTTGCCTCATCTGGCTGATTTGATATTTAGGTATACCAAATTCTCACCAGTAAGTTTAAATAGTTAGTATTTTTTTACAAGATGATACATATTCCATAAATAAAATAAAATAAAATTGCTATTCTAATTTTTCCGGTGAGAATTCGGTCGATTAGTGATAACGTCAAAACTCGTGTCCTCAGGCCTTGAGTATTTCGATGGCAACGGCCAAGTCTCCGGCTTTTTTGGATACCAATATTTCAATACAGAAAATGTTCTTTTATTTAATTGGAACAATTGGGCTATTTAAAGGAAAAGCATTTTCTCTAAGATCTTTTCTCTAAGCATTTTCTCTGTTGAGGAAAAACCGAGAGACTTGGCAACTCTGCCCTAACTGATAGGTTCAGCGGTATTCTGTATTCAACATATTACTTGAAAATTACATTGCTGTCAAATTTTCCTAGTTGGGAAACACAGTGGGGCTGTTAATAGAAAAGCAGCGACAAAATTTAGAAACTTATTCTTACGACATATTTCTTTGTAGACATATTCTGAATACTTATAAAAATATAGAGTAATTTGGTGTCTTTTCAGAAATCTCAGCAAATCACTTTTTTATAAAACGAAATACCAAAAACAAAGGTAATTGCGAAAGGATTGCTGAAAATAACGGGGCAAATATTTTGACTGCGATAGCTAATCACTTTTTCTCTTTTGACGGTTCGTTGCTGGAGTCATTTGCAATATAGAAGGGAAAATATCACAAGGCTTCCACTGGGATCGTTTTTCACATACCACTCTTCGAAAAAACTTCGTTTTAGGTTTCTCTTGCAAATTTTCTTGAAAAAGTCTTCGTAGGTAAATTTTGATACAAATGCTGCAAAAACCTTCCACGAGCATACTTCTTTATAAATACTTTTATAAAAAAATAACCTGTCAAGTGTGAATATTACTCGCGCATAGAGGGTCCCTTACAATAATTATATGGATTAGTAACTGGACATTGCATTATACTAATATATCATTAAAAATTGCTATCTAGGCTTAAAAAGCCAACGGCGCTTTGAGTGCGATGCAAATGTCTTTACGTATGTCTAAACCGTCCGTGTCTGTAAGGGTTAATATCTCGGTTAATTACCGACAATGTTTTTCAAGAATCATTATCAACAAACCTTTTATACTTCTGCGACGATAGATATCTCCAGCGCTCCCCAACGCATTTGCTGAACGCCGGCAAATCGAAATTTGCGTGTAACGGAAAAATGCGACTTTCTCAAAAACTATGTGACCTAGAGTAATCGCTATCATTTTCCTGCAAGGTTTAAATTAACGTCTACTACACCTAATTTTTTCATAATTTTGGTTTCAGAAGATTCGGAAAAAGAGGGGAGGTAACATATTTTTGCAACACATTTTCGAAGATATATTTGAAAAGTACTACCGAAAATTAAATAAAATGTATTTTTGAGTTCGGCGATACGAAAGCTTTCACACGATACCTCACACGATATACAAAGAAAATATTGTTTTTTTTTTTCAAGCAACGTAATTAGCTCCTCTACATTTTTCCTAAATATATTTGCGAATGGTTAAAAATCTATAATTTGAACTTTCCATGTTCCACAGTTTACGAGTAAAATAGCTGCGATTGACGGACAGACAGACACAGGAATGGTCTTATAATGGTTCCGTTTTTACGTTTTAAGTACGTAACCCTAAAAAGGACCAATGGGCGTCCTGTTATCAATACATATATATCACTGTAAAGTTTTTTAAAGACAATTTTGCCGTGACTGTTTTACAAGGGTTGGGTTGGGTTCATTTTTGACGGCCGATTATCAACCCGTATTTACGCATGGAAATCAAAGGTTTCGAAGAAAACCACGAAAACTGCGAAACAGTTAGGCCGACGGGCGCGATTGGGTTTTCACAAAATAGGACTTAAAAGTTTTTTTAGACTTGTATAGAAGAACGACTTTTACCGATAGTTTCATTTTACTATTAAACATACACAATTCTCAATTTCAAGGAATTTCTTCAACATTTTTAAATGCATCTCTAACGGTTAGATTCAGCTAATTTCTGTATTGAATTTCTAACCTGAAAATTACATTAATGTGAAAATCTGCTTGTTGTAACGCATAGTGGGATGTTTAATAAAAAACAGTGCCAAAATTTAATACCTATTTATTACGGTATATTTCTGTCTAGGTATATTCAGTAAACATATAAATATAAAGATGTAACTTGATTTCTTTTCAGAAACCTCAGTTAATCACTTTTTTAGAAAGCGAAACACCAAAAACCAAGGTGATCGCTAAACGATTGGTGAAATTAACGGGAAAATATTTTGTCTGTGATAACTAACCGCTTATTCACTTTTCACAGTTCGCTGATGGAGTCAGTTGTAATGTTCAAACAAATATATAATCTGAGAAATATCCTTGCAAAGTTTTATTTTCCAGTTAGTTAATTTAGTTGCCCATTTTTCACTAAATGTGAATGTAATGTTTTGTATCGCGGTGAATGGAAGAACCATGTTTACCAACATTTTTCGTAAGTATACCGATTACAATAAATGTCGAAATTAGCTGCGATCATTTCTATCCTTACCCTTTGGTTGAATAAAAAATGAAAGTGTGAACAGGTAGTACAAAGGCCTCAAATAAGACGTACTACTATTAGATACAGTTGGTGATAATATCACCAATGAGTCTCCTGAATTTATCGCGATGTTTGAGACAAGCGGAGATATTTACGGTACCATGTCATACTATCCAATATGAAAGCAGCGTTGCCAGTCTGCTACTTTTTTTAAATTCACATTTCTTGATAGGCACCACTTTCTTGAAACAGTAAAATTCGCCTTATTTAATGACATATTAATTAAGGCGAAAAGAAGGTTAATTGTACCATTTCAGAAAAGTGGTGCCAATCAAGAAATCTGAATTTAAAAAAAGAAGCCCTATGGCAGCACTGTTCTCATTTTGGGTAGTTTGACACGGTACCGACGATATATAGGATGGACTTAGCCTTATTGTATCTCAGAAATTCTGCCATTAAATAATTTGAGGGATAGTATAAAAATTTAGTGGTAGCAGTCAGCCATTTCTGGCACAGTGCTTACATCCCTGGATATACGTTTTCAGAGGTAATTAACACATAATATTTTTACATATTTTTAACATTACGCTGGTAGTTTTTAAGCAATGATTGGGAAATTTTCTGTTTCACCCCACTGTGGTGCGCTACGATCATCGTTTGAATAGGAGGTCTAAACTTATCGGCCTCACTTCGCATATATCTTTTCAGAAACAAATTACATGTTAACATCAACAATTAAACATCATGCTAAATATGCTTCATTCACAATTTCGTTATACAATCCGCGCACTCAATCGTTGTATTAGTGTTTATAATTTCCCATACCACATTTAATCTGTGTGTTCTTCTACACAAATCAGATTTTATATACAAATTTCTGAGTATAGACTATTTCAAAGGCTTACAATATGTGTCTTAACCCTTAACTTCATAGCGATGCATATTTGCATCACTTTTTATTTAACTCTCAGCAACCACTATATTTATATAAAAATATTATTCCTCTAAAATATACAAAAGATATGCTAGTAAATAAAGTTAAAAATTTATCTTAAAATTTCTGGTGTCTAATATTTAATATAAGAATAACAAGCACAGCAGGCCCGTAACTACCACCGGAGCAGCCGGGGCACTGCCCCGGGGCCCCCAAGCACGAAGGGACCCAAACTGATGGTTAAAAATTTATTGTATTTTAATATCTTATCTAACTTCCTATAAAATACCTAACACCTAGCTCAAAGTTAATAATAAAAAAAATGCATTAAAGTGCTAGAGTAAATGTTTTCGCGTGTCATATATACTCCATATGCTTCACATGAAAAAGCAGCTCTAGAGCAGACAGCAGAATGTCGAGTTGAATGTGTCATGCCGCGCCAGGTACCTGCCAAGTGATGAGTCAAGTGCAGGCTGGGACGTGCAGCGAGCTTGTGCTATTCATGATGATTCAATTGTTTGCTGACTGCTCATCAATATCGGACTGTCAGTGCAGTTGAGAATAGCATAGTAGTGATAGTACGCGTGTAGTTTATTACTTAGTTTTACTTTGCTTGGGTTGAGATAATAGTTTATATTATGAAACGAATTCGGCACCAGTCAAGTGGAAATCAAAAAAGAGACTCTAAAAAGAAGAAACTTAGAGGCTGCAAAAAGTTCTAAGAAGTTATCAACATGACTGGACAGTGGAAAACATTCGACAGGGAATGGTGATAAGAAAGATATGTATAGTTTGCTTTATTCAGTGTGATGTGTAATTCATGTAAAGATAGTACAGTCAAACTTTAATAATTCGAACGTGTATAATTCTAAATCGTGGATAATTCAAATGTTTCTGTCGGTCCCTTGACATTCCTATAAAATACAATCAGTGATGGATTAAGAGCTGAAGAGGTCCCAGGCGCAATAAAATTTTGAGACCCTCCAAATATTTTCAGTACCATTATTGTGTATTTTTTAGTTTTACAATTGTACTTACTGAAAGTGTATCTTGTTAATTCCACACGATATTCTCTTTTAATTGGAATATAAAGCTCAAATCGCATGTTAATAAAATATTGAAAGTACTTCCCATTCAATGCATTATCATTTCAGAACTAAGAGATCACATTTTTATCTAGCTTTCGTTTTGAAAATCACTACATTTTATTTCCTAAACTATCACTTCATTCTATCATTCTAAACAAATGTGTTTTTCACAAATATAACTGTAGGATTTTCTCTTATCAATACATTTTTTCCTCCAGTAAAGTTCTTGGTAAATCTTTTAAATAATTGCTGAGTTTTATCTAAGAAACATTTTAGGAATACAAAATCATATATTTTATTTTTAACTATCAATAATAATTAATCAGTTAAAATTAATTGTAAAAACTATTAATTAAGAAATAATGCGACAGATTGACTATTTTACATTAGTCGGATCAAGTATTCGATGTTATCAGGTGCAATGGAAACGCCTTAGACTACTAAAGGACTTTTGTGCCTTGTGAAATGTATTTCGTTTTTGTGCATAAACTTTTGCGACATCACAATTTTCAATTTTTTATAATTTATTATTTTCCTTACAACGAATTGTTTCCAAATTCGAAATATGAATTTGTAATCAAATTATTTAGATACAGTAAAAATTTCAAAGCATTCCAGTGCATATTTTTCCATTTTATAAAAATATTTAGCCTTTGCATAAACTTTTGCGCCGCACTGTACGCGTTACTTTCGAAAGAAAGCACCATTCGAATGGGGTTTGTTTTGTTTTGTAATTTCATCCCATAATGGTCCCATACCAATATATTTACGCTATCTTTTAGCAATCTGCATTAAAAGAAAGTAAAAAACTAGAAGGAATGTTATGTTCAGGGCTTAATTTGTGCCGGAGCCCGGCTCCGGCACTTGGGCTCGATCTCAATCTGTCTGTAAATTAAAAGTTTTATTTACTCAGGTAAAGAAAAAATAAAATAACTCTTCCCCTTTTTTAATGCTACTTTGATCAGAATAGAAGAAACAGAAATCGTGTTTTGTTTATCCTACTGATATTTGCAGGTTTGCTGGCATTGACTTCGGAGACATGCATATTGGTGCCATTCAAGATCGCGAACAATGAATTTGCTTTCAGTTTGATTTTCTTTTGTGACACTAACATATTTTTTAATTGGATCATTTTTTTTATTTACATATCTAACCGGAAAAGAATATTTTCTTTTTTTAGTCAACGAGCATCAGCCTGGGATGTTGTTTGTTTGAGGTTTTTAGTCTTCCATTGCGTACGAGTACTAAAATAACGTTAGTGATTTTTCTATTTATTTTACATCTGAATGCACTCTGCTCTGCGAATTTACAAAGTTGTAAGTAGTAGTCATTTGCAAGTAGATATAGTTGTCATGTATTGTTATTTTTATAGTAAGCAATATAGCAGCGTTTCCCCCCATTTTTATAAAAGCATCGAATCTTTCCGATCACGGCGTCAAATGTTTAATTTAATCTGATTTTCAGGGACTAATCACCAAAGATTGTTTCACGGAAGGAATCAATTATAGTTTAAGATATGCAGCTTTTATAGGAAATTGAAAAACATTGTTTGATTCTTTAGCATATCAGTATTAATTTCTGTAAATTTCATTCATTTTTTCATGAAAATGTATAGTTGCGAACTATCACTTTTTTTGTTTTAACACTATTTTCGAATCATAATCCTCATTTTATTTACTCGCAGAATCCTGCGATTAATTAAGATTAAAATTAGGCAAAGATTTCTATTCGGAAGGAGTGATAACTAAAAAGTGGAATAATTGGCAGCTAAGTATATGCAGAAATATTTAAAAATTTTATTTTGCTAAAGAAAAAAATGCTTTAAATTTTGCAAATAATGTATGAAATATAAATAAGCGGATTGGAGTGACGGTGAAGAGGTTGGGGGAGACGGTACTGTTATTAGTATTAGGGCAAGATATAAGGCGAAATATTGAGGGGCCTCACTATGAAGTTTTGCCCCGAGGACTACAATATTATACTTACGGCTTTGCAAGCACAATTCTAAAAGAATTATTTATATATTTAAGGGTTAAGTTTTACCCCGGGAATGCTTTCGCATATCCAGGATATGAACGATTAACACTTTGCCACCAATAAATTCAAACAAAAATCGCCATTTTATTTAATCGTTGACATTGATCACAAAAATAATTTGAAGATTACTTTTCGAAAATTAGTGATCAGAAATGTAATAACCATGCCCAGCCTGGGTATGACATACCCTGCGCGAGCAATCTTGGGTTAAAAAATATATATACACATTAAGATATTTAGATTTATACTCATTAAAATATTTACTAATTTGCAATATTTTAGTTTTTACTTGTATTACAGATACGCAGCATATGAAAAGGTTGACGTATTATACGAAAAATTCATTTCTGATTTTTTCATTATATTTCCTGTGTAATAAACCGTTCTGAGAATCATATAAATTTTTTTCGAAACAAAATAAAAAGTCAAGCATTTAAGGGTTAAACCTGTGACCCTTGGGCCACCCAGATACCAGCATGGAATATTTCAAACAGATAAGGCAAAGAATACATAAAGGTTTTTCTGGTGGCTAACGAATTTCACTCGAATAGTTGACACCAAACTTATATAGCTAAAAAAATAGAAGGAATAAAAAAAAAAACAGTATGTTGTTGAATATACATATATTTAAGAATTTTTTGTAAATAGTATGCGTATACATGCCTTAAACAATATAAATTTTCTTTAATAGTACACAAAATATTACTCCGATAAAAGTAATCTGACATTTTTCCGCATTTAAGAAAATACATTAAAGGAAACTTTGAGGAAAAATATTGATAGAGGAAGGAAGAATTTACACCTTTTCCCGACCTTTTTATTCTTTCTATAGAGATTTACACGTTGCACGTGTTTCTTTTTTGAGAGATCGGAAATGAACGTTTCTAGAGCCTGGAAAAAGGGGAGTGTTTCAATGATCAAATTCAAAAGGGCGAAATGTTGGAAATTACAAAGTGATTTTCTCCTTTGCTGTTTTTATTTTCGTATTCTCTCAAAGAATGACTTTTATTTGTTATGTTAACACTTTCGCTCGCAGAAAAATCTCCTTTATTAAATTTGTTTAAGATATGAAATAAGGGACAATATTCACTTGATTAGTCGAGGGAATAAAAGTTAAATAAAATACATTTGACTTAAAAAATCGATTGCGATAAAAAAAAACACTGTATTTAAAAGTTCATTAGTATTAAGACATTGCTTTTGCGGCGTTGAAGATATCCTTATATTTGAATATTTGTATGTAATTTCCATTGTAAAGTCAAAATGAAAACTACATATCTTAACCCGTATGTACTAGGGCAGGGTTGTCCAACTTCGGCCCGCCGGATACCACTAAATTTTTACAGTTATCTTTGCCTTATCTAATCGTCGAATTTCTGCGATTCAACTTGGCGACTATTTCTGTAAAATTTTAGTGGTATCAGGCGGGCCACAGTTGGACACCCCTGTACTAGGGTACAGATAAATTAGAAAGTATATAAATAAACGTTGCTATAAAACATTTATTGTATAAACATAGTATACACTATTTTGTTCAAGAAACTTTAATTTATAAAATATATAATCTTTTAATTTTTATATTTTCGCACACTGTTCAAAATTTGCAGCAAACTGTTCAGCAACTCGACCGTTTTCATAGAAAACGCTTCATAACCGTAATTTAACTTTGTTTGGACAATAATATGGTCAGATATGCTTAATAATATGGCCAAGTAACCGTTATCTTTAAAAACGGTCAAATTGCTGGACAGTTTGCTGCAGATTTTTAACGGTGCATTTTAAGGAAATACGCTGCTGTAATTTTATTTTTACACCAATGATAAAATGATTAAAAGTGATAATAGAACATATTATCCAGATATCCTATAAATCCACAACAGGGAGTTTCCCTTCCTAAATACTAGTTGAATAGTCTTTAGGAGTATATTATTTTTCTGATAATTCGTCAAATTTCACTATGACTAAAATTAAAGAAACTTACGGGCCATTAGTTGTTGGCAATTTAATATTTGGTGAAATGTTTGGGACCCATTTAACCCTTTCAGTGGCAAATTCTGCTACTAAAATGTTGAAGTGATAATTTACACCAGGATTTACAAGCAAACTTATTTGAAAACAAGTAAAGGCTCCTTCACGTACATTGTTAATATAAAATTTTATATAAAAGCGTTTGGTGTGAATGTGGTATTTTTGAATAAAAAATTAAGTAGGATATATTCTATCCCACCACTCTTCAAGGGGTTAAGGGGTCTCAGGACTCTTAAAGCTTTAAAATTTTCGAAATTTTAATTTTTTTAGATGTTAAACTCCTATCTTTTCTGAACATTTTGATATAATTGTTTCCTTGAAATTCCTATTAGAACTGAAGTTATGGCTTTTACATTTATACACGTTCAATAGCTGAAGCGTCGTTTCGGAAACTTTGAAGCCATTTTTCTCCAAATGACGTTGTTGGGCATAACGCGCACGATATCTCAAAAACGTATGAATATTTTTTCATGAAATTCTCAAAACATATGTTTCATGTTAGTCTGTATAAACTGAACCTAAAATTTCCTTTTTATTGTTCAAAACAATATTTTTTTGGTGACTATACTGTTGAAATTTTCTTAATTTTGCATTAGCTAAATACAACTTTGTATTAGAATTATAAAAATGCTTTAAATGCAAATTTATTTAGGTTCAGGGTAATTATTGCAATCTGAAGTATAAGTAGGTACCTAAATTTTCATTCTAGTTGCAACACTTATTTTGTAATCGTGCGCGTAAGCTGTTATGTTGATTTTTTGCTCGAAAAATGTCTAACAGTTGGAGCCCCCTGTAAATGCTAATTCTGCATCTTATAATTTTTTAAATACATGAAATGAAAGAACATGCTTATATATTTTATTCCAATTAAAATTGTATCTTAAAATAAAATACATTTTAAGATATTAAATGTCGAAAATGGCCTTTTTTTCATTTTTTTCCAATTTTAAGAGTCCTGAGACCCCTGAAGATAAGCAGCATCTTTCAAAATTCTACCAATATTCTATGTAAAAGTTTAAATATTATGTTTGCTTTTGTATCCTTTGTAACTTTCAGGCTATATATTGGATAGATTGCTGCAATACACCTGTCAATATTTTCTGTCCAAATGATCTTCCGTTTTTATATGGCCTTTGAATAAATGCATTTATCCTGTTAAAAATTGTTCATTACTATATTACATGTTGTAAGGGCGTTCGAATGATCTCTATTGTCAGACTGAATTTTTTATTTATTTTTTTTTTCAAAGCATCCCAATATCCCGCTTAAAAAAAAAAAAAAAAAAAAAAAAAAAAAAAAAAAAAAAAAAAAAAAAATCCAGATTTCTATTTTTATAACAATTTGAGTATAATTATTCTTTTATGTCAAAAATAAAATGGCTCTACTCTGTCCTTCAGTTTGTTTAAGTAGAATGTTTCAAACTGAGTTCAAATAAGTTTCAAATAAAACTTGTAACTATAATACACTGCTGGCCACACAAAATGCAACACCCTGAAGGAAGCATGCAAATATTGTGAAATTCACATCATGCGTTTGGGGCGATGAAATATGCAAATCATTAGCATTGCAACGCAGACTCACATCAGGGGCGACCGTAGCGCCACCCGCAAGCGCTATATGAGAGTAGAACAGATTGGCGATTTGAAGTACGGCAATTGTTTTTTCGTGCGGGTTTTTTTTTTTTGCGTAAGCTGTTTACCTATGCCTCGTGGAAGACATCGAGCGTCTTTTGACCAAGTTTCTGAATTCGACCGAGGAAGAATAGTAGCCTATAGGGATTGCGAATTATCCGTCAGAGAAATTGGTCAATGTGTTGGACGAAACCAAGCAACTGTGATGCTGATCTGTAATCGCTGGATGCAGGAGGGAACGACGGACCGATGGGGCCGATCGCACCCACCTCGTTGCACCACTGCGGGTGCTAACTGGCGGATTGTGCGCATGGCAGTGATGGATCGCGCAGCCACATCACGAACCATAGCACAACAGATTCAGCCTGCTACGCATCATTCTGTGTCTGCTCGTACCATTCGACGTCGTTTGCAGCAGAGTGGAATGCCCGCAAGGCGTCCATTGCTTCGTTTAGCCTTTACTGGAAACCACAAGCGTTTGCGCCTCCAATGGTGCGAGAAACGGCAGACATGGACAACGGAATGTAACGACACTGTATTTACTGACGAATCCCTCTTCTGCCTGCAACATCGCGATGGTCGGTTTCGAGTTTGGAGACACCGTGGTGAGAGGCTGCTGAACTATTGCGTTATGCATCGCCACACTGGTCCTACACTCGGTATCGTGGTTTGGGTTGGTATTGGATTTCATTGCCGCACCCCTCTCGCACGCATTGCAGGTACACTGAACAACCAGCACTGCATGTCTGAGGATTTGGAGCCCGTGGTCCTCCTATACATTCAGCGCTTGCCATCAACCATATTCCAACAGGATATTGCGCGACCACACGTGGCACGCAATGTTCAAGAGTTCTTCTTTACCCATCAGATTGAATTGCTTCCTTGGCCTGCTTGTTCTCCAGATCTATTGCCAATTGAAAACTTGTGGTCCATGCTTACACAATGACTGGCCCAGGATACACCACCCGCTGCTACACCAGATCAACTTCGGCAATATGTGGAAGCCGCATGGACTGCTGTACCCCAAGGAGACAACCAAATCCTCTTTGATTCTATGCTGAGGCGTGTGGCAGCGGTTATAGCCAACAGTGGCGGCTACACTAACTACAGATTTTGTCATCATCCACGCGTCACAAGAGGCTGTAATTTTAATCGTTTGATCTTTGTACAACATGTTATCTGCCAAATAAATTTCGCTGTGATATCTCTGATCCTTCTTGGTGTTGCATTTTGTGTGGTTTTGCAGTGTACTAACACTAAAATTTTCTGGAATTTTACTCAAGTTTTATATAAATATTTCACACTAGAGAATTTTTATTTAAAATTATTTAACTTTTTATTTAACTCATTTCTATGTGATTTATATCTTATCTATTTTAAGCAGAAATTTCTGGTTGGAATCAAACTATTTTCATTTGTAACTGGCCAAATGACCGGTTGTTGATATGTTTTGTGATAAAAAAAATGAAAAGTGTGCATTTAACAATTATATATCTATTAAAGAGTCAGTCATTTAAAAAGTCTAATATTTCTGCATGTTTTGGATTTAAGATATTTTTAAATTTCATTGCACTATCTGAACAACGGATGATACTGACATTCGCTTTGTAACTGATGATAGATTCTAATAATGCATGGAAGTTTAATATTTTTAATTGATTTGCAATTATAACTGAGCTTTCTCTAGGTTTTTTCTTTAAAGATTGTCATAATAAAAATGTATTCTTAGCAAATGTCAAAATTGTAAGGTTGCGAAGCACAACGTCATGAAAAGTGTATTCTTAACGATAAATTAAACCAAGTAAGTAAATAAGCAAAACTTTCTGCAGCAAATCTATCCTCGCTGATTGTACCGCTATTTCCAAACAATGATCTTTGTGGTAAATTTCTATTGCGTATGTTAATGATATCCACCACTAAGATTATTGTTTCGTAATAGTGATACATAAAATGAAGGAATGTGAGCCTCGTGAAATTTACGGCACAAAATATTACAAATTGAGCATATGACTTTGAAATATTACGTCTATTTTAATTTATTTTGTGTGTATATGGATCTTACATTTTAGCACATCAATAACCAAACCAGTGTTGCCAGTGAGTTATTGTTTTAAAATTCAGATTCCTTGATTGGCACCACTTTTTTGAAATGTTAAAATTCTTCAAGTTTGCGCCTTAATTAATATGTCATTAAATAAAGTAGAATTTTGCCATTTCAAAAAAGTGGTACCAATCAAGAAATTTGTATTTTTAAAAAAGTAGTCCATTAGCAACACTTAACCAAACTGTAAATTTCGTTATTTTAATTCTAAAAATTTTACAATTCTTGCATAATTTCTGCGATTTAATAAGACAAATAATTCTATCTGGAAACTGTGGTGGTGAAAAGTAAGGAAAATATGCGCCTTCCTATAGCATCGAATTCATGTCATATTGATCGAATTAGATATTTAATTGACTGCACTGAATCTAATTTGTCGGTGGAATTTCAGCAACGTTTCAATGTATTTATAGATTTTATGATAAACTTCCACTTCTTCAGAAAATTTTAATTAGTCTGCTGTAGTTCAATGAAATAAAGCAACGAAATAACTAATCTTTTAAATTTGATACAGAAATTTGTTAAATTTTAAATTAACCTAATATTTGAAAATTCTGTATGTTTACTTTCTAAGAAACGCAGTCTCGTTCTTACTGAGTTATGTTTCAAAATAGTCGTGTAAATCAGGATGAATATATTTTTTAATTTTTCAAAGCGCATTATTAAGTAATCTTTGAAATTTAAGATAAGAAAAGAAAAGTACCATAGCTGCCAACCTTTACGCTTTTTTGCTACCACTAAAATTTAGAAGAGATTTTCGCCTTGTTTAATCTTGAGATTTCGACCATTGTATTAGGCAATATTTACAAGAAAATTTTAGTGGTAGAAAGAAAGCATAAAGGTTGGCAGCTATGAAGTACTGATATAAATTATTAAAAATTAATCTCTATAGCAATGCTACTTTTAATGTCAGACTGTACTAAATCTAATTTATCGGTGGAATTTCAGCAAGGTTTGAATCTGTTAATACATTTTATGATAAATTTCCATTTCTTCAGAAAAATTTAATTAGTCTGCTCTAATTCAATGACATAAACTAGAGAAATAGTGACTAATCTTTTAATTTTGGTACAGAAATTTGTTAAATTTTAAATTAATCTAATATTTGAAAATCATGTATGTTTACTTTCTAAGAAACACCAGTCTGACTCTTAACCCTTTCCGGCACAGTGTGCCTGGATCGGGATACCTAATTTTAATTCCAAACTTACGAACGGCACCAAGAATATTTTAGTGAAATTTTTCTTTTACAATGAATAGTTAAAGTAACATGTTTTAAATTTCTAAAAAAGTCGTTTTAAAATTCCGGTGTCTGTCAGTCATTTCATCATTTTACAACAAAAATTGCCCGTGCCGGAAAGGGTTAACGAGTTATGCATCAAAATATTTGTGTAAATTTCGATGAATAATTAATTAATTTTTACAAACGCATTATTTAGTAATCTTTAAATTTTGAGATATGAAATAAACAAAAAATTAAACTCTATCGCAATAGTACTTTTAAGCAAGTGCAATTTCATCAATAATTTTTATTTCTACTGTAATACTTGTATGAAACAAACATGTGGAATTACATAACATTTAAAAAAATTGTAACAAAAATTTATTGTATATCAACTTGTGAAATTTTATTAAAGACGCCTTATACATTTTATAGCCTGATAGAATTCTTTACCACAGATATGGCTTTAACAGTTACAGTTACTTTAACCCTTACCGGCCGGGAGTAATTCTGTTTATAAAGTGATGAAATAATGGACTGACGCCTCAATTTATAAACGGATTTATTAGATAATATGAAATTGCTTATTTTCATGTATATTGTAATAGGAAAATTTTAGTTAAATATTCTCGGTGCCGTTTGTCAGTATTGGAATTAAAATTAGGTGTCCTTTTTTAAGGACACGCGCCGGAAAGGGTTAACACTAGAAAGCCCGTAAGCAGTCATTTTGACTGCTACCAAATGAATATATCTCGGTTCGAACCAGAATTTTTCTTTATAAAAATAGTTTAAAAGATACAAAGAAAAAAAAAACTAATTAAATGGATAAGTTAATAATTTAAAATAAAAATTCTGGCACGGAATATTTTTCTAAAATTTGAAGAAAATTCTCAGTCTTTCTAGTGTTAAAACACGACGGATTTGTAAGGAAATTTGTTAAATTTTAAATTAACCTAATATATAAAAATCCTGTAAGTTTACTTTCTATGAAACGCCAGTCTCACTCTTATCGAGTTTTTTTTTCAAAATAGTTGTGTAAATATCGATGATATTTTTTTTTATTTTTAAAATCGCATTATCAAGTAAGCTTTCAAATTTTAATTATGAAAAGAAAAGCACTGAAATAAAATATTAAAAATTAATCTCTATAGCAATAGGGCTTTTTAATGTCAGTATGTACTAAATTTAAATTATGTGTGGAATTTCAGCAACGCATGAATGTATTAATACATTTTATGGTATACTTCCATTTCTTCGGAAAAATTTAATTAGTCTGCTCTAATGACATAAATGTCTCAATGACATAAACTAGAGAAATAACTAATCTTTTAAATTTCGTAAAGAAATTTGTTAAACTGTAAATTAACCTAATATTTAAAAATCCTGTAAGTTTACTTTCTAGAAAACGCCAGTCTCACTCTTGCCGAGTTATGTTTCAAAATAGTCGTGTAAATCACTATGAATATTTTTTTAATTTTTCAAAGCGCATTATTGAGTAATCTTTAAAATTTAAGATATGAAAAGAAAAGTACTGAAATAAAATATTAAAAATTAATCTCTATAGCAATACTACTTTTAATTTCAAACTGTTCTAAGTCTAATTTATCGGTGGAATTCCAGCAACGTTTGAATGTATTAATGCATTTTATGATAAACTTCCATTTCTTCAGAAAATTTTATTAGTCTGCTTTACCTCAATGAAATAAAATAGCGAAATAACTAATATTTTAATTTTGGTACAGGAATTTGATAAATTTTAAAGTAACCTAATATATAAAAATCCTGTAAGTTTACTTTCTAGGAAGCGCCAAATTCACTCTTACCGAGTTATGTTTAAAAATAGTTGTATAAATTTCGATGAATAATTAATTAATTTTTACAAACGCATTATTTAATAATCTTTAAATTTTGAGATATGAAATGAAAAGTACTAAAAGAAAATATTAAAAATTAAACTCTATCTCAATACTACTTTTAAGTCAGTACAATTTCATTAATAATTTTTATTTCTACTTCAATACTTATATGCAACAAACATGTAAAATTACATAATATTTTTAAAAATTGCAACAGAAATTTATTGCATATCAACTTGTGAAATTTTATTAGAGAAGCCTTACACATTTTATAGCCTGATAGAATTCTTTACCACAGATATGGCTTTAACTAATACAGTTACATTAAAACATGACGGATTTGTAAGGAAATTTCTTTATATTTAATTTAACCTAATATATAAAAATCCTGTAAGTTTACTTTCTTAGAAACGCTAGTCTCACTCTTATCGAGTTTTGTTTCAAACTAGTTACGTAAATATCGATGAATATTTTTTTAATTTTTAAAATCGCATTATTTTTGTAATGTTTAAAATTTAAGATACGAAAAGAAAAGTACTGAAATAAAATATTAAAAATTAATCTCTATAGCAATAGTACTTTTAATGTCAGTCTATACTAACCCTAAATTATGTGTGGAATTTCAGCAACGTTTGAATGTATTAATATATTTTATGGTACACTTCCATTTCTTCAGAAAAATTTAATTAGTCTGCTCTATTTCAATGAAATAAACTAGAGAAATAACTACTGTCATTTTCAGGGTAACTTTGATCCACATTTTCTCTATTTTCATATACCGCACTCTTATTTTAAGAATATTGTTGCAACTAGGGGCATAAAAGAGAAGAAATTATCCTAAATTATTTTTTGACTATCAAAAATTAAGGAATAATAAGGATAAAAGCAATAAAAAATGTATTTTTAGCCTAGTTCAAAATTACCCAAACATTTAGGGTAACTTTGCACTATATGATAAATATTATCTAAAATAATTCATTATAAAAAAAGTGTTATAGTTAGGACAACTTTAAACCCCAAAAAATATTTTCAGGTATGTAAAGACTCCGAATTTACATTTCCCAACATCACAAGATTTGTATAATTTATGATATTACAACAAATAGTAACATACAACAAATAGCAACAGGCATAAGAAAAGTGGAAAAAAAGAACCATGAACATTTCGAAATAAAAAAAAACCTGTTTATTGTTCATATAAAACATAAAAATTCAGTGGAAAACAATTTTCAATGTTTTATCTCAATAATATATCCATAGTTACAGTAATACATACTATTACTAGTATTATTCAAAGATTCAAACAAGAATAAAAAATGTTGAATGTATGAAATGTCAAATTTGAGTAGCTCCGCCCCGACAAAACCCTTTAAATGAATTGTATGTATTTTACACATATTTGTGAAAATATTTATATGTTATATCTAATGTTCACTTTCGGCATTTATATAAAATTTACCGGCAAATATGTGACATTTTTGACAGTAGCACCTATATTCAGTAAATTATAAACATCAGTATAACTTTGAGCAGGCTCAAAGTTACCCTGAAAGTGTGATAAAATGTTAGTGCCTTCTTATTTTGCATTTTATTAACTATTAATAAATAAACAATCACAAAATATTATCACATTTACAACATTTAGACAAAAATATGTCTGATAAATGAGTATATTGTTACTTAGTTTGAGAATATAATTGGATTACAACAACTTCAAAACAGCATTCAAAATTAGCTTGAAAACAGTGCTTCACAAAAATGGTTAGATGATGCAATTAATAGCACATATTGTTGATAATTTATTTTCTAAAATAAAGAGTGGAAATCCCAGTTTAGAACCTTGCCATCAGAGCGTCTTTTGGAGTCAAAAATATTGAAAAATAGGAGGTGGTGCAAAGTTACACCCCATGGTTCAAAGTTACCCTGAATGACTGTAATCTTTTAATGTTGATACAGAAATTTGTTAAATTTTAAATTTACTTAATATTTAAAAATCCTGTACGTTTACTTTCAAGGAAATGTCAGTCTCACTCTTACCGAGTTATGTTTCAAAATAGTTGTGTAAATTTTGATGAATAATTAATTTTTATAAATCATTATTTAGTAATCTTTAAATTTTGATATATGAAATGAAAAGTACTAAAATAAAATATTAAAAATGAAACACTATCGCAATAGGACTTTTAATATCAGTACAATTTCATCAATAATTTTTATCTCTACTGTAACACTTATATGAAACAAACATGCGAAATTACATAAAATTAAAAAAAAATGTTTATTGTATCTCAACTTTCGAAATTTTATTAAAAAGCCTTATACATTTTATAGCCTGATGGAATTTTTTACCACTAGATATGTCTTTAATGTTACAGTTACTTAGTGTTGCCAGACTGGGGACTTTTTTAACCTTCCGTCTACCAGACGGGTCCATTGGACCCGACAGCAATATTTAATGTAAATTTTTCTCATGAAAAATAGCATTCAAAGTTTCGCGATTACATGACTTTTCCTGCAATTGTCTCCTCTATGTATATGCAATTGCGATTAAAATTTTGTTCGAAATTTTTTACCTATTTTTAATTTGTTTCATTGTTTACCACGCGGGTCCATTGGACCCAACATTAAAACAAACGTAATATACTGTTGCTTTCTTTTTCTAGGGTTGCCATAAATCATGAGGAGGAACAGGGTTACCATAATTGGATGTTTATCGCCCATTTGGCGATGGATTTTTAGCGCCAATCTCGCCAAATTTGGCGACTTTATAATGAAGTTTTGAGAACATTCTAGACTGATCTAGTAAACTTCGTGCTCTATATATAAAAGGTTACTTCTGGTTCAGAGAGTCATTTATCAACAGACACAGTTAGTGAGCGAATGGTGTCTATTGATGTTTTTGAGTCTTTTCATTGAAAATAGGACTTGATATTTGAAGACAAGTAATAAGTGTAGTTTGTACGTGCTTTGTTATTTTACAAATATTCATCATTTTCTTATTTCCTAACTTATTTTTTGTTAAAAACTGAATTGAAGATGAACAGAAAAAAAGTATTGACTCAAGAGGAAATTCAAAAAATTATGGAAAATCCGGACGATATAGAATTCGACACCGATGATGAAAATCTGTCGTCTGATGAAGGTGAAGTAGATTATGTTGAAATACATAATGAAATTTCTGATTCCTACTCAGAATCTGATAATGATTCCAATGAAGTAAATGTAGCAACCACAAGTACTTCAAATTCTACTTTTGTTTCCAAAAATAATTCACAGATCTGGTATAAGAATGAAGTTGCCAGACCACAAGGAAGACGTACTGAAATCAATATTTTACGTGAAAAATCTGGACCTTCAAGATTTGCAAATCGTGAAGTGGATTCCATATCATCCTCATTTCTTATCTATTTCCGAAAAAGACTTTTGGAAATTATAGTAAAATGGACAAACGCGGAAGGCAATAGAGTATTCGATAAAGAGTGGAAACCTATAGATATTATAGAACTTATAGATCTATAGAACTTATAGAAATTATAGAACCTATAGATATTATAGAAAATATTCATCGGACTTTTATTACTTATTGGAGTATATAAATCGAAAAATGAAACAGTAAGCGAACTTTGGAGCATAAAAAATGGAAGACAAATATTTCGGGACATTATGAGTCGCAATAGATTCACAAGTATATTACGTGTCATAAGATTTGATGATGCTGCTGAGAGGCGTAAAAGAAGATCAACCGATAAATTAGAGCCAATAAGAGAATGCTTTGAATTGAGGAATAGCTATTTACAAGACCCCTATATTCCTAATTGGTCTATGACTGTCGATGAGCAATTAGTTTCTTTTCGTAGAAAATGTCCTTTCCGTCAGTATATGCCATCTAAACCTGGAAAGTATGGATTGAAGTTCTGGGTTATTTGTGACAGCGTAACATCGTATGCTTGGAAACTGGAACTATATACAGGCAAAAATGAAGTAAGAGAATCTCATCAGGGAGAAAATGTAGTTAAAAGATTGACGAAGGAAATTGAAAATTCTGGTCGTAATATTGCATGTGATAACTTTTTTACGTCATATGCATTAGCAACACATCTTACTTCAAAAAAATTATCTCTTATTGGAACAATTCGAAAAAATAAACCTGAATTACCCGCTGTGTTCACAAATCCAAAACATCGTTCTGTATATTCTACTTTATTTGGGTTTCAAGAGAAGGCGACCATCATCTCTTACTGTCCCAGAAAAGGTAGAATTGTTACTTTGCTAAGCACAATGCATAACACTTATGATATTGACAACAGCTTAGAAAAAAAGCCACAAATAATCCTAGATTATAATAAAACCAAAGGCGGAGTAGATACGATGGACAAAATGGTAAGAGCATATAGTGTGAAACGCATGACACGTCGGTGGCCTTTGATTGTATTTTATAATATGATCGATATAAGTGCGATGAATGCATACATAATATGGTTGTCACTGAATGCTGAATGTGATCCGAAAATGAAAAAAAGGCGGAATTTCATTATTCAACTTGCAGAAGAATTAGTAGGTGAAGGAGGTATCGCCGTCTCAACATCTACTTCAGAACAACTTTACGCAAATAGTTTTGAACCGCCACGAAAAAAATCAAGATGTCATATTTGTCCCTCTAAAAAAGATCGAAAAACACGAACATTATGCAAGAAGTGTACGAAAAATGTTTGCGGAGAACATACCGTCGTTATTTGTACTTCATGTACAGAATAATTTTATTATGATGAAAAACGTTTTGTAGTCATTATAATATACTATATATATTACTTTCTTACTGTATGTGTTACTTTCTTACTCTATTACTATATATATCACTTTTATATATTGTATAAGGTGCATTAATAACAAATATATTCATTGTAGATAAATGAGTGTTTTGTATATTTTGAAATCCTATATATTTTACATATGGGTCCAATGGACCCGAATGGTAGTTCTTGCATATACTTTTTTTTGGTAGTCTGAAGGTTAATTCATATAATGTGTCTGTCACCACTTTTTAAAAATAGTATTATTCCCCTAAATTTTCAGAATTTTTAATCTATTTTTAAATAGGCCAAATAATTCTATTTTAAAAAAGTGATGAAAATCAACAATCTGGGGACAAAAAATCCCCCAATCTGGCAACACTGCAGTTACTTTAAAACGTGATGATACTTAACACATTAATGACGAATTTCTTTTGCACATTTTTAATACCTAGGTACCTGTTTACACCAGATTTCCCATATTGTAATTTTAACTTATTTGATCTCTCAAAGCTTAAGATTAAGTAATATGAAAATTTCCTTACTAAAATATTGATTTTCATATTACTTAACCCTTTATCCACTCACTTTAAACATTTATACCATAGTGAATATTACTAAAATTCTAATGGTACTTTGCAAAAAAATGCTCTTTTAACTCCACTTTATCCGAATACATGGCAGCAATAGTTCTAGGTTTGTTATTTTAGAGAGGAATGGGGCTATCTTTGAAGCAGTCGATGTGTTTTGTGCCGATATTTTGTACAGATTGCCACGCTCGTCTTTTCATTGCTGCAAATACAGTAAAGGATATAAGATAAGTGTTGGATTATTTTTGTGTTCATTATGATCTTAGAATACAATATGACTAGCTATTTTAGGTGAACGGTGTATGTATTTGATTTAACAGTTGAATTACTCGGTGGTACTTAAAAGTACCGTCAGTACACTGGGTGTTGAGGAAAAACTTCTTGTTTACTTTTCGTCTGTGTAGTTATCCATCATTTTCATCTGCTTTAAAATGTAATTGTTAAAATGTAGTGTAGTAATGATTTCCCTGGTATTTCTTTTCTGTTTCATTGTTATTTTTTATAGGAAATCGAAAAAGTTGTGGAACTGGCTCGCTTTTTCTATGCTAGAAATGGCATAAGTAAATTCATATATTGCATATGTGGAGATGCGAGAGAACATGTTGTCCCTGGAATATTGACGTCGATAACTAAAGGACTGTTAAAAAGATCGAAACCTAAAAAAAATAGTTTTTTTTTTTAACCTTTCAGGAACAAAGCATTTTCAATTCTAAAATTTTGAAATAAATGATTGGCAGTGGAATTTTCTAAACGATATATGTAAGTAAGAAAAAGCCTATATTTCGCGCACTTTTTAAATTGAAAATATTTTCTTGTGCCCGTTGAAATACCTTCTGGATTTACTGTTGCGATATTTTACTCATAGTGTACTGACGGTACTTTAAAGTACCACTTTAATTAATTACCTCTAAATAATTAAATTTCTCACGGGTGAGTATTTTTCTTATGTTTATCCTTTAATTTTCATTGCAGTAACTGAAAAAAATTGCAGTAGATCATTATGCAGTAGATAAAGGGTTAATCCCTTAACTTTTTAATTTTTTTGACACCATAAACTGCACCATAAATTGTAGTAACTGAAAAAAAAATATATTACATGAAAAAAATTGCAGTAGATCATAATGCCGTAGATAAACGGTTAAACGGAAGATTTTCGTACCAACCGGCTTTAATGGGTTAAAGAAATTCGTTAAATTTTAAATTAACCTAATATATAAAAATTCTGTAAGTTTACTTTCTACAGGGATGAGAGCGATCCGACCCAAATGACTGCTTGCTAGCACCAAATTTTAATGGTATTTCTTGCCTTATTTAATGACAGAATTTCTGAGATTTAATAAAGCAAATAACACTATTGAAATTTAGTGGTGAAAATGAACCATTCGGTTCAGAGCGCTCTCATCCCCGTTTCTACACTGTTAAAAATTTGCAGCATTATGGCAGGTCATTTGACCGTTTTTTTCCGAAAACGGTTACAAAACCGTAATTTTAACACTATATTGACCATATTATTGGCCATTTTATGGTCAGAATATAGTTAAATTATGGTTATGAAACCGTTTTTTTCAAAAGACGGTCGAATGACCTGCCATAATGCTGCAAAATTTTTAACGGTGTAGGAAACGCCAGTCTCACTCTTACACAGTTATGTTTCTAAATAATCGAGAAAATTTCGATGAATGTATTTTTTATTTTTAAAAGCGCATTATTTAGTAATCTTTAAATTTTGAGATAAGAAATGGAAAATACTGAAATAAAGCATTAAAAATTAATGCTTTTAATGTCAGTATAATTTCATCAATAATTTGTATTTCTACTCTACCACTTATATGAAACAAACATGTGAAATTACATATGAAATAAAACATATTGTAACAGTAACTGCATATCAACTTGGGAAATTTTATTAAAGAAGCCTTATACATTTTATACTCTGAAAGAATTCTTTACCAACAGAAATGACTTTAACTGTAACAGCTACTTAAAAACAGGGGTAGAAAACCGTGACACGACGGATGCCACTAAAACAGTGTTGCCAGTGAGCTACTTTTTTAAAATTAAGATTTCTTGATTGACACCACTTTTTCGAAATAGTAAAATCCCCCTTATTTAACCCTTTCAGGGGCAAAGTATAATTTATTGACACCAGTATTTACAAGATAATTTATTTGTAAACAAGTAAATGTAAATTTTCGCGTACTTAATAAAGATGAAATTTTCATTATAAAATTCCGGTGCCAATGTGGCAATTAGGAACTAAAATTATGTGATGTTGTGACGGCATCACCGCCCTTCAACGAGGTAATTACATATTAACTAAGGCGAAAACAATGGGAATTTTGCCATTTCAAGAAGAGTGGTGCCAATCAAGAAATCTGAATTTTAAAAAAGTAGCCTACTGGCTACACTGCATTAAAATTTCAAAGAAAAATTCGACTTCTTGAATCACAGAGATTCGATGATTAGATAAGACAACGATTATTATAAAATATTAGTTGTGTGGAGCGTGCCACAGTTGGCCACCCCTGCTTTAAGACCTGACGGATTTCTAAAGAAATTTACCAGATTTTAAATTAACCTAATGTTTAAATATCACTCATGTTTACTTTCTAGAAAACGCCTGAATCACTCTTACCGAGTTATTTTTCAACATAGTCGTGTAAAATAAGATGGATCATTTTTTTATTTTTAAAAGCGCATTATTTAGAAATTGCGATGCACCACTAAAATTTTAAAGAAAATTTCGACTTCTTGAATCGCAGAGATTCGGTGATTAGAAAAGGTATGATTATTATAAAATTTTAGTTGTGTGAAGCGTGCCACAGTTGGCCACCCCTGCGTAAAAACCTGACGGATTCCTAAAGAAATTTGCTAGATTTTAAATTAACCTAATGTTTAAAAATCATGCATGTTGACTTTCTAGAAAACGCCTGAATCACTCTTACCAAGTTATTTTTCAAAATAGTCGTGTAAATTAAGATGGATCATTTTTTAACTTTTAAAAGCGCATTATTTAGTAACTGCGACACACCACTAAATTTTAAAGAAAATTTCGACTTCTTTAATCGCAGAGATTCGATGATTAGATAAGGCAATGATTATTATCAAATTTTAGTTGTGTCGAGCGTGCCACAGTTGGCCACCCGTGCTTTAAAGAACCTTGCGGATTTCTAAAGAAATTTGTTAAATTTTAAATTAACCTAATATTTAAAAATCCTGTATGATCACTCTTACCGAGTTATTTTTCAAATTCGCCATGTAAATTAAGAAGGGACATTTTTTATTTTTTAAAAGCGCATTATTTATAGTAATCTTTAAATTTTAAGATATGAAAGGAAAAGTACTGAAATAAAATATTAAAATTAAACTCTACCGCAATAATACTTTTAATGCCAGACTGCACTAAATCTAACTTATCTTTGGAATTTCAGCAAGGTTTGAATGTATTAATACATTCTATGATAAACTTTCATTTCTTCAAAAAAAAAATATTAGTCTGCTCTAGTCAAATCAAATAAACTCGTGAAATAACTAATGGTACAGAAATGTTTGATACAGATATTTGTTAAATTTTAAATTTACTTGCTAGTAAACGCGAGTCTCACTCTGACCGAGTTATGTCTAAAATTAGTAGTTGAAATTTCGACGAATAAATTTCTTAATTTTTAAAAACGCAATATTTAGTAATCTTTAATTTTTAAGATATGAAATGTAAAGTACTGAAATAAAATATTAAAAATTAAACTCTATCGCAATAGCACTTTTAATGCCAGTACGATTTCATCAATAATTTTTATTTCAACTGCAATACTTATATGAAACAAATATGTGAAATTACTTAAGGTTTAAGAAAAAAATGTAATAGTAAATTACTGACTATCAATTTGGGAAATTTTGTCAAAGAAGGCTTATAAATTTTATACACTGAAAGAATTCTTTACCAACAGATGTACCTTTAACTGTTACAGTTACTTTAAAACCTGACGGATTTGTAACGAAATTTGTTAAATTTTAAATTAACATAATATTTTAAAAATCCTGTAATTTTACTTTCAAGGAAACGTCAGTCTCAATCTTACCGTGTTATGTTTCAAAATAGCAGTGTAAATTTCGATGAATATATATTTTTTTATTTTTAAAAACGCTTTATTTAGTATTGTCGGGCTAACTCATATTCACTTCACACAGAAATTTCACATAATTTCAAAATATCAACTTCTCGGGGCATAACTTTTTAAATATTTTTTATTTAATCTTGGTAAGACGGCACATCACAAATAGAACGGCACATAACACGTATAACCAAAATAATAACTGACGCTAATATAACTTTTACATGTTAGCACAACTCAAAACAGAACAGAACTCTAACGAACTCACAGCATTTCTTATTCGACAGAGCTCACGGAAACCGGTCACGTGATTGCCGGCAAAGTCTATTTTTTGAAACGGGTGGTGCGCGTTACAGTATTCTTTAAATTTTGAGATATGAAATGAATAGTACTGAAATAAAATAATAAAAATTAAACTCTATCGCAATAGTAGTTTTAATGTCAGTATAATTTCATAAGTAATTTTTCTTTTTACTATACTACTTATGTGAAACAACATGCGAAATTACATAATATTTTTAAAACATTGTAACAGATATTTGATGAATATCAACTTGTGAAATTTTATAAAAGAAACCTAATACATTTTATACAATGAAAGGATTATTTACCACTAGATGTAGCGTTAACTGTTACATTTACTTTACAGATACATCCTGTTTATAAATATTCGTCTGATTTTCAATGAATAATCTAGTAATTAATACAACGGCGTGTCATTAATCATGAAATTTTGAGAAGTGAAACCAAAATCACTGAAATAAATGATTTAAAAATTGAACTGCATCGTATTAGTGAATTTAAATTTACCGTAAATTCTTGCGTGTCCGCCGCGGCTTAGTTAACCCATTAACTGCCAAAACTATTACGATAGAAATTTTCAAATTTCTTGTTGAAAGTAGTTTCCCACCACAAATTCAGTAAGGTAAATTTCGCTTTACTAAAATAGCAAAATTCCTTCCAATAAATAAGACATTTTTTTTAAATTCTAAAATAGCGGTGCCAATGTAATTAATTCATTGCATGAACAATTATTTTGACTGTTGCGTGAACGCAACGTCAGCGGTTAATGGGTTAAGTCTTTTTTAAACGTGAAATTTTAATGAAAAAAGAAGCCAAATAAATGCTAAGCAAAAGTAAGTCACATTTTATTTAAAACAAATTCTGGTTGGAAATCGAGTTATATGAGGTGCAGCGGATACGCGCGACATTACAGTATTACTACTTCATCAACTATTTTTCAATTTTATTGCACTAACTATCTAATATAAACATGTGAAATTAGATATCATCTTTCAATTTCGACCGAAATTCTATTAAATACCAATTTCTGAAATTTTAATAAAGGAGCTCTATTAATGTTATTCACTGTAAGAATTCCTTACTAACAGATATGGCTCTAACTCTTACAGTTTCTTAACAGCTCCTTCAGGTTTTAAAATATTCGTATAAATTTCAATGAATAGTTTCTTAATTTATATATCAACGTGTCATTTATTAATCTTCAAATTTAGAGAACTGAAATCAGAAGCATTGAAATAATTGACTTAAAAATTAAAATTTATCTTAATAGCACTTTGAATACCACTACTCTTTATCAAAAATATTTGCTGCACTACAAAATGATATAAACATCTGAAATCACATAACATATTTAAATTTTGGAACGAAAACTTACTAAAATTCAAGCTGTGATATTTTATTAAAGAAACCCTTTAAATTTTAATTTCTGTAAGGATTCTTTACTACCAGATATAGCTATAACTTTGACGTATTTTAAAATATTCGTATAAATTTCAATGAACAGTTTCTTAATTTATATATCAACGTGTCATTTATTAATCTTAAATTTAGAGAACTGAAATCAGAAGCATTGAAATAATTGACTTAAAGATTAAAATTTATCTTATTAGCACTTTGAATACCACTACTCTTTATCAAAAATATTTGCTGCACTACAAAATGATATAAGCATCTGAAATCACATAACATATTTAAATTTTGGAACGAAAACTTACTAAAATTCAAGCTGTGATATTTTATTAAAGAAACCCTTTAAATTTTAATTTCTGTAAGGATTCTTTACTATCAGATATAGCTATAACTTTGACGTATTTTAAAATATTCGTATAAATTTCAATAAATAGTTTCTTAATTTATATATCAACGTGTAATTTATTAATCTTAAATTTAGAGAACTGAAATCAGAAGCATTGAAATAATTGACTTAACCCTCCGTCTACCAGACGGGTCCATTGGACCCGACAGGTACATACAAAATATTCATTCAAACCAGAAATTTCTTTAAAATAAACTAAGTATATAAACCAGACAAAAATAAGGTAAATAAATAAGTTAAATAGTTTTAAATAAAAATTCTGGTGTAGGACGTTTTATTAAAACTTGAATAAAATTCCCGGTAGATCTAGGGTTAAAGATTAAAATTTATCTTATTAGCAGTTTGAATACCACTACTCTTTATCAAAAATATTTGCTGCACTACAAAATGATATAAACATCTGAAATCACATAATATATTTAAATTTTGGAACGAAAACTTACTAAAAATTCAAGCTGTGATATTTTATTAAAGAAACCCTTTAAATGTTAATTTCTGTAAGGATTCTTTACTACCAGATACAGCTATAACTTCGACATATTTTAAAATATTCGTATAAATTTCAATGAATAGTCTCTGAATTCCTATAATAGCGCGTCATTTAGTAATCTTTAAACTTTGAGAACTGAAATCAAAGGCAATGAAATAAATGATTTAAAAATTAATACTGTATCGAACTAGTGCTTTGAATTTCCGAAATTTTCTCCCATAACTTCTAATGATTCATTTCGTTTGCTTATCATTCAAAATTTAAATGTTCTCATCTTCACGGAAGCGTGAATGATTAAAATTAATGTTCAGTAAATTCTTGTTCCGCTTCTTCAAAATGCTCAAAGAGAGAAATCAATAAAAGGTGTCCTTAAGCAAGGAACACTTACGCTCTGAAATTAACTTATTAAAATTTGAATAATTCATTTGGAAGGTCCCAATATTGTTTCAGTAGAATCCAGTTTTATTCAAAAAGTGTAAAGAATCCAATAAAATAATTTAAAAAATACTAACCTTGCAAATGCATGCAATAATTCCAATTTTGCAACACATCCATGTTAAGGTGAAAATAAATATGAATATTTTACAACATTACAACTTATATTTTGATGTAAAAATTAGACATATAATATCCCTCCCCCCACACAAACACACACACACACACACACATATATATATACAGGGTGTCCCAGCTAAGATATTACAAACTTCGAGGGGAGTTAGGGTACACCTAGACGACTCGGAATCACATAGGAATGCCGGATCGGAAACGCCTCCTTGACCATGTAAGGGCATTGACAGTGTTTTCAGTGGCCTACTCTTTTAAAATTCAGATTTTTTTATTTGAACCACTTTTCTGGAATGATAAAATTCCCTTTCTTTCCGCCTTAGTTAATATGTCATTGAATAAGGCGAATTTTACTATTTCAAAAAACCGGTGCCAATCAAGAAATCTTAGTTTAAAAAAAGTAGTCCACTGGCAACACTGGATGAAAATTCTGGATCACACAAAGCTGATATTTGGCCTTGACAGAGTTGCCATTGGTCTACCTTTTTTAAATTGAGATTTCTTGATTGGCTATTTTAAAATGATAAATTACCCTTTGTTTAATGACATATTAATTAAGTTGATTGGTTGTATTTATGTCGGCCAATTATCTGCACGTGGGATATGGGCCCTAAGGGGGGGGAAGAGTGCCTTCCGTGGAGGTCTTTCTAAGGAACCTAACCCGTATTAGCGCTTGGAGAACCAAGCAATTAATTAAGTTGAAAACAAAGGGAATTTTTCCATTTAAAAAAAGTGGTACCAATCAAGAAATTGGAATTAAAAAAAGTGGCCCACTGGCAACGCTGATTCAATGCCCTCTACCGCGTCTGGAAGGCGTTTCGGACCGGGCATTCCTATGTGATTCCGAATCGTCTAGGTGTACCCTACCTCCCCTCGCAGTTTGCAACATCTTAGGTGGTTCACCCTGTGTATTATTAACAACTAGATCTTTATCACCGCTATAATGCGAATTGTTTTCGTGCTAAAAATAATTTTGTTATTGATAATTATAATACTTGCAACATATCTTAACCTTTTTCAATTTATATACATATATGTATGACTAACTCATTGACACGAAATATTGCTTCAACCTTTGAGTGAGAATGATGACATACGTATTAGGGTGGGCCGAAAAAAAACTTTCTTTCGATTTTCGATGATGGGTAGTGCCGAAAAGGTGGCACTGGTGGCACCACGTTTACTCGAAAAATTTTAGAATTTTCGGACTGTTCCTTGATTTGGCGCAAATGTCTTGAAGTTTTGCTGCAATAATGTTTTTTGAACTTTTTTGCATTTTTTTTTTCAAATGTTCAATTTAATTTATTTTAGTTGTAGTTACTTGAAAACTCATGTTTACTGGCCAAATGTTTAAAAAAGCTCTGATAATGTACTATTTAATTGCTACGTATATTTTAAATGAGCAGACTTTTACAGCACTCCCGTGTATAAATGGGAAAAAAGTTGTAAATATTGTTTGAATCCTTCGTCGGTTTCTCTCTTTTGTCTTTTTTATGTTCCTTGTTCTTTTTATTCTTTTTTTTTCAAAGTGTGGAAGCGCTGCCATCGAAATACTCAAGGCCAGAGGACACGTGTGTGACGAGTGTATTCGACCGACTTCTCGCTGGTGCTGGAATTCACACAGGAAAATGTTGACTAGCAATTTTCTTTTATTTTATTTGTGGAATATATATCATCTTTTAAAACAATAATAACTATTTAAATTAATGGTGAGAATTCGGAATCCCTAAATAAAAATTCAGCCGGATGCGGAATGCCACAGTGTTGTCGCAAGAATTGAAGGCAAAATTGAAAAATAGTCGCCTGTGGCAGCCCTGAAACTAGACGGTGGGACCACAGGACGCAAGACCTTTGTACGGCCAAATCGAAGCTAGACTAATGGGGTGTGAAAATCTACGTGTCGCTCTGTTCGAGCTTTTCTTGTTTCGTGGACATCAGAGTTGCAAAAGAGGGAAGATTTGAGCACAGATCAAAGGTATTTATTTCATATTTGTTCAGCCGTTTCAACCGGCAGTGTGTTCAAACACTTGAAAAGAGAAAGCCTGGACAAATTGTGCAATCTAGATGATTCACAAATGCCTGCAGAATATTAAGCTTGTACGTCAGTAGTTCGAATCCTTATGGACCTCTGGAATACTTCTTGCAGCACGTGATATGCGTTTATGTGGAAGTGTGGTTTGCTGTAAGGAAACGGCTAGGTCGCACAGACGTACTTAGATGTCTGTTGCAGATTGTGCAACTTTCAACGTTTCTATCAGATGAGCTGAAAAAACAGTGCATTCATTCTAAGCTTTGTCACTGGGCTACTTTTTTAAAATTCAGATTTCTCGATTGGCACCACTTTTTTGAAACGGTAAAATTCACTTTGTTTTTGCCATAATTAATATGTCATTAAATAAGGCACATTTGACCATTTCAAAAAAGTGGTGCCAATCAAGAATCTGATTTTTAAAAAAGTAGCCCATCTGACTGTTCATTCGTTCAAACACATGGATTCTATATCAGGGATGATATTTCCGACTTTTTGCATATTTGTATAATCTTACAGAAGAGGTTATTTTATTTAATCGGATCATTGTTATGATTAAAGAGAAAAACATTTTCTCTAAGATTGTACTGTTGTGCAAAAAGTTGGAAATTTCATTCCTGTATGGCCATACCGAGACTTTATCCGGGTTCCTACACTCTCAGGCGAAATGCCAGTATTTTTATGTAGTAAAACTCGACTTATATATTCGCGCGATTCATAAAGGCGATTTTTCTCTAAGAAAATATTGGTGTGCATCTGGCTGAAAGTCAGGCAAATTCCCTGGCCTGTAGACCCCTGTTTACTGGTAGCAACAGCAACTTATGATAACCAAAATATTAGAAGAATAGCATGGAAAAAAAATTAAAAAAAGGAAAAGCCGAATGGGAGATTTTCAGGTTTCAAAGCTGAATTTAAAGGCGACGGAGTATTAGGACTTTATTGACTGGGTGTCCACCGAAATCAGTGAGCCGCCAATAACCAAAACTCTTACATAAGAAGATATTAAAGACAACATAGTCTCAGAATCCATGTTAGATAAATGTTTAGCCTGCTATCCAAGTCATACCCAGGCTGTGGAAAGAGACATTAAAATTGCGACAGAATCTGCATCAAAGACATGTGGGAATGAAGAAAGCAAAACTTCAGGCGCGATAAAAGATGCCAAAATTAATTTCGAAGAAGGACTTCCTAGCAAAAAAAAATGTAAAAATTCTGAATATAACATTCTATGGATAGGAGAGTTTGTGGAACTCGCCATGCAGTTACCTCATCATGGTGAGTACTGGTTTGTTTCGCATTGGTCCCGTAAGCAAAACAAGCTAAAATCAGAGCTTATTTAAACATTTAGCGCACTAAACATGACCTATCAAGTAAATAAAAAAAATTAAACTTAACACTTAAAAATTTTTTTCTTATCTAATTTAAAAGTTCAAGTAACAGCATTTTAGCAAGACTTAAAGATATTTTAGGCAAATGAAGCAATTGTCCTAAAACTATCAATTATTTTATGTGAACTTGGTGCGACTAGTAGCACCTTTTTCCTACTACCCATCATTGAAAATCTAAAAAAAAGTTTTTTTCGGCCTAACCTAATACATATTATGTAGAACATAAAAGTTACTAATCAGAATTTGAACGCAAGTTTGAACTAAAATTATGTATGTGAAACAAATATTGTTTTCACTTAAAACATTTTAAATAAACAAGGATTAATTGCAATTTGTGATTTAAAACAGGGTGTGAAACTGTGGCAGGCATAATACAACTAATTTTTTAAAGAAATTTTCGACCTTTAAATCGCAAAGATTCGATGATTAGATAAATCAATGATAACTATAAAATTTTAGTTATATTTGGTGGACCACAGTTTGAAACCCCTGATTTAACCACTTAAGCGTCCCGCCTAATAAATGTAGGCAACTTTTTAAAAATTCAGATTGTTTGACTGCCACCATCTTTTTGAAGTAGGGGTATTTACCTTATTTAACCCCTTAACAGTGACATTTGTTTTCTTACAAAAAAATTAAAAATGGGGCTGGACACCACTTTTTCCATACTAAAATATTTACCTTACTTAATCGAAAAATATCTGACAATCAAGAAAGTTAAATTTACAGTTACAAATTAGTGGTATCAAAATGCTTTTACTAACGAAGTAAGCAAAGTGTTTTTGCCCGTATCCAGTTCGGGCCACACTGTTAAGGGTTTAATGGCAGATAAAATGATGCCATAATAAATGCATGCATAATAAAGCCAATTACACTATTTAAAAAAAAACCCTTTTGAATTATACAATCTGAATTTTAAAAAAATCTACACTGCCCGTGAAAGTCACCGGCGAGATAATTAAGGGGTTAAAACAATTCATAAAGATTTTTTTCAAATAACATATACTTCTAACTAAAGGAAGATTAAAGTTTGAAATGAAGGGAAAACGTGTTAACTGCATAGAAAATAATTTTATCCATTCTCATAATTAGTAAATATATACGCAGAATATTTGGCCTGTATAACCAAAAGCGCATATACAGGGTGTTCCGTTAAAGGGGTCCAATATTAATAGGGGTAATAGAGGAGATCACATGGAGCATAAATCAGTATATAAAGCCTGGTCGGATCTCAATAGTTTTCAAGTTACAGCAAATAGAATGAAAATTCGGAAAATTGTAAAAGAACCCTCATTGCTAAACTATCGATAATGCTACATAAAAACAAAGCACATATTTAGAAAGAACAGAAAAAAACCTACAAAATGACATGAATTGTATTAAAATAGCAATATTTATTGACGAGTTACAAGCCCTGAAACAGTGAAAAAAGTACGAAATCCAATATTCCACAAAATAGTTAATCGTTAATTCCAAAAAGACAACTCTAGCTACAACAAGGAAAATGTAGTAAAATTTGGTCCATTCCGAAAACTTTCGAAAAAGCTTACAATGAACCATATCGGTTTAATTGTGTGAGAGAAATTAATCAGTTTATTAGTTACAACTCCGCTTTCTTTGACACTAGCAAAGGTTAAACTCCGCCCATCACGATTGGAAACACCGCCTTTTTAATTACTCTCAACTATACATTTTCGATCATGCTTCTTCTGAGATGCAACATTTTTAATTATTCAAGAGTTGAATGAACCAAAATAACTTTACAATAATAGTCTACATTTTAAAGTGGTCTTTTATTGATATAAAGCTTAAGTTAAATTCTTTAAAATTAAACTGGTGGTAAAAATTCGGAAATAATTAAAAATATTGCGATTTGTAACTATGCAAGATGTTTCAGTACATGTTTTACATGGACAATTATTGTATGTATATGTGCATCATAATTTATGATAGGAAATAATAATAACAAATAGCATAATAATTTTATTAATTATAAATTTAAAAAAGACACTAAATTTTAAATTAATTCATACAAACTTTGTAATTTACAATTTGAGTACACCACAGTCTGTGACTTACAAAATACTGTGCCAAAAAGTGTTGAAAATAAAAGAAAAATGACAAATAAAGAATTACATTCCACGTACTTTATGACATATGTGAAGCATAGTCTTCTGGCCTGCGCTGCACAGTTCAGTGTCGGAAGGCAGACGAACGGACATTATTATAACAGGTGTTCGAAGTTGCGCCCATTAACAGAATCGTACAGCCGACAGCGACGTCGTAAAGATTGGCGAACACGCCGAAAAACTCCGACGGAGTTGGGAATGTCTCCTGCAGCGACAACGATTCGCGCTAGTAAATCCTCCGGTGTATCCACAGGCGTTTCATACACCAGCGATTTAAGGTGTCCCCAAACAAAAAAGTCTAACGGGTTGAGGTCTGGAGAGCGTGCAGGCCAAGCAACAGGTCCACTGCGTCCAATCCATTTCCCAGGATATGTTGAATTGAGGTGATTGCGAACACCTATGAAAAAATGTGCCGGTGCGCCATCGTGCATAAACCACATATTGTGGCGCAATGTTGCTGGCACATTTTGCAGTAACTGCGGTAAGATATCCCGTAGGAAAACCAAGTACGTACTGCCATTGAGTACATCTGGGAGTAAATATGGTCCTATGAGATAATCGCCGAGGACACCTGCCCATATGTTCACACTGAACTTTTGTTGTGCGTTCGACGGGAAAACAGTGTGCGGATTTGTATATGACCATGTGTGCATATTGTGCGTGTTTACCACGCCCTCTCTCGTAAATGATGCTTCATCAGTAAATAAAATATTTTTCAGAAATTGTGGATTATTTTCTGTTACATTAAGCAACCAGCGTACGAATTCTGTCCGCTGAGCACAATCTGTTACTGATAACAGTTGTACCCGCTGCACATGAAAGGGGTGCATGTTTTCTGCACGCAGAACACGCCACACACTTTGGTGAGAAACACCGACTTCAGACGCAGTAGCTCGTGTACTCGTGGAGGGGTTATCTTTAAAAATATTCAGTACATCTTCTTCCATTGCAGGTGTTCGTACATGTCGAGGTTTCCCTGCATCAATGCTTGCTGTATTAAACGATCCAGTCTCCCGTAATCGTCTATCGATTTTTATGAAGAGTTTCGAACTTGGGCAACGTCTCCTTGGAAATTGCTCACGGTACATGCGCTGTGCTAGACATGCATTTCCATGAGCTTGCCCGTACATCAGATGCATGTCCGCATATTCTTCGTTAGAGTATTCCGGCATAATTATTATACATCAACTTACTACAATCCCACTTACAACAGCCTCCCTTTAACATAACGCCCACTGATGACTGCTGTTTTATTACACTTTTCTTCCTATACACATAGAAAATTTGCATAAAAAGTACTTCTTCTTCATCATCCTGAAAGTTCATGGAGGAAACGCAGCAGTCACGGAGCTTGCTTTAAGACAAGGCGAGAGCTGCGCAATATGTCATTCACTTGACCAGACTGAATAATGAAAGGGTATTGATAGAGGTTGATCAGAAATGTATAATTGAAAGATATTAAAACGGGGTGTTTACAATCGTCATGGGCGGAGTTTCGCCCTTTCCGAGCGTGCAACAGTACAGAGTTGTAACTAGGGAACTGCTTGATTTCTCCCATACAATTAAACTGATATGGTTTATTGTCAGCTTCTTCGAAAGCTTTCGGAATGGACCAAATTTTATAACATTTTCCTTTATGTAGGTAGAGTTGCATTTTTGGAATTAACGATTAACTATTTTGCTAAATATTTGATTTTGTATTTTTTCACTGTTTCAGAGCTTGTAACTCGCCATTAATTCTCAATATTCTAAAACAACTTATGTCATTTCGTAGGATTTTTTCTGCTCTTTCTAAATATGTGCTTCGTTTTTATGTAGCATTATCGATAGTTTAGCAATGAGGGTTTTTTTACAAATTTCCGATTTTTCATTCTATTTGCTGTAACTTGAAAATTATTGAGATCCGGCCAGGCATTATATACTGATTTATGCTCCGTGTGATCTCCTCTATTACCCCTATTAATATTGGACCCCTTTAACGGAACACCCTGTATATACACATTTTTTTAAATGAAATTCTAACCAGAAACCATTTGTAGGCAGTTAGTAAATGCCAAAACAATGGGGTGCGTTTTTTGACACTTGTCGAAGCGTGCAAATGTTTGACTACAACTGCTTTTGCAATGTTATTTTTTGCGCAGATTATTGCAAGAATTGCGATAGTAAGCGGGTTTTTACGACGTTTGCAAGATAAATCTAAAATGAGTATTTTAGTAAAGAAATAGTGGTGGTAAATTTTTGATTTAGTCTCTATAAAAAGAGACCGCTCCGATGCCTGCACCTTTTCACATGAATTAGCTTTGTAAAGTCGTAGTCGTTGAAAAAAAGTAAACACCCTCTACCAACTCTACAACTAGCTATAATAGAAGAAAGATACGGGTACTAAACGATGGGAAATAATGTCTACTTTTAATGATGTATATAAAATTTGCTTAGTGGGCCATCTACAGAATGAAACTAGGACAAACTTTGTTTTTTTAAATAGCAACAGCCAATTTTGACAATATATTTTATATCTTCATTTCAAACTCTGTCTAAAAACGAAATTTCAACTCATTTGGATGATAAGTTTTTGTATTATAAGCATTCAAAATTTAGATCTTCTAACGTTAAATTACATTTTTTGTTTTTATTAATATCTCCTGAAATTTAAATCCTAATGTAATAATTTTTTGTGTGCTTATACTAATCAAAAACCCAAATATAAATAGTGCATTGAATTTGTAATAAAAGAATAAAATATGAATTATTAATTATGAAATTAATATTCGAAAAAAATATGAATTACAACCTACAATTTGTTTGATAGATTTCTATTTGTTATATACTGCTTTATGCGATTTCTGAATTTCAATTTTTTATTACCAGTAGATTTCGAATTATAATTAAAAAACGAATTATGATTAAATTATGATTAAGCAACAAAATGATGGTTTAAGCGGCCGTCTATGATGTAAAGCATAATTTGAAAAAATATAGTTAACTCATTTTATTGAAGCACCTGGTTGGCAAAAATCGAAAGATATTAAGCGGGTAAAATGGCCCTATTGGCAAGAAATAATGCTTTAATAGATGTGACATAGTAATTCTGTAGCATTTCAGCAATCGAGTACTGAACTTCAATTTGGATACAGCACCTAAAATAGACTCATTTTCAAATACTGTATATTTCCATGTATAAGTCGAGAATTTTTGGACATTTTTTTTGCTTCAAAGGAGGCGGGGGTTCGCTAATACACGAGTCTAAGAAAATTTCCAATATTGATATTTTAAATTTAAAAAGATGATAAATATAAAAAACATAAAAAATACTTACATGTTTCTAAAAATACTTTAATAGTCTTTAGTAGCTTTTACAATGAAAAAAGCTACCAATCACTATTCACTATCCAAGTCATTATCAGAATTTTTAAGCAACTCCTTGAAATTGCTTCCTGTCATTCGTGCAACCTGATGAATATCATCAATGACTAATTCATCATCATTATCATCATCGCCATCTTCTTCAAAAATGGCATAATCCTCAGTTCCATCCATCGCATTACTAATGCAACATTTTTTGAAAGAGCTGAAGATCATTTCTTCTAATTCATGCCAAGCTTATTTCACCCATTTAGTGATAGTGAGGATGCCGACTTTTTTAACTTACCTCTATTTGTCACAGATACAACCCTAGATTACATTCCTTTATTCCATTTCGAATGGAGCCTGTTTTTAAAAAGCTTATTTAGACAAATATTTACTGCTTAAAGAATAGAAGTAAGGGCAATGGATCATAGCTACCGAAGAAAGTTGTTTTACTTTTCTGTGCGCTTTAAACGCATCCCAAACAAGCAGAGACGGCTTCTTAAAAACATTCATTAACAAAAATAGAAGGTTTGGTTTTATTGAACCAGCAAGTCATAACAGGATGAGCGGAAACCAAGTAAAAATATTTGGCAGCGCACCGAGACAGAATTGGAGAGATAAATAATTTCGAAGAGCGCATTTTTTTAATCTATGCACACAAAAGTGGTACATTTTCTTTCGCTGAATTTTTCATCACCTTTGCTTTTTATATCGACTTATGTACGGGTTTCCTATTTTGGACGATTTTTCACTGAAAAGTCGTATACTCGGCCTATACACGGAAATATACGGTAATTAATTTCTCTGAAACTAATTGTATAGATTTCATGACAATTTGTATTTAGGTATGTTGTAGGGTGTAGAATTTATTTATGGTGTCAAACTTGGGTATTGCTACTGGAAAAAACAAAGATTTGGTTCGTTTTGCTATGTAGATGGCGTCCTAAGCAAATTTTATATACATCGATTAAATCAGGGGTGGCCAACTCTGGCGCGCTCGACACCGCTAAAATTTTATAGTAATTAATGCCTTATCTAATCATCGAATCTCTGTATCAAAAAGTCTACTTTTTCTGTAAAATCTTAGTGTTATCCAACGTGCCACACTTGGCCACCCCTGAATTAAAGTAAGACTTTATTTTTAATCGTTTTGCACCTATAATGTCCTTCTACAATAATTTTTTGTAGCGTTATTAGGGTTATTTACTTTATTTTTCCACGACTATACATAAATTGATTAGAAATGATGATGATTTAAAAAAAAATTGATGCTGATATATTGAGATACATAAATGTTGGATAACATAAAAATGCTTAATTTATAAGTTTGGAATTAAAAAAATTTAAGTACAAAGCTAATTTATATGCAAAAGGTTTCCCCCATAGATTTGGCATGTATGAATTTTATGAAGGTAAGTAAAAGTGTAATGTTTTGGTTCACTCCATTGGGTTTTTATTATTTTAATTGATTTGAACTATTTTCCTTTCTCTACAATGAATAGCATTTTTTGACATCAGCACAAATTTTTCCCTTTTCACAAAAATGGAAATGCTTTAACCTTTTCAGGGGCAAAGCAATTCTGTTTTTAAAATAATGAAATGATTGATTGACAGCAGTTTTTACAAATTCATTTGAAAAAAGGTAAAAGCTTATCGTCACGTACTTAATAAAAGGGAAATTTTCTTTACAAAATTCTGGTGCCAATGTAGCATTTAGGGATTGACCCTTGAGGACGAAGTATATCTGACGCATAATGTGATCAGATTCAGAATCCGTGTTTATTACCACCAGCTATTTATTATTGTAAATTTTGCCTTATTTAATAAAAAAAATTTTCTCGATTAAATTAGGCAAAAATTTCTAATTTGAAAAACCAGTGATAAAAGTTTAAAAATTCTGTAAAAGACGCTCGTCTCGAAATTGTTAAAATTAAATGGTCCAAAAATTAACCACTATTCTTTAATTGGTTAAACGTCACTGTAGTCGTAAATTGAAAATAATTATACTAAAACATTATCTTCAATTTTCGCATAGTTTAGTTAATTGTTCAAACACACAAAGTTTTAAACATAAAAACTAAAATTTTCATTTAAAATTGTCTAAAGAACTACCGGAAATAATCCTTCAAAAACTTTTTAAAAGAACAGAAAAATGCAATAAATTTTATCAAACATTCACAAAACACAACCAAGAACTCTTTAAACGAAATTCCTAACTGATAATTCCAAGGCTTTTATGTCCGTAGTGTGCGAGAATTCTATATATTATTTCTTGATTCAAGAACTTCCATAGCGTGACTAAAGATGAATATTTCTTCACGTTTTAAAAAATACACAGTAAACAGGAATATATATACAACACGCAATGCAAACTACTTACTGTTGGTAAAGACATAAAAAAACACCTAATATTATGTTTTCGAATTACAATCAGATGGAAATAGCTACGCTATAAAACGAACTAAAATATTCCGAATTCGTGTAGCAGAACATCTGTGCTTTTCTTTTATTAGAATTTTGGAGCAATTTTTAAACGGAAAACATTCTTTTTTTCTTTTCTTACATTTTTTATTCAGGTCTGAAATATACTTCAGTAAAATACATTCATAAAGATTTTCCACGAGAAAAATCGATAAGGTGTTATCTAATAAACATTGAATGTTTCAAATTAGATGGTTGTTTACTAGCATTTATGCATCAATATTTATTAAATTCGGTGTTTCTAAACGATATGTGTTTTCATTTGTTTATGCTTTGATATAATATCCCAAAAACGACGATACAAAAATAATTAGATGGTATTTTACTCGGATTCTTGCACTGCAAATTCCTAATTTTAATTATCAAATATTTTTTTTTAATTTTAATTATTTCGATAACCCTTGTCGAGTTCATACAAGAATATTCAAGGAAATTTAAATATAAATAAAAAAATAAGAAAAAGCAATTTTACGACTTTTTTCCACCAAAGTTAGAAAAGTAAAATTTAATAAAAAATTTCTGGTGCAAATCTTCATTAATGGTAGGTGGGATAAAATCTATCCCTCTGCCCCTCAAAGGATTAACTCTCTGATTAGGGGCATGGCTGGAGAATATTTTTATATTCAGTCGTTCTCCAATTACCACAAATCTTATTTTCTGTATATTTCTTTTGAAAATATCCTAGTATAAGTGTATGGCAGAGATTAATTTTCAAAAAGTGGCACACTGGAACGTATATTTCCCTTCTCGTAATCAAAGGGTAAAGTACTATGTTTTTGAAATAAAGATTTGCTTACTTCTTATTATATTATAATATATATATATCTAAATGTTCAATTTATGCATTCGATTGCAGTTAAAAACCATTTTTTTTAAGAACTGAATTTCTCAAAAAGGAAAGAATTAAAATGGGCAAAAACTCACAGTGCATTCTTTCTTTCAGAAGGATTCGATGAAAGCTTAAATGGTGGGTGTAAAACTGTGGCCCACCGGATACCACTAATTTTTTAAAGAAGTTGTCGACTTTTTAAATCGCACAGATTCAATGATTAGAAGGCAGTTATTTCTGTAAAATTTTAGTGCTATCTGGCGGGCCACAGTTTGATACCCTTGGCATATATTATAAACGACACCAACCAGCAAAATTTCACTACAAAAATTTCTTATAGAATTCTATAAAACAATATATAAAATAAGTATCATAGAATCGCATAGATTTTTGGCCCGTTTTTCTGTAAGCTAGTTTCACCAAATTCTATAGAAATATCTGTAGAAGTTCAATAACAATGTCTATAGAATTTCTATAAAAGCATTCGAATAGCGCCAACACGTAGCTGTTTCCATGTCGTCACCCTCCCAAGCAGGGTTGCCAGTTTGGCCTCCATTTTTATCCCGGAATTCCCACTTCAGACCGGAACTTTCTGAGGAAAATTTTTAATCTAAGTAATAACGTTGCGTTGTTTTATGACGACCGATTATCTACTCGAGGGATATTAGCCCTAGGGGGAGTTCCCTCCGTGGGGGACTTTCTAAGGGAATCTAACCATTACCGTCTCAAAACTCAAGGCCTCCGGACTGATTTCGTGACCTACCGAATGAAGATTAACCCCTTGAAGGGCAAGCAATTGCTTTTGTGTAATGCTTAATTCCCACCGGAAATTTAGGAAAATTTTATTTCAAAATAAGGAAAAGCAATTTTACGACTTTTCTCCACTAAAATCAGAAAACTAAAATTTCCTAAAATTTTTCTGGTGCAAATCCTGATTAATCGTAGGTGGTATATAATATATACCGCCTCCCCTTAACCCCTTGTGGGGCGGGGGATATATTTTATCCCACCTACGATTAATCAGTATTTGCACTAGAAAATTTTAGGAAATTTTAGTTTTTTTAATTTAGTGGAGAAAAGTCGTAAAATTGCTTTTCCCTTTTTTGAAATAAATTTTTTCTAAATTCCCGGTGGAAATTAAGCATTGCACAAGCGCAATTGCTTACCCTTCAAGGGGTTAATCTTCCTTCGGTACGTCACGAAATCAGTCCGGAGGCCTTGAGTATTGAGACGGTAATGACTAACCCGTATTTACCCATGGACAATCCATGGTTTCGAAGAAAACCACGAAACGGTTAGGCCGACATGCCCGATTGGGTTCGAACCCAGCACCTCCCGTCAACCAGCTTTGAGAGCAGAACCTAAATAATAACGAAATGCCTGTCATTAAATATATATAAAAATACTTTTCCTATTTTCTTGTGTGAATCCAAGTTTTCTGAATAAAAGTGGAAGCCAAACTGCAACTCTTCTCCCAACTGACCTCGCTCGGTGCTTTTTGGCTTCCATGATAAGACGTGCACCAGTACTTTCAGCGCATTCTATGGCCGCTCATAGTTTTTAAGCACTCATTACACCATCTCAAGTTTGTTTATTTTGTGATTTGCTTTCCCAATCATTGAGCTTGTATAGATATTATTGTACTGTATAGAAATCATATATATATATTATACGCTGATTCATTCACAACTGTGTAAATTATGAAAACCGAAATCATTTGGAACTTAGAAAACCAGATTTAAGGAGAAAAAAAAGACCAATAGAATAAAAAAATTATTTATTTATTCATTTATTTATTTCTTTTCTTAGTTGTAGTGGTGTAATATTATTTACAGTTTCAAATGAGCTTCACATACGACAAAGTTGCCACGCTTCAGGGAATTTCCAGACCAGGAAATTCTTCGGTACCAGTATTTTCTTATAGAAGATCGATCCATAAATATGGCGAAGTTTCGTGCGTTTAACCGAGATTTATATTTCTGCAAACAAATACTGATATGTTGTCTGGAAAATTCCCTGAAATGTAGCAACCCTGTACGATAGTCACTTCAGATTTCTGTTAAAATTCATTAATCTGACAACATCGGACGCGCAGTGATAAAAAAAGCTCTTAATTTAATATAGACTTGAAAAAATATTTAAAATTTTAATAAATTATTATTTGTTAAACTTGAAACGTAATTGTTTAAATATTTTTATACTTCAGATTAAAATATTCGGATAAATATTACAATTAGCGAATTAAGTTTATTAAATTTATCGAATTACTTTTAGTGAATAAAGTTTATTAAATTAGATGAACTACCATCAGTGGTTAAATTTTATTGAATTAGAAGCATGTTTTTCTGAAATTAATAGCAAATTAATAAATCATAATAAAATTAAACGACAAATTAATGAATCATAAACAAACATATTAATTAAGCATAATTTAAATCAGTGTCACTGATATCACTGATATATTATTGCAATAACAATTGAATCACAATGTATTAGAATCATGAATTAAATTTTAATCATATTAAATCTATGGAGTACCTGCAATTACATTAAAATGATGTATTACATAATTAATTATAAGTATTTTTTATTTGTAATATATATGTCTAGATAAATTAATATGCATAAATTTTAAAAGACCGAAAAATATGTTTTTTTATTTTTAAAAAATCTATAGAATCGTTAGTCTATAGAAGTTCTATAAGTTTTATTGTGCTCCATAGAAAAAAAATCTAACAAATTCTGTAGAAACATTTTATTTAGTATTCTATAAAACTCTCCAAACTCTATAGAAACATTATTCTATAGAAAGGCTATTCTATAGAACTTGTAAAGAACTCTATAGATTTGTATACAGCTCTGTGAACTATTTTCGTAACTATATGAAAATCATAAGCATAGACAAATCATTTTTTCTGTTTAAATTGAATTAATCTCTGATAGCAAAAAAGCTAAGCCAGTAGAAATCCTTTCATCATCAAACAAGAAAAGCAAAATGGTCTTAATACTTCATCAGTGGCCATAAGCCATAAGATGAATTTTCATACTTAACGTCTAGACCGGGAGCTGGCGGCACAGACAACCACCTCATCCAGTTGGAAGTTGAAATTCCAGAATCAGTTAAAACTTGATTCCCATATTAAAACGCAATTGGTCTGCCAAGTCATATCTTGTTGGAAAACATCTAAAAACCCGATTTTAGCGGTCGACTCGTAGGTTTACCATTAGGTTTTCTTGCACCCAAAGGTATGAAAACATGGCGGACAGGGAGCAGGAAAACGCAATGGCAAACCTACGAGTCAACCGTTAAAATTAGGATTTTTAGGTGTTTTCAACCAAGATATGACTTGGCAGACCGATTGCGTTTTAATATGGAAATCAAGTTTTAGCTAATTCTGGAGTTTCAGCCTCCAACTCAATGAGGTGGTTGCCCCATGGTTCGTACGCCTCCTTGAATTTTGCAGACCAGAAAATATTTCGGCACCAGTATTATCTTATAGAAAATCTCTTCTTAAAAGAAGGCGAAAGTTTGAGCGTTTAATCTAGATTTCTTTTCCTATAAAAAGATACTGGTAGTCATCCTGGAGAAATAGCGGTATCCATACGAATCATGTGTCTGTGCTGCCGGCCCCCGGCCTAATCTGAAATGTTTTATGGTGATGCTCTTAACCCTAGAACTACCGGAAATTTTACTCAAGTTTTATAAAAACATCCTACACCAGAATTTTTACTTAAAACTATTTAATTTGTTTATTTAACTTATTATTGTCTGATTTATACATTTAGTTTGTTTTGAAGAAATTTCTGGTTTGAATAAATATTTTGAATGTACATGTCGGGTCCAATGGACCCGTCTGGTAGACGGAAGGTTAATCGACAATCGTTAACCCTTACCGGCGCTTTAGTAATTCTGTTTATAAACTGATGAAATAATAGACTGACACCGCAATTTATAAAAGGGATTTATTAGAAAATACGAAATTGCTTATTTTCATGTATATTGTAATAGGAAAATTTTAGTTAAATATTCTTGGTGCCGTTTGTCAGTATTGGAATTATAATTAGGTGTCCTTTTTTAAGGACACCGCGCCGGATGCGTTAAATGTGGATTTTAATACGTGAAATGTGGAGCGGCGGTGTAATTCTTGTCATTGAAAATTGGCCTTCTCACAGTTTCATTTGGAAATGTGATAAATTTTATTTGGTTTAGGGTGAAATATTCTTCATCAGAGAAATGACAACTTACAGTTAGGATATAACAATGTAGACACTTGATTACTATTGGACATAAGGGTAGTGTTACGAGAAGGGCACATGCAGATTTTCCCCAACTTTTTTGAATAAAATTTTTCTCTTAATTTATGACAGAAATTCGATGTTTTTAAATATAGCGATGATTACTTTTTAGTAAAGGTGGTGGGAAGCCTGCTTGTGACACCCTACGATACACCTATGGTTATTGGATGGGATAGATGGTTGTCCATTTAAATATTAACCCATTTTAGGCCAAGTATAGAAATTTTATAAAATGTGGTATTATTTTCATTGAAATATGCTTACATTACATTCATTAAGACAAAAAAAGTTTCATGCATGAAAAATAATATTTTATTTGTGAAATAAAATTCATTCGGCATTTTCATGCATTCGGTCAATGAGGCGCTAACGCACCATTAAATTTAAAATTAATATATTTTTTAAATTTTTTATGACATTTGTTTTATTATTATTTTATTTACAGAACTTGTAACTTTAATCCATTATAAATACATATAATTAGTCTTAAGTGGAATAATTATACATTTTCAAAAAGTCGATTTTGTCAATAACCGGTTCAATAATAATAAAAAAAAAAACTAGCGTATTTTGAAAATTACTCAACATAAAGTGTTTACTCCAATTAAATTAGTGATATTTTATAGATGTCTCCAGAACCTTTAAAAATAGCAGAAAAATAAAATTAGTGAAAAATATTCGTCGCAGTGTTAATAAAAAAAAAACATTTATTGAAATGGTGCGTTTACGCACCTTTGGCCGAAAATGGGTTAATAGACTGGTGCTGTCAAGGTTACTATGGCTATTAGAATTCTTCACAAAGTAAATGCCGTCGAGAATTGTTTGAGACAGAACATTTTAATTAATATGCAAGGTGTCCGGGCTATAAGCATCCAAAAGTTATGGCTTATTATTACGGAACTACCCATTAGACTATAACAGACTTCACCTCCGTGGACTGGAAACCCCTCCGAGATTTTAAAACATTGAACAAATCAAAAAACTGAAATTGTGGATGAGTGGAAAAAGTGTATCATAGAAGCAATTTGTCTAATAACTCCTGATATGCTTCGAAACATTTCGGGAGAACTGGATTACCATTTAGACTTTTGTCGTGCTACTACAGGTGCACACATCGATGTCTATTGATATTAAAACTTTGTAGATGCTATTTTTATTTAAATATATTTTTTTAAATTCTAATGGGTAGTTTCGTAAAAATAAACCATAACTTTTGGATAGTTTTAGCCCGGACACACTCTATTATTTTAATTTGTGTTTTTATATTTCTGCGTCTTAGGAAATTCACATTTTTACCAAGAATTTTACACCAATAAGTTCATTTAATTCCTATCTTATTTTTCGTTTTGCTATTGACCATGTTTGTTTGTTTGATAATTTTCACCCCTTAATTTCAATAAAAAATCCCTTGATGATTTTATAATATTATTGATTTCTGTCTTATAAATCATCTTAATTGCAGAAAACTGGGTTTCCTATAAGCATCATTCCTGGAAATCAAACCTCATCTAAAGAAAAAAAAAACAGAAATAATCTAAAATTGCACCCAGCTAAAGCTCAAATGTAAAAATTACTTATTCGGCTCACGTGCACAAAATTTATCGATACACTGTGAAAAAAAAAAGATTTTTTTTTTTTTTTCTGGAAAGAGGGTTTACTAAAATATAACAGAACAATAGCGAAATACCTACAAAAAGGGAAATAGTCCTTTTACTTCGGAACCTCAGAAATAAATAGCTTTCCAAAATTTAATCCGGGAATGATCGCGGATATCCAGGATATGAACGATTAACACTTTGCCACCAATAAATTCAAACAAAAATCGTCATTTTATTTAAACATTGACATTGCTCACAAAAATAATTTGACGATTACTTTTCGAAAATTAGTGGTGAGAAATGTAATAACCGTGCCCAGCCTGGGTATGACATACCCTGCGTGAGCAATCTCGGGTTAACCCCTTAACGGTCGCATTAAATTACGGTTTAAATATTCAAATTGCTTACTGGCACCACTTTTTTGAAAAAGAAATGTTCAACTTATTTAATGATAGGTAAAGTTATACCGTAATAAAGCCAGTTACACTATTTTATAAAACTGGTGGGAATCAAACAAATCTGAAAAATCTGAATAAAAGACAGAGCCCGTGAATATCACGGGAGCGAGAATTAAGGGGTTAAGGAAGAAATGCTGAAGCAAAAGTTTATTTTTCTACCCGTAGTTTTCAGAAACGTTTCCGAATAGTTTTATGGTGTATTAATCAGTTTCCTCAGACAGATGACAATGTGAAATATCAGTTTTAGGATGCTACGAACTCTAATGTGATTATTTTCAGCGTCGCAACCGAATTTCTACATGCTCTTCAAAATAAACTTCATTTTTCGCAGTTAATTAAGGAGGTTTGTCTGTTGAAATTATATTTCGGACAAAACAATGCTTACTTGACAATTGATAGCATTCGGAAAACCAATATTTTACGGAAAACTGATTATTATGTTGATACCAGTTCAAAAAGCTCAATTGAAAGGACCAGAAAATGTTTCATATGTAAAAATTGTCCGCATTTCGGCTGTGAATGGCGTAGCGAGCAATTAATTTAGACCTTTATTAATCTTTGCGTTTAGTCATTTGTTTTTTACAGAAATAAAGAAAAAAAATGTTTTTAAATTGTAAAAAATAAAAATATCAAAAGTAATGATATTGTACGACGAAATTAATCTTGTAAAGCTGGTTTAGCAACGACTTTGAAGCAGCGGTTCCATACTTTTAAGTGGCGTTTCTTCTTTATACTGATTAATATGGTGTTTCTTATTGTACCTACAACAAAATGTCCCCGAAAAATTATAATAAAAATTGAAAATCCAATAAAAACTGAACAAAGTTTTTTGTTATTTTGCTTGATTTTTAGGTATAGTTTACAGATAACTGAATTTTATTAATTAAAAAAATATATGTAAATCAGGGATGTCAAACTGCGGCCCGCCGTATACTACTAAAAATTTATAGTTAGCTTTGCCTTATCTAATCATCGAATCTCTGCTATTCAAGAAGTCTACTATCTCTTTTGAGAATTAGTGGTAATTGGCCGCCCAATGTTTCACAAGCCTAATGTAAATCCTTTAACTTGCTAAAAAATTTATCGCGGTAAAACCACTGAAAATCAGTGTTTCAAGATAATCGAGTTTAAAGACTTTACATGTATCGGTTCTCTTTACAGCTTAACCCTTTAGTGAGTAGTTTTGCATATATGCAAACAACGGCGTTTTGAATTTAATAGATTTTTTTTATTCGTATATACCTAATTCACACCAGAAAATTAATATAGCAATATTTCTTTAATTAATAACACAGATTCCGTATTAAAATAAAGCAATTGAAACTTTCTGGTGTAAAGTCAGGTTCTGTGAACTACGTGATTTCTAGAACGTATTCTATCATGGGAGCTAAATGGTTAAAATTTAAGTTTTATAAAATACATAATTATATAACATAAGGTATTTGGAGACATACTTATTAATGTATTTACTAAGTTGCAATATATTAGCGTAAAACAGCCACATGACAGTAGATTTTACTTGTATTGCAGATGTGCAACAGAAGAAAATATGGAAGTGTTATATGAAAAATGTATCTCTGATTTTTGTCCTTATTTTTCCTGTGTAATAAACCTTTCAGAGAATCATATATAATTTTTTTCGAAACAAAATAAAAAATCGTGCATTTAAGCGTTATTGTTTTTGGCTTGTACGCTGTAATTTTAGACTTTTCTTATCAAACCAACTGTACACCATACATAAAGTTTCGAACATTAATCAAAAGATATTTTTTAAAATATATTATATCGTATTTTATTTATTTCTGCCCCCCATAATACACTATAAAGATATCTCGGATTTTCAGGGGTTCTGGGCAGCAAAAGAAAATTTGTTAAAGAAATGCTTCTTTAAATCTCAAAAATCTATTGATTGCTGGTGTTCCTGAAGTTGAAGGAACGCTTTTCAGAATCGAGATTAACTCCTAAACGTTATATTATATTTTCGTGAATCCTCTTGCTAGATGAAAAAACATTTCTCGTTTTTAGCAGAGTGCAGTCGTGGAAAAAAAAAGTAAACACCTCCTACTAACTCCTCAACAAATTATCGTAGAAGAATGTTACTGGTACCAAACGATTGGAAATAAAGTCTACTTTTAAATGATATATATAAAATTTGCTTAGGGGGCATCTACATATTAAAACGAACCGTAACTTGTTTTTTTCAATAGCAGTACACAATTCTGACAGCCTAAAAACAAATTTTTATGCAATTCATACCATAAGTCTGTGATAAATTAATTATTTTAAAACGAGCGTATTTTAAGGGCTGTATCGTTGCCATCGAAATGCCCAAGGCTTGAGGACACGAGTTGTGACGCCATCACTAATCGACCGAATTCTCACTACTGTTGGAATTCTCACCGGAAAAATTTGAATAGCAATTTTCTTTTATTTTATTTATGGAATATGTATCATCTTATAAAACAATACTAACTATTTAAACTTACTGGTGAGAATTTGGAACCCCTCAATAACAAATCAGCCTGATGAGGCAACACTGTTGCATTCCGCATCTAGCTGCATTTTTATTTAGGGATTCCGAATTCTCACCAGTAGGTTTAAATAGTTGGTATTGTTTTATAAGATGATAGATATTCCACAAATAAAATAAAAGAAAATTGCTATTCAAAAATTTCCGGTTTGAGATCCAACACTAGTGAGAAGTCGGTCCATTAGTTTTGACGTCACAACTAGTGTCCTGAAGCCTTGAGTATTTCGATGGCAACGGCTGTATCCAAATTGAAGTTCGGTACTCGATTGTTAACCGAGAGAGCTCCCTTCTTGATCAAGGCACCTTAAGCAGTCAGTTAAGCCTGTTAGATTGCAAGATAGAATAAGAAATTTCAAAATATATAGTCACTTCTATCATAGACGGCCCCTTAAACCATCATTTTGCATTTTTTTAAGCATAATTTGAAAACTACTTGGAAGAAAATGTGAAATTTTGGATTTCAATAAAGCGGGACTTAATAAATCTGAATTCATAAAAAAATGTAGGTTGCAATTCATAACTTATTCGAATATTAATTTCGTAATTCATAAGTCATATCAGAAAATTATAAAAATTGCAAATTCAACGTATTTATGTTTGGGTATATTAGTATTATTGCTACACAAAAAATTCGGGCATTAGGATCATAATTTTAGAATTTATAAATAAAAATATGAAAATGTAATTTAATATTAGAATCATACAATTTTGAATGTTTATAATTCAAAAACTTATCTTTCAAGTTTGGATTCGTTTTAATATGTAAATGGCCCCCCTAAACAAATTTTTTATACGTCATTTAAAAGTAGACTTTATTTCCAATCATTCGGTACCAGTAATTTTTGTCTACGATAATTTGTTGAGGAGTTAGTAGGGGGTGTTTATTTTTTTTCCACGACTGTACATCTAAAAGTCGATACTTTAAGCAGTGTTGGCAGATTGGGGTATTTTTTTGTCCCCAGTTTGTTGATTGTCACAGCTTTTTTGAAATTGAAATATTCGGCGTATTTGCAAACAGGCTAAAAGTTCTGGAAAATAAGACTAATTAAACTATTTTTAAAAAGTTGTGACAGTCAAATAATCCGAATTTAAAAAGGGCTTCAATTTAGCAACACTGACTTTAAGTATCGTAATTTCCGGCGTATAATCCGCGGATCAAACAATCGTTTTTCGACCCAGAATTTTTTTAAAATAAAATGTAACTTTTTAGATCGTGGTAAATATTTGGCTTCAATTACTAAATAAAATTTCTGGGTCCAAACAAAATTGTTTGATCCTCGGATTATACGCCGGAAATTACGGTAAAAAAAAAAAAAAAAAAATCATCGAGCGTAGCAAATGTTTATGCAGCAAAAGAACAATCTAAACAATGTAGTATTAATATAACTACATTACATGTTTCGAAAGTAGGAATCTAATATATGCTGCAAGAGGCATGAAATATGTACGACAGAGATTTGGATAGACAATGATGGACAAGCTTACATTCACTGATGCCGCTAATGCCGTTTCCCTCTACTAGATAACAGCTTGCTGGTGTTAACAAGCGATATCGATTCGGACTTTCTCTCGATTACCGAGTTTCGTTATTTCATTCAGTGTAGCATTGAGTGTTTCTCTACAGCAGGAAATAGCTGAAAAGCTTTTGTTGAGAATGCATTTTATAAAACGATAATTGAAAAGCTCAATGGAAGAAGAATTTACGTAACGTAAATGAAATTACCAAAAAAATTTCAATAAAATATTTTTGCTATAAATTGTATTATTTTTTTTCCGTTTTTGTAGTTTATGTTTAATATGACAACAGGTGGTACTAAACTCCTTGAAAAAAAAACTGATTATATTTATTTGTTAAATATAGAAAATTATTAATATTATTTAAACTCTGCGATCCAACCCCGGATTTCCGTGTTACAGAAGATAAGTGAAAACTATTTATTTATTGAAAAATATTTTTTTTTTCACATTTACTATATTATTTTTATATAGCCCACTAAAAACACCAAAAGACATTTTTATATGAAAAATATCAATAAAGTGTGGACATTTATTAAAAGCGATATTTTCGTATTGATCGTATGCTAGGCGTAAATGGTCGAAGAATTCACTAAAGATTTCACTACTTACAGCCGGTGTTGCAAGTGGGCTACTTTTTAAAATTCAGATTTCGTGATTGACACCACTTTTTTCAAATAGTAAATTTCGCCATATTTAATGACATATTAATTAAGGCGAAAAAAATTGGTGAATTTTACCATTTCAGAAAAGTGATCTCGGAACCCTGTGGTCTTCTCATAATTCAAAACGGTAGGATACAAAATTTAGAGAAAATCGTTAGAACTATTTTTAGATAAAATTAGCTTGACCCGTAGTGACGAAAAAATGACCCACTAATGACCCACTAGAACTTGAACATGTGAACTAGCCCATTTGTCTTATTGAATCCCAAAATTGTAGGTTACAAAATTTCGTCAAAGTCGCTTGAGCCATTTTTACTTTATTCTGTCTTTACAAGAAGAAAGTATTGGATTCGTAAAAAATTTCAACTTCCGGTTTTCAATGGATTTATACGTTTTAGAATGTCCTGAACACGATTTGATGATTTTTAGAAAATGTCTGTCTGTCATTCTGTCACTCTGTGAGTCTGTATGTGACAAAAATTTTGTGGGCGCTCTATCTCAAGAACTAATGCGCGGAATTTCAAAAAACTTTAGATTCAGTTAGAACATGATGAAAACTGGCTCTGATTACTTTTTTGTGTAACTCGTCCAACAGGTGGCGATGCTGTGCTGCATTTTTCAAGATTTCCGTAACAGCTATATTTCAAGAACTAATGCACGGAGTTTCATAAAACTTGAGATTCCGTTAGTCCTTGATATAGCTTGGTGGTGATTACTTTTTGGGGAAAATCGCCCAACAGATGGCTCTGCTATGCTTCATTATTCATGATTATAGCAATAGCTCTATCTCAAGAACCTATGCACGAATTTTCATCAAACTTCAACTTTAGTTAGTCCCTGATATAAATTAGTGATGTTTAGTTTTTAATGTATATCGCCCAACAGGTGTCGCTGCTGATCTGCATTTTTCACGATTTCCGCAATAGCTGTATCCCAAGAACTAATGCATGAATTTTCATCAAGCTTCAGATTCAGTTAGTCCCTAGTATAAATTGGTCCTAATTAGTTTTAAGTGTAAATCACGCAACAAGTGGCGCTGCTATGCGTAATTTTTTGCGATTTCCGCAATAGCTTTATCTCGAAAACTAATGTACGGATTTTCATCAAACTTCACATTCAGTTAGAAGTTAACATAAGTTGATGATGATTAGATTTTGGTATAAATCACCTAACCGCTGGAACTAGTATACTGCATTTTTCATGATTTACACGATTTTAGCGATAGTCCTATTTCAAGAACTAATGCATGGAATTTCATATCTTTAGAATCCTCATGATAGGTATAGATAGTCATTTAATTTTTTCTCTGTAGTAGCACCTTTTTAAGTATTAACACGTATGAGATAGAAGAAATTTTTTGGATTGCCACATCCGACTCAATTATATATATATATAACTTGACCCTGACCCATAATAATCTTCTCGTGCCCGAAAATCGTAGGATACAAAATTAGTCAAAATCGTTATAGCCGTTTTTAAGATAAAATTCACATACACACAGAAACATACAAGATTTGGTTGTATTATAATAATTTTATCTAATATTGCGTAATGTTTTTTACTTTGAATTTCAATGAGTTATCATTTACATAGCTGCCAACTTGTACGGATTTTTCCGATCACTAATATTTAATATTAAATTTTACCTAAAACAATTGCCGAAATCTAAAGATTTCTACTGCTGAAACAAGACTAAAAATTCTGTTAAATTTTAGTGGTAGGAAATATCCGTACAAGTTGGCAGCTATGCATTTACTTATTACACGATAACTTGTATTACAGTTTATTATTATTCAAAGGAAATATGTGATAAATCATAATAAGCCACTGTCTTTAACCCTCCGTCTACCAGACGGGTCCATTGGACCCGACAGGTACTTACAAAATATTCATTCAAACCAGAAATTTCTTTAAAATAAACTAAGTATATAAACCAGACAAAAATAAGGTAAATAAATAAGTGAAATAGTTTTAAATAAAAATTCTGGTGTAGAACGTTTTATTAAAACTTGAATAAAATTCCCGGTAGATCTATGGTTAAAAGCGTAGCAACAAGATCAGGTGATATTCGCTTCTATGTATAGTTAATACATCAATCGACATAGCTAATGTCCTAAAGGGGACATTTAATGTTGGGTGCTCTCCTGTCTAATTGTAAAAAAAAAACAATATAGTGAGGTTATAATGTCCACTACCGGTGCAACTTAAACTCTCTAAAACATAATTATGTGCGGCAAAATGTTCCAAGTAGTATTATTTGCAACACAGTTTTATGGATAAAAGTAATGATGGGCATAATGAATTGTTTTATATTCAAATTATTCCGTGGGGCATGCGCAAAAGCACAGCTGCCTACGTTTGCATTATTTTTAATTAATTAAAGCCAGAAAGGAAATAAATAAATTAAGAATGTAAAAAAAAAAAAAAAAAAAAAAAAAAAAATCAAATGAAGAGCCTCATTAATGTAGCATTTTTTTATGTAGCTCTTAATTAATTTTTTTTTTTGCAACATTTGTGATTTAATTTAAATAAAAAGATACAAAGGATGATAGCTATCACTTTGCACATGCCCGAATGTATCATTCGACTGTCATTACTATTCATTGTGCTCATAACTACAAAAATGTAATTAAGATATCGAATATTGCTTAGAATATGTCTTTGAAACTTTGAACATTACATTAAAAATAGGCAAAAGATGTATTTTACTTTCTATGTGAAAGTCATTTGCTTTTATCCTCTTGAGGGGCGGTGGTATATATTTTATCCCACCTACGATTAATGAAAATTTGCACCAGAAAAATTTTATTAAATTTTACTTTTCTAACTTTGGTGGAAACAATCCGCAAAATTGCTTTTCCTTATTTTGCAATAAATCTTCTGCAGATTCCGGTGTAGATGCAACGTTACAGGAACGCAATTACTTGCCCCTCAAATGGTTAATGGTAACACGTAAATTTTAATGCATCTGGTTGAAATGTTTTTCGGTTAACCAATAAACGCTTATATTAAATAAAGTATTCAGTATTGGGGAACATGTGTCACAGAGGACACGGCATTCGCGAAAATATTCCACATATTAATTTTTCAAAATTCTTCGATTGAGTTTACCTATATCTTCAATTATCTAACTTTCAGAGCTTTCCAGAAATTGAAGATTTTCCGTGGTCATTTGGAGTTCTTTTCTTTGAAATTCGAAGTATGTATTTTGTGTGGTAAATCTGATTAATTTATATTGCTAACGAAATTAATCAATAGCTGAAAATGATAATTGAAAAATAATGTTCCGAATATGAAAAAAAAAATATATGTCGACTGCTCTGATCTGATCGCAAGTACTTCTTATATCCATATGAGAATAATTTATTTTGAATCTCGTGTTACTAAAAACCAACATACTTTATGTATAGTAAATAAATGAGAAACATTAAATACAAGTAATTTAAACGTAATGTGCAGCAAAAATAATACAATATATTCGTTTCACTACACCAGTATTTGACCATGAGCCAGTAACTGTTCAGTTAGACCCAAAAATGTATAACACAAAAATTAATACACAGTATGTTATTTTTTATTGTCATATTAACCAAAATAGACATATCCGTCCATGCTAACGAAACTTAAACTTGCGTGCATAAATTTTGTTTTAAATAACTGAGAGTCTAACTGGTAGATTTTCGGGGCCTTGTTAGCTACTTGCCCACTCAGCCTACCTCAATTTAATAGTCAGCCTGAAAATGAAATTAGATAAACATTGACACTTTTAATATAACTCAAACTTCCTAAATGGTAGATATACCGCATATTTCGGTGTATAACGCGTAGATCAAACAAACAAATTAGGAAGAAGAAATTATTTTTATAAATAATTTCAAATACGTACAGCAGAGCAATAAGTTTGATTTTATTTTTTAAATATTTTATTTTAAAATATACTGGTATGATCCTTGCGTTATACAGTGGTATAACGTATATATGGTACTTAATCCATTAAAGACAGACGTTGCGTTTTCGCAATATTATATTTGTGATTTAAAGAAAATTTTGATACCAGTAAAAGAGAAAAGTAAAATTTGTCTTATTTAATTAACACATTTCAGTGATTCATAAAGTAAAGTAAGCATTTAACGAAAAGTGGTGTAAACTGAATAAAATTTCTGTAAAACCAGCAGGTCCTTAATGGGTTAATATTACTCATTAACCCTTTCAGGGACGCCGTTTGCATAGTGCGAACGCTTAATTTTAATTCCCAAACTGTCCACTGCAAGAATGTTTTAGCATAGTTAAGCTCTAATAATGTACGTGAAGAAAAGCTTTTGATTATTTAAAAATAAATTTGTTTGTATATTGTTGTGCCAATTACCGTAATTTCCGGCGTATAAACCGCGGATCAAACAATCATTTTTCGTCCCAGAAATTTTTTTAAATAAAATGTAACTTTTTAAATCGCGGTAAATATTTGGCTTCAATAACTAAATAAAATTTCTGGGTCTAAACATAATTGTTTGATCCGCGGATTATACGCCGGAAATTACGGTAATTGTTTAACATTTTTCTCGCAGAAATGCCTTGGCTAACTTATTAACACCTTCAAGGGTTTTGGTTCATTTTTGGACCACTTAATTTTAATTCCTAAATGCCACATTGGCACCAGTATATTGGAATGAAAATTTTCTTTTTATTAAGTACGTGAACTAAAGCTTTTGCTTATATTGAAATAAATTTCTTTCTAAATTCTGTTGTCATTCACTCTTTTCAACATTTTACGAATAGAAGTACCTTGTCCTTGAAAAGGTTAATGTACAGCACTCCAAAAAAAAAAAAAAAAAAAAAAAAAAAAAAAAAAAGATAAGGACAGAACTTCAACCAATACGTGTTAAACTGCATTATATTTTACATAAGAGTTTTTATAGGCATAAATTTAATATTTTCTTAAAATTGAAACTTTACAGATGTAAAAATTAAATACCCATTACTTCCGTAAGTTAACAGAAATTTTGAACATTAATATAATATAGAAAAACATAATAATAATAAATAAATTTTGAAAGTCATTTACTAGCTTTAAGAAAAAATGTGATACCACTCTCGACAGTAATGTGTTACGAAACACAATATCAAGATGTGTGAGGAAGGAAGAGAATTAAGGGATAATTAACACTAGATTTAACTGAATCCTTTCAAAATAGGAACTTAACTTTGGAATATATAAGTCTTTAAAATCAGTAATCTACGCCATTTGACAGCATTATTTGAGCGGACATAAATGATTTTAAATTGCATTATTAGGCTGGTATACCGTTTTAAAATAAGACGCTGATTTAAAGACTTTTTAAACTGCATAAACACGTAAGGCGTTTTGATAATAAAAAGAATACGGAATTTTGTTAATTCAGTGTCGAAATACTGATCTAATTTAAAATTTAGAAAGCTTTTATCATTTTTGAGATCCTTTAAAATTTCATATTTAATAAAGATACATATAAAAGAAATATGATGATATAATACACTAATTTTTAAAACTTTCTAAAATAGTTTAAAAGTGCTCATGACTCCCGTTTCTCTGTTTTCAACTAATTTAATACATTCGGAGTGCCATGTAACTGGTGTAAGTTACTGAGATTTAACTTTTGACAGACCGTAGCTATTAATGCTGGATTCTATTTTTATATTTTATTTGCACCACTATATTTTAAAAGTAAATTTTTTAGTAAATTTCTCTTGCACATGTTGTCAAAGTACAAATAATTGTTTTTCTTTTAAAAAGCGGTGCCATACGAATAAATTCGGTTACGGATGCCAATGCCGCTTGTATGGCGGCGTTGGTCAGTTAAGGGTTAATATAACATAATAGCTATTGGATATGAACTCCGTAGTTTAAGCACGGACACACAAAATCATTTTTCTTGTATTATGGTTAAAGGGGAAAAATCGTTTGCAATGCATTTTAACGATCATACACTATTTCAAACATAAGAAAATCGTTATGCATTTCTGAGGCTCACTAAAAAGAGATTTCTGCAAAATTCGGTGAGCATAGCATTTATAGCATGTTTATAGGGACATGCAAATGGATTTGGTTAGAAATCTGTCTGTGAGATATAATTGCTGCTGTGTTTTCAGTTTTGTTTTGCGTTTTTAAGTTTGACTAAATTTTTGCGTATTACATGGGGAGGAGTTTAAATTCTATTAATCATATACAGGAAAACACTGAGTTTGTAAGTATTACTTGATAATAGGACGTGAATTGTTTAACCCTTTAGTGCGAAGGTTTGCATATATAGAAACAACAGTGTTTTGAATTTAATAGATTTTTTTATTCGTATATACCTAATTCACATCAGAAAAATAAAATAGCGATATTTGCTTTAATTAATCACAGACATTCCATATTGAAAAAAAAGCGAAATTAACCGTTGAAACCTTCTGGTATAAAGTCAGATTCTTTGAACTGCGTAATTTCTAGAACGTTTTCTATTATGGTAATGAAAGGGATAAAGGTTAAGTTTTACAACAAAAATAATTATATAAAATAAGGAATTTGGAGACATACTTATTAAAATGTTTATTAATTTGCAATATTTTAGCGTAAAACAGCCACATGATACTAGTTTTTACTTGTATTGGAGATGTGCAATAGAAGAAACGATTGACGTATTATATGAAAAATGTATCTCTGATTTTTTTCATTATTTTTCCTGTGTCATAAACCTTTCAGAGAATCATACATAATTTTTTCAAAACAAAATAAAAAATCGCGCATTTAAGGGTTAAAGGTGTTTTTACTTGTGATATGTATTTTATTACCGAACTATATTAATAGACTATATTTATAGGGATTTTATTATTTATAAGTGACGTTTGTAGAATATAAGTAAATTCATATACAAGGCTACAAAAGGAACTGGATGCTTTGCCGTTCAGTTGTGTAACGTTGTGTAATTTGTTTTTTACATGAATTAAAGTTTAGCTTAAAATGTGGTGTTTATAAAATGTCTGTAGATTATATACAGAGTTGTACAAAATAATTCGATTGCATTTCGGTCTATTGACGAAAATTACTAAAAGCGAATTTTTATCTATATTAACCGTTTCCCAACTGAACCAAATTTTAGCATGCGATCTAGAGTGTATGCAAGTCTATAGATTATGTACAATCCTGCAGGAAATAACTCCTAAGATGCCGATTACTCTGGTCTACACGATATTTCTAAGATAAAAGTTAGCCCTTAACCCTCTTGCTGCGTAAGTAATTCTTCGCGATGAGCGTCTTTTACAAAATTTTCAATCTTTTATCACCGGTTCTTTAAAGCAGAAATTTTGTACTATCGTAATCGGGGAAAATGTCCTGATTAAATCAGACAAAGTTTTCACTAATAAATAGCTGGTGGGAATAATCAAATAGTATTAATATTCGGAAAAATTCATGCCCGAGCATATATCGGGCTGCGCAGCGAGAGGGTTAAATGCATGATTTTTATTTTGTTTGAAAAAAAAAATATGTATCATTCACTGAAAGGTTAATAACACAGGAAAAATAATGCAAAAAAAAAAAAAAAACAGAGATACATTTTCCGTTTAATACGTCAACCTTTTCTTGTGTTGCAAAACTGCAATTCAAGTAAAAAAAAATATTGCAAATTAGTAAATATTTTAATAAGTATAAATCTAAATAGCTTATTTTATATATTTATTTATTTTGTAAAACATAACCCTTAACCCTAGAACTACCGAAAATTTTACTCAAGTTTTATAAAAACATTCTACGCCAGAATTTTTACTTAAAACTATTTAATTTGTTTATTTAACTTATTATTGTCTGATTTATAAATTTAGTTTGTTTTGAAGAAATTTCTGGTTTGAATAAATATTTTGAATGTACATGTCGGGTCCATTGGACCCTTCTGGTAGACAGAGGGTTAAATGCATAATTTACTTTTTTAGAATTATGTTTTTTACTCTTGTATTAAAGTTAGACACCAGAAATTCTAAGATAGATTTTTAACTTTATATTTTTGTAATTTTTTACAGTATTAATACTATTTCTATATAAATTTACTGGTTGCTAAGAATTAAATAAAAAGTGATGTAGATACGCATCCATCACTATGCATTTAAGGGTTAATGAACATCTGCTAGCCTTTATGCTTTTCTCCTATCACTAAAATTTTACAGAAAATTATGTTTTTGTTAATCGTCCAAATGTACAATTTACATAAGGCAAAAATTTCTATTAAATTTTAGTGGCAACAAATGTGCGTAAAAGTCGGCAGATATGGTTAATGACTTTTCCTTAAAGTAAAACAGAAAATGCAGCCTTCATGATAATTCACATCATATTATCTAGTTATACAATTTAAAGATCCTTATTATTGCTTTAGATATGCGCAATGTTTGACAATGGAGTTTTGAATAAAGAGGAGGTGACATATAATGTACCGTCTATCAGTTGCGGGTGAAGTACCTGAGGAGGTTGTCGCAAGATGGCGGCTGCTTTTTTAAAATTGGATCTACAGATTCAAAATACCGTCGGGTCAAACTTCCCACCAGTAGGGTAGACCGGGGCTAGTTGGCCCGCTTTTTCTTCTAATAATTTTAAAAAAATTACAATTCAACATTTTAAATTTCTTTTTATGTTACCACTATCAGTGTACTTTCAGGAAGAAGTAACAATAGTAAAGTTTGAAAATATTAACTATAAGTATTAGTTTAGAAGCACAAATTGACACCAAGTCGCTTGGGCCAACCTGCCCCGATTGCGGGGTAAGTTGGCCCACGTCACTTTTTAATGTTCTGATAGTGTAAAAGTTTAAGAAATGATCAAAATTTTACCAAATCTTAATTTTTATTTCTTTCGAACGAAAACACAATATAGCCTCCTAAATTAAAATAAAAAATTTCGTCAATTCACAAGATATCAAATTCACTTAAGTTTATCATAAATCCTCTTAATATTATCCAGAATTTTTGTATTGACAAGCTTTTGATAGGAGCAATTGTTACAGCAAAAAGAAATTAAAAACAAAAAAAGTGTGTGTGTGTGGGGGGGGGGGGGGGGGCACGGAGGTTGTATAAGCAGAAAAATCACATTTCCCTTAATCCGTTGCGGGCCAACATGCCCCGTGCCAAATGGGCCAACTAACCCCGTATCGCCATTTTTGTTTTTCATGACTGTAACGAATTATTCTGAAAGTATTTCAATAAAAAAACATGCCCTACAATAACTACGAACAATTATTTTTCTGAATTATTATATATCAAAATCTAAAATGTAATTTACAAACAAATAAAAAACGATTATTTATAAGAGAGGAAATTTACTCACCTTTGCAAAATTTTGAAAATTCTCAATAATTCTTTAACGGACGCTCCGACTTCAATGGTGCTTATGTTGAAAGAGGAAAGCGAAGAAACGCATACTTGGCTGGACTGAAAATGTTATCTAACGAAAAGTTAAAAAAACATTGCGACTGGGCCAACATGCCCTTGTGGCCAACTAGCCCCGGTCTACCATACAACTGAATAGACAATTTTCCCTCATCTAAGTGTCTTATACATGGATATATTTTCTCTCAAATATCTTCTGGTGTCAGTTTGATAGCAAAAACTGTCATATTGCATCACCGGTTGTCACAATAGGGCAGAAACGAAGACCCTGACTACCGCAAAAATAAACTTACACCAGTTAATATTAAAATCTTCTTCTGTCATTATTTTTGACTGAAATTTTGCATTAATAACGCCTTTAAATACGGAGAAAATTTCTATATATATTTACTCGTGGAAGCTTCGAGCGGAGGTAATCAGCCCTTGTGAAAGCAGTTACAGTTGAAGCTTCACTTATTTAGCCCTTAAATGCCTGAGTTTTCAAAAATCATTTAAAAAATGTTTTTCGGCTTCCTTTTTTTACATAAATCATGGGAGAAATACTCAAAAAATCATATTTCGTTTTAAGTATGGTTTACGGCTAAAAAACTGTTTTTTACTAATCGGCAATACTGGTGTTTAATTGAAAAAATAATTTTCCTTGATAAAATTCTATAATATTAAACACACAAGAATTTTGAGAACTATGATAAGAAATAAATTTTACTTGCTCACTGCAGAACGAAATAGGGTATTTCGCAAGCTTCCAAACAAAACAAAAAGAACATGTATCAACAATTGAAAAAATAAATTTATCTTTATTCGTAAACAGAACAAGTGTTGCCATCTAAATGTGGAAAATCGACTTAATAATATTTTCAGAATGCATTTTATTGGCAACATTAGGCAATATAGCTTCAATATGGCTTCTAATAGTATTTATAAGCCTAAATTCGGTATGTTGCCGAAAGGCAACACCCGGCATTTAAGGTTTAAGGAGATGTCAGTTCCTTTTTAATAATAGTTCCATGTGTTTGAGACGTAATAGAAACAATCTCTTTTCTTAAGGGAGAGATCACCTTAAAACTTTTAAGAATGTCAAAAAAAATTTCATTTATAAATAACCCGGGATTGCACGCGCAGGGTATGACATACCCAGGGTGGGCACGGTTATTACATTTCCCACCACTAATTTTAGAAATTTAATCTTCAAATTATTTTAGCGCAAAATTTGTAAGTAATGCCAAAGATTAAATAAAATGACGATTTTTGTTTGAATTTATCGGTGGCAAAGTATAAATCGTGCATATCCTGGATATACGCGAGCATTCCCGGGTTAATTAATGACACGCTACAAAACTTTAAAAACAAAAATTATGACGATACTCCAATTAGAGCCGGTTTTATGATAAAATATGTGGAGCGATACCTATCCAAATCGAGGTAAACTTGAACTTTAAAATCATTTTTCTCATAACAAATAGTTTTGACATTGCACGCATCCTATTTCCAAAACTAAGTAACATAGAAACTTAATATTTTGTATTATATTGTATTTTATATAGTTTTAAAACCTCTACCTATTTTTAAGAAAGTACCTGTACTATATTTACTGATTTTTAAATGTTTAATTGAAATTTTATCATACATTTTGTATTTTATTGTTTAATTGCCTGAAAAAATAATTTCATCTGTAAATTTGATTATTATTTTAGGTTACAGTTAAAGTAAAATATTTTACGAATATATTTATGTAATATTAACAGGAGGTGGAGGGTCTCCATTAAAGTGCCCCCCCCCCCCTTTTATGGAGACAGAAAGAATGAAATTAGCGGCAATAGAAATGGACGCCCTAAGTAGATCATGCAGAATATCAATAAATGAAAGAATAAGAAATGGCAGAGTCAAGGAAAGGATGAAAATAAAGGGAACCATATTAGATGATATTCAAAAAAAGTATTTAATCTGGTATGGTCATGTCGAAAGAATAAATGATGAAAGACTACCCAAAATCACATTCAATTATGAAACAAATAAAAAAAGGAAACAGGGAAGACCACGAAAGAACTGGATGGATGATATTTCAAAGGCAATGAGGGATAGATGTCTGGAAGAGGAATGGACCCTTGACCGAAAAAAATCTAAAGAGACTCTTGTAGATTCTTCGATGGCGGCATTTGACGCGATAAACCGAGTTTATATATATATATATAGTAACAGATATATTGTATATATTTATAATAATCCTGCAGCGACACATGCATGCCAAATCACCTTTTTGAAAATCCTTAATTAGTATGTCTTAATTAAACTAATCTCTAATTATTTTTCATGAAATGTATTTATAGGAATACGTGAACAAAGATTTGTACAATTTACATAAAAAAAAATATTTGAAGAAATATTTATAGCTCCAAGAATTATTTAATATTGTGTTAAAATCAAGAAATATCGAGCTGCTGAAGGTTATCCTATTAACCCCTTGAGGGGCACCGATATATATTATATACCACCTACGATTAATGAAGTTTTACACCAGAATAAAATTATTAAATTTTACTTTTCTAACTTTGGTGGGAAAAAGGTTGAAAAATTGCTTTTCCTTATTATGAAATAGAATTCTTCAAAGATTCCGGTGGGAATTCAACATTTTACAAACATAACTGCTTGCCCCTCAAGGGGTTAAAAAAACAAACCAAGCACACGGAACTAGTATATAATGAGTTATTGACCAGGATTCTATGAACTACCCTTTAACCAATAAGTCGTCCTCATAGAACCTCTTTGAAATCACTCATTTTGTCAGTGAATTGAAAGCCATTAGTGGGTGTGATTTTCTGTGGTAATCCTTGTTAACTTCTGCGAGTTCAGAAAGATTTCTATAAATTCTTCAGTTGCGAAATTTTAGTTAATTTCATTTTTCATAGTTTTATAAATCAATGAACTTTGTCATTTTTAAAATTTAATTCTTTTGCAGTACTTTTTCAAGTTTGAATAAGATGAATGTAATACAGAAACTGAATTGACTTTGATATTCCGCATCGAAAAGAGCATAAAATTCATTTTCTGTTTGAAAAAGTAGTTTATAAATCAATATGTAGTTTATGAATAATATGTAGACTAGTGTTATCAAAATAATGTATAGCGTTAAAGACTGTTGAAAAGAAATTATATATTTCTTCTTATAGGGCTGGAAAATTAAAAGAATTAAAAAAAGGTGAGATATAAATGTCCATTTTCTAAATTGCTATTCAAAGCACAAAAGAGGTTTTGGCTTGAAAAGTTAAAAGAGAAGCGTACAAAAACGAGAGTACATGTTGTTGGCATAAGAATACGAGGGATTAAAATAAATAAAAATTAATCTGACATAGATAGCATTTTTAATTTGCAGAAAATTAGCAGCAATCTTTCTTTGAAAACCTGCAAATTTGCAGAAAGATCAGCATGAGAAGACTGAAAGTTCATAACAAGACAACTCAAACGCCGGAGTCACCACACTTTGAACTGACAGCTAATTTGTCGTGCAAGTTAAATTCATGCTGTATCAAATTTATTGCGAATTAACGGCAAACAAGTAATCAGAAATACTGAAAACTTGATGCAAAGTAGTAATCTTTCCACGCTCCACTGCCTGTTTACAACTGTTACCCAATAAGTTCAATCCCGTCGAAGGGGTCCACAGGTCAGAAGACGCATGCACCGTTTTCATCGCTATAAACAAGTTAAGGCGATATTTACACTTCGCGATGCGAGCCTTTTTTGGTATTTGAAAGTATAGCGTTTAGAAAAAAGTGGTGCCAACCAAATAAAATTTCTGCAATTTTTGCGTATGTGCTGATTGTGTATTCTTTCAATAGAAGGAATTTTTGCTTTCGTCACTTTCGTGAATTAATGACAGTCTTGCCATCAGTTTCACAACAAACTGCTCATGCAGAGTGGGTGATGGTATACCTGACGGGAAATTTGATGCGAATTTCTCAATTCAAATTTGTCACGACAAGATAATGTCTGAAAAATATCAAACTTGCTGCTAATGTTAAGGCTATCTGGGCGAATATCTTAAAACTTAGTCATTAACCCTCTCACTGCGTAATTGTTTTATCAAAATAGCTTCAAAAATTGCGTACTTAATTCCTTCGCAACGAGAGTCTTTTAAAAATTTTTATTCTTTTGCCACCGGTTTTTCAAAACAAAAATTTTCGTCTGGTTTTATCGGGAAAATGCTCTGATTAGATAAGGAAAAATTTACAATAAAAAGTAACTGGTAGGAATTTTCAAGGCGGATTAATTAGACGGAGTAAATGCATCCCCGATGAAATCTCGAGTTGCGCCAATTTTTCTACTTTTACGTTGCCGATAAACTCTCGGGTTGCGCAGCGAGAGGGTTAACCAACAAGTTTTTGACAAGTTCTCCACTACGTGACACAACACAGACTAATTGTTTTAAGTAAAACTGAAGACATTTTAACAGTAAAACTTCAAGAACACGAACTTCATAAGAAGTGTCCATATGCAATGGGAAGGAAGTGGTATATCTATTTAAAATATATATTTATCTTGGCTTTTGAAATATAATAAGGAAAAGCATTTTGCATAAAATGGCCATTCACCCTCGTGTTATGCGTTGTGAAAATGATGGCAAGACTGTCTTTAATTCACAAAAGTGACGAAAGCAAAAAATCCCTGTGTTGAGAGAATAGACTTTCAGCAGATACGCAGAAATTGCAGAAATTTTATTCGGTTGGCACCGCCTTTTTTAAACGCTATACCTGTAAAATACCAAAAAAGGCTTGAATTGGCATATGCGAATACTACCGTAACTTTTCTATGGTGGTTAAAATAGTACATGCACCTTAACCCTTTCAGGGGCAAGTTACTGCTACTCGCGAGATGAGTGATTCACACTAGAATTCACAAGAAAATTTATTTCCGAGTAAGCAAAATCTTATTTTCATTTACTTAATAATGGGAATTTTTCATTCCAATATTCTGGTGCCTATGTGCCATTTAAGGATTAAAATTAGGTTGTCCAAAAATGAACCACCGCCCTTGAAGGGGTTAAAGCTGCGAATGCATCAATAGACCTCATCAGGTCTATGGACCTCTTCGAAAGGGTTAAACTTGTAGCGTAACAGTTGTAAACAGTTAATGTGGCATGGAAATATTACTACTTTGCAGTACGTTTGCAGTATTTTTGATTATTTGTTTGCCATTAATTTGCAATAAATTTGATACAGCATGAATTTAACTTGCACGACAAGTTAGCTGCAAGTTCAAAGTGTAGTGTCTTCGGCGTTTGCATTATCTTGCTGCAGTCTTGTTATGAACTTTCAGTCTTGTCATGCTGAGCTTGCTTCAACTTTGCAAGTTTTCAAAGCAAGACTTCTGCAAATTTTCTGCAAACTAAACATGCTATGTGTGTTGTGCTTAAATGGTCTCGTGAAGCCACTCACAAGCTAATGTTAAAGTAATGTCAGCGTTCTTTTCAAATTTCTCATTTGCTTTTCATTATTGCTAAACATATTTGATTTGCATAGGATATCAGAATTCGATGTCGGACGTTGTAATTTTGTGATTTTATGTTTTTGTTCGGTTATTTCCGAGGACACTTTCAGTTTCGGAACCGGTTCTGAAGGTGAAAGTAGCATTATCAAACAAAGTACAACCAAAATAAAAAAGTACAATAGTACAACGTCAGCCATTGACCTCAGCTATCCTATAACAAACAAATTTGTTAAGAAAAATTTGGCAACGAGAAATTTAAAAAGAAGGCTTTCATTGGTTTAAAATTAACTACAGAGTGTTTCAAGGGTAGTCTCTTCAGGGCGAAAAGTTCATTCACTGCTCAATTTATAAACTAAAAACAAATACCTTCCTGTATGCGCAACTATTTTGGTACTTGATTCCGGAAAATTCTACTCAGACATGTTAAATATCCTCTTTTGTCTTTTTCTGGAACTAACAAAGGTGCCTATGTCTAATTAGCACTTGTTGTTATAACATAACTAGATAGATTTTTAGAATTTATAAACTTCTGTGTGCTCCTTTAACTCGTGACACTTCGATAGTGCTAATATAGTAAAATGCAAAGATCTCATTAAGACTAAGTATTTAGATAATAAAAAACACCAAAATAAACTAGTGAAAAAAAAGCGAAAAAACAATAAGAAATGGCAATGGACACGAATAGAAAAAGACTACATAAATAAAATGAATAAAATACCCACTTTCCAAAGCAGCATAAGATATACTTACATAGCCACCACCACCTGAATAACACGCTTGAGCGCTGACACAAAAATGGCGCTGTCGTAGGTTGATATTTTTGAGAGTTTGTACGATCCCCTGAATTTAGACACTAGTATTTTCCAAAAGTTTTCTTTGACTTGTTTATTCTCAGGAAAATAAACAGAAAAAACTTATAAAAATTATTCCTATTCAAATTCAAGGGACCATACAAACGCTGAAACAAACCGACAAACGACAGCCGCAATTTTTGTGTCAGTGATCAGGCCTAGTATTCAGGGGGTTGTGGCTAGGTAATTGTATTTTATGCGGCTTTGGAAAGTAAGTATTTTATTCATTTTACTTATTTGGTCTTTTCTGAATGAATTCTAAGAACAACCTGCTTTGAATTGTCGCAAAAGCAACCAACCTAAAATAATCATCACCGAACAGTTAAGATTTAACGCATGCTAAGATTCGGCTTTGTATTCTAATAACATAGATATTCATGAATAAGTTTGGTTTTATGTCGCCCGGTGGCGTGGTCAGTAAGCGGAGGCTGCTGTCAGCCCAAGGGCCCTGCTTCGATTCCCTGGGTAAGACATGGATGTAATTGTGAATGTCCCATTGTAGTTATGTAATATATGTAATGAAAAAAAAATGTTGTGACTTGTCGTTGTTTCTATATATAATAAGGATCATTCGAGGCGACAGCCATTGTAGCTATAGGCCCAAAGCATTCTCCACTTCGGTGGACTTCAAATGCCAAATGTCAAAGTTTGGTTTACACTCAGATTAAATTATGGTAAAATTTATGTAGTAAATTTAGTGTATTTTAAGTTTAAAAGTAAGTTTTGGGTTTACCACGGCTTGAGAAATGTTATGACTAACATGTTTTCATGATTAATCGTTAGAATAATAGTTTGACAAATTTTATGTTTAAACATTTCTATGAATTATAACTCCTTTTCACAATATATACTGAAGTGTGATGAACTTTCATTGGAAAATAGAATACAATTATTTGTCTTATTTAGAGGTTAAATATTACAACTGTAGAAAATTAAACAAAATTTTCAACGGTACATCTTGTTGGTACTGAAGAGTGAAATGATATTGTCATTAACCCATTAACTGTTTTGCCCAAGCGGCAGTCGGGCAAAAAGAGTTTGTTATCTTCGATGCTAAAAGCTTTTGTATACCACATAACTTTAACTGTAATCTTTGGTTTGTTAAATGGCATGCCTTTTTCAATTGTACAAAGCCAAATATTTTAGTAAAAAAAAAGGGGCTGCTGGGTCCTTAACCCGGGGGATGTCACGCATACCCAGAGTGTGAATGGTCTTTACTTTGTCACCAATAAATACAAATAGTAAACATAACCTTAAAAATTCTACAAATTCTGAAATAGATTAAGTTGAAGAATGCTTTTTTGAAAAATAGTAGTGACAATTGTTAAAAATGTACGAACCCGGGGTATGTCACACCCCATGCGAATGCTCCCGGGTTAATTTGAATTTATTGTGTCAAAAAAAGGAAACAATTAAGGTGTTAATAGGTCTTAAAGTCCGTCAGGGCGTAAATAAATTAAAAAATACAAAATTAAATTCTTTAAACAGCAATATGGAATCATAAAATTTGTGTGTCAATATAATTTAAACAGATACTTATAAGAATATTTCTTCACGGAGATTCTTTCCTTCTTGTCACGAGATAAAAATAAAAAATAAACAACAATCTGACAACATGAGCTTTGAAACTCATTAGTCCCTTAAAACGTTAACTTTTCTTTCACAAACATTTTATCGAAATAACGTTCAAAATGTTACACTTGACAGTGATGTCACTTATTGGCTGAAAAAAAAGTATTATTACGACAATTACGCGTTTAATTGACATCAAATTGTTTAAACTAATCTCCAGTACGTGAAGTGCTGTTAAGTTACTTGAAGAAAATTAAAGTAACTTTGTATAGTAGAAATATAAAATGCGAGTCACATTTGATATTAATTATTAATTAATTTTGACATTTAAATTTAATTTTACTTAGATAAAAATGATAATGATTATGTGTAATTAGCTGTATTTCAAAAGTACTGCCTCGAAATATTTTTATAGCATTAAAATACATAGCGCAGACAAGAAAAGATCATTACAATAAATAAATAATTAAAAATACAAAGAAACATTCATTTTCCATTTAGACATTCAAACAAAAATAGTATATAACCATTTTTATCTAAAATACTCGCTGACCCGCCCGGCGTTGCCCAAGACCCGTTATAATAACCTAAACAAAACTTGAGTTTGCATAGCTGCCAACTTTTACGCTTTTTTGCTACCACTAAAATTTTATAGCAAATATTGTCTTATTTAATCGTCGAAATCTCAGGATTAAAGAAGGCGAAAATCTCTATAAACTTTCAGTGGTGGCAAAAAAGCGTAAATGTTGGCAGCTATGAGTTTGTATGATTTTATATCTTTTGATAATATCTTAAATGAACCTAGTTTCGGGGGTCCCATGGCCTTCGGCAGCGTCTAGAGTTTTTCCAAATAAACCTCTTTCTGAACGAAACTGGGATTTGGGACCAGTGTTGTCAGATTGGGGCTTTTTTGTCCCCAGATTGTTCATGGTCACCGCTTTTTTGAAATAGAAATATCCGGCCTATTTTAAAGTAGATTAAAAATTCTAAAAAATAATGCGAATTATACTATTTTTAAAAAGTGGTGACAGTCAAATAATCTGAATTAAAAAAGTCCCCAATCTTGCAACCCTGTTTGGGACCTCGCTACCTAAAGCAGTATGTACCGGAAGTGATACGTGAAGAAGACAATCAAAAATGAAGTTGAGTGAACCCAAACATCGTAGTAATCAAGCCCAAAGAACCCGAAAAAAGAATGCCCCATTCATGTTCAAAAATGTTAACTGAATTGTAAGACTTCATAATACAGAAAGTAACAGAATTGTAATCTAAGTTGAATGAACAAAATCTCGTTGAAATTGGGCCCTTAGGAATTAGAGGAAAGAATGCTCCCCCCAAGCAGTGGAAGGCGCCCCCCACCCTCTCTTGTAATTTTCCGAAATTACTTTTAACATTAACCCTTAAATGCGCGATTTTTTATTTTGTTTCGAAAAAAATATGTATGATTCTCTGAAAAGTTTATTACACAGCGAAAATAATTTACGCAGGGAAATCTTTTCTTCTGTTGCAGATCTGCAATATATGTAAAAACTACTACCGTGTGGCTGTTTTACGCTAATATATTGCAACTTAGAAAATATTTTAATAAGCATGTTTCCAAATAACTTATTTTATATATTTTTTTATTTTATAAAACTTAATCTTTAACCCTTTAATTCCCATTCTAGAATACGTTAAAAAAATTACGTACTCAGAGAATCTGACTTTACACTAGAAAGTTTCAACGGTTAATTTCGCTTTATTTAAATGCGGAATGTCTGTATAATTAAAGAAAATATTGCTATTTTAATTTTCTGGTGTGAATTAGGTATAGACGAATAAAAATGTCTATTAAATTCAAAACACTGTTGTTTGCATATATGCAAGGCTGTGCAGTAAAGAGTTAACACGATATTTAATAAACGGATGTAATTTCTTATCTATAGTTATCTTTAACGCCCTGCGTTGCGATATATTATAGCCCACCTAATTTTAATGAATACTTTCACCAGAAAATTTTAATTAAGTTTAATTTTTAGAACTTTGGTGAAAAAAAAGGCTAAAAAACTGCTTTTCATTAATTAGAAATATATTTTGAAAATTTCCGGTGGGAATCCTACATTTCAGAGTCATAATTGCTTGCCTCTCAAAGGGCTAAAAGTAACGCGGCTTTTATTTTACTGCTACTTTACGGCTGTAGTGAGTAAACGTAAGTTTTTGCTGAAGAAGGAGATTAATGTTCAAAAAAAGTGGCAACTGAGGTAAAAAGAAGGAACCGGTCGTGAGCAGACCAGGATCTTAACTGGAATGTAGTTGGGTATAAGAAAATATTTTATTAGTTTTAAAGTAGCTGGAGGATGCTAAAACTATGTTGCAGAAAATTGTAATAAAATAGGATCGTTTTCAAAGAAGCTGCAATAAAGGTCCCAAGAAGGAGATTAATATTCAAAATTGGTGGTAGTTGACGTCTGAGAAATTTTTTGTTGTTCATATAGTAACTGGGGGGGAACTAAGAATTTGTTAGAAAAAAAAAGCTAGTGAGTCGGGCCATTTTTAAGAGAGCTAAAACAGAGGACCCAAAGGTGCCAACTGATCGTTAAGAACGGGTGTCTAACATGAAATGATGTTAATTGGTCTTAGTTCTTAGAAATTTAGATCTTCAGTTGGTCAAAATTAAGCATAGGCATTAATTAATCATTAGAATAAAATTTTGAATAAATGCGCAAAAAATAGGGAGAAAAGCTGAAAAGAGGGCCCTAGGCTCCCAGTAAAAATGCGAGGATGTTGCTCCGCGAAAAGGAGTTCAAGAGGTCCCTGATCGAGTCCTACGTGACCCTTGGGATCCCATGATTTTAACTGGAATCTAGAAACGGTACAATAACTAAATGGAAAAACAGTTCCAAAAATGAAGATCGGATTAAGAGGGAGCAATTTATCAACAATTTATGGTGTAAAAACTTCAAGGGGCTCGGTGCCGGACCTCAAGGTGCCTGCCACCGGCATGTAGTTGGGTATAAAGATATTTTTGGGTAGTTTTTTAGAATAATCGGAGGATGCTAAAACTATGATAGAGAAAATTGCATGCAAATCGGATCATTTTTATACAAAGCTACACCAAGGGCTCCAAGAAGGCGGTTAGTATGGTTAATATTCAAAATTGGTGGTAGCTGAGTCTGAATTTTTTTTTGCCCACCATGTAGTAGCTGGATGACCTAAGAAGTTGTTAGGAATAAAAGGTAGTGAGGGACCATTTTTAAGCGAGCTATAATAGAGGGCCCAAAAGGGGCTAAGTGATAGTAAAAAACACGGCCCTAACATGAAAACATGTTAAAATACCTTAGTACTTAGCGCTTTAGATCTTCAATTGGTAAACATTAAGCTTAGGGTATGGATTATTTGTTAAATAATAATATTTTAAAGAAATACGTAAAAAATTGAGTAAATGCTTTAATAAAGGCCTTAGGGTTTCAATAAAAATATGAGGGTGTTGGTCCTGGAAGAAGTTTCCTAGACTCAATTTTAAAATATTGCACTGAAAATGTGAGAAAATTAGGGAGTGAAATATGCATAGCGCACAAAAAATTTAAGGGTCCTGGACCGTGCCCTACGACACGATACAGGGCCCCAGGGTCTTAACTGGAACGCAAGAAATAAATCCTTTAAAAAGAAAGCCCCCTTCAAGAAATTTAAAATTTCCTGGAGGTCTCCACAATTGAGGGTCCAAAGAAATAAAGTAGCAGCTCTTTTAAAAAGAGCAAAAAATTCAAACTACGAGTCAAATATAAACCAGCAATACAAAAGGGAAAGGGCAATTTATCAAAAACAGATTTTATCGGAGAAGGAAAAAGCTTGGACAAACCTGTGTCGCAGAGAGACGGATCCTTTTGGTTTAACGAAAAAGTTGGCCTTCCAGCGATTCCAGGACTCACATATCAGTTACCAATTTGATTCTTTGTCACCCACTTCCAGGTCATCAGCCCTTTTAAAACTAATGAGAGACATTTTTGGCGATGAAACTCCAAAGCAACTACCACAGCGACTAAACTCGCACGACCAGGCAAAATTCACGAAAAGAGAGTTGCGAAAAGTTGTTTTCTCATTCAATATTAACAAGGCGCCAGGACCTGATCAAATTGATCACAAGATGGTCAGGTGCCTCTTTTCAAAAATTCCTAATATTCTGTTGGATATGTACAACAGTCTTTTAAAGTTAAACTATTTTCCTGATGACTGGAAATTGGGAGAGCTCGTGTATTTTAGAAAGGAGGGGAAACCCTTGAATGAGAGCTCTTCATATCGCCCCATCACTCTATTACCAATATTCGGAAAAATCTTAGAGAAATTAATTCTAAGACGAATACATCACGCATTAGACAAAACGAATTTCCTATCGGGTAAGCAACACGGCTACATGCAAAATAAATCTACGGAAACGGCTTTGGAGCAAGTGATTTCATTAGTAGAACAACACAAACAAAATAAACAATACACATCACTGGTGTCACTGGATTTCAGAGGAGCATTTAACAACCTCCCTTGGGACCAGGTGATCCTAGCATTGCAAAGACTAGGTATTTCTAAACAACTCATTAATCTTGTCGTTTCCTTCCTTTCGGGTAGGCGAGGTCAGGTGGACTGGATGGCACCATTTTTGTTGTACTACTTTAGTAAGGGTTGCCCGCAGGGATCGTGTCTGGGTCCTTTTCTTTGGTTGGTTCTGTTGGAGACTCTTTTGGGGACCTTTGATGTACAGGACTGTGAACTGGTGGCATACGCGAATGACGTGATATTACTGATCTGGGCACAGTCGAGACAGCAACTTGAACAAAAAGGTCAGAAAGCTTTAAAATTTATTCAGAACTGGGCAGAAACCAACAAAATAGAAATTTCACATGAGAAATCCTCATCATTAACTTCTGGCAAACCCAAACACCTTAAGCGGGGCCCCACATTTAAACTTCAAGGTAAATCAATAAAATCAGAAACAACACTAAAATACCTGGGGGTAATATTAGATAAACAATTATCATTTCTCCCACATGTGGCACAAAAGAGAGTAGAAATCGGAAAAATAACTCAAAATCTTTATAAATTTTCATCAATCTCAGGTCGACTCCCTCCGGAATTTTTTAAGATTTGGTACTCGGCGATCTTACAAAGGAAACTGGCCTACGCGTGTTCTGTCTGGTTTCCGCGTATGGCGCAAAATCACGGTCGTCGACATTTGCTCTCGGCACAAAGGAAAGCCTTGTTGCTGATAACGAGAGCATATCGCAACACGTCAACAAACGCCCTGCAGGTCCTCACAGGTCTCCCCCCACTGGATTTGCAGTTGGAGGCGGAGTATTCGGGGACGATTCGTCTCGGCAAGTCAACAGAAAAGGCTTTTGCTCCACTATACTATTCAAAATGCTCAAAATACAAAACATCACCACTAACAAGTGAAATACAAATTTGTGAAATAAACCACTATGTAGGCAAAATTACAATATACACGGACGGTTCCAAAATGTCCGAAGGCACAGCCTCGGCATTTTGTGTGTACGAAAAAACGAGCAAATCTATACTTGGAGAGCGAAACTCTCCCAGGATAACTCCGTCTTCCAGTCAGAACTCTTCGCGATCTCTTCAGCATTAGAGTGGATAGAGTCGGACAAACATTCTCAATATTTAATCATAACGGATAGCCTATCAAGTTTAAAAGCATTAAACAATTTTGACAATACAAACTATTTAATACTAAAAATTCTTCAACAATTACAAACAACAGTAAAAGACATATACTTCAACTGGACAAAAGGGCATTCAGGTGTTGAGGGCAATGAGGCAGCTGACCAACTGGTAAAATCGGCAGTAACGGATGAAACACTAATACATACATTTTTACTATATCCAGCTTCTTCACTAAAATCATAGACAAAGCAGAATCTGTTAAAAAATTGGCAAAAACGCTGGACGGATTCAGACACAGGCCGATATACGAAGGAATTCTTGCCATTGGTTGACCACAAGTATTTCGTAAACAACAGATACTTACACATATTTTTAACAGATCACGGCCCCTTTCAGGAACACTTATACAAAATTAACAAAAGAGACTCCCCACTATGCATTTGTGGCTTGCCGTCAACATCGTTATACTATGTATTATACTGTACATTAACATCGCATTATCATCTCAAAAAACACACACGTATGAATTTAGCAAGTTGGTGGCGGGATGTAAAAGAGAAACCACAACTACTCAACAAGATCATACAATGCATGAGGTTTATAGAAACTAACGAGTACATCTTTTCAAATCCAGAGCCATTCTAGTCCGACTCCATCACTAGGGTGTAGCGTGGAGGGAGAAACGGGTTATTAGCGGGTGCCAGAAACTTCTATCACTTTTGAATTTTCATTTTGTGCATCTCTCCAAACTCTTGTATGCGCAAATTGTAAATAGTAGGTGTGTTGTAATGTGTTTCTAATTGTAATGTTCAATATAGTGTGTTTAATGTACTGTAGAATCCCTGTAAATCCATGAAAAATGTAAATAATTATGCAATCACATTCAAATGATCCTCATGTAATCACTACACACAGTCATGTAAATAGTAGGTGTTTGATATTGTGTTGTAATGTGTTTCTAATTGTCATGTTAAATATTGTGTGTTAAATGTACTGTGACGTATATATATCCAAGAAAATTGTAAACAATTATGCAATCACATGAGGTGAAATGATCCTCATGTAATCACTACATACAGTCATATATCTCGATGTGAAATCTTCGGTTTGCCCAGAAAAATTGGGTAACCAATTGTGATTGTAATTGTAAATCTCACAGTAACCGAAATAAATCTCAGCAGCTTGATCAGGGACCCGACGCTCCCTCTCAGACTCTGGTTGAGAGTCGGGAGGAGTGGATGTGGTCTACCCCTCCGGATTGCACTAACACTCTAAAGCGAAAGCTGAGTTCCCGAGGTGGTCATCGCTGTCGCTGATAAGTTCCTGTATTTGACTAGAAAGAAGATAGCTAGAGTTAAGAAATTAAACATTTATCCAGCATAGTCTAGCATGTTTCTGATGCACTTGTTGCATCGTTGTTGCAGCTTTTCTAGTGTTCTCAAATAAAAATCCTTTTATTCGTCCCGCAACCAGCTTTCAGCAGCGTCTTTGAAATCTTCAATATCCACAAAATGGTGACATTTAATGTGCTTCTTCAAGTTTGGAAACAGATAACGGTCTCAGAGGGCTAGGTCTGGTGAGTAGGGAGGGTGGTTGACCAGTTAAATTCCCAGGGTCGCGAATTTGCAGCCACAATGTTGGACATGTATGCATGCAACAAAAAGATCCCTTTGAAAAACTTCCGTCGACGTTTATCCTTGAGTACCTCCTGCAACTCGTCCAGCAGGTTATCATAATATTTTCCGGTTATACTACGCCCCTGAGGTAGGTAGTCCGCTAACAGAATGCCGTCTTTGTACTAGAAAACTGACGCCATTACCTTTTAGGCTGATTTCTGTTGCGAAACTTCTTCGGCCGAGGGGATCCGCTGTGGCGCCATTCTTTTGACTCTTATTGGTTTTCCGGATCATAGATGTAAAGCAAGGTTTAATCCTGAGTTACTAACCTAGCCAAAAATTTCTGTTCAATTTCGGAAAGGGCCAATACGTCTTTGGATGCCTGAACTTTTTCCTTTCGCCGATCACTCTTCAAACAGTTGTGTACCTACTTCATTGAAAGCATGCGCATGTCTAGGATCCTAGTAATAATATACACTACACGCTCCCGAGAGATGTCCAGAGTTTCGGCTATCTTTTTGCGGGTATTCGCCGGTCCTCAAAAATTCCAAACAGCCAAATCACACCCAGAATTAATGAATAAGATTTTAGTTTTATAATGCACGTATAGAAAATAAGTTATTTATTTTCAAATAAATGGACAAAACTTCCACATATATATTTAATTGACTCGGTACTTTTTTGGACGATCATTTGGGTGCATTTCATAAAATTAAGGATAACATTTTCTATAAAATAGTTTTTTTAAATAGAATTGTTAAGTAAATTGTCATTTTTAGATGCGTTCGTAATTATATAAATACGTAGCACCTATAGTCGTCGTTCAGTCCGTCCGTCTGTCCGTCTGTCCGTCTGTCCGTCTGTCCGTCCGTCTGTCCGCATGTAACAGAGCAAAAACTACCCAACCGAATGGTCTGAAATTTCAAATATATGATTGTTGCAAAATTTTGTCGAGCCATTTCAAATTTTATGAAAATCGGATGTATAGTTTAATTACAGGGACAGTCAAAAGTTTTTCTTTACATTACGGCCAATGGGAAAAATTATTGCAAGTGCATTTTAATGATATTACAGCCTTCCGAATGATCTGAAATTTTAAAGATATAACTGTTGCAAAATTTTGTCGAGCCCTTTCAAATTTTAGAAAAATCGGATGTATAGTTTAATTACAGGGACAGTCAAAAGTTTTTCCTTACATTACTGCGAATGGGAAAAATTATTGCAAGTGCATTTTAATGATATTAGAGCCTTCCGAATGATCTGAAATTTTAAAGATATAACTGTTGCAAAATTTTGTCGAGCCCTTTCAAATTTTAGGAAAATCGGATGCATAGTTTAATTACAGGGACAGTCAAAAGTTTTTCTTTACATTACGGCCAATGGGAAAAATTATTGCAAGTGCATTTTAATGATATTACAGCCTTCCGAATGGTCTGAAATTTTAAAGATATAATTGTTGCAAAATTTTGTTGAGCTATTTCAAATTTTAGGAAAATCGGATGTATAGTTTAATTACAGGGACAGTCAAAAGTGTTCCGTTACATTACGGGGAATTGGGAAAAAAATATTGGAAGTGCATTTTAATGATGTATCAGACTATGCGCTTTATGAAGTGCAAAAAATTATACATTCAGTACAATATGGGGTGCAAAAAATAATTATAAATCTAGTTATAGTACGAACGCACCTCATTTGCCACGTTTGACGAGCAATTTCCAACTTGTTAATTTATTTTATTTCCTACACATAATTTTCCATTTATTTATTCTTAAACTAATTAAAACTTTAAAATATGATCCTTACACTTAAAAGAAAAGTATTTAAAAATATCGAAAAATACTTAAAATTATTGAATTGTGGTTTTTAAAAATTCTTAATTTAAAAAATATATATAATAACCAGGGATGGAAAAATCTAGGCACCTGCGCGCAATCTCGCACCACTAAATTTTATTAGTTTTCTTCTTAGCAATCTTACAAAAAATTTAAACGAAATATTAGATAAAATATAACGAATAAAATTTATTGGTGAGAGACTGCCCGCTGGCATCTACATTTTTACACCCCTTATAGTAACTTTATCAAGTTGGACCACAAGTATTAAAATATTTCCTTGATTCAATCATTTTCCTTTATAAAACCATTTAATTAATAATATGTCAAAAAGATATGATAAATACTGAAACAATATATAATTAAAAAGGCAATAAGTGCTCATAACCCATTGAAAGGCAGTGGAATATTATTCATATCACTTAATTCTAATCTGCCAAGTCACAATCAGAATTAGTGAACAAAATTTTACATTTATAATGAACGTAAAGAAAAGAATTAATTTATTTTCATGTCAATCTGCTCGTAAATTCTGGAGACAGTCAATCATTTACATATTATCGACGAAATTTCTTTTTCCCCGGAAAGGTTAAGTTGCGGATGTTCATTAAATGTACACGGAAAGAATTTTTCTTTTGGATGTATATTTTTTATATTGATATTGGTCCATTAACTTCTAGTGTCGCGTTTACGCAACGTTAAAAATAAATGCGCATTTCTGAAATTAACTATCTTTGTACCACTATTTTTGAATTAAAAATTTTGACTTATCTAAAAACAGAAACTTTGACCGTTAAATAAAGCGAAGATTGCCTTTGAAATATGTGGTAGCAAACGTTTTCTTCAGCAAAAAATTATAGTTCCCTATCTTATAAATTCGGCAGTTAATGGGTTAAGTGTTAGATATAACTAATTTTTAATAGTAATTATCCGTCTCAATTTATAGTATAATTTGGGGATTACATAAGGCGAATGTTTTCATTCAATAATAGTGGTAGCCTGCAATAAATAAATTTAGCATACGCTCAGTTTTATTTGATTCATCACTGGTGGAAAATTGGCGCAGAGGAGGAGCCTATTGACAGCACTAAAGTTTTATAGTATTCTTCACCTTAATAAAACGCATAAATTCTGTCATTAGATAAGGCGAAAAATACTACTAAAATTTAGTGGTGTCAATAGGCTCCTCCTCTGCGCCAATTTTCCACCACTGGATTCATGTATTCTTCACTACGCTATATATGGTTGGCAAAGCTGTCAAATTTTACGCTTTTTCCTTTGACTAAAAAATTTAAATACATTTTTCATTATTTAATTATTGGAATCTTCGATTAAATAAAGCATAAATTTTTATTAAATTTTTGTAGTAACACGAAAGCACAAAAGCCGGCAGCTTTAAAATTTTCTAAAGAGTATGGAAAGGAATTTTTCCACCACCCCAAAAAAATCTTAACGTTATAATTATTTAATGGGATGAATCTCGAATTCTTCATCAAAATAGGGAATTCCAAATCTCAAACCTCTGAAATTGCTAAACGTCTTAGCAACTCCCGGACGACAGAAACTTCCCATTTTTTTCACGCACTGAAAAAAATGTACACGCAAATTCTCTTTTAAATGGAATTCGATTATGAACTCCATTCCAACTTAATAAAGTAGAAGCACTCACTTTAATTTTGTAAGGTAACTTTTGTATTTTTTGTCAGAGGTAAGTTATTAAAAAAAGAAGGGGGAATATAAATTCCTTTTACTTCTAAGGCACATATAATTTGCTTTTGTGTAAAAAATTATGTTATTAATATTACAAGTATCAGTATTTACATAGATAAAGCAGTTAATGGTTTTTCATGACAGGATAATTTTGTGGAATATATTCCGAGAATAATATTGAACATTAGATGTGCAATTATTTTTTCGGTAACAAAATATACAAAAGAGGATTTTTTGGACACATGATTTTTTAAAAGTGTTAAGGCATTCATAAATTATTTTCACCCTTAAATGCCTGATTTTTCAAAAATCATTGTAATAATGTTTTTCGGCTTTCATTTTTTAAATAAATCATGGGAAAAATTCTTTAAAAAATCATATTTTGTTTTAAGTATGGTTTACGGCTAAAAAACAGTTTGTTACTAATCAGCAATACTGGTCTTTAATTGAAAAAAATAATTTTCCTTGATAAAATTCTATAATATTACACACACAAGAATTTTAGGAACTATAATAAGAAATAAATTTTACTTGCTCACTGCAGAGCAAAATAGGGTATTTCGCAAGCTTCCAAACAAAACAAAATGAACAAGTAGCAACAATTGAAAAAAAATAAATTTATCTTTATTCTTAAACAGCACAAGTGATGCCATCTACATGTTGAAAATCGATTTAATAATATTTTCAGAATGTATTTTATTGGGAACATTAGGCATTATAGCTCCAATATTATTCTAATTGTGTTTTAGAGCCCGAATTTAGTAAGTTGCCGAAAAGCATTTAAGGGTTAACATATTTTAACCACCGTCTCCTGAATAGTAGGCCTGATACGCGGACATAAAAAATGTCGGCTGTCGTAGGCGGATTTTTTAAGCGTATGTACGGTCCCCAGAATTTAGTCACCCCTATTTTTAAGAATTTTCTTTCACTTAATTAACACGTTGAGTGCCACGGTGACTGACACTGAAGCTAAAATATTTACAGTGTTTTAAGTAATTTTTAAGAAAGTGTAATCCTGTAATAAATAAAAAGTAAGTAAATTTTAAATACATTTTCAGTAATTACTTAAAATAACATATATTTTTTTTTAGTTTTATATCATATTTTAGTCCGTCAGTCATGAGTGAATGATGCGTTTTAAATTCAGTGTCAGTCACCGGTGACTAACGTGGCGCTTAACATGTTAATCTCAGAAAAATAAAGCGAAAAAAAAACTTTCACAAATTATTCATATTCAAATTCAATGGACCGTACAAACGCAGAAAAAAATCCGCCATGACATCGGCCATTTTTGTGTCAGCGCTCATACTTACTATTCAGGGTGTGGTATTTTAACTCTCTATGATGAATGTAGGGTTTTAAGATTATTACATTCCTTAAATTAACACGTTTATAATCTACATGCATTACTATATTCATCGTTATTATATTCATTGCATTATAAATTGTGCAACTGTAGAATATTCTCAGTATTTTTTTTAAAAGGCTGCAGTGAAGACGAAACACGTAAACAATTTGTATATAAAAACACTTTTCACTCTTTTATTATTTTTATTTAATGCCTTTTAGAAATTAATGAAGTATATTATCTATAGTTTTTCTGATTTGTTATGTATTTAAATTTGTAATCATAAATATTTACACTATAGCTGCAAAACGTTCAAATTTAAGTTCCACTATTTCAAAATAGTAATCTTTATGTGATGTAATCTCAAATTTCTGTTTTTAATCCTTTCAGGGGTGGTGGTATGTTTTTGAAACCACTTAATTTTAATTCCCAAACAGCACAAGGCAAGAGAATTATATTAAAATATTTTCTACTTATTAAATATGTGAAATATAGCCTCTTTCTTATTTTCAAATAATGTTTTCGGCAAATTCCGGTGGCAACCATTTATTTCAGCACTTTAGCAATGAAAAGGCTTTGCCCCTGAAAGGGTTAAATAAAGGGGATATTTTTTAGGTAAATAATTGTGTACAAGAATCTGAAGGTTTGTTAACTATGTTTACACAACTCGAGAGTTTATTGGGAATATATAAGAAATCACTGCTTCCAAAAAAAAAAAAAAATATATATATATATATATATTTAGGATGGATAACTATCATATAATTCTCATGCAGATATACAGAATCTACACTTGAAACAATCTCCACGATTGGGAGGGTTCGACAGTGCAATTAATTTATTTACTAAATAAATAAACTCAGGGTTCAGATTGTTACTTGTTTTTTAATACCAGTAATTGTGAAGAAAACTTTTCGTGCTAAGATTTTACAACATCGGCAAGCAAAATTACCTTCCGGAGTGGTATAGAAAAATGTTATTCTTTCAAAAAAGTTGTATTCAAACTCGACTTGCTGATTAATTTCAAGAAAAACTGAATTATCTCTTAAAAATCGAGAACTGTACTGCCTTAGAACTTTCATTATTTTAACTTTCTATTATTGATTAAACATTCAGTATTGCCGTCAAAGACTACACTATATCGCCATTAATGACCGGCAACTTTCAAATTTAGACATTTTCTCGAATATTTAGAAATATACTTGACAGATTCTTCTGGAATTTCAGGATTAAAGAGAACAGGTATGACCTCATATTTAGCAATGTTTATTTGTTAGGGGGGGGGGGGGCAATTAGGGGGCCAACAAAAAATCAAAGAAAAAAAATAATACTTGGGATCACCCTGTAAAATAAAATGCACGAAATGATCTACCGCTACCGAATATAAATAAACAGACATTGTGCAATATGTGTATTCTTTTGTGTAAGAATAGCACATATATTAATAGAGATATAGCGATTTATTTAAAAAATTAAAACAATTATTGCATGTTTTTTGCTTATAACATGCAGGATTTTCAACCAAATTTAACGCCGGTTCAGAAAATTTGACAAAATATAATAGAAACTATATAGTGTAATTGGAATATAAATATATTAAATATTTTAGGAAATATGAGAAGTTGTATGATATAATTTTTATCTGCGCATGCGCGAACGATAACAAGGATCATTTTACATAATTTAATAGTCAACTCTATGGAGCAACTTATTAAAAAAAATCTAGTCAAATATCGTAAAAATTCAGAAAGTTATCGGCGTTAAAGTGAGCAAATTTTTAGTTGTTCTCAAAAAGCAACTGAATGATAAGGGATTTTATACAAATTGTCATTTTTTATTAACTGACTTTCAGAAAAAAGTGAGTATTTAGTGAATATCAACGAGTAGATTTGAAAAAAATGCTTCGATTTTGATACCTCTTTTGATCATAGTCCAAGAGCTGTTAAACATTTTAGGGAAGGTATTTGAGGCACCCTGAAAATTTGTGCAACACTTCTTTTGTAATGCCTGAATACAAAATCGAATGTCTGGCTGAAGGATCGTGGCCCAAAACCTGTGCCAGACAAAAAATGGCACTTGACACGTGTCTGGCACAGTGTTTGTGCCAACTAAAGTGTCTGTCATTTTCAAAATATTTTTTTCTAAGCATAAATATTATTGTGCCTCAATCTCAGCGTGCCTAAAATACCTTTTTTGGGTAGTCAAAAAATGGCACTTGACACGTGTCTGGCACAGTTTTTGGGCCGACTAAAGTGTCTGTCATTTTCAAAATATTTTTTTCTAAGTATAAATATTATTCTGTTTCAATCTCAGCGTGCCTCAAATACTTTTTTGGGGTAGTGTCAAAAAATGGCACTTGACACGTGTCTGGCACAGGTTTTGGGCCACGATTCTTCAGCCAGAAATTCGGTTTTGTATTCAGGCATTACAAAAGAAGTGCTGCACAAATTTTCAGGGTGCCTCAAATACCTACTCAAAAATGTTCAACAGCTCTCCTACTATCATGGTATAGGCTCGTTCTGGTTGTTATCCAAAAAGAACCAAAGCATCAATAAGAAATGAAAATTAAAAAAAAATAATAAAAATTAAAAATGGCAATTTGTAGAAAATCCTTTATAATTCAGCTGGTTTTAGAGAACAACTAAAAATTTACTCACTCTAACGCCGATATCTTTCAGAATTTTTACGATATTTGACTAGATTTTTAAAAATAAGTTGCACCATAGAGTTGACTACTAAATTATGTAAAATGATCCTTGTTATCGTTCGCGCATGCGACTGCTTATATTTCCTAAAATATTTAATATATTTATATTCCAATTGCATTATATTGTTTCTACTATATTCTGTCGATCTTTCTGAAACCGGCGTTAAATTTGGTTGAAAACCCTGCATGTTATAAGCAAAAAACTTGCAATAATTTTTTAATTTTTTTAGATAAATCGCTATATCTCTATTAATATACGTGCTATTCTTACACAAAAGAATACACATATTGCACAATGTCTGTTTATTTATATTCGGTAGCGATAGATCATTTCATGCATTTTATTTTACAGGGTGATCCCAAGTATTGTTTTTATTTCTTTGATTTTTTGCTGGCCCCTAATTGCCCCCTTATCAAATCGACATTGCTAAATATGTGGTCATACATGTTCTTTTCAATCCTGAAATTCCAGAAGAATCTGTCAACTATATTTCTAAAAATTCGACAAAATGTCTAAAATTGAAAGTTGCAAGTCATTAATGGCAATATAGTGTATGTTTTTTATTCTATTTACACGGCTTTAACCCTTTCCGACGCAGAGCAATTCCATTGCGAAAAATGTTGAAATGAATGAGTGACACCGGAATTTACGTACAAATTTATTTGAAAATGAGAAAAAGCTACTTTTCCCATACATAATAAACTGAAAACATTTATACCAGAATTCTGGTGTCACTATGGCATTTGGGAATCTAGTCGGATGTTCCATGTAATAGAAAACTGAACCACAAAGGGTTAAAAATGACATTCCTATATACTTTTAACCCTCTCACTGCGTTTTTTTAAATCAACATAAGTTCAAAAATTGCACATTTTTTCATTACATATTTCAAATCTATATATGGGTCATTCTCTGAAAAGTGGCAGTTAAAAAAAAAAAAAAATGCGTCCCAATAAAATTGCCTTAAAAATCTCAAAATTTAGCCTGCAAGTACCTTATTGCTATATTTATCAAAAAATAATATGAACCAAACTTTATCTCATCGTTCTTCTGATATTTTGATTTGAAAGCACTTCCATTGCTAATATGTTCAAATAAATGATTTGTACCGGAATTTAAGAACAAATTTATTTATAAATAAGAAAAATGCTATATTTCACATACATGTTAAATAGGTAAAAGTTTATAAAAAGTCTGGTGCCACTGTGGCGCTTGGGAATTAAAATGAGGTGGTTTCATAAACATACCATCGCCCTTGAAAGGGTAAAAAAAAAAAAGAAATTATAATTAGAAGCCATACTGTCAATAAATATTTTTTTTTATTCTATGTCAATTGAAAAGATAAAGATAAAGCATTCACATTTAGAAGAGTTAATGTTTATTTGAATTAGTACATAGCTGCCAACTTTTACGCATTTTTGCTACCACTAAAATTTAATACACATTTTCATCTTGTTTAATCATGAGATTTCGACGATTAAATAAGACAGAAATCTCTATTAAATTTTAGTGGTAGCAAAAAAGCGTAAAATTTGTCAGCTATGTTAGTACAAAAAATAAATTATTTATTTTTAACTTCTCCCTGTAAAATAATAAATATTAAAAATGTATTATCTATACTTAGGTAAAGAAAAGTCTTATGAGTTTTTTAGTGTGTGTTTTGTTGCATTAGATTCTCTTATTTTACTCTTTAGTACATATATAAGTGGATTCAGATCATTCCCTCACAATTTAAATCATTCCCTCATAATTTTAATATGAGGGAATGACGAAATACTTCTGAAAACCATGTTATATAAAGTGATTAGTCAGGTATATTTGCAGTTACTAAATATATTTTGAAACACATTTCTAATAATACAACAACATAAAAAGACATTTCATTAGTTTTTATTAAATGTATACTAGATGAGGGAATGACGCGTAATAAAAATACTTACATTGATCTAGTATTTCAAAGCCATATACTAACTATTCAAGAACTTTTTTGAGCAAACAACAAGGTGGATACTTCAGTTTACTCTTGTACAAACTGTTCTAGACATATATAAAGCATGTACTGCTTTCTACTAAGTAAATAATGGCAAATTTATAGTTATGTGAGGAAATGAAGACAAATGGTAGGGACGTCATTAAAAAGTGCCCTAATTCATTCATTATATAAAATTTAAATTTAATTAAGTTGTTAAACATGTATTTAAGTGTGTTTAATGGATTGAGAAAAAATATTATAAATATATGTGCTACAATGGCAGAGAAAGCATTTTCTTTGCTACATATGTGAATGGGGACATAGTGAGGGAATGATATTTGCATTAAAAAATACATTTTATTTATCAAATTTCAATTTCAATTAGCAAATAATTACAGTTTATATGTATAACTGATTAATATTGATAGTTTAAATAATTTTTTCTTTTTGTAATTTTAAAAATGTATCTTCAAGACCCCTGAGACATAAAATTGCCATTTTTCAGAGAATGATTCATATAGTTTAGAGATTAAATATGTAAACATTTTTTGTAAAAGAGTTTCTTTTTAACCCACACCTGAATCAATAATTAAACATTTAAATCAGGTTAAATCCTGGCTGTCACTGGAGACTAATTTTATATTCTCGCACCACTATTTTAAGAAAATCACTTTTGAAGTATATTTCTTTTGCAGATGTTGTTAAAGTCTATATGGAATTTTTTGTATTTAAAAAGTGGTCCGAGTTGAATTAAAAAATAGTCACCAGTGGAAAAAATTAATCCCCGAGAAAATCTCGGGTTGCGCAAATTTTGTTACTTTTGAGTAGCCCGAGAAAATCTCGGGTAATAAGTTGTAATAGATCAGATAGAAAAGATGTTTTAATAGAAAATCGGATAGAAAAACACATTTATTTAAATTAAGGGGGTTAGTCTTCCGTTCTCCCCTTTATACTCAAACAATGACCCTTCAAATCTAATCAGGGAAACGCCTTATCCGAATACCAAATTTCAAGAAAATCGGATAATTCTGCATGAAAAACCCATTTATCTAAGTTAAGGGGTGTTAGCCCCCCGTTCTCCCCTTTATAATTAACCAATGAATTCCCAAAACTAATCAGGTAAGCGCTTTATCTGAAAGAACCTATAAAAAATTTGAAGCAAATCGGATATTTCTATCAAGAGTTAGCGCGTTACGTACATACGTACATACATACAGAACCGGCGGGCACATTAGCACGCATTCTTTGATAGCCTGTTAGCTAAAAATTAATAATGTATACAAAATATCAAGTAATGTCTTTGAAGGAAGATAATCTCTTAGCAATCTTATTATTGCTAAAAATATTATTCTTGGACTTTCGGGAAGAAATATCGCTTTCATGAGAGAGTTTATTATGTTAACGAATCATTTGGTAATGCTTCGTATAAAAGTATATTTTGACAGAATAATTGGGTTCTAATATCGTCTGATCTAAAAGTCACAAAAGATATTGAATTTCATTACATCGAAAAATACAGACAGTGAAAACACAATGCTGTTTTCACTGAAATGTAGAGAGAAAGATGGGAATTTTTCGAGGACGAAAATTGTATTTCAGGAATAACTGCATTTGGTACGTACAAGTGACTTTTAATTTACATTAGCATTGTGTTCTGCGCATCAGAACAACAAACAACGACTATAAATGTTCTATTTGACGGTTGGCATCGGTGAGAATATCTGTCATATTTGGTAAGATATTTTGCAGAGTCACGGAACCGAATTTTGTTGTAACGAGTGTTACATGATCGCTGAAATGGCAACAAGCAGCCGATTTGGAAACACTTAAATACATACTGTCTGTGATAGATGGATTTTCCTATGCATCGGTCAGTTATGACCAGAGTTCTCGCTGGCTTTTGACCAACATTAGCCATTTGGCGAAGAAGAAATAAAACAGTAGCCAAATAAAAATATTTTTATCAAAATAAATTCGTCGCGAAACACTGAAAATTTTACCTTTAACCCCTTATTGTATACTTCTTTTTCAATATGTTCTAAAATAACCCAATATTTTGTAATTGCTAATAATATAGCAATTCGAACATCCGCTACAGAAATAATTAAATATAAGCACATTCTAATTGTCTCCTTAATGTGTAAATGTTTCAGACGTTCTTTTAACTCCTTGAAGGGCAAGCAAAAATATCTCTAAATATTGAATTCTCACAGGAATAATCAAAAAATATTATTTTTAAATGAGGAAAAGCAATTTTTCAACAATTTTCCTCCAAAGTTAAAAATATAAAATTTAGTTAAAATTTTCTGGTGAGAATCTTGTTTGAATTAGGTGATATATATTTTAACCCACCGCCCCTCAAGGGGTTAACATAAACTACAGAAACAATTAAAAATAAGTACATTCCATAGCTGCCAACTTTTACGCTTTTTTAATACCACTAAAATTTAAGAGAAAATTTTGACTTATTCAATCGCAGAGTTCGTCGATTAAAAATGGAAAGGTTTACTATCAAATTTTAGTGGTATGAAAAAAGCGTAAAGGTTGGCAGCTATGACATTCTAAATGCATTAATGTTTCAGACATTCTGTTAGCAGTCTAAATAAAAATTCAAAACAGCTAGCTATCTTTAATTTACCGTTGTGAAAATATACACTAAAAATTGCTATGATATTTCGACTCTAACTGATAGAAAAAATTGACAGGTCAATGATACTTTAAATGCAGCTAATAAATAGTACAGCAAATGGCAAATTTCCAGCAAAATTTTCTCTATTTGGCGATTGATGCGAGTAATTTTGTTTGTGTTTTTACCGGCACGACACCGGCGGCGCATAGATAGTGATTAACTGAAAATAGAGAAACACTTATCGCATAAACTTTTCTGTGTCTTTGGCTGTTCCTAAACTGAATTGGTGTTCAGCCAGTATCTGTATAAATAGATTAAAGTAAACGGCACTGTGCGATTGAACATGAAAAGCGTTATCAATCGTTCAATAACGCAAATAAAAATCTTGACTGCATTAGCACACACACACACAAAACAAAAGAACAGAAATTGAGCACTCGCAATTTGGCGAGTTTGATTGTTCGTTTACTTGACAAATGAAGCATTTTGTCGGCATATGGCGCAATGGCGAGCAGCAGCGAGAACCCTGGTCATGACTATAATCCTATAGTAAATGCCTTCAGGCAGAACTTTTCAAGGGAAAGGTAACCCAAAATATCGTACAAAAAATACCAAGAAAACTTTGCACAAAGGATAGATGGATTTTCCTATGCATCGGCCAGTTATAACCATAAACCTATAGTAAAGCATTCAGGTAGAACTTTTGAAGGGAAAGTATCGCAAAATATCGTACAAGAAAATAACCTTAAAATTCGGAATCAGGTATTACACAGATTGAATATTTTTGTGTACTCTTCAGCAACACACCCTACAGAACTTGAATATATTTGCCTGGACGAGTTCGACCAAGTTTGTGTCCAAAATTCTATTTAGTCCAATGAAATTTTACTTGAGCTGATTTTTGTGAAAACCGTAACAACCCACACTTTAACACTTGAAAATATCCCCCCTGGGCTAGTTCAACCGAGTTTTTGTCCGAAATTCTCTCGTCCAATGAAATGTTACTGCCTGTTCTTTTATAAATGATACATGGATTTTGTTATGCATTGGTCAGTTATGGCCATGATGCTATGGGACTGATTTTTTCAGGGAGATCTTTTCAAGGGAAAGTAACCCAAAATATCGTACAAGAAAATACCATGAAAACTTTGCCCAAAGGATAGATGGATTTTCCTATGCATCGGCCAGTTATGGCCATAATCCTATAGTAATGCCTTCAGGGAGAATTTTTGAAGAGAAAGTAACACCAAATATTGTACAAGAAAATACCCTTAAAATCCTGAAAAAGGTATTACACAGATTGAATATTTTTGTGCACTCCACAGCAACACACCCTACAGAATTTGAAAATCTTTGCGCAAAAGAGAAATGTAAGATAAGACAAAATTTCGCTTGGCAGATATTTGTGGTAAAATAATTATCAAATGCTAACAAAGCTGATAAGGTCTCTGCGATCCCTTCTTTTTCTGCTTTCTCTAATGTTACCGGCATTTTAGTTCGAAAAGTCTCTTCTAGACTGCTCTGTGACCCCTGTTATCATTTACCCCGACTGACCCTATACCAGGGTTCTTAAGGGTCCTGGAGTTTCCCGACAAGAAAATTCTTCGGTACCAATATTTTCTTATAGACAATCTCTCCTTAAATAAGCGAAATTTTGCGCGTTTGAACTAGATTTATTTTTTATAAGTAAAATACTGATATTTCACCTGGAAAATAACGGTACCTGTACGAAAACTGTACACAGTATTTAATTTCAGAAGTTTTTAATTATATATTCATAATGGATTTCCATGAGAGTTGATAAACAGAAGGTTATATTTTCTTAAAACAAATTTATTTCCAATTAAAATATATTTTTATCAATGACAACAATACAGAAAGCTTCATACGTTTTAAGGGGGTCTCAAGACTCTTAAAAAATTTTTAAAATTTTAATTTTTTTAGATGTTAAACTTCCTGTTTTTCTGAACATTTTGATATGATTGCTTCTTTGAAATTCCTATTAGAACAGAACTTGTGGCTTTTAGAATTATACCGGTTCAATAGCTGAAGCGGCGTTTCCGAAACTTTGAAGTCATTTTCCTCCAAATGACGTTTTTGAGCATAACAAGCAGGATATCTCAAAAACTTCTGAATATTCATGAAATGTTCAAAACATATGTTTCATGTTAGTCTGTATAAACTGAGCCTAAAATTTAATTTTTATTGTTAAAAAAAAAAAATACTTTTTAAGTGATTACAACGTTGATATTTTCAAAATTTTGTATTAACTAAATACAACTTTGTATTAAAACTATAAAAATGCTTTAAATACAAATTTATTTAGGTTCTGGGTAATTATTATAAACTGGAGTATAATAAGTCAGAAAAAAATTCCTTCTAGTTTTCAAAATTTATTTTGTTATCCTGCGCGCAAACTATTATACCAATTTTCTGCTCCACAAATGTCTGGCAGTTTGCAGCCCCCTATAAATTCTAATTTTATATCTTGCAATTTTTTAATACATAACACGAAAGATCATACTTACATCTTTTAATCCCAGTAAAATTGCCTTTTTCAATCATATACATTTTAAGATATTAAATGTTCAAATTTGTGTTTTTTTTTCCCAATTTTAACTCTTTAATGCGGGGGAACACGCACAAATCCAGGGTAGCAATGGTTTTTACTTTATAACCAATAAATGCAAATAATAATCGTCAAATTATTTAGTCTGAGACAATTGTTAAAAATTTCGTGATAAAATAAGCTGACGATTACTTTTAAAGGATAGTGGTGACAATTGTAAAAAACCATACGCACTCTGGGTCTATCAGGCACGGCTCGTGTCCTGCCGGGTTAACCCCTTCAAGGGCGGTGTTCACTTTTGGACCACTTAATTTTAATTCTTAAATGCCACATTGGCACCAGAATATGGGAATGAAAATTTCCCTTTAATTAAGTATTTGGCAAGTGTCCTCTGATGCCCCAGTTCTTTAACTTTGTGCGAAATAGAACTCTGTCCTGGAATTTGGAAACTGTTCTCTTGCCAATATCGAATTATTATAAACTGACAGTTATTTAGAATGAACTGAATAAATTGTATTCATTCATAAAGTACAGATTTTGAATATTTTGGTGTAATTAAAGAATTTTTGGTGGACTTTTGCCGGACTGTTATCCACATAGTTCTTTGCTAATCTTTCTGCTTTCACACATTTTTGAGTTGTTTCTGGCCTTTGAGGGTCTGGTGGTCTTTGTAACTTGAATTGATCTAAAATGTCTGTTTTATTGGCTTAATTTTTTATCTTGTCTTGATTATTAGTGTAAATCGTACTTAGTTTTAAGATATATTTATACAGTCATTTGTAACTGGAAATAACTTAAAATTTTGTTTTTCAGTTTCATTCAGTCTTAGTTTTAGTTTTAGCTTTATTTTTATTTTATAGTAACTAGGGTTACAGTCATATGTTAAAACTTGTACATGACTTTAATTTTTGTATTTTATTTGCTAGGCAGAGTGTACCATATTTATTTTTGTGAATTTTTAGTTTTTTTTTTTTTTTTTTTTTTTTTTTTTGGTCGCTGTTTCCGGGTCTGTTTCGGCGGCTGGGGCAGAGTTGGATGGTGGATGACGTTTTCTGCCAGGGATTCAGGGCATTTGCCATTATTTGGTTGGCTCCCTGGTAGAGTGATCAAGTAATTGAACAAACAAACTTCACTATTGAAATCAATGAATGGCACCAGAATTTACAAACAAATTTATTTCGAGATATGAAAAATGGTTTTATTTAGTTATTGAAGCCAAATATTTACCGTGATTTAAAAAGTTACATTTTATTTAAAAATTTTCCTGGGTCGAAAAATGATTTTTTCGATCATCGGTGCTTATGCAGGGAGACTGTGCAAGGTTTTGATGTTTTTCTTCTACCATATTTTGGTTCACTTTTCCTTGAAAGTTCTCCCTGAAGGTACCTTTCCTATAGCAATATGGTCAAAACTGACCGATGCATGACAAAATCCGACTATCCATTATATAATAACGGTAAGAATTCAGAAAGTAAAATTTCATTGGACTAAAGGGAATTTCGGTCAAAAACTTAATCAAACTCGTCCAGGCAAGGATTTTTAAGTTCTGTAGTGTGTTAAACAGCACAGAAAACTGGCGATTTGAAGCAATTAAAATAACAAAACTTTGTAAAAAATCACCATAAAATAAAACAATACACAGGACGCGTTTCGAGCTAAAAACATAACAGCTCGTCATCAGCTACAGCAAACACTTGTCCGCAAGCGAACAAGGTCAAAAATGAACTGAAGGTAAAGAATGTCGCAAAGAATGCAAATAAAGAAATGTCTAAATATTCGATTGCTTCTCACTGTTGGTCTTCCAGTCATTGTTTCAATTTCTCCATGGCCAAAATTATTTCTTCCCCCGCCTCTCCCTCTCACTTGGATTTTCATGAAGCATATTTTATTTCTAAAAATTCTGCTAATCTTGTCAATGATCTCCCATCATCTCCTTTCCTATCTCCAGCGTGGAAATTACTTTTGTAATTCTTTTCCATTTTCTTTTGTTTCTTTTATTTTTATTAAAAAAATAAAAAAATAAATAAATAAATAAAAAAGGATTTTTTGTTTTGTTTTTTGTTTTATTCTTTTACATTTCTTTATTTATTATTATTATTTATATTTTTTAATTTACTTCTTTTATCTTTATTTTGTTTATTTCTTTTATTTCCATTTTTTCCCTATCAATTTCTCTTCTATCCATTTGGCAACACCTTTCTCTTCTGCATGTTTCTCTTTCAGCTAGCGCCTTCTGGCGCATTCTTTGCGACATTCTTTACCTTCATTTCATTTTTGACCTTGTTCGCTTGCGGACACGTGTTTGCTGTAGCTGATGACGAGCTGTTATGTTTTTAGCTCGAAACGCGTCCTGTGTACTGTTTTATTTTATGGTGATTTTTTACAAAGTTTTGTTATTTTAATTTCTGTAGTGTGTGTTGCTGTGGAGCGCACAAAAATATTTAATCTTTGTAATTCGTGTTCAAGATTTAAACGGTACTTTCTTGTACGATATTTTGTGTTACTTTTCCCTGAAAAGTTCTCCCTGAAGGCATTACTATAGGATTATGTTCATAACTGGCCGATGCATAGCAGAATCCATCTATCCTTTGTGCAAAGTTTTCATGTTCGATATTTTGGGTACTTTCCCTTGAAAAGTTCTCCCTGAATGTATTACTATAGGATTATGGCCATAACTGGCCGATGCATAAGAGAATGGATCTATCCTTTGTGCAAAGTTTTGTCATGTTTCATATTTTGTGTTACTTTCCCTTGAAAAGATCTCCCTGAAGGCATCAGACCAATAGCCGTTATTCCCATTGTCACTTACAATAGGAACTCGATAAAATAATATCTACCCGATAATACTTTACCGTCATAAAAATCAGCGTGTGAAAATAACCTCTTTACTCAAAAGGAAAACGAAAATCATTTTAGGTAAAAATCAACAACATTTTTTATTTCCACTTTTGTGCCGAGATTTATTTCGACATATCTTCCACGCACGCTCATAATTTACAGACTGCTACAGAAAGAGGGGGCGGGGGGAACATATTTTCTTTTCATTTGATCATGTAAATCTCTGCATTGTACCACCCTCTGTCTTTGAATACTAATAAACATTAATCAAATTCACGACAGCAATAATTGGCCGATGCATAACAAAATCCATCTATCCTTTATAAAAGAACAGGCAGTTAAATTTCATTGGACGAGAAGATTTCGGGCAAAAACTTGGCTAAACTCGCCCAGGTGGATATTTTCCATTCCTAAAGTGTGGGTTGCTGTGGTTTTCAATAAAATATTCAATCTGTGCAACTTTGCGTATTATCAAACTCGATGTTCCGAACACTAATTTCTATCGAAACTTTTCTTCTACATTTTACACAAAACCTTAAAATATTATTTCATATGCATCAATAATATTGAAATATTTCAGATTATTTTATATTGTAACATTTTCAGCATATGTGGAAGTCAGTCAAATGGATATTCTTTATGTCACATTTTTTAAAGAATGCATACTAAACATCAATTAACCCTCTGTCTACCAGAAGGGTCCAATGGACCCGACATGTACATTCAAAATATTTATTCAAACCAGAAATTTCTTCAAAACAAACTAAATGTATAAATCAGACAATAATAAGTTAAATAAACAAATTAAATAGTTTTAAGTAAAAATTCTGGTGTAGAATGTTTTTATAAAACTTGAGTAAAATTTCCGGTAGTTCTAGGGTTAATCGATTTATGCTAATAAAATAATAAAGATATTTGTTCACCAGATTGGATAGCAGACACTATCGCATTATTTTTCTTCTTTCATTTCATCAAAAAATTGAAGTTGCCATCATTACAAAAATGTAAATAAAAATTTCAAAAATAATTAATATCTCGCAAACTATTTTAAATTTAGAAATTTCGATAGCTATTGTAAAGCCATAGCTGCCAACTCTTGCGCTTTTTTTTACCACAAAACATTAATAGAAATTTTTACCTTTTTTAACCGACAGATTATGACGATTTAAAAAGGTAAAATTTACTGTAAAATTTTTATGGTACAAGAACGCGTAAGATGCTGGCAGCTATGGTAAAACTTCTAGATGCTTATAAATAGCTACTGTTCTTTTAAAATCATATTTCAACCTATTCACCGACGAGTACATAAGAAATTCAAACACACAACTTTTGAGATTTAACTATAATAGATACTGACTTTATATCTCCTCTTAACGCTTTCAGGGGCAAAGTACTTCGGTTACTAAAATGTTGAAATGACTGTATTGCACCAGGGTTTACAAAGCAATATATTTGGGGACGTGAGTTTCAAAACTCTCCTTATCCAAACAATCAAATTTTGGGAAATCGTAAAAAACCTGTAACTGCGATACCGTGCATCGAATACCTCCAATTTTTAGTATACTTATAGCTAGTTGCTCTGTGATATCATTGTGTTAAGTTGGAAATTCTACTTTAATTCATTTAATTAATAAATTGAAAAAAGTTTCGGGTAAGAAGAGTTTTGTTGCCAACCTATGGATAAGAAGAGTTTTGTTGCCAGTCGCCTATCATACTCGCTGAAAGAAATTAATAGTTTCTATTTTTGGTCATCGGATGATAATATTTTGGATTAAAAAATAAACCTTACGAGAACAATAAGTATGATTAAAATTTAGTATTACGTTTTATTATAAAAAAGCGAACTTATCAATAATCAAATAAAAAACTTATCATAAATAGCTTATGATTAAATTAACTTTTTTAAAAGAATGTAGTATAATATAATCTATATAACATATAAAATTATATATATACATCATCTCCTTCTGTTCTGGTTCCTTAGAAATAATATTTTTATAGAAAATAAGCACCTAAATTTCTGACCAGTTTTCATCAAAATGTTTTTTAACAATCCGTGGACATCCTTAAGTTTCTCTTGCTTCACGGGGACTCCCTCCCCCTTCTTTTTTTAAAAAAAATCCAGTTTTATGTGGCTCTAGCACAACGTTTACACTCTGAATTTTGATATAACAAGAATCTTCCGAAATACACTTCCACAAATTTGAAGATGGCCGTGGTTCTTAGTCTTTATATAGTACCTTATGGTAATGCATTTTAAAGCGCACTGAGATGCACTTAAAAAAACTTTCAAGGTGAAAATTTTACTTTTCTTGATGCTTCATGAAAGGAAAGAAATCTGAACGGTTTCTTGAAGGGGGTGTTTGAGATGTGAACTTCAAAATAAATTTATCTTTGCTTGAAAAAAAAAAGCTTGGTGGAAGCGTCGAACATCTTGCATTAATAGAGTTGAATATTCGATGTTCTCTTTCTGATGCGTGCGCTTTGAGAGGACCGCAAATGCCTTAGATTTATGTCTGAGAATAAAAATTAAAACTTTTAACACCTTATGACAGTAAGAAATATAGAAAGCGATACTCCATTTTGAACTTACATTTTAATCTTCTTTTGCTTGTATTCTTTACTAGCCCATGTGTTCGTATTTCTTTTTCTCTTATTCCCACTTCCCCCACAAAATGCTAGAGTTTATTCACTGTCCGTTATACATAAGAAATACTGTAAAACTTATTTAACTAGTTTGTATGAATAGAACAGGTAAAAACTTTAAGCACAAATAGCAACATGTCGCAGAGAAAGGAAGGCAAATTACTATGATAGCAGCTCATAAGCTAGTCGTCCGCTGCTCTTACGCATGCGCAAGGATAAAGCTAGTTTTGTTGCCAACTCCCTAGTGGATAAGGCGAGTTTTGAAACCAAACCAATATTTTAAGAACCCAAAAATAAAGGATAAAAATATTTTTTTCAAAGATTTTTGTTTTTTTTTCTGTGCAGGTTTACCAATAGAATAGATTGGTAGAGAAAACTCGATTCTTTTAATTTTGGATAAGGCGAGGTTTGAAATTCACGTCCTCATTTGAAAATCAATAATTTTTTTTTTTTCACGTGCATTGTAAAAAGAGATTTTTATATAAAATTTGTGGTGTGGATACGACCCACTAAGCAGTCACACCGTGATTGCATAACACGGCATTTTGAGGAAAAAAAGTAAGTGGGATATATTCAGGGATGACAGTGCTCCGACCCAAATGAGCAATACAATAAATTTTAATAGAATTCTTTGATTTATTAAATCTAATAAATTCTATCACTAAATAATGCGAGAAATTCTATTAAAATTTAGTGGTAGTAATAGGTCATTTGGGTGGGAGCGCTCTCATCTCTGGATATATTACATCCCACCACCCTTCAAAGAGTTAAAACATGTGCGAGACTGCAAATGGACTTCTCGAATCCTGCAAAGAACTTTTGGAAAATTTGCAGCATTTATACTTAGAAAAGATTTATATAAAATTACCATATGCGAAAGATTATCTTTTCTTGAAATTTATCTTTTCTCCAATGCTTCATTTAATTTTCTTTCAAATGAATCAATATAATATATCTAAAAGAACATTCATTCATTGATCTAAAGGTCTGTTTTATATCAAACTGATAACTTTTTCGATAAAAATTGTTGTCTGAAAATCTTTCTCATGCTCCCATAAGGTGAAAAAATAAGCAACTTTAAATTACATAGAACATTGTGTTATTGAAGTATCTATCATTACGATGTAATAACATTATTATCTAGGAATTGTTGCTTTAAATATTGAAAGTAGAAAGCACTTGAAAAACGATATTAGATATTATTTGGATGATGTAACTTTTATCTGCGCGTTAAACATAATAGTTTATTCATTGAAATTATTTTATTATAATAAAAGAAAATAAATGAATTTTCCTGCCGTCGAAGAACTGTCAACGATAACTGTCACATATTTCTATATTTACAAAACAATAAATTAGTTTCTGTCACTTTTGTGTCATTTTCAAATAAATAATAACCAGAGAGAAAATTTTAATATCTGCATCCTGACAGATTGAAATTATAATTTATACAACATTCGTATAAAGCAAGAAATGGGAAATTTATATGTACATGTATTGTTAAAAATGATTTATATTTTAAGGGAATTTATCACTGTCAAACACTGTTTGAATAATACTTGATTGAGATAAAGTTTTTTTAACCATTTCTAGTAATCATTTATGAGTTGGACTGCTAATATATTCATTTGTTTCTGAATGTTTTAAATCGGAATAAGAAATTAATATTTTCAGTCTTTCCTTTTTTATTATCTCTTTTACTTTAATTTGGTAAAAAATAATAGCAACAATTTTTAATTTGCCTTATTTTGTTGAGAAATAGTATCCCTTAACTTTAATAAAGAATAAGCATGATCACATAGAATTTGGCCATATTACTAACATTGCAATTGTTATAGATTTACATTGTTTATAGAAATGCAGGGCTCCCACTTGGTCAGTTTTTGAACACCACTTTTTTTTTAAAGAAAAGTCTTCTTTAAAAATTTCATAGAAACTTAGCCGGAAAGGCGTTTTCTTCGTAATTATTTCAGAAACATACCAAGAATTTTCTTCTTAAAAAATTACTGGTTTTCTAAAAACGGACAAATGGGAACCCTGGAAATGAGTTTTTGTTAAAGAAAATATTATTAAAAATTGGTTTTCTCTTTATGAATGTTCTTTTCATTTTAATTTGTTCGAATGCAATATGCAATAAGGGTAAAATGATATTATACTTAATTCCGTAAATGCAACAATGCGCGTAAGTTTGACACACTGTTAACATTAAGAAAAATAATACTATTTTTTTTTAAGACTATATAACAGTAGTCCATAGAAGGTGATAAAAAATGAATATAATATGATTATTAAAACCTCTGTAATAATTAGCAATATTAATTCATATAAAAATCCATTAAATGTGTGTACTAAATAGTGAAACTTGATATTGTTTAGCACGTTCACGCCGGTGCCGATATTCATGTTTTACGCTGTGAGACAGCGCTCGAATTCATGTTTTGCTTCATCTAGCGGCCGGGTACTATCGCTAATTCAGACACTATATGTAATGAACCACCCCTCTCATATTTATTGAATTAAACTCGAATATAACAAGCAGGGTTGATTGTGAATGTCTGAAAGTTTGTAAGGAATAAGCAAATCACTTAGAGATATGATTTTACTGACTACATAGGTAGCAATTTAATATAAAATGTGTTACAATCTAAAGAAATATGGAGAACATGATATAAATGCATTTCTGTAAGGTAGAAGCCACGCCCTCAGTCAATGATATTTTTTAATGAAAACGATAATTCTCATTTCCCGTCGTGTATGTATTAAGTTTATAATAATGAATTATTTTTATTACTGAATTTACGAATATTCGAGAATATATCACGCCATCTATAGCATAGTCGAGTGTGACCCACATGTAGTACACGCCTTCTATGGAACAGTCGCGTGTGACCCACCGGTGATGCAATAAACTGCCTGATGCGACAGAGAAAGCTTGAGCTACCGGTGATACACGCCACCTGATGGTACAGTCGAGCGTGACTCACCCGTGATGCCCGCCGGCGTGAACGTGTTACAGTGAATTACATGCAGTGAGAGAATTCATTAAGGAAACACGTCTTAAATATTAAAAAAATGAATAAAGCTTAATAAATTATGCTGATAAAGTATTGAAGCACTTATTTTTTTTAACTCTTGAAATGTATTTTAATGCTCGTAGCTCTAATTTTTATTCTTATTATTTTTATAATTTAAAATTTATTTAAAATAAGAAATTCCTTTTTGGTTGTTAAAGATAAAATTTCAGAGCATGTATCATGTAATGTTCAGAGCATTCAATATTTGTATGTTAATTTGAAAAATCTGTATAATACAGTAAAACCGGTTTTTGTACGTTGGATAATGGACCGCATCAAAAATAATGAACACAAAAAAAATCACAATGCATGATTAACCCCATCGGGACGGGTGATGCATATATGCATCGTCAAAAGGTGCATGTGGAATTTGTTTTTGGCACCATTAATAAATAAATTTAATATTTGTCTTCTTTAATTTGAGCTAGAGCATTTTTTTGTATTTTACCAGTAAAGGGAACTGTTTAAAAATATTGATTTCAACAAATAAAATTTGTGTAAGGGTTGTCGTCTTGATCGGGTTAAAGAATGATTGCGTAATATGCTTTTACAGACGTCTTCTATGATACAACAATAAATGCTAAAGTTATTTGTTTTTACATCATTAGTTTTGAATAAAAAATGTGTGTTCCCTGTAGCCAATCATTCCAAATCCTAACGTTTTCTGAACTTCGAACATCTGTATCATGAGAATTACACCCATGCAGACATACTCTGAAAGGTGTAGGATTTTTTTAACCCTTAAATGCATAGTGATGCATATATCCATCACTTTTTATTTAACTCTTAGCAACCACTATATTTATATAGAAATATTAATCCTGTAAAAATTAAAAAAATAGGCTGGGAATTAAAGTTGAAAATCTATTTTAAAATTTCTGGTGTCTAATCCTTTATATAAGAATATAAAACGCAATTCTAAAAGAATAATTCATGCATTTAAGGGTTAAACTTTACAGAATGAAAATTTATACAAAATAAGGTATCAAGATTCACATATATTAAAATATGTACTAATTTTCAATATTTTAGATCTGACAGTAGTTTTTATTTGTATTGTAGATGGGCAACATCAGAAAAGGTTGACGTATTGTACGAAATGATGATGTATCTCTCATTTTTTCTCATTTCCTGTGTAATAAACCTTTCTGAGAACTACATATAATTTTTTGAAACAAAATAAAAGAATTATGCCTTTAAAGGTTAATAAGGAAAAATTTCATTCCAGGGTAAATACTATATTAATTCGTGTATAACGTACCTCTATTTTTGATAGTGAAAAAAAATACATATATCGTGTATACCTATTGTGCATATAGATCATGTAAGCTATTTAAAGGCAGAGAATCCGGGATTTTTTTTTAACCTCTATAAATCCTGTCTGACATTATTTTCCCTCGAATATTATCTAAAACATTATCTTCAAAAGAGATAAAATATAAAAACCTTCTGAAATCTATTTACACTGTTTAAGAAAAATATCCCTTACTATTTTCAATCCATTACATTAACAAATGAGAAGGATTGTAGTCCCAAGAAGAAATGCTAAAAGAATTTGCTTTTGCACTATTCATTTGGAAGAACAGCTGTGCTCCCTGTCGCCCATCATTCCAAATCGTAACGTTTTCTGAGCCTCGACATCTATATCGTGAGTATTATGATATCGAAGCAGGATTACGACATCCTTATGATGCGGTGCGCTTCACTTTATCTTGTGTAATGCTACAGCCGTATTTTACGTAACCACCTGCTTCAACTGCCTCATTAATCAGTAAATGATGGGGGAAATGTGACCGTTTTCAATCAATCAAACTGCTCCTCATGGCGAAGAATCTTTCCTCTGTTATTTTCATTCGATACCCATACGTAAGATTTCGGAAAGAGATAAAATTGAAAGTTTTGCTTATGTAAACATCCAGATTTATGTGTATGTTTGAATAGATTGATAATATGCAAATAAACATAAATTTTCAAAATGTGAATAATAGAAATTTGTAGAAACTTTTTAGACGTTTTATTTACATTTAAAATATATGCTTCTAAAATACTTTATTTTTTAAGTCCACAGTGGAAGTTTTTTGCCAGATTGGGGACTTTTTTAATTCAAATTATTTTACTGTCACCACTTTTTTAAAATAGTATAATTCGGCTTATTTTTCAGAATTTTAATCTATTTTTAAATAGGCCGAATATTTCTATTTCAAAAAAGCAGTGACAATCAACAATCTGGGGACAAAAAAGTTCCCAATCTGGCAACACTGCGTGACACGCTTCTAGTATGTTTTTGCTCCCTTCGTGAACTTTTCAAATATTTTGTAACTTTCATCGGGTAGACTTTAATTTTATTGCGTAGAGCAGTTCGACTTTTCAAGTTTTTTCATAATAGAAAGAATATATATGTTAGAAGTACAGGGTGATTATAATTAAAGTTTAACTTTCAAAATGCTGTAAAAAAAGAACCACTGGTCAGAATGATTTCAAATTTGAAATTAATATACTGGAAGAAGGGGGAAACGACATGGCATATGAAAAAAAGTTCCAAAGTGTCTCAATAGATGGTGCTGTAAGCGGCATAATGAAAATGTATTCGGCGTCAAGTGACATTTTTAATCGAAATACGACGGTTTTGTCATGAGTTGCACAATAAACCAACCGTAATGTTCAGTGTCCATGAGTGTTTTGGTTGTTTTTCGGAAAAAATGACTTCCAAATCAGCGAACAGTTGTGGTACTGTTAGTGGAAAGTCAATCCACCACGGCAAGGTCGTACCACATTGGATGGGAAAATCGATTTTTAATTGTCCTTGGGCCAAAAACCGCATAAAAAGCGAATAATGATTCTGTTTTTAATTATTGCTAGACATGCGCAGACAGGTTCCATATGCTATACACCATTGTCCGCCTCAAGTTGAAACCGATAATCGTTATCGATTGTCTCATCGCATGTCTCGCAGTAATTAAAAACAGAATCATTATTCAAAAACCGTTGTAAGTTTTCGTAAAAACTCAAACAAAATTTACTTCACCTTTTCATATCATATAAATAAAAACATACATTTATTTTACTTAAATAGGTGTCACAAATATAAAAATTAAAATATGTTGACATGTTTCGGTTTAATAGTAAAAACCGTAATCATAACACACACATAATCAATAGAAATGAATGACACTGGGTACCAAAAAATAATCTAAAAACCAAAAAACATAAAAATGCAAAACATTGCGCCCTCTATGATCTCAAATAGCCTACGCTACCGCGGCTCCCTCTATCAGACTCCCTTTTTAAGTATTTATTAAGGAATTCCAACCATAAAATTGGAATATCAACGGATAAAGAATCATTACACACAGTATCCCTCCTAGAATATATCTCAATAGATTCCCGGATGATTGACTTGCGGTATAAACTCGAAACAAACAATAATCTACTGTCTCTGAAACAAATATTAACCCCCCTCTTTAAAAATAGCCTTGATAACGCAGTCTTATCCCTACCGAATTTTATATCAGATTCATGCTCTTTCCTCCTAATCCCAAACTTTCTACCTGTCATACCAATATAATAATTAATATCCCCCCCCCCTCATTCTCATATGGAATTCCATACACCCCTGCGAGATCATCCTGTGCAACCGGATCAAAAGGTTTGTACAGAAGATGTTTCAACTTAGGAGGTGGTTTAGCAACTAATTCTAACTTAAACTTCATTAATTTACTTTTAAGCCTCTCAAAATTACCCTTGATATATGGAAAGGATAAAACTTTTAAATCTATTAACCTCCCCCCTCTCGCACACCTTATCAACCAAAGTAGAACTAACTTGTGAATGACCTTTACACTTATAATTTTTAATCAAATTATTAATCTGGACGAGATTTTTTGGACGAGGAGTTGAATTATATTTTCAATATTGCTAAAGTAAATGGTTACAAAAGAGAGAAGATTAATAATTTGATTAAAAATTATAAGTGTAAAGGTCATTCACAAGTTAGTTCTACTTTGGTTGATAAGGTGTGCGAGAGGGGGGAGGTTAATAGATTTGAAAGGTTATCGTTTCCATATATCAAGGGTAATTTTGAGAGGCTTAAAAGTAAATTAATGAAGTTTAAGTTAGAATTAGTTGCTAAACCACCTCCTAAGTTGAAACATCTTCTGTACAAACCTTTTGATCCGGTTGAACAGGATGATCTCGCAGGGGTGCATGAAATTCCATATGAGAATGAGGGAGGGGATATTAATTATTATATTGGTATGACAGGTAGAAAGTTTGGGATTAGGAGAAAAGAGCATGAATCTGATATAAAATTCGGTAGGGATAAGACTGCGTTATCAAGGCTATTTTTAAAGAGGGGGGCTAATATTTGTTTCAGAGACAGTAGATTATTGTTTGTTTCAAGTTTATACCGCAAGTCAATCATCCGGGAATCTATTGAGATATATTCTAGGAGGGATACTGTGTGTAATGATTCTTTATCCGTTGATATTCCAATTTTATGGTTGGAATTCCTTAATAAATACTTAAAAAGGGAGTCTGATAGAGGGAGCCGCGGTAGCGTAGGCTATTCGAGATCATAGAGGGCGCAATGTTTTGCATTTTTATGTTTTTAGATTATTTTTTGGTGCCCAGTGTCATTCATTTCTATTGATTATGTGTGTGTTATGATTACGGTTTTTACTATTAAACCGAAACATGTCAACATATTTTAATTTTTATATTTGTGACACCTATTTAAGTAAAATAAATGTATATTTTTATTTATATAGAATCATTATTCGCTTTTTATGTGGTTTTTGGCCCAAGGACAATTAAAAACCAAATCATTAAGTGATATTTATGCGTTTTATGGCACAAGGACAATTAAAAACCGAATTATTATGTGCTTTTTATGCGGTTTTTGGCTAAAGGACAAATAAAAAAAGGAATCATTATGTGCTTTTAATGCGGTTTTTGCCCCAAGGGCAATTAAAAACCGATTTTTCCCATCCAATGTGGTACGAGCTTGCCGTGGTGGATGGACTTTCCGCTAACAGTACTACAACTGTTGACTGACTTGGAAGTCATTTTTTCCGTAAAACAACCGAAACACTCATGCACATTGAACAGTACGGTTGATTTACTGTGCAACTCATGACAAAACCGTCGTATTTTGATTAAAAATATCACTTGGCACCGAATTCACTTTCGTTATGCCGCTTACAGCGCCATCTATTGAGACACTTTGCAACAATTTTTTCCTTATGCCATACCGTTTCCCCCTTCTTCCAACATATTCATTTCAAATTTGAAGTCATTCTGACCAGTGGTTCTTTTTTTACAGCTTTTTGAAAATTAAACTTTAATTATAATCACCCTGTACTATTGTACTTATTAGTAGAACAAGTTGAATTTTACCGTAATTTTCCGCGGATCCGCCGCGGCTTAGATCTTTCTCAAACCGGAAATTTTATTGAAAAAAAAAAAAAAACCAAGTCAAATAAGAGCTAGAAAGAAAGAAGTTACATTTTATTTAAAATTAATTCTGGTAGGAAATTAAGTTATTTGAGGTGCAGTGGATACGCGCGAAATTACGGTACTTTCGGTGCATTTGTGGCCCCACCAGTTGCCGAGAGGTTCTGCTCTCAAAGCTGGTTGACGGGAGGTGCTGGGTTCGATCCCAATCGCGCCCGTCGGCCTAATCGTTCGTAGTTTTCGTGGTTTTCTTCGAACCTTGGTTCTCCAAGCGTTAATACGGGTTAGGTTCCCTTAGAAAGACCTCCACGGAAGGCACTCCCCACCTTAGGGCCTATATCCCACGTGTTGATAATTGGCCGACATAAATACAACCAACCAACCAACCAACCGGTGCATTTGTGAGAACAGATTTTTGAAAAAATCAAATTTGTCGTCAAATTGGCGAACGAGTGTCTACTGCATAGCTACCAAACGTTGTTTTGCTACCACTAAAATTTAGTAGCGATTTTCGGCTTATTTATTTGGCAGACTTCGACGATGAAATAACCCCATATTTACTATAAAATTTTAGTGGTGTAAAGAAAGCGTAAAAGTTGGAAGCTATGCTACTGGTAAGTTAAGGGGAGATTCTTTCGGAAAAATTAACCCGTTAATTCTCGCTCCCGTGATATTCACGGGCTGTGTCTTTTATTAACCCCCTAGTGCGCAGCTTTGCATATATGCAAACGACACTGTTTTGAATTTGATACAATTTTTTTTATTCGCATATACCTAATTCACACCAGAAAATTAAAATAGCAGTATTTGCTTTAATTAAAAAAACAGACATTCCGTATTTAAATAATGCGAAATTAACCATTAGAACTTTCTGGTGTAAAGTGAGATTCACTGAACTACGTCATTTCTAGAATGTATTCTATTATGGGAATTAAAGGGTTAAAGGTTGAGTTTTATAAAATAACTAATTATATATAATAAGGTATACGGAGACATAATAAAGTATTTACTAATTTACATTATTTTAGTGTAAAACAGCCACGCGACAGTAGTTTTCCCTTGTATTGAAGCTGTGCAACAGAAGAAAAGATTGACGTATCAAACCTTTCAAAGTATCATATATAATATTTCGAAACAAAATAAAAAATCGCGCATTTAAGGGTTAAGATTGTTTGATTCCCAAAAATTTTATAAGATAGTGTAATTGTCTTTATTATGGTATCCTTTTACCTGTCGTTATATAAAGTGAATATTTCTTTTTCAAAAAAGTGGTGCCAATAAACAATTTGAATTTTTAAACCCTAATTTATTGCGAACATTAAGTGGTTAAAAAAATTAATTTTTTATTTGTTTTTGTAAACGCTTAAGAGTCTAAAATATGTGCTCAAAAACGGTATTTATTTCATCCGAAATATAAGTTGTGACAAGTAGTTTACCGGACAAGTGTCACAAGTGACATCATACACATAAAGAACATTAAAGGTTAATTACGGTATATATTATTTATTTATGAAAACATGTCTTCATTTTATGCGTTTTCAGATTAAATCTACTTTATAATTGTGTCATAATGTACTGATCTACGATTTAAAATTTTAATGATTTTAGGCTTTCTTAGGAAATTTTATAAGTTTCACAAACAATGGATTTTAAGATTGTTAGTAATCCAATTTTTGTATAATGAAATCAAATCAACTCTATGCAAATGTATAGTTCTTTACAAACATACAAGTAATTTCAAAACTATTAATTTTAACCGATACCCATTTGTTAAAATTCTGTAAAAATAATTTTCTTTTACATTTGAGCTTCACCGTAGTGGAGAATTCTTTAAGGCCTATAGCAAGTATTGATGCTGCGTCAAATGACCCATATTATATACAGAAATGATATTACAAATATGACATTACATTTTTTAATTTCTTCATATACATATTCTTCTTTTGTATAAGAGAGTACAACAGAAATACAGCGGAACCATATGGCGAACACAATTACATCCATGCCTTACTCAGTACTCGAACCCGGCCTTTTAAGCGTGGCAGTTGACCTCGCTACATACCACGCCATCGGGCAGTCTGGATAAAGAATAAATAGAATGTTTTCTTTTGCAAACAATCGCATTTATATGTGCATAAAAGCTAATTTATATGCTCTTTTAAACACAAATATTATTTGGGTCATTTTCAATAAATGCATACAATTCAGAAAAACATTTTAAAAAAAAATTACTTTTAAATTTCACATTAAAAATGAAATAAGTGATAATGTATAAGTTAGATGTGTCTGTAAATGTAATTAATTAAGCACTTTAGCTTTTGGTATAATTTTTATACACTATTTTACAATATTTTATACACTATTTACCAGTAACATGGTAACAGACTTGACTGGTAACAGACTTGACATTAACAGCAAAATATCTTCCAAAACCTACATGCTAATTATTAACACTAAGAAACAAAACAATATATTAACTAGATAATATTCAAGCAAAATAAAGTACTAAACTTATATTTTTAACATAAAAATTTAGGTAACAGACTTGACATTGAATAAAAATACTCACCTTTATAAAAAAATTCTTTACTCCACTACACTGTTGTTTTTCAACTGCAAAAGAAAATGGCTACAAGTAAATATTTAACTAGTATAAGTGTTTTTATTGCAAATGTGCTGTCGTCTCTTGGTGAAATTTTCAACCTTTATTTCATGAAATTCTAGCTTGGTAACAGACTTGACAAAATATGAGGGACAAAATGTTTTGTAGATTTTCTTTAATTTTTTTTTTTTTTTTTTTTTTTTTTTTTTTTTTTTTTTTTTTGCTGGAATAATGTCAGAAATTTAAAATAATGATGATTTATCTCATTAAATGTCCCAAATACTTTCCTTTTAAAGTGAAAAATGAAGTGAAAAAATATTACAGAATTATAAAATACAGAAGAGGGACAGCTACTTTTTTTCTTCTACTAGATGCAAAAATCTGCATCTTTACGAAAAAAATATGAAAGTGATTATTTTTATGTTTTAGAAATATGTTGTGTAGTGTATTTAAATAAATATAATATTTATAGTCAGTTTTAAATAATATATTATGAGTACAATTTTTTTTTTTTTTTTTTTTTTTTTACTGTGGGACAGCATATGTATGCATATTTTGAAAATGACCCATTTATTCATCTGAAACAATATTGTGAAATTTCTTTTCCAAAAATGTTTAACCAAACCCGGCACGCAAGAGTTAAAAACCACCTGACACTGACTCGAATCCAAATAGTGTCAACCACATCTGAACACGACGTGAAATGGACTAGCGTCAATCTAATATTGGCCTGACCCGAAGGTCAGGTAATATTTGGGCGAAATTGATTAACCCTACCCGACGCAGGACACTAATAAAGTTTCACTTTAAATATCATTGTTGCCAATATCGAACATTTTGACGCGAAATTGTCGATGATAAATAAAACACTTTTTACGTATCCCTGTAAAGAATATACACGATTAGAGGGCTCTTTATTTTAACGTAAAATAATGCTTGTATCTTAATTATATCGTGACGCTTGATCAATATTATAAAAGTTTAATCCAATGAAGTAATAAGAAAAGAAAAGAAAAAGAAAATCATACATTATTAGATACTAATGAAATTAAAACGGGCTTACCAGCAGGAAGAGTATTTTTAAAAAACTACAATATAGAAAACAAAAATATATACAATGCAGAGTGATTATAATTAAAGTTTCACTTTTAAAAGTCTCTAAAAATAACCTCTGGTTAGAATGTCCTGATATTTCATGTGAGTGTACGCGAAGCATTGGGAATTTGTTTTGCAAAAGAAAAAAAATGGACAAATGTTGACAGATGAATGGCGCTGTACCGCTGCCATCGAAATATTCAAGGCCAGAGGACATGAGTGTGACGTCATCACTAATCGACCGAGTTATCGCAAGTGTTGGAATTCACACCCGAGAATTTTGAATAGCAATTTTTATTTATTTTATTTCTGGAATATCTATCATCTTATAAAACAATAATAACTATTTAAACTTACTGGTGAGAATTCGGAATCGCTAATAAAAATTTCAACCAGATGCGGAATGCCACAGTGGCGCCCATCTGGCTGATTTTTTTTAATTGGAAGATTCCAAGTTCTCACCAGTAAATTTAAATAGTTATTATTGTTTTATCAGATTATAGAATTCCACAAATTAAATAAAAGAAAATTGCTATTCAAAAATTTCTGGTGTGAATTCCAACACTAGTGAGAAGTCGGCCTGTTATTGATGACGTCACACTCATGTCCTCGTGTCTTGAGTATTTCTATGGCATCGGTTGTACTCGTTATATGATGCTAATTAAAGAGCGGGACATGCTGTTACCACAACTGGTAGGAAAATTCGGATTTTAATTATCCCTGGGCCAAAACCGTGGAAATTGCAAAATCAAAAATTAACCCGTCTCTTTGAATTTATCAATCAACTTCTTCAGACCAAATAGAGTCATTGGGGCAGAGCTGCTTTTTAAACTGTTTAATATTCGGAATTTCTTCAATTCAATTACCGCACAGTCACCGTTCATGTAAAAAAAGCTTCAGATACAGATGCCGATCCTTCAATGATAGAGTCATGACTACATTCTCAGACGCAGAATAAGAGAAACTGCATATTCCCCGCATTTTATCACATGTGTAATGTTCAGTGCACATATCACGCCTTTTTATTATCATCTTATGACGAATACAATGCCATCTATCGATCAAATTTTGCATTTTTTTCTTTCGCAAAACGAATTCCAACTGCTTCATGTACACTCACATGGAATATCAGCTCATTCTTACCAGTGGCTCTTTTTTACAGCCTTTTGAATGTGAAACTTTACTTATAATATCCGTGTATATGTGTGGTGTGTGTGTGTGTGTAAATCGAAGCAACCGTTCAAGAGTAACGCATCACCACACATAATTATATATATATATATATATATACATACACACAGGGGAATTTTCTGCCATGTACACAATCTACTGGTGTTGAAAGGCTAATCCAAGCGGAATCGGAATGTGGTATCAACGTCAGATAGTAAATGTCAATCAGTAATGTCAATTTAGGGAGGAATTTTTATTCTGTAATTCGAAATTAATACTATAAAATAGAGATTCCAATTCTCACTTAATGTACTCTGTCATTAACATACTTCCCAACTTCCGACTTTACTTCCGTAAAATGTGAGTTTGTTTAAAACAATTTAAACATGTTTCGAACCAGAACTTGTTTTTAAAATATGTCAAAGATATTACATGTGAAAATGGGAAGCTAAATAGCTAATGATACACCTAAACTATTTTCCGGTTAGAAACCTGTTTGATCTTTTTTAGCCCTTTCAGGGGCAAGATACATGTATTCGTAAAATGTTCAAATAATTTATTGACACCAGTATTTACAAGATAATTTATGTGTAATCAAATAAACGAAAATTTTCGCATACTTAATAAAGATAAAATTTTCATTATAAAATTCCGGTGCCAATGTGGCAATTCAAGGGGTTAAATTAACTCACATTTTACGGAAGTTAATTCGGAATTTGGCAAATATTCATTAAAGAAAGCAAAAAATATTATTCGGGATTTTTAGTATCAAATCGGGGTTTCAGAATATAAAACTCCGCGAAAATGGGAATCCTAAATGTCCTTTTCGACTCTGCACTGCTACCTGTTTACGATTCTTCGAACCCTTTGAGCTCTGATGGGTGAATTTCTTCCCACTTACGTTTAATCTCCAAATGTCACATTGACACCGTAATATTCAACCATATTTATTTGAAAATAGATTAATTCCTTCTTTCCCGTGTGTATATATTATAAGCCGAATCTTTTGTTTGCAAAATACTGGTGCCAATGCGACATTTGGGTATTTTGAAGAAATTCACCGCCTGAGCTCAAAGTATTAAGTATCATAACCCTCACAGAAATTTGTACACGCGGTAGCGAATCGCCCTTTATAACCAAACGCATTGATAGCCTTCACCGTTGCATGTCGATTAAAAAGGAAGCAGTTTCTATATATGGATTGAAAATTTAAGCATTTAACCATGGCTTTCCTCTTTTAATATCATATCTATATAGAAATTCAGTTAAAATGCATTGCTCCACATTCATTCTTAACTTATGACGTGGAAAATTCGCTATGTTAAGAACTCTCCTTCGTCTTCTTTTATCGTGAAAATACATAAATGTATGCATCGTATTTCATGACTACGTGAACGCCTTACAAATTCATATCATTATATTTGCACCGTTCTAAACTCACTCGCTGTTCAGTTTCTACAATTACAGTTATCTACAAAAGCAGCGTTAATCATACATTTTTATTGCACTTAGTGATAACTTTAATTTTCCCCTCAAAAAGTGGAAAGTTTGTGTTATTTGTGGGAGAATATGAACTTTTGCTTTTTCTAATCCATTCAATGAAAAAAGCTGCAAGAAAAAAAAATGAAAAATGTTACCACATGGAATTGAATTACTCGAGTCATCTTATCATGCAGGAATGCTTTTCATATAACCGGATTCCATTAAGATGAGAAGTGGGCGTGCAGAATTATTACATATATATTTTTTATTTGGAGAAAGGGAAAGAAATTAGAAAGCTTTTGCTATGCAGAATGTTTTAATATTTATTCTTTCTTTTGTTAATTTTTGACGCAGGAAACATTCTTACATATGATGAAGAATTTGCCTTAAGAAAGAAATTCAACTTCAACTTTAGTATTTTCAACTTTAATATTTTGATTACTTTTAATATCGTAGTAATTTATTTGACTATTAGCATAGATTTGTTTGCTGAGCTAGGTTACTTAACTCTTTAGTGCACAGATTGCATATATGCAAACAACAGTGTTTTGAATTTACTAGATTTTTTAAATTCGTATATACCTAATTCACACCACAAAATTAATATAGCAATATTTTCTTTAATTAATAACAGATATTCAGTTTTTAAATAAAGCGAAATTAACCATTGAAACTTTCTGGTGTGAAGTCAGATTCACTGAACTACGTAATTTCTAGAATGTATTCTATCATGGGAATTAACCCTAGATCTACCGGGAATTTTATTCAAGTTTTAATAAAACGTTCTACACCAGAATTTTCATTTAAAACTATTTAACTTATTTATTTACCCTATTTTTGTCTGGTTTATATACTTAGTTTATTTTAAAGAAATTTCTGGTTTGAATGAATATTTTGTATGTACCTGTCGGGTCCAATGGACCCGTCTGGTAGACGGAGGGTTAAAGGGTTAAAGGTTAAGTTTTATAAAATAAATAATTATATAAAATACTGTATATGGAGACATACCTATTAAAATATTTACTGATTTGCATTATTTTAGCGTAAAACAGCCACACGACAATAGTTTTTACTTGTATTGCAGATGTGCAAAAGAAGAAAAGATTGACGTATTATATGAACAATGTATCTTTGATTTTTTTTCATTATTTTTCCTGTGTAATAAACCTTTCAGAGAATCATATATAATTTTTTCGAAACAAAATAAAATATCGCGCATTTAAGGATTAAGGAATGTATAAATTTGCTTAAAAATGTCATTTGTTAATGATAGTTGTAAAAGCCTAAAAAAATAATAAGTAAATCAATGAAAAATATTCAGACATTTTGTATGTTTCAAAATTAAAAGAAATGTGAAAATCTAATTCATGTTTAACCCTTTACACACCGTTGTCGCCACTGTGGCATCATCGTCTTTCTTTGAAAAATTTGCTTTTGGCACCAGTAATAAAGGTATATAAAATCTGCCTTATTTAATGAGAGCATTTTTGAAATTGTGTACTTGACAGAAACTTCATTTTAAGTAGTGCCGATCGAATAAAATTTGTGTAAGAGAGTTCGGAGTCCAAAGGGTTAAAATATAAAATTAAAACTATGTTCCAGAATGATTTATGAGTATATAAAATTGGAATCTACGTTTTAGATTCCTCTTGATAATGCTGTAGAAACAAACTACATTGTAAATTTGTGCTACAATTTTTGTATAAATCTACCTAGAAGGCTATTCTCTGAAAGTACTGGTAGCCAAGTACGTGACCTCACCGAACGCAGTTTTAGGATTTATGTCCAGAAATAAAGCTTTAGAATTTATGTAGCTGATTATATACAAATAGAAATATATCCTCAAGATTATATGTTTCTATCTTGTCCTCAAGATATATATGTATTCCTCTAGTAGAAATTGTTCTTCGACATACTTAACCCCCATCAATGGTGGTGGTTCATTTTTTTACCACTTAATTTCAATTTCTAAATGCCACATTTGCACCGGAATATTGGAATGAAAAATTTCCTTTTATTAAGTACGTGAAAAAAATCTTTTGTTTATTTTGAAATAAATTTGTTTGTAATTTTCGGAATCATTCACTCAATTCATCATTTTACAATTAGAAGTACCGTCCCCCTGAAATGCTTAAATACGAAAACTTTGGAAAATGATTTTCAGTTTCTACCACCTTTGAATTGCGGTGTTTGCATGTCGCGAACACTTTAATTTAATTCCTAACGGTCAATGTGACGCAAAAACTTTTAATGAAATTTTGCTGTAGATATACAGAAGAAAGGTTTTTAATTATTTTCAAATAAATTCTGCTGTAAATTCAAGTATCATTCAATTATTTCAAAATTTTTGTATCACAAGTGCTTTGTCCTTCAAACGATTTATGGGAGTTTTTGAAAAAAAAAAAAAAAAATCAATTTTTATTTTTATTGCATTTTTTCAATCCTCAAAGCATAGCTGCCAACTTTTACGCTTTTTTGCTACCACTAAAATTTAATTGAGATTTTAGCCTTCTTTAATCGTGAGATTTCGGCGATTAAAAAAGGCCATATATACTATAAAGTTTTAGTGGTAGAAGAAAGCGTAAGAGTTGGCAGCAATGCTTAAAATGTGTATAAAATGCCCTAAAAACAGTTTTTAGTTCTACTTGATATTCAAGTTGTTAAAACCTTTTCACGGTTCAGCGTCACAGTTAGCAAACGGGCTGAACAAAAACATTAACCCTTTCATGTGCAAGTAATTGTATTTCTGTAATGTTGAATTCACGCCGGAAGTTTAGTAAATTTTTATTTCAAAATAAGGAAAAGCTGTTTTACAACCTTTTTTCCCACCAAAGTCATGAAAGTAAAATTTAATTAAATGTTTCTGGTGCAAATCTCGATTAAAATTAGGTGGGATATAATATATCCCATCGTCCTTTTAATCGGTGAACGTTCTCCCCCATAAACCTTTCGCGCTGCTGACATTTCTTTTTTTGTAAATTAAATAAGCTTTTTTCATTGGAGAATGAAGCTTAAATAAAAATAAAAATTTTTAAATTTCGATTTTTTTAATAGTTTCGATAATGAAAGTTTAGTCCCAAAAATTGACCTCAAACTTTAACCCTTAAATGCATAGTGATACATATCTGCATCACATTTTATTTAAATTTTAGCAACCACTATATTTATATAGAAATATTAATCCTGTAAAAATTACAAAAATATGCTAGAAAATAAAGTTAAAAATCTATGTTAAAATTTCTGGTGTCTAATCCTTAATATAAGACTAAAACACACAATACAAAAAGAATAATTCATGCATTTAACCCTCTCTCTGCGCAACCCGACAGTTTCTCCGGCAACGTAAAAGTAGCAAAATTTGCGCAACCTGATATTTCATCGGGGATGCATTCTTCCGTCTAATTAACCCTCCTTGATAATTCCCACCAAATACTTTTTATTGTAAATTTTGCCTTATCTAATTTTGCACTATTTTAGTTATAGCAGTAGTTTTTGCTTACGTTGCAGATGTGCAACATAAGAAACATTTAACGTATTATACGAAAAATATATCTGTGATTTTTTTCATTAATTATTCTGTGTAATAAACTTTTCTTAGAATCATATATATATTTTTCGAAATAAAATAAAAATAATCCTCGTGTTTTCTTTTGTATCAGACGAGTTTTAATAATGATAGATTCTACATAGATTTACTGTGCACGCCTTTCAGAATGAATTTTGGAGGCACTTAGATGGAATTAAATATCAAATATTTTATAGGAAATTAGTCACACACTTAGGCAAAGTACAGTAAAAGAAATGCCAGAAAGTATTGTCTTATGCGCGTTATTTAAACATGCAATATTCTCGAAAATGCCCTAAAATTCAAGCCGTATAATGAGAACTATGCATGAAAATAATGGATGTAATTTGTCACGTTTATAATATAGAGTAGACAACTTTAACAACACTTAACCCGGGAGGACGCGCGCCAGGCCTGATAGACCCAAAGTGTGTATGTTTTTCACAATTGTAACCACTATCTTTTTTCTCTTTATCTTTCTAAACTTATTTTATCGCAAAATGTTTAACAATTGTCTCCGACTAAATAAGTTGCGATTATTATTTATATTTATTGGTGACAAATTAAAAACCATTCATACCCTGTGTATGAGCGGTTCTCCCTTTTTGATATACTAAATATATCGCATAAACTTTATGGAGATGTTCATCACTGTCCAACCTGGAAAACGTTTTAATAAAAATATTACAATTTTTCAGTTCTCCGTACAGAAAAATAAATAAAATCTGTTTTAATAAATATATGCTATAAAATAAAATTTTAGTAAATATATTTATCTTACTTGTCACAATTAATTAGATTTTTAAGGTATATTAAACATAGAAGAAATTAACACCCTGTAATAATATACTTATTTTAATTGCTGAAATATGAGATGAAATCTTTAAAAACAGTAAAAGCAGTTTTTTTAGACTGTGTATAATGTACGGATGTACTGTAACAAAGCAGCTTCAGTTAACTTACCAAAAGTATGGCTTGAGTAACTTAATGGTTACCAATATGTAAATTAACAACCAAATGAAAACAAAAATAACGTGTGCAATCTAAAAGAGTACGTGAAAAATTGGTTTATGTCGTTTTAAATCATTACATCAGAGATCTTGTAATTTTAGAGAATTCGCATTTCTTTTGATAAGGGCTCGGATAGAGGCAAAACATGTATAATAAATATATTTTTACTGTTTTTAAAGTTTTCATCTTACACCTTTTGCAATAAAAATAAGGACATATTAAATGCTTATAAAGCAAGCAACTTCTATTAACTTGCCAAACGGAATTTACCATTATAAAGGCTTTAGCATTTTTTTTCATTCAATTGAATACTCTATAGAAATACGATTAAAATGCACTGTTCCTCTCTCACTCTTAACCATGCAGTGTAAAATTTGCTATGTTAGGGCTCCCCTTGTTCTTTTAACCCAAAAATACATAAATGTATAAACCGTATTTCATGACTACGTGAGGGCCTTACAAATTCATATCATTGCATTTGTATCGTTTTAAAACTCTCTCCCTGTTCAGTTTGAACAATTAAATTTATGATACAAGGTTCAGTTAATCATCATTGTTGTAAATGTAACTGTTATAAAAAAATGATTGGAGATATTTATGGCAGAATATGACATATTTCTTTTTTTTTAATTCTTTGAATGAACTTACATGGAAAATAAATGGAAAAATTACCTCATTAAAAAAAGAAAACTGGAGATATTTGTGAAAAAATGACTTTTTTTCTTTCCTTTTTTAAATTCTTTGAATGGAGTTACATAAAAAAATGCACAAGTTAACTCATGGAATTATATAATTTGGGTCATAATTTTCATACAGAGATGCTTTTCATATAATCGGTATCCATTTAGATAAGAAATAGGCGTCGCTTTTTTTAGGAAAAATAATGAAAACTTTTGATTTTCAGAAATGTCCAAGATTATACGTTTTTATTGTTGTTATTTTGTAATATAGGAAAAAGTAATGAACTTGATGAGGAATTTGGCATTCTTATATTGTATGTAACACTAGCACACCTGCCCGGCCTCTCCCGAGTTACCTTAAATTTACCTAAAATTACTTGCAGTATAATATACATATGTACTTAATGAAGGGGGTCACATAGTGGTGGCAGCGAAAACGGACGTCGACGACGTACTGAGTAATCGTTAGTACGGCATTCACAACAACAGGGCACTTTGCTAGTACGCGAAATCAAAATATAATTTTATAAAAATAAACACTATTCGTTAATACGCAACACTGTGATTTTTTGTATAACATACTTTATTACACAGCTTAATCTTTAAAAACATGAAATAAAAAATCTAATAAAATAAGGAATATTAAATTTTGTCGTAGCCACTATGGGTCATTCTCTGAAAAATGGCTGCTTAAAAAAAAAAAAAAAAAAAAAAAAAAAAAAAAAAAAAAAAATTGCGGACCAATAAAATTGCCCCCAAAATCTCAAAATTTAGCCTACAAGTACCTTATTTCTATATTTATCAAAAAATAATATGAACGAAACTGTAACTACGGAGATTTTAATTTCAAAGCACTTTCATTGCTAAATTGTTCAAATAAATGATTGTCACCGGAATTTAAGAACAAATTTATTTGTAAATAAGAAAAATGCTTTATTTGACATACATGTTAAATAGGAAAAAAGTTTATAAAAAGTCTGGTGCCATTGTGGCTCTTGGGAATTAAAATTAAGTGGTTTCATAAACATACCACCGCCCTTAAAAGGGTTTAAAAATAAAATAAATTATAGTTAGAAGTTATACTGTCAATAAATAATATTTTTTTACTCTATATCAATAGAAAAATGAAGATAAAGCATTAACATTTAGCAGAGTTAATGTTTATTTGAATTAGTACAAAAAAAAAAAAAAAAAAAAAAAAAAAAAAAAAAAAAAAAAAAAAAAACCTTTAACTTCTCCCATTAAAAAAATAAAAAATAAAAATGTATTATATTTACTTACGATAATTAAAAGTCTCATGAGTTTTTTAATGTGTATTTTATTGCATTGGATTTTCTTATTTTACTATTTAGTACATATATAGTATAAATAAATTTAGATCATTCCCTCATATAATAAAATTATGAGGGAATGATGAAATACTTCTGAAAACCATTTTATACAAAAATGATTATTCTAATATGTATACTTTCAATTACTGAATATCTTTTGAAACACATTTCTAATAATATAACAACATAAAAAAAAAACATTTCATTAGTTTTTATTAAATTTGTAATAGATGAGGGAATGATGGATAATAAAAATACTTACTTTGATCTAGTACTTGAAAGCCATGTGCTAGCTATTCAGGAATGTTTTTGAGCAAACAACAAGATAGCTGCTTTACTTTACTCATGTATAAACTGTCCTAGACATATATAAAGCATGCGACGCTTTCTACTAAGTAAATAGGGGCAAATTTATAGTTATGTGAGGGAATGATGACAAATACGAGGGACATCATTAAAAAATGTCCTAATTCTTTCTTTATATAAAGTATAAATATAATTAAATGGCTAAATATTTATTTAAGTATGTTTAATGGATTGAGAAAAAAATCATTATAAACATACGTGCTGCAATGGCAGAGAAAGCTTTTTCTTTCCTACATGTGTGACTGGGCACATAGTGAGGGAATGATATTTGCATTAAAAAATACATTAAATTTATCAAATTCCAATTGCAATAAGCAAATAATTACAGTTTATATATAAAAATGATTAATATTGATAGTTTAAATCACTTTTTCTTTTTGTAATTTTAAAAATATGTCTTCAAGACCCCTGGGACATAAAATTGCCACTTTTCAGAGAATGACTCATATAACAGGATTTCTTAGTGAGCGGTGTTCAGATGCTTGCAAGGCAAATGAAGTACGCAAGGCAACGTTAAAAAAATAGTCAGCGTTATAAATGTTAGATATTAATGTTCTCGTTTACTATTATCCTAATTTATTATTTCAAATTAAGTTATCGGCCTCACCAGTGGCCGAGAGGTTCTGCTCTCGAAGCTGGTAGACGGGAGGTGCTGGGTTCGAACCCAATCGAGTTTTCGTGTTTTTCTTCGGACCGTGTATTTTCCATGCATAAATACAGATTAGGTTCCCTTAGAAAGACCCCCACGGAGGGCACGTCCCCCCGGGCCTATATCCCTAGTGTAGATAATTGGCCGTCAAACATTAATTCTATCCTAATTAAGTTATCAAATTAATAAATGATTCTCTAATCATGTAAAGGATTGCGATAAACAGCATTTTTTGCCATGAATGCTGACTAAAATTACCGTTACTGTATACTTCCGCGTTGACCTCCGGAAATCATGTTGGGAAATATTTGGGAAGACAGATCTACTGTTATATATGGAAGTCAGTGGTCGTAGCGAAACATCAGAGGAAAACAGCATCAAATTTACTGCTTGTGGATAAAATTTTCTCACAAAAATCCAGGCTTTGTGGTCGTCTGTACAGGAAATCGAAAAACTGCTGAACACCAATAAATTTAAAAAAATAAAATAAAAAATCTCAATCGATATTTCGCATTTCAAAATTAAAAAGAAATTATTTAAACAAATAGTTGTATTTTTCTTTAAAATGTTATCGTAAAATAAAAAAAAAACGAAAAAAATCTCCCCGTATCGAAAATTTTCGAAAGTAAAATCAGCGCTATCAGGCAGAGCTTTTTATGAAGCTACTTGCTTATTGGCACAGTAACCAGTTTTGCCCTTTTCACTGTAAATTGGTGTGATTCTACGTGATCGCTATAGTAAACGCTTTAAAATATTATTATTTCATAATTGGATATGCAGGGGAATTTTAAAGTTTAATTTTTCGTACTCAGCAAAAGCTTTTCTTAAATCGACGTTTATTTATTTATTTTTTTTTAAATATTGGGGGAGAAATACATATTTCAATTTTTTTAAATATTTATAAAAATTTTCGTAAAGTTTTCTCCGTACAGCGATACAAAATTAAAGTTGGAATGAAAAAGATATGATAGCGAAATCGTTCAATAAAAACTTGTCCTCATTTTAGGGAAATATGTTGTTTAAAGGAATTTCAAAAAAAAAAAAAGTATGAACTAAGAATAAAATTTATTAAGAAGTGGATAAAATGGGGATATTGGAATATTGAGCTAAAAACTTGAATTTAGATTGTATTAACGACTAAAGGTCTAGCTTTAAAATAGAATTAATAACGTGAAAAACACTGACAACGTAAAATAGCAAAATATAAAAAATACTAACGTCCTAGGTCGTTGCCATCGAAATACTCAAGGCCTGAGGACACGAGTTGTGACGTCATCACTAATCGACCGAATTCTCACTACTGTTGGAATTCTCACAGGAAAATTTTCAATAGCAATTTTATTTTATTTTATTTATGGAATATGTATCATCTTATAAAACAATACTAGCTATTTAAACTTACTGGTGAGAATTTGGAATCCTTCAATAACAAATCAGCCAGATGAGGCAACACTGTGACATTCCGCATCTAGCTAAATTTTTATTTAGGGATTCCGAATTCTCACCAGTAAGTTTAAATAGTTGCTATTGTTTTATAAGATGATATTACACAAATTACACAAAATTGATATTACACAAATAAAAGAAAAGAATATTGCTATTAAAAAAATTCCGGTGTGAGATCCAACACTAGTGAGGTGTCGGTCCATTAGTGATGACGTCACAACTCGTGACCTCAGGCCTTGAGTATTTCGATGGCAACGCCAAGGTGCACTGGAACCTTTTTTCGTCTATCCCGAACCAAGATTGCAAGACTTCTACGTACGAAAGTCTCCCGGCCTATAGCCACCGTCCCCCAAATACTAGACCTTTGCGCTGACACAAAAATGGCAGCTGTATTAGGTTTTTTAAGCGTTTGTATTTTCCCTTGTATTTAGTCACCAGTATTTTTCAACCGTTTTCTTTGACCTATTTGATTTTAGAAAAATAAAACCGAAAAACTTGTAAAATCTATTTGTGTTCAAATTGAAGGGACCGTACAAACACTGAAAAAAATCCGCCTACACCCGCAGCGATTTTGGGTCAGTGCTCAGGCCTAGTATTTAGAGGTCGGTGCCGTGGTCCACAGATACATATACGAACCAGTGTCGTAGTGTCTGGAATCGCTGGATAACATTGTTACCAGTATTCTTACGTACTAAATTTTGCCTTATTTAACACTTAACAGACGGGTCACGTCAATTGATGTCTTTGGGGATTAATGAAGAAAATCTTACTGGTACCGGAAATTTTGTAAGGTTGAGTAAAGAAAGTATAATCCAGGCAAGCTTAATTTTGATTGGTTGTGAGCTGATTTTAATTTCAACCGACCTTTGTAAAAGTAAATTTCGTGCTCGTTTTCAAAAAATGACCAGTCCCCAATGTGTTAATGTTTGAACGTTATACGATTATATAAAAACAAATATAGCATATAACAATAATTTCAGTAAGAAGATGCAGCATCGCCTTACGCTTTGCCACTGACACAAACACTTTTTTTTTATAGATTTCAATATTAACCCTGCTTGTAAATCTTCAGAGGCTCGTAATAATTTCTTTAGCTCTCACAATACATTTGCGTGTTGATTCGAGATTCATAATTTAATTATTTGGAGTAAGAATGTATTTTATAATATAAAGCGAAATATACTCTTAAAATTACAAAAAATACTTGTGACATGAAAAGGGAATGCGTAATTGAATTAATAAAAATGAAAATAAATTCTGTGATTTTCAATATTTTTTTCTAAATTTCTATTTAACACTAGCAAGCCCGTGAGCAATCATTTTTACTGCTAATAAATGAATATATCTCTGTTCGAACCAGAAATGTTTTTTATAAAACTAGTTTAACCCTCTGTCTACCAGAAGGGTCCAATGGACCCGACATGTATATTCAAAATATCTATTCAAACCAGAAAATTTCTTCAAAACAAACTAAATGTATAAATCAGACAATAATAAGTTAAATAAACAAATTAAATAGTTTTAAGTAAAAATTCTGGTGTAGAATGTTTTTATAAAACTTGAGTAAAATTTCCGGTAGTTCTAGGGTTAAAAGATACAAAAGAAAAAAAAACTAGTTAAATGGATAAGTTAATAATTTAAAATACAAATTCTGATGTGAAATATTTTTCTAAAATTTATGTAAAATTCTCGGCCTTTCTAGTGTTAAAAAATATACGTTTGTGATATTACAATAATTTCACATCAGGGACGGTGAACCCGCTTGACAAAATGCAAATTTATGCAATAATTTTGGAAAAATATTCTTTGACTTAATTTAATTAAATAAATTCTAAGATTAAAGAAGTAAAAAAAAAAAAAAAAAAAAAAAAAAAAAAAAATTATAATAATTGATGGTAATTGGTCGTTTAGCACGCGCATCTTTAACCGTCCCGGTTTTACACGATTAAATACATAAATGCATTTCTCTTTTATTTCTAAATGCATGCATTTCTGCATGTATGATAGGAGGTCCCCGGCCTTTTTGTTTTGAAACCTTTTGCCACCACAAATTACGAAAGATAATCTTCGCCTTATTTTATTGCAAAGCTGTCGTCATGAAAGAACTCAATTTTTCTGAAGAAAAATTGTACAAGTGTGATCACCCACAATTGGAAGTTTCCTAAATTACACTGTTAAATATTTTGTGGTACCTTGAACCAATTTTTGGTGCTACAGTAGAGGCAACAATAAGATGGTGAAATCCAGGGGTTTAAAAATCTTGGCGTTAGCGGGAAGTCTCTCACCACTAAGTTTTGTTAATTTTATCGCTTAAATTTTATTAACATTCTTAGAAAAATATTAGACGAAAAATAACGAATAGCATTTAGTGGTGAGAGGTTACCTGCTGGGGCCTAGATTTTTACATCCCTGGTGAAAACTTGAACCAATATTTGTAGCTAATGTTCAACCGGAGATCAAATCTTGGAGTGAGATTTCACCATCTTATGGTTGCAGCTGCTGCAGGATCTAAAGTTTCTTCAACCTACTACAAAATTTGTAACAGCAATAAAGTATTAAAAATAAATTGTATAACAATAAACATGGTTAAATAAGCATTATAAAAAATTTGATTTTATGCCTAACAAATGCTGAAAACAATGGACTTATGAACAAAGAGGAGGGTACATACAGTGTATTATCTATCACTTACGAGTGAAGTAACTGAAGAGGTTGTCAGAAGATGGCGGCTATTTTTTTTTTAAATCGGAGCAACAGTTCCTGATTACCGCCGAAGCAAACTGCCACCAGAAAATTTGAATACAACATTTCGTCAAATTTAACCGCGTTATTCAAGAAACAATTTACTCACAAATATGGCGAAAGTTTCTATTTGTTTTTACTGGTGTCAGTTTGTCCAGGTAATATAACCTTTTTTACTGACACTGACAAAATATTTTCTAGGTTGTTATAATATGGCGGAAACGCATGGCTTGACTTCCGCCAATAAAAATGAATGTCTGTTTTTGCCATTACTTATGACTGAAATTTTGCATTAACAAGCAATTTAAATAAAGAGTAAATTTCTATTTAAATTTACCGGTGGAAGTGGTTACAGTTGAAACTTTAATATTTTAAAGATATGTCAGTTCCTCTTTATTAAGTGTCCCATGCTGAAAACAGGCTAAAATCTCTAATTTACCTTTCTAAAGTGGCAATTAAGAAATTACAGTGAAAATTTTAAAAAGTTGTAATATCCAGTACAATGGATACAATATATATATAGGTTTGGGTGCTACTTAATATCTGATTTTTTATATATTGTTAACTTCCAGGGGCAAAGTACTTCTGCTGCTAAAATATTGAAAGATTGGGCGACACCAGAATTTCCGAACAATTTTATTTAAAAATAAGTAAAAACTTTTTCATGTACATAATATAAGTTGAATTTTATTCTAAAATTCTGGTGCTTCTGGAAATGAAATTAAGTAGTTTACATAATAAATCACCGCCCTTGAAACGTTAACAAAAATAAACTTTTAATATAAAGATGGTGAGTACAGTTCTACCGTAATGATTAATAGAAATTTTGGATTTATCTAATCTCAGAAAAGTATTATAAGTTCTGTGATTAAACACGACGTTTACAAATTCTTAGAGCAAGCAAGATGATTATAAATACAGCGATTTAAATAATATACAGGGTGATTTTAAATTCATGGTACAAAATTTAAGGTTTGGTCCAGGACACTGTAACAATCATTAATTGTATAGGAATGTATGGGAGCAAGTGATACGTTTAGGTACAAACACCAGGGGGCCAATTTTTTCCTTTTTTTATTTCAAAATTTCTCATTCATACCAGAAAATTATACTATTATTTTCCTTATTTAAGACAGACATTTCATGATTATATAAAGAAAAAATTCTTCTTTGAAAATTTCCGTTTTGAAATCGAAATTTCTGAATAAAAAAAAAAAACGCAAAACTGGCAAATCTATCAAACACAAGGAATACATGAAAATAAATAGAAATGTATTTTTTTTTATTCAAAAATTTCGATTTCATATCGGGAATTTTCAAAAAAGAATTTTTTCTTTATGTAATCATGAAAAGTCTGTCTTAAATAAAGAAAGGTATAGTATAGGAATTTTCCGGTATGAATGAGAAATTTTGAAATAAAAAAGCGCCAGATTGGCCCCCTGGTGTTTGAACCTCAGCGCATTACTTTGCGCCCATACGTTCCTGTATAATAAATGATTACATAAAATGTTACAGTGTCCTGTACCAACCCTTAAAGTTTGTACAATGAATTTAGAATCACCCTGTATACAAATTTTCTTATCAAATATAATGATGCTAGAGCTCTTGGAAATTTCAGGAAGTGTATGCACCTTGGATATTAAAACAATTACTACATTTATAATTTCGTTCAATGAACGGCAAGGAAAATTTGTTTAAATAAAATTCTGTGTAAAAAATATACAGAAAATGAATTTATTTTTATTGTCATTATTCTAATACATTTTTAGGGACATTTAACACTTAGATAGCATGCAATCTCTATTTAAGAGTTAAATCATTTTATCACTGTATAAGCTCTACTTTTCTTTTTATTTATTTATTTAAAGGTACTATGGAAATACAATTAAAATGCACTGCTCCACTTTCATTCTTAACCATGAAGTGGAAAATTTGCTATGTTAAGAACTCTCCTTCGTCTTCTTTTATCGTGAAAATGCATAAATGTATACATCGTATTTCATGACTACGTGAGTGTCTTACAAATTCATATCATTGAATTTCCATCCTTTTAAAGCTCATCGTCTGTTCATTTTGAATATTTACGATTATACACAAGGTAACGTTAATTGTCCTGTTTTACTGTAGTATGTAACAACTTTAATTTTTGTCAAAATAAGAAAAGTAAGGAGCCCGTAATTTTTATTTACTTATTTATTTATTGAAAATGCATATCATGATTTGCATTTTTACATCCTGGACTCATATAGGTTAACCCCTTAACTATTTTTACCGAACACCACTCGGATAAGAAGAGCTTTTTTGCATTATTAATAAAAGCTTTTGAACAACACTAATTTTTAACTGTAATCTTTGCTTTATTAATTGACAGTTATTTTTCGATTATATAAGGGAAATATTTTAGTGAGAAAAAAGTGGTTTTATGTCCCTATTTGTAGTTTATTGTGTAAAAAAAAAAGAAACTGTTAAACCCTTGAGAGGAGGGGGAATGTATTATATCCCGACTTATTTTAATCACGATTTACATCAGAACTATTTAATTAAATTTTCCTTTTAAAACTTTGATAGAAAAATGTTATAAAATTGCTTTTTTCTATACTGAAGTAAAATTTTTAGAAATTTCCAGTGTAAATTCAACATTACAGAAAAACAATTGCTTGAAAAAGTGTTAATGGTTTAACACTAGAATGCTAAGCAGGAAAATATTCCAATCCAACCAAATCAGGGATGTCAAAATGTGGCCCGTAGAATACCACTAAAATTTTATAGTAATCGTTGCCTCATCCAGTGTTGCCAGATGGGCTACCTTTTTTAAGTCAGATTCTTGATTGGCACCACTTTTTTGAAATTGTAAAATGCGCCTTTTTTAATGACATATTAGTTAAGGCGAAAACAAAGGGAATTTTATCGTTTCAAATAAGTGTTGGCAATCAAGAAATCTGAATTTTTAAAAAAGTAACCCGCTGGCAACACTGGCCTCATCTAATCCTCGAATTTCTCCAGTTCAAGAAGTCGACTATGTATATATATATATAATCACACAAAAATAGGTTATGTAGTTTTAAATAAAAGTTCTATTTTTATAAAATTTGTTAAAATTCCCGTGCGTTCTAACGTTAAGAATTGTATTGATTAAAAAATCTTCACATTTTAAAGCTCATAGAATCCGTTTGGGCTCTTTTTTTAAATGATTTTTTTGTATCTGTGTATGTATTTGCGTATATTGTTTTACCTTGTTTTTTTACGCCCCACAGCTTGTTTTCGCGATTTTACGATACATTTGGCGTGTTTGTCTGTGAGTGAACACAATAGCATCCAAACGGTATTTGAGATTGAGCTCCCATTTGGCGAATATATTTTAGCCCACTGTCCTGAGATCAGGATAATTGGATTTGTATCTAGACAATTTTGAAACCATTTTTCAACCATTTTGTCTACAGAGGGAATTTATTTTATATTTATTTTGTTTTTAAACTCAAGTATTCAATTATATATTTTTAATGTTCGTGCTAATGTTATATTGATACCACAATAACGTTTCAGGAAAACGTTACTTAATTTAGTATAATGTTAGACCCGAGCTTTGTGATGCAATAGATACGATATCCTATCCTGTATAATGCATGGCTTGAGAATCTGTATAGTGTCATCAGTTTGCAGAAATTATGCAATTTATTGCCAATAAATTTTTGTTATCTTGGCAAACACAATTCAGCTTCAAGTGCATTCGTTCTGTGAAAATTTCTATATTTATTAGTTTAAAAATGTTTGATATTTAAAATCTTTTCTGATTTCCCGGACGACCTTCAATCACCTTTCCTTCCCAATCAATTCTTCATATACACTGTTCAAAACAATTGAGGGAGCACAATGTTTTAAGAAAATCACCCAAATATTTACACCGATAAATAACGTAAAGAAAAAAATCCATAATTTAAAGCGCAGTAGAACACAGATGAAGAAAACATCACATGCAAAGCAAAGTTTATGACGTCAAAAACTAGAAAAAGGAGATAAGTTCAGAAATCGGGATTTTCCAAAAACGTCTGTTTCAGTGTGTCACTTGTAAAATTCAAATGCTCAGCTTGAGTTTTGAAAAAAAGGTGACTTGAAAATGTCACAAAAATGTGATTTACTGGATTCCATGGCTTGGCGTATTATCGAGACAGTTGAATTTGGGGAAACGCAACGAAATGTAGCGGACTCTGTTGGAACCGTATGAAGTGTCAATGCAGGGCTGTGTCGGTCATGTGCTACCACAGAAACTCATGACCGATATATCCTTCTAACAGCACATAGAGACGGAATAGGCAATGCTACTCAGTTCCAAACACAGTTTTCTTGGCAACAGAACGAAGAGTGTCCGGCCAAGCAGTCCGAAAGAGGCTTCATGGGGGTGACCTCTACGCACGCAAGCCAATGGTATCTATTCCGTTGACCGCAAGCAACATTGCTGTCCAAAGAATGTGGGCAACTGAACATCGAGTTAGGAGGCAACTTTGTTGGAGTCGAATTCTGTTTACAGTCAAGTTCAGATTCAGTCTGGATGTGACATCTGATGCTTTTTGGCATGGAGAGAAAAGGACTCTAAAAAAATCTCACATTTGTTCGTCAAAGATCACATTATGATCTTTGACGAGGTAGGTTCAAGCTACGGGATGGAATCAGCATAGGTGGACGTACGGGCTTGCATATCACTCGGAATGTCACTTTGACGGCCCGAGGTTATGCAGACGAGATACTGAGACATCATGTCGTATTTTACGTTGGAGAAATTGGTTATTCCTTTTTCCCATGCATAATAGTGTCAGATCGTATACAGCTCGTCTTGTGGAGAACAAGGTTACAGTTGAAACGTATGGAATAGATAACATGCTCTCCTGACCTGAATCCGATCGAACATGTTTGAGACACACTCGGACGATGCATTGCAGCAAGCTTGAGGCCTCCTTTTATGGTCCGGGACTTGGAGATTGGAATTCTTAAGGAGTGGAACAGTACTCTCCGAAAACTTATCGGTAATGTCACCGAATCCTTGGAAATCACGTATACGGCAGTTTTTATCTATTCGAAGGGACCACACGCCATATTAAATATCATATCATTCCTGAACTCTATTATTTTTTCACTTACATGTAACCAAATTGTTTCCCTAAACCACCTTTTCACGTTCTAGTCATCGTTTCAAAGAATTAAAGCTCACTTGCATTTTTGCGTCTTTTTTCTCACTCGCTCATTGATACACATGTTACTCTCATTTTTATGCCCATGCATGGCTGTCACGCACTGTTTTTTCACTTTTTTGCTCGCTCCCCTAATTGTTTTGAGTAGTGTACATGCTATACAGGGTGTCCCTGAAATCATGGACCAAACTGTAAGGGAAGGTAAAATACACATAAAAAAGCAATTTTGGTATAACAATCTCGTGTTAGAAATGAAAAACAAGAAACCTGGAGGATATAAAAACAAGCCTTTACTTGACATAAAAAATATGGTAAGTGCTCAGATATGCCGCACCAACATCGATACAGGCTTGTCACTGCTAATAAGTGATTTTCGTACCCTTTCGAAGATTCCAGGCGTCTCATCTACGAGACACCAATTGCTTCTGATCAGGTCTTCATTATAAGACTTACAGTCACTTCTGCAAATGTTTGTGAAGCACCTGGAATCTTCGAAACTGTATGTCAATCACTTGAGAGATACTACCACACATGTATCAATGTCGGTGTTGGCATATTTGAGCATTTATTGTAATTGTTATGGTAATAAAACGCTCGTTTTCATTTCCTCAGCATTTCTTAGTTTTCACCAACACTTTGCATTTCCAACCCCACATTCCTATACCAAAATTGCTTCTTTATATGTACTTTACCTTCCTTACAGTTTAGCTCATGAGTTCAGGGTTACACCGTATACGTGACGCTCGTAAAAGAAAATGTGAGATTTTGCCAGCGCATTTGAAGGAGTGAAGGGGATATTTTGTTGAGATTGTTCCTATAGTATAATCCAGAGGGTTTCCTAGTATAATCCAGAACCATTTTACCTACTACCTCAGTATACGTAGATGTGTGTCACAATATCGAAGTGTTCTGTTCAGTGATTTAAGGAGAGAATGTGATTGTATAAGCTGTCAAAAACATTCTGCGATAATGCGCAACCCAATTTTTGAAAAAAACTTTTGGAAAAGAAGTGCGCATTATACACGTGTAATTCTGGTAACTGGGAATTAAAACAATCATTAGAATGAATCCGAACTAAGTAATTGTAGCAGAATATATACTATTTCATTTAATTTTCAGATAAACTTAATTTTCAAGAATTAATATATCAAAATAAAAAGTTAAAACATGTCCGTTAGTAACTCAGATGTCATGTCAGGACCGAAACGAGCTTTCTTTTTTTCACCTGGGGCAAACATAGATATTGGCGCCCCCTCCCTTTCTTCTGAAAAGTAAATTTTCAAAAAGAAGTTTACGAAGTTTCTACCAGCAGACTTATTTTAAAATTTAATGCGGGTAACAGTAAAATACGTAATCAGCTTTGGAAAATATTGATTCATTAAAACTTGGGAAAAAGAAATCGAAAAAAAGCAGAAATAATTCCGCTTTATACATGTTTCTGTCTTAGCAAGCGTAATTGTTGGTATTCTTGCTGTTGGGACTATGTAGTGTCTTCCTTTAAGATAGGGATGCACAACCTGTGGCCCGCGGGCCAAAACTGGCCCACGATGGGGTAACGTGTGGCCCGCAAATTCCGTCAGTTTGTAACTGAAAAAGTTGCAATTTTGACATATGGTCGCAGGAAAAACTCGTCAATTTGCCGCTGAAATTTTGTCAGTCAGTTAAGAATCGCAAATTCCCAGATCGAGTGCGGAAAAATAGCGAATTTTGATGATGAAGCTCTGACAATCGCGAATTTTGTTGATCGGAAACTCAAAAATCGCGAATTTTATCTATGAAGCGCAGAAAAAAATCGCAAATTTCGCCGATCACGGAAAAATCTTGAGGTCTGTCGAACGGTCTCCGAAAAATCGCAAATTTTGTTGGTCGCGCACGAAAAAAATTTTGTTGATCAGACACGTCACAATCGGAAATTTTGTTGATCAGACACGTCACAATCGGAGATTTTGTTGATCAGACACGTCACATTCGAAAATTTTGCTGATCGGGCAGGGAAAAATCGCAAACTTTGTTAATCGGACAGGGAAAAATAGCGAATTTTGTCGGTGATGCGCTGAAAAATTGAAAATTTCGTTGTTCGGTTGCGGGAAAATTATGAATTTCGCACGTTTATCGCAAAACAAAATCGTGAATTTTGTCATTTTGCCGCGGAAAAAAATTGCAAATTTCGTGAGTCAATTAAGAATCGCGATTTTCATTGATCGGATGCGGAAAATCACAAATTTCATCAATGTGGAACAAAAAAAAAATCGCAAATTTCCTCGATCGGACACGGAAAAATCGTGAGTTCTGTCAATCCGGATCGAAAAATTCGGGAATTTTGTTGGTCCGGCAGGGAAAAAAATCGCCTATTTTGTCGATCAGGCGAGGAAAAATCGCACATTTCGTCGACCGGGCGCGAAAAATAGCAAATTTCGTCGATCAGATGTGTAAATAATCCAGAATTTTGTCTATCAGACGCGAAAAAAGTCACAAATTTCGTCGATCGGAATCAGGAAAATTGCAATTTTGTCGATCAGGCGCGGAAAAACAGCTAATTTTGTCGATCGGATGCGGAAAAATCGCAATTTTCCTAGATCAGGTGCGAAAAAAATCGCGATTTTTGTAGATTAGCTTCGAAAAATTTCTGAATTTTGTTGATTAAGTGAACAAAAATCTCAAGTTTCGTTGATCGGGGGCAGAACAACGTCAAATTTCGTTGGTCGGCTCCTCCTCCCCTTTTCGTTCATAAATTTCACATTTTGTTTCGGCACAAGCCACTTTCATGCATGTGTTTGTTTTTTTAGCAAAAATTTTAAAAACAAAATTTACTCCCTCGAATAAAGTCAAGGAATGTTATCATTTCTTGAAAATAATTCTTGCTATATTTGTGTTATATATATAAAAGATATTGTTGATATATTTTTGTCAACTGAATTGGATATATTGACTGGGTATGGGAACCTAGAGGGGTATTCCCCCCCCCCCCTTCTGAAACCATACTTTTTATCTGATTATAGGCCACAGATCACCTTCCAAAGCAAAATTCTTTCTGTGCTACTGATGTGGCCCTCGATAACCAAGGTATTTTTTGGGAGTGGCACTTCTCCTAAAAAGCTTGTGCACCCCTACTTTAACCCTCTAAGTGTTTGGGGCGTATTATTCCGTTCACTAAGCTCCATGTTTCACAGCAATACAAGTAATATTTAAGATAATATAACTCTATAGATTTAATGAATTTTAATTACATTGAAGAATGATTAATACTATCAAGGATTACATTCATATTTGTAATTGAGTTTTTTTTTATAATGTTGAAAGAATCATATTTTCTTAGCATTTAAAACAAAATGCAAAGAAAACAACATTACAACTTTACCCTTTTTCAAGACGCTCGGAGGGTTAAGACAACATTCCATCATAGAGAGATTTCATTTTTCCAGACTTTACTGTTGTTGTAGTATTACAAATGATTACAATTGAGGCATTTTAAGTACTAGTGATATGAGTGAAAACGACGATTTACTAGGCATAACTACGAATTCCAGTACCGTAAAATATCTTCCTGTACTATTTTACACCAGATTTGTGGCATTGTCACTTATAACTATCTCTTCCTATTTAAAGACTGATATGTCTAGATACTTTCCTGAGACTAATGCTAATTTTCAAAATTATGTGTGACTCAAAACAACAACAACAACAAAATTATTCACTTTTTATTTTTTATTCTGTGAATTTTTAACAGTTTGGTATTTATTGCCCCAGACAGACACCTGACCTCGTTCCATCTAAGGCCAGATATGGATGTAAGAAAGTAATTGTAAGAAAAGGAAGCTATATATTGTAAACAAATCTTTTTATCTATTTAAGAATTTTAATGCACTTTACTCAGCTTTTACTTTTTGTTTTTTTGGCAAGAAAATTTTTTTATCCAAATTTCACGCACATATAACATAGCTGCCAACATCTTACGCTTTTTTTATACCACAAAAATTTTGTAGTAAATTTTACCTTTGTAAATCACCATAATCTGCCGATTAAATAAGACAAAAATTCCTATTAAATTATTGTGGTACAAAAGAGCGCAAGAGTTGTCATCTATGATATAATAGTGTATAAAACAACAAACCAAATCTTCTTCTGTCACCCTCCTTCGCGTGGTGCCTGGGGCACATGCCCCTCTAACCTCCTTCCCTTTGTTTCGGTCCTGCGTCATATTGACGATGGCAACAGCTGACCAACAAATTTTATTTTTGCTGCAATTATTTTCTAACTTCAAAACGTTCCTTCAAATACAACTTGATTGAAAATTGCATCTAAATTTGGTGATTTTTTGTGATTTTAAAAATAATTTTCAAGCATCATTTAAAAATGTATATTTTTTACTGCGTGCAGCTCGGTTACAAAAGTTGAACACGTTTTCACTTATACAATATAAATAGTTCCGCATTTCTTACTGCCAAATATTGCATAACGAAATTATAACTTCATCAATAAATAATTAAAACCACAAAAAATAAAACACATAAATAAAACACAAAATTAACAGACATGCAATCGAACTGTGGGCTTAAACCTATGATATTATCACGATCAAAAAGCTTGTTGTACCTAGCGAAATCTGGGGCTATTTTTTTCGGCTATTAACTACGGGCTTGCGGCAAATAAGAAGGTATCACTTTAAAAAAGTCCTTCCGGCCAGTGCCGGGAGGAAGAGGTAGCTTTCATAATCCTTATTTAAAAAAAGCCAAATTATATCATTCAAACACACGAAGCTCAATTTAGTGGAAACCGAATATAGGAGATTCAATACTAATTTTTATCAATATAATGAATGAGAATTTCGCGAAATTAGTCAGCTTTATCCAAGCTGCTTTTCTTTGAAGTAACATATATTTGGCTGCCAAATTCGGCAATTTCTTAAAGTGCCTGTCAATTTAAGACAACATGGTGGATGAGGCTAAGCAGTGAACTCGGTCGAGACCTTAGTAATTGCTGTGCACATGCTCACTCACATCGGAATCGGTTAATATATAGGAGTGCTGTCGCATGCAAAAAATCAGATTTTTCAAAATGTCACCCACAATAGAAATTGAAACTGCTATATCTGAGCCATTTTTTAAGGTAAAGACAAACAAAAAATGCTCCTGAATCCTTATATCAAGGTCCAATACTTAAGAAAGAAACCCTTTTAATTTCTAATTTTTTTGCACCTCACTTTAAATATATATATATATATTTTAATTTAATGGTCGCCATTTTGAAACAAGATGGCTGATGAATCTGGCCAGCGAACTTGGTCGAGGTGTTGATGTATACTATCCACATGCCTTCTTACATCGAAATAGGCGAATACGTGTGTTATTGCGTGACAAATACAAGATCCTTTCAAAATGTTAGCCATGCTAGAAATTCAAAGTGCTATAAATCAACCATTTTTTAAGATATAAACAAAAGAACAAATTTTCAGAAACAAAAACTGCTCCGGAATCTTTGTATCAAGGTCAAACACATAAAAAAATCTTTTTCATTTTCCAATTGTTTAATACCTCATTTTGAATTTTAAATTTAATTTTTTTTAAATGGCAACCCTTTTGAAACAAGATGGCGAATGAAGCTGGCCAACGAACTCGGTCGAGACATTGGTATGTACTATGTACAGACCAAGTTACATCCAAATAGGTTCATAATTACGCCTGTTGTCGCGTGACAAAAATCAGGTCGTTTTAAAATGTCAGCCACAAGATAAATTCAAAATGCTATTACTCAGCCATTTTTATTAGATATAGACGAAAGAAAAACTGTTCCGAAAACTTTGTATTAAGGTAAAACACATACAAAAAAAATCTTTTTCACTTTCCAATTTTTTTGGTATCTCATTTAAATTTTTTAATTTTTTAATTTTTTTAATGGCCGCCATTTTGAAACAAGATGGCGGATGAAGCCGGCCGACGAACTCGGTCGAGATATTTGTATGTACTATGTACACACCAAGGTACATCCAAGTCGGTTCATAAATACGCCTGTTATTACGTGAGAAAAATCAGGACGTTTCAAAATGTCAGCCACGCTAGAAATTCAAAATGCTATAACTCAGCCATTTCTTAAGATATAGACGAAACAAAAACTGCTCCCGAATCTTTTTATCAAGGTCAAACACATAAAAAGAAAATATTTTTTCAATTTTTAATTTTTCGGTACCACATTTCAAATTTAAATTTTTCTTAAAAATTTAAATGGCCACCATTTTTAAACAAGATGGCAGATGAAGCTGACCAACGAACCCTGTCGAGACATTGGTATGTACTATGTATAAACGAAGTTACATCCAAATCGGTTCATAAATACGCCTTTTATCGCGTGACAAAATTCAGGACGTTTCAAAATGTCAGCCACGCTAGAAATTCAAAATGCTATAACTCAGCCATTTTTTAAGATATAGACAAAACAAAAACTGCTCCGAAATCTTTGTATAAAGGTCAAATACATAAGAAAAAATATTTTTCCATTTTCAATTTTTTGGTACCACATTTCAATTTTTAAATTTTTAAAAAAATTTTAAATGGCCGCCATTTTGAAACAAAATGGCGGATGAAGCTGGCCAACGAACTCGGTCGAGAGATTGGTATGTACTATGTACACACTGAATTACATCCAAGTCGGTTCATAAATACGCCTGTTATTACGTGAGAAAAATCAGGACGTTTCAAAATGTCAGCCACGCTAGAAATTCAAAATGCTATAACTCAGCCATTTCTTAAGATATAGACGAAACAAAAACTGCTCCCGAATCTTTTTATCAAGGTCAAACACATAAAAAGAAAATATTTTTTCAATTTTTAATTTTTCGGTACCACATTTCAAATTTAAATTTTTCTTACAAATTTAAATGGCCACCATTTTTAAACAAGATGGCAGATGAAGCTGACCAACGAACCCTGTCGAGACATTGGTATGTACTATGTATAAACGAAGTTACATCCAAATCGGTTCATAAATACGCCTTTTATCGCGTGACAAAATTCAGGACGTTTCAAAATGTCAGCCACGCTAGAAATTCAAAATGCTATAACTCAGCCATTTTTTAAGATATAGACAAAACAAAAACTGCTCCGAAATCTTTGTATAAAGGTCAAATACATAAGAAAAAATATTTTTCCATTTTCAATTTTTTGGTACCACATTTCAATTTTTAAATTTTTAAAAAAATTTTAAATGGCCGCCATTTTGAAACAAAATGGCGGATGAAGCTGGCCAACGAACTCGGTCGAGAGATTGGTATGTACTATGTACACACTGAATTACATCCAAGTCGGTTCATAAATACGCCTGTTATTACGTGAGAAAAATCAGGACGTTTCAAAATGTCAGCCACGCTAGAAATTCAAAATGCTATAACTCAGCCATTTCTTAAGATATAGACGAAACAAAAACTGCTCCCGAATCTTTTTATCAAGGTCAAACACATAAAAAGAAAATATTTTTTCAATTTTTAATTTTTCGGTACCACATTTCAAATTTAAATTTTTCTTAAAAATTTAAATGGCCACCATTTTTAAACAAGATGGCAGATGAAGCTGACCAACGAACCCTGTCGAGACATTGGTATGTACTATGTATAAACGAAGTTACATCCAAATCGGTTCATAAATACGCCTTTTATCGCGTGACAAAATTCAGGACGTTTCAAAATGTCAGCCACGCTAGAAATTCAAAATGCTATAACTCAGCCATTTTTTAAGATATAGACAAAACAAAAACTGCTCCGAAATCTTTGTATAAAGGTCAAATACATAAGAAAAAATATTTTTCCATTTTCAATTTTTTGGTACCACATTTCAATTTTTAAATTTTTAAAAAAATTTTAAATGGCCGCCATTTTGAAACAAAATGGCGGATGAAGCTGGCCAACGAACTCGGTCGAGAGATTGGTATGTACTATGTACACACTGAATTACATCCAAGTCGGTTCATAAATACGCCTGTTATTACGTGAGAAAAATCAGGACGTTTCAAAATGTCAGCCACGCTAGAAATTCAAAATGCTATAACTCAGCCATTTTTTAAGATATAGACAAAACAAAAACTGCTCCGAAATCTTTGTATAAAGGTCAAATACATAAGAAAAAATATTTTTCCATTTTCAATTTTTTGGTACCACATTTCAATTTTTAAATTTTTAAAAAAATTTTAAATGGCCGCCATTTTGAAACAAAATGGCGGATGAAGCTGGCCAACGAACTCGGTCGAGAGATTGGTATGTACTATGTCCACACTGAATTACATCCAAATCGGTTCATAAATACGCCTTTTATCGCGTGACAAAATTCAGGACGTTTCAAAATGTCAGCCACGCTAGAAATTCAAAATGCTATAACTCAGCCATTTTTTAAGATATAGACGAAACAAAAACTGCTTCGGAATCTTTGTATAAAGGTCAAATACATAAGAAAAAAATATTTTTCCATTTTTAATTTTTTGGTACCACATTTCAAGTTTTAAATTTTTTTAAAAATTTTAAATGGCCGCCATTTTGAAACAAAATGGCGGATGAAGCTGGCCAACGAACTCGGTCGAGACATTGGTATGTACTATGTACACACCAAATTTCATCGAAATCGGTTCATAATTACGGGAGTTACAGTGTGACATAGGTCAGATATATATATATATATATATATATATATATATATATATATATCAATTTTGAACGGAGGGTGGTTTCGGGGTCTGGGGGTCATGATCGATGAAAATATACCAAAATTTTTTGAAATCGCTTTCCTCCGAACGGCTGCAATAGGTAGCTTTTTTGTAAAGAAAGCTACCTAAAATTGTAAAACTCTCTTTGGATACATTACTAATATTTTACATAATGAAATACTTTCTGATGTTGTTAGTGAACAATCTAAAATATATATTTTAAATGTTAAAAATTTGCAACAGTATTCAGTTTAAAATTTGGTTTTTCACCTCTATTCTTTAATTAGGGAACCTCCTTCTGAATCGCCTAATATTCATTAAAAATAAGCTTTATAAAATGCATGTTTAATGTTTACGATTTGACAATGTCGAAAATTGTAAACAAACAAAAAATCAAAAATGAAAAATTATTATGTTATGGACAGTTGCAATTTTACATTTATTTTTTAAAGATCAAATTATATTCTAAAACTATAAGAATATTAAGATATACTTTTTAAATTCTCTCCATAATAATAATGAGGAAAAATGTGTCATCTTTAAAAAAATAATGTTGTACATTCATATTTTTTTTTTAAATCTGAGTATTTTTCTATTTTAATATAAAATATATCAAAATAATTATACATAACTTGGCTTCGTACCCTTAGTTTAACCCTTTCAAGGTCGGTGGTTCATTTTTGGACCACTTAATATTAATCCCTAAACGCTACATTGGCAGCAGAATATTGGAATGAAAAATATCCTTTTTCTGAGTACGTGAACAAAAACTTTTGCTTATTTTGAAATAAATTTGATTGTATATTCTGGTGTCATTCACTCATTTCAGCATTTTTCGAATAGAAGTACCTTGCCCCTGAAAAGTTTAAACGATTAACTAAGCACCATATTCGAAAAATACAGAAATAATGAGATTTTTTTTTCAAAGAAAATCTTTCTTTAATATTAATGTTGGAAAATGTAACGCGGCATATTGATATTTTTTCAAATCTCAATATTTCCCTAAAATAATATAAAAATATACCAAAACAAATATTCCTAACTTGATTCCGTATCCTTAGTTTAAGCGAATTACTAAGCTCTTTCCTTTATTCAATTTTCCTCCCCATTTCCTTCTAAACCCCGCTGTGAGCATAGCTCGAATGATTTCATACGAAACCCTATTTTGGTTCTTTAAATAGTCTCGTCTTTGCAGACAGCTAATACCCAAGGCCTTATCCCTATAGGCAGCCGGTAACCGCACAACTGTTATCAGATCTGCCAATGCCATAAGCAGGGAAAATTCTCCTTGTCTATCGATTGCAGGCAAAAGCTTGGCCTAAGATGAAAACCAGCTGATCAATTCCAGACCCCTATAAATTGCCGTCTCAGGAGCCTTTTTACTCCCAGCAGATATATCCATTACACCGTAGAGACCTGGATTTCAGACCTTCACAAAACTTTTTACGTACTTTCTTCAAATAATAGCTTAATCAATCTTTTATTCACGTCATCGTTTGACGCGAATACTTTTTTTTTTTATAACATATAGAAAGAATTTTCTTTAAAAATCAAATCTTAGAGATGAAGACATATTTCCATATTTTATTAAGATATTTTACTTTAAGGTATCGCTTAACTGAAACAGCCCAATCTCAAAATCCCATGTTAACCTACGGTAAAACTTAAAAGCTCTATTACTCATTACCTACTATAAATAATAAAATACGGTTTCCACCGTCTAAAATTGGATATGAAATGCCAAGTATGTTACTTTTTAACTCTTTCAGGGGCGCAGTACTTATGTTAATTAAATGTTGAATTCATTGATTCACACCGAGATTTAAGAACAAAATTATTTGAATATAAGTAAAAGATTTTCTTCACGTATAATCATGAAATCAAAATTTTCATTCCAAAATTCCGGTACCACTGTATCATTTCGGAATTAAAATTAGGTGCGATATATTGTACAGGGTTCGTACGCATCAAGGGATTAAGGGGATTTAGGTTTTTCGTACCAGAAATTTCTTAAAGTACCAGTCTCTATATCTGAAGCTAGAAATTTTTCTCATTAAATAACGCAAATATTTCTATACGAAAATTTTGATAAAAGGTGCTTGAAAGTCCTTGAAGCGTACGAACCCTGTCATATCCCACCACCCTTGAAGGGGTTAAAAATTTTAAAGTAAAGTTTAAGTATTTAAACAAGTCGAACATTGTACGTTAAAGGTGGCATAGAGGTATGTTCGTACTACAACTAGTTTTATAAATATTCAGATCTTGGTGCCAATAGCTGTTACACTCTTTGCAAAGATGCATGAATACAAAATTCATTACGATTATATATATTCAATTCAGTAATACGAAAATAATACTACTCCATCTTAAATAGGACGTAATCACCATGACAACCTAAAATCTTTACGTATCATGGGATATCACTGAATTAATTACACAGGCCTGCGATGAAAAAAAATAAAGGGAATTGAAAGCTGATATTTATGTATTTTTTGGAGCTAATTTAAAAACAAACAATGAACAAAAATCTATCCAACTCACATTTTCTTGAAAAATTCAATTTTAGTTGGATTTTAATGAACATTCCATCGTCCATACGCCCCGTTCCTCATATACATCATGTGCCAGTGCCTTTGCCTTAAATTTAATTGCAAAGTCATCTTTTCAGGGTCTTCAGACTCGGAACATCCAGAGGTTCAAGGCTCCGATAATGAATTTAAGCCCTCTGGAAGCGATTCACCTCAGTCTATCTCTCATGTTGAATCTAGTGATCTGACTAGAGATCTGGACGTTTAGAAAGAGACAGCAGAATTGTTGGCCTCCAGATTGAAAAAAAAGATTGAAAGGCCTGAGATCGAACATAAAAGAAGAACATCAAAAAGAAGTTTCATAGAAAAAGAGTACGTACTTAAATAGAAACTTTTTTGTTTTGTTTTGTTTATTGCTCAGTTTAAAATTTGCTTGAAATTTTCATGTACACATGCATAATATTTGCTCTTCTTGGTCAGTTGTCTCTTTTATGTGCGTTGCCTTAATAAAAATAAATTAAAATAGTATGTAGAGAATATTATTCTAGAAACTGCACCATAATTTGATGTAAAAAGTTTAAACTCGAGGGAATTTTTTGTTTTATCCTCGACCAGAGGCGGCTCGTGCGATATGGCAACAGCTGTTTTCATCCACCTAAACCTATTAAAAAGTAATCGATTACTGAAAACTCAATTTGCATCACCGAGAATCGATTATTTTACATACATTTACATGGATAAAAACTACTGTAGCCAGATAGTAGATGCAAAATTGTTCGAGAGAATTCCTTTTCAAATAGGATTTTAGCAAAAATATCGATATCGATTTACAAAAAACCTGATGTGATGGGACAAAATGGAGGTCATTTTCGAAATCAGCACACCAGATAACTTAAGAATCCGCGAAAACTTCTCTTGTATTTTTCAAAAACCTCAATTTCGCAGGCCTGTTTTACGTATCATAGGATTTAATAGAATGAAGAAAACTTCTATTAACATCTTTTAGTTTTTGATTTGATTTTCATAAAATTTGGAATGACTCGACACAATTCTACAAATATTATTTATATTAAATATCAATCCATTCGATAGGGTAGTTTTTGTACTTTTATATGCGATTCGCGATTTATAAAAAATAACTTCTCCTGGGTGTTTTGATCAAGGGAACGCAAATAAAGTTTCCAAACTAGACGTCAACATTAGAAAACTGCAATTTATTAAATTTCGTATTATGCATACAACACCTGAGGCATACTACTGAGGCATACAAATATTAATTCAATAGGATACCTTTTGCCCAATAGTTTCGCATCTGTATATTTTTATACCGATTATTCTTAATATAATTAGTATGGAGTCAATATATTTGGGGATTAATTCTACGATTTTTTCCACTAGTATTTTCGAAAAGAAAAAATTCGACTTCTTCAATCTCAGAAATATGCACTTAAAAAAGGATAGTAATACATTTAAAAAATACTGGTTGAAAAAAATTGTAGAAGTTGGCAGCTTTGGAACTGTACCCGGAATTATGTGCCACTTATTATTTAACCCTTTATCTACTGACGGTACTTATAAGTACCACTCACTTTAAACTTTCATCCCATAGTGAATATTACTAATTTTCTAATGGTACTTTGCAAAAACACTCTTTTAACTCCGCTTTATCCGAATACATGGCAGCAGTAGTTCTACGTTTGTTATTTTAGCGAGGAAGGAGGCTGTCTGGCATAGATGATGGGTTTTGTGCCGACATTTTCTACAGATTGTCACGCTCGTCTTTTTATTATTGCAAACACAGTAAAGTATATAAGATAAGTGTTGGATTTTTTATGTGTTCATTATGATCTAGAATACAGTTTGACTAGCTATTTTAGGTGAACGGTATGTGTATTTGATTTAACAGTTGAATTAGTCGGTTGTACTTATAAGTACCATCAGTATACTGGGTGTTGGAGTTGAAACTTCTTGTTTTCTTTTCGTCTGTGTAGTTATCCATCGTTTTCATCTGCTTTAAAATGTAATTACTAAAATGTAATGTAGTAATAATTTTCCTAGAATTTCTTTACTGTTTCATTGTTAGTTTTTATAGGAAACTGAAAAAGTTGTGGCACCGGCTCATTTTTGCTATACTAGAAATGGCATATGTAAATTCATATATTGCATAAGTGGAGATGCGAGAGAACATGTTGTCCCTGGAATATAGACTTCCCATAACTAAAGAACTTCTAACAAGATCGAAACCTAAAAAAAAAATAGTTTTTTTAACCCTTTCAGGGGATTTTAATTCTATCAGCATTTTCAATTCTAAAGTGTTGAAATAAATGACTGGCACCGGAATTTGCCAAAAGATTTATTTATAACTAAGAAAAAGCCTATGTTTCACATACTTGCTAAATCGAAAATATTTTCTGGTGCAATTTGAAATACTTTTTTTATTTTTCTGTTACGATGTTTTAGTCTTAGTGTACTGACGGTACTTTAAAGTATCACTTTAATTAATTACCTCTAGATAACTAAATTTCTCACGAGTGAGTATTTTTCTCATGTTTATCCTTTAATTTTCATTGTAGTAACTGAAAAAATTTTCAGTATATCACAATGCAGTAGATAAAGGGTTAATACCTTAACTTTTTTAATTTTTTGGACACTATAAACTAAAAGTAGGTACGAAACACCACTTTTTCTGTACTAATATATTCCCCTTATATAATATAAAAACGTTTGCTAATTAATAATAGAGAAAATTACAATTACAAATTAGCGGTATCAATAGGTGTTTAGTAACGAAGCAAGTAAAAATCTTTTTGCCCAAACTGCGTTAGGACAAGAAGACTTAAAAGGTTAAGATTTCAATTCCATACAAAATTAGTTTATAAGACATGTAACAACGACTTTTTCTTTAAACTCTACAAAGTTAAACTTTTTAACATTTACAACAATTTATATCACGATATAGCAACCACTTTCATTTTCATTATAAATCATACCCTAGTTATGTACTTGTTTTAATTATTAAATTATTTTTAAGTATAATTATTAAATTACTTTATTTTAAATAATTAAACGATAGGTAAAAATTTATTATGAGTATTATCAAATGAAACACCTGATTTTTTAGGAGCCACTTCATATTAAAATAAAATTTTGTATAAAGAAAAGTTACAGTAAGTTTTTCTACCATTTCAACGATAAGTTGCGTTACCCTAACTTAAATGATAATATGTGACTGGATATAGGACGTGCTTCCTTTAATGAAAAAAAGGAAACTTTCGTAATTTTGCCAAACATAGAACTCATAAAAATACAGTGATATAAAAACATTGCTTTTTTTCATACTGAAAATAACTCTTTTATAGCAAATAGTTTAATAACTTTTACCATAAATTTTAGAACGTAAAAAAACACTCAATGACAATTGAAGAAGGTTGTGAATGTTTTTTGTTGTTGTTGTTGTTGTTTGTAATATATGCTAGTACAAGAAAGTTACCGTGTGTGTGTCTCAATGTGTCTGTCGGTCTGCGATGACTAACGAAATCTACCGGTCAATAGCGAGGTCTTGGAGCGCGTACCTGTGACTAAGATTTTGTTTTCGATAATTAGCCGAGATATTAATTAACGAGTCTCAAGACTCATAAAATTGTAAAAAAAAAAAAAAAAAAAAAAAAAAAAAAAAAAAAAAAAAAGACCATTTAAAACATTTAACATCTCAACTCTTTAGTGCGCAGTTTTGCATATGCAAAGAACACTGTTTGCATTTAATAGATTTTTTTATTCACATATACCTAATTCACACCAGAAAATTAAAATAGCAATATTTGCTTTAATTAAAAAACAGACATTCCGTATTTAAATAAAGTAAAATTAACCATTTAACCTTTCTGGCGTAAAGTCAGATTCACCTAACTACGTAATTTTTAGAACGTATTCTATTATGGGAATTAAAGGGTTAAAAGTTGAGTTTTATAAAATGAATAATTATATAAAATAAGGTATTTGGAGACATAATTCTTAAAATATTTACTAATTTACATTATTTTAGCGTAAAACAGCCAGACGACAGTAGTTTTTACTTATATTGCAGATGTGCAACAGAAGAAAAGATTGATGTACTATGTGAAAAATTTATCTCTGATTTTTTTTTCCTTATATTTCCTGTGTTTTAAACCTTTCAGAGAATCATATATATTTTTTTCGAAACAAAATAAAATATCATGCAATTACGGGTTAAAGCTTTTTCAAGTAAATCGTTCAACCCTTTCCGGCACGGAACAATGCTTTTCTTAAAATGAAGATATGATTGACTGACATCGGAATTTACAGTCGGCTTTTTTAGAAATTAAAAACTTGTTACTTTAAACTTTCATTGTAAAAGCAAAATTTTATTAAAATATTACTGGTGCCGTTTTTAAGTTTGGAATTAAAATTAGATATTCCCGATATGGGACCACTGCGTCGGAAAGGGTTAATTAAAAGAGTTAATTATACGTGGAGTTTTTCCCATGCTGCGATTTGTTTCAAACTGTAATAACTTAAGAAATTATTACTTGTAAGCAGTTAAATATTTTTATGACTTACGTTTAAAGATATGAGCAGTAAGACATGAAAACTAATATTTTTGGTTTCTGATTTCTGATTTTCATGTAAAAATATGTTACAGCATCCTGATATATAAGGTGTCCATAAGTTATTGCCGACATTTCCTTACCTAATAACTTTTGATTTAAGAACATCACAAAAATGTTATTACATATTCGTAAAGTGCAGCTCAATATTGTTTTAATTACACAAACATAAATAAGTATTCCCTGCCAATTTATGCGGTAACATAGTCGTGTCGCATTGTTGATGGCTGAGACGCTACCGTGTGCTCACGAGAAAGCTATGTGCATATTGTGTTTTTCAAAACAAAATTCGTGAACATTACAGAAAACCGTCATTAAATTAATAACTTTTGTTAAATTTGGTTAAATTTTAATTAACTTTTGTTTGATTATATTCGTTATTTGAGTAATAACGTTTTGAGTTGAAACTTTATGCTTAGGTAACTTTGTGCTATTGAAAAAACTTTAAGGAAACAACACAACAATTCATGGCCAACCGGTACATTTTACAGTAAAAGATTTATTTTTTATTCAATAGATGCCATCATAATGAAAGATAAATTTTAGCTAAGGGGCTGTACATATATAATGATATCAACATTTTGCTAATATTGGACCACCTTCCCCCTTACGATACCATACGTTATCTTCAGTCGACCCCCCTCCCCTAATGATATCGTTATCAATGCCTGACAATTCTTTTTATTTTTACATTTTCTCTTTCTTGTTATACATTTGATGTGATATACAGATATGGTTATAAATTTCTTAGTCGCATACTTTATGACCAATGTTATACATGAAGTAAATTTATATCAAATAAGATGTAAAAGAGATAGTTACTACTTAAAAGTATTTATAATACTTTATTGTTACATACTGCATCCAATAATAATATTGCCTTCTTGCACTTGCCCACTGCCCGGAGAGGGTAAAAGCAGAACTTCTTATCAAGAAAACAGTGGACACAGTGACATGTTCCTTCTCATTCTGTACTGGTAAACACAAAAATCATTTCAAACATATTTTGCTGCTGGTTCATCCACTTGCGAAATATATCCGCATATCTAAGAAGAACAGCAATGCAGAACATTGGGTTATTGCATATTTTGGAATGAAATGATTTTATAAACAGTTAATGGCTTTAATAATAGCTTTGTATTTTCACAAAAAACATATAAGAATAAAAACAAGGTATTAGTCTATTTTGATGTAAAAAAAAAAAAAAAAAAAAAAAAAAAAATAAATGTTACTGAAAAAAGAAAAATTTGGTTGGATCAAAAATTATTACCGTATCAAATCCTAGCCCCCCTCCCCCTAGAGGTATCCTACGATATCAAGTGCTAGACCCTCCCACTAGCCCAGTCAATCTAGGATTCTGCCTGGAAAGTTTTTGAGAAGTTTCTTTTTTTTTTCTCTTTCTTCCTTTATGTTATTGGAGGTGCCGAACACGATTTTCAACTTTGCACCTCGTATCTGGACGGCTTAAAAATTATAAGCGAAAAACCATAAACAAATCGGGGGGGGGGGGGGGTTCGCGCTTTCCGTTGTAGCCACTAGAGCGTTAAACTTTTTTGAAACAACTGCTGCACCAAATTAAACTAGAGAAAATTTCCTAAAACTTTCATACTGAATGTTTTTTTACCCGACTGCCAAGAAGGGTTATGTGTTTCACGCGTATCTGGGTATGTGGATTTCTTTATTCGCCCGAAACATCCCAACGGCTGGATGGATTTTAAAGAATGAGGTTTCTATCGATTCGTCTTAGCCTTCCGATAGTTATAGGCTAGGTTTTGTTTTTATAAAATCAAAATGGAGGCCGTAAAATACATACAAAATAGGCCATACAAAATGGCGGTAGAGACGAAAAAAAATTTTTTAAGCACCATATTGAATGGCATATCATTGGATAGGTCTTTCAGAATGAAGGCTATGTTTCATTGACTATTTTACAGTCAGAAGCTCCGCTTAAAAGTTACACAACCTGGAAGTTGTGTAGGTAGGATCTCTAGCTTTACTGCAACTCTAACCTCATCAAAACAGTGCTTATAGATAGGAACTAACAATTAAACACAACTTAAAATTTATCAATACAAGTAAATAAAAAAAAGGTAAGTAATATAAAAAAAATAGTTTCACACTGATGAGAAATAAGTAATTAGTTCGCTTTTTACGCAGTCGGGTTTTTTGATTTTTTAAATTTAATTATATTATTCTAAGATCAATACTTGTGGCAATACCAGCAAAAGGAAGTTTAGCGATATATTCAAATTCCATTATCGGAGGACGAAAACGCAATACAGTCACAATGCATCCATTTCATTCAACAATTTGAAGCTTTTTAGTTAAATGTAGATGGATTTCGGATATGTTAACATTTGCTTACCAACTTTTAAGCAAAATAAATTGAAATAAGGTAACTAACCCCTTAACGGTCGCATTAAATTACGGTTTAAAATTCAAATTGCTTATTGGCACCACTTTTTTGAAAAAGCAATATTCACCTTATTTGATGACATGTAAAATGATACCACATTAAAGCCAATTTCACTATTTTATAAAACTGGTGGCAATCAAACAATCTGAATAAAAGACACAACGCGTGAATATCACGGGAGCAAGAATTAAGGGTTTAAGAAAAATGTAAATCAGAAACGCTCCGAACAGATGAGAGCACCAACTTTAATTTTCCTACCAATCTGATTATGACTATTACATGATTATAACTGTAGAATTATACCTATTTTTAATTTAATAATAATATGCTGTTCTGCGAAAAAAAGATCCTGCAAATGCAAATCAAACTGCAGTGGAAAGTGTGGCTATAGGAATGCAGGTTTGTTTTGTTCGCTCGTTCGTTTGAACTGCGATGACCATTGTGACAATCTCAACTCCTTCATCGCGAAAATGACTTGGGAATACAGGTTGACAAGTAAATTCTCTAGGATATTTTAAGCCAAGTGAAGAGCCAACCTAATAATCAAGATAACGATGAGCTTCCTTTGAAAAAAGAACATCAACCAGGACTTTCAAAGTTACCAAAACGACACTAATAGGAGCACAACTCTGCATTTCTCTTTTTTCCTGTTTACAATCTTCCACTTATGTTATTATATTAAACTTATAATAGTTATAATTGTACAGATATAATCATTTAATAGATTAGTAATAAATTAATAACACAGATTGGTAGGAAAATAAAAATTGGTGCTCTGATATATTCGGACTGTTTGTGTTTAATATTTTTCTTAATTACCCGGTTTCAAATTATTTTGTTAATAAATATCTAAAAAGCTTAAAACTTGGTAAGGAAATGTTAACATATTACAAATGCAACTACAAATAACTAAAAAGCTTCAAATTGGTCATTGAAATGGATGCATTGTGATTGTATTGCGTTTTCGTCCTCCGATGATGGAATTTGAATATATCGCTTAATTTTTTTTCCCTCGTATTACCAAAAGTATTCATCTAAGAAAAAGAACATTGTGTATGAAAAATTGTAGGAAATTTTCTCTAATTTAATTTGGTATAGCAGTTTTTTCAAAAAAGTTTAACACTCTAGCGACTACAATGGAAAACCCGACCCCCCCCCCCCAAATTTTTCATGGTTTTTCGCTTATAACTTTTTAATCCGACGAGATACGAGGTGGCAAAATTTAAAATCGTGTTCAGCACCCCCCAAAAAACGTAAAAGAAGAAAGGGAAAAAAACTTCTCCAAAACTTTCCAGGCAGACGCCTAAGGCTAAGGTCTAATTTTACTGGACAACGTTATACATACACAGCCACTAAATGCAACAAGTATTTCTAATTAAAATTCAATGAAATTCGAATAAAGTCCAATGAAATAAAATATATCGGAGAAAGAGTCTTGCATATAGTTAACTGAAGGTTCAAGTTTCATATATCACCTAATTTAAAAGAAACAATCACAATAGTTTTGGTTGCAGATTTTGCTATAGAAATCTTGAATATTCTGTTTCGCAAAATAAGCATTTCGATAGTTATCTTGTTGGAACCTTTAAAAGAGATTTTATAGATATATATTATATATATATATATATATATGTATATATATAACGATGGGTGGTATAATAAATACGGGAAATATGCAGATATAATGGCTAATAGATGGTAATGGTAGATTAATCGGTGTTGCACGATACCTTTGGTAAAGACTGCAAAAATGAAGTTAGGCGTAAGAAGTCAGGTCGCTGCCATCGAAATATTCAAGGCCAGAAGACACGAGTTATGACGTCATCACTAATCGACCGACTTCTACTGGAATATTTATCATCTTATAAAATAATAATTATTATTTAAATTTAATGGTGAGAATTTGGAATCCCCCAATAAGAAATCCGTCAGATGCGGCAACACTGTGGTATTCCGCATCTAGCTGAATATTTATTTAGGGATTCCGAATTCTCACCAGTAAGTTTAAATAGCCATTATTGTTTTATAAGATGATAGATATTCCACAAATAAAATAAAAGAAAATTGCTATTCAAAATCTTCCGGTGTCAATTTAAACATTAGTGAGAATTCGGTCGATTAGCGATGACGTCAGCACTTGTGTACTTTGGCCTTCAGTATTTCGATGGCAGCGGTCAGGTGCAATGTTCAGGAGGAGAAGTGTCGAAAAAAAGGATTATTTTTTAGCCCGTTCGTGTCTGGCGTCCTATTAAGAAGACATGTCTTATCATTGTGTATTTTCTATCTTAACAATTAGTTTTGCTATTATCTGCATGTAGTATACATAGATAACATATCCTACCTGCCATTTTTATGCTATTTTGTTAGCACTAACATTTAATAGTGAAATTTGCCTTATTTTATGGCCGAAATCTGAAATTCAATTAAAAAAATACTATTAAATTTCACCAGCATTATACAACATAAACTTTTGCAGCTGTTCCTACAAGCACTCACAAATATATATATATATATATCATAGCTGCCAAGCTTTACGCTTTTTTGCTACCACTAAAATTTAATAAAGAAATTTGCTTTGTTTAATCATGAGATTTCGACGATTAGATAAGGCAATATTTACTATAAAATTTTAGTGGTAGGAAGAAAGCGTAAAAGTTGGCATCTATGATATATATGTGTGTGTGTATATTCATTATTATGATTTCATTTACGTTTCTACATTTACTAATGCTGATAAAATTTTGCTAAATTTATTTTACACCGATGACGATTCTTTTGTTTAACCTTCCGTCTACCAGACGGGTCCATTGGACCCGACATGTACATTCAAAATATTTATTCAAACCAGAAATTTCTTCAAAACAAACTAAATGTATAAATCAGACAATAATAAGTTAAATAAACAAATTAAATAGTTTTAAGTAAAAATTCTGGTGTACAATGTTTTTATAAAACTTGAGTAAAATTTCCGGTAGTTCTAGGGTTAAAACATATTTTTCACTCTGTAGGTTTAAAATAGGGGCTACTTTTAAAACTGAATAATTTCTGATAAAAAATATAATAATTCCACAATGTTATCAAGTCTGTTTAATCGTCCTGTAATACAAAACATCCCAACATCTTCAAACATCCCAAACATCTTCATCTTTTTCCAAACATCTTCATAAATTCTTCCTTAGCCTTCTGTCATATTAATAGTACGCTAAATAACTACATTCGTTAGATTTCCAAACATGACATATTTTATGCATTTCAGAAATTTTTACTTTTGTGATTTGTATAGCTAATTTTAAACTTTTACACTTATTTTTTCACCAAAATTGAAAACAAATGAAAGGAATAGACGTCCACGTAGCTAGAGATGTAAAGGAATATTGAGAGGGACTATGAAACGAAAATCTAACAAAACATTACGAGCAAGCGGAATGAGTTATTTATGAGTGCAATTGGAGATTTAACCCTTTAGTGGGCGATGTCCACAAAAAAAGATACCTAATTTTAAGAGTACTGGCACCAAGAATATTTAATTAAAATTTTTCTTTTATAAAGTACATGAAAATAAGCAAGTTTTTATTTTCTAATAGATTCGCTTGTAAATTCCGGTGTCAGGCCATCATTTTATCATTTTACAAACAGATTTACCCGCGCCGGAAAGGGTTTTAAAAGTCATAAAATTATAAGTATATATTCTTATAATTTTTTGAATCAACACATGGACTGGAAATGTACTATTTTCAACCATAATGAATGGAATGATACGGGTAGGGGTATTGCTTTAACCCTTTCAGGAGCAAATATCTTACGTTGCTAAAATGTTTAAAATAAACGGGTTTATATATACAGGGTGTTCCGTTAAAGGGGTCCAATATTAATAGGGGTAATAGAGGAGATCACACGGAGCATAAATCAGTATATAATGCCTGGCCGGATCTCAATAATTTTCAAGTTAAAGCAAATAGAATGAAAAATCGGAAATTTGTAAAAAAAACCCTCATTGCTAAACTATCGATAATGCTACATAAAAACGAAGCACATATTTAGAAAGAGCAGAAAAAATCCTACGAAATGACATAAGTTGTTTTAGAATATTGAGAATTAATGGCGAGTTACAAGCTCTGAAACAGTGAAAAAATACAAAATCAAATATTTAGCAAAATAGTTAATCGTTAATTCCAAAAGTGCAACTCTACCTACATCAAGGAAAATGTTATAAAATTTGGTCCATTCCGAAAGCTTTCGAAGAAGCTGACAATAAACCATATCAGTTTAATTGTATGGGAGAAATCAAGCAGTTCCCTAGTTACAACTCTGTACTGTTGCACGCTCGGAAAGGGCGAAACTCCGCCCATGACGATTGTAAACACCCCGTTTTAATATCTTTCAATTATACATTTCTGATCAACCTCTATCAATACCCTTTCATTATTCAGTCTGGTCAAGTGAATGACATATTGTGCAGCTCTCGCCTTGTCTTAAAGCAAACTCCGTGACTGCTGCGTTTCCTCCATGAACTTTCAGGATGATGAAGAAGAAGTACTTTTTATGCAAATTTTTTATGTGTATAGGAAGAAAAGTGTAATAAAACAGCAGTCATCAGTGGGCGTTATGTTAAAGGGAGGCTGTTGTAAGTGGGATTGTAGTAAGTTGATGTATAATAATTATGCCGGAATACTCTAACGAAGAATATGCGGACATGCATCTGATGTACGGGCAAGCTCATGGAAATGCATGTCTAGCACAGCGCATGTACCGTGAGCAATTTCCAAGGAGACGTTGCCCAAGTTCGAAACTCTTCATAAAAATCGATAGACGATTACGGGAGACTGGATCGTTTAATACAGCAAGCATTGATGCAGGGTAACCTCGACATGTACGAACACCTGCAATGGAAGAAGATGTACTGAATATTTTTAAAGATAACCCCTCCACGAGTACACGAGCTGCTGCGTCTGAAGTCGGTGTTTCTCACCAAAGTGTGTGGCGTGTTCTGCGTGCAGAAAACATGCACCCCTTTCATGTGCAGCGGGTAGCTCTGTTATCAGTAACAGATTGTGCTCAGCGGACAGAATTCGTACGCTGGTTGCTTAATGTAACAGAAAATAATCCACAATTTCTGGAAAATATTTTATTTACTGATGAAGCAACTTTTACGACAGAGGGCGTGGTAAACACGCACAATATGCACACATGGTCGTATACAAATCCGCACACTGTTTTCCCGTCGAACTCACAACAAAAGTTCAATGTGAACATATGGGCAGGTGTCCTCGGCGATTATCTCATAGGACCATATTTACTCCCAGATGTACTCAATGGCAGTACGTACTTGGTTTTCCTACGGGATATCTTACCGCAGTTACTGCAAAATGTGCCAGCAACATTGCGCCACAATATGTGGTTTATGCACGATGGCGCACCGGCACATTTTTTCATAGGTGTTCGCAATCACCTCAATTCAACATATCCTGGGAAATGGATTGGACGCAGTGGACCTGTTGCTTGGCCTGCACGCTCTCCAGACCTCAATCCGTTAGACTTTTTTGTTTGGGGACACCTTAAATCGCTGGTGTATGAAACGCCTGTGGATACACCGGAGGATTTACTAGCGCGAATCGTTGTCGCTGCAGGAGACATTCCCAACTCCGTCGGAGTTTTTCGGCGTGTTCGCCAATCTTTACAACGTCGCTGTCGGCTGTGCGATTCTGTTAATGGGCGCAACTTCGAACACCTATTATAATAATGTCCGTTCGTCTGCCTTCCGACATTGAACTGTGCAGCGCAGGCCAGAAGACTATGCTTCACATATGTCATAAAGTACGTGGAATGTAATTCTTTATTTGGCTCTTTTTATTTTTATTTTCAACACTTTTTGGCACAGTATTTTGTAAGTCACAGACTGTGGTGTACTCAAATTGTAAATTACAAAGTTTGTATGAATTAATTTAAAATTTAGTGTCTTTTTTAAATTTATAATTAATAAAATTATTATGCTATTTGTTATTATTATTTCCTATCATAAATTATGATGCACATATACATACAATAATTGTCCATGTAAAACATGTACTGAAACTTCTTGCATAATTACAAATCGCAATATTTTTAATTATTTCCGAATTTTCACCACCAGTTTAATTTTAAAGAATTTAACTTAAGCTTTATATCAATAAAAGACCACTTTAAAATGTAGACTATTATTGTAAAGTTATTTTGGTTCATTCAACTCTTGAATAATTAAAAATGCTGCATCTCAGAAGAAGCATGATTGAAAATGTATAGTTGAGAGTAATTAAAAAGGCGGTGTTTCCAATCGTGATGGGCGGAGTTTAACATTCGCTAGTGTCAAAGAAAGCGGAGTTGTAACTAAGAAACTGATTAATTTCTCTCACACAATTAAACCGATATGGTTCATTGTAAGCTTTTTCGAAAGTTTTCGGAATGGACCAAATTTTACTACATTTTCCTTGTTGTAGCTAGAGTTGTCTTTTTGGAATTAACGATTAACTATTTTGATGTATATTGGATTTCGTACTTTTTTCACTGTTTCAGGGCTTGTAACTCGTCAATAAATATTGCTATTTTCATACAATTGATGTCATTTTGTAGGTTTTTTTCTGCTCTTTCTAAATATGTGCTTCGTTTTTATGTAGCATTATCGATAGTTTTGCAATGAGGGTTCTTTTACAATTTTCCGAATTTCATTCTATTTGCTGTAACTTGAAAACTATTGAGATCCGACCAGGCTTTATGTACTGATTTATACTCCATGTGATCTCCTCTATTACCCCTATTAATATTGGACCCCTTTAACGGAACACCCTGTATATAATACCGTAAATATATAAAAACATATATTTACAACAAATTTATATGGAAATAAGAAAAGACAATATTTCAGACACATAATGAGCAGAAAATTTCTGTACCAAAATTCTGGTGCCATTGTGGCATTAAGGAATTAAAATTAAATGGTTTCATAAACGTACCAACGTCCCTGAAAAGGTTAAAATTAGAGCGTCCTTTTATTAAAAAGAGATTACTTTTAATAAAAAGTGGCATTTCTTTTTACAATTTTTCAACATTACATTCTGTAGAATGCACTCTTTAACGTTTGGGCAAAATTCGAAATATTTCAGAAGTTACAATGAAATTAAAACGAACAAGGACTGGCTGAAAAGAGATATATGGGGCTCGACATGACATATCTGAAATGTGCTGAATTGTCTGCTTTGTAGATATAAATCCAGGAATCGTAGATTAACTGTAAATGGCAAAATACGACTATTAACTAATGATTTGTATACACTTGTATTTATTAAAACTTTAAGCGTGTTTTTTTCTTGAGACTCATTGTATAGCACGCCGAGTAACGTAGCGTTCAAATAGATCTGCAAATCAACTTTTTTCTTATAGAAATTAACTTTTATCTACTGCAATAGGATCTACTTCAATTTTTTTTCAGTTACTACAATGAAAATTAAAGGATAAACATAAAAAAATTCTCACCCGTGAGAAATTTAATCATTTAGAGGTAATTAATTAAAGCGGTTCTTTAAAGTGCCGTCAGTACACCTTGACTAAGATATCGTAGCAGAAAACACGCAAGGTATTTCATAGGGCACTAGAAGATATTTTCGATTTAATAAGCATGTGAAATAAGTCTGTGAATTTTTCATATTTACAAATAAATATTTTGGTTAATTCCGGTGCCAATCATTTATTTCAACACTTTAGAATTGAAAATGCTTTGCCCTGAAAGGTTTAAAAAAAACTATTTTTTTTAGGTTTGGATCTTGTTAGCAACCCTAGTTATGCGACGTCTACATTCCAGGGGCAACATATTTTCTCGCATCTCCACATATGCAATATATGAATTTACATATGCCAGTTCTAGCATAGCAAAAACGAGCCGGTGCCACAGCTTTTTCAGTTTCCTATAAAAAATATCAATGAAACAGAAAAGAAATACCAGGGAAATCATTACTACATTGCATTTTAGTAATTACATTTTAAAGTAGATGAAAACGATAGATAACTACACAGACGAAAAGTAAACAAGAAGTTTTTTCTCCAACACCCAGTGTACTGACGGTACTTATAAGTACCACCGAGTAATCCAACTGTTAAATGAAATACATGCACCATTTACCTGAAATAGGTAGTCAAACTGTATTCTAAGATCATAATGAACACATAAAAAAATCCAATACTTATCTTTTATCCTTTTCTGTGTTTGCAGCAATAAAAAGACGGGCGGGACAATCTGTACAAAATGTCGGCAAAAACCCATCGTCTGTGTCAAAGATAGCCTCCTTCCTCGCTAAAATAACAAACATAGAACTACTGCTGCCATGTATCCGGATAAAGTGGAGTTAAAAGAATGTTGTTGCAAAGTACCATTAGAATATTAGTAATATTCACTATGGGATGAAAGTTTAAAGTTGGTGGTACTTATAAGTACCGTCAGTAGATAAAGGGTTAAAGTTTGTTTATGTTGTGGGCCATTAGCCTTTCAAATGTAGAAAAATATTTCATATGTTTTATTTTCTTAAGCTGCGTTGAACTTACAGGAAAAAGTGCGAAAAAATTACATTTTTTTTAATCAATTATAATTTTACCCAATTTCGTTCAATTTCACTAAAAATTGGATCTTTACACCCCTCTTACCCAATGTTCTCTGAATATTTCGTTGCAATGTTCTCTGAAATATTTCGTTTTGTTTGCTTTAGATGACTTTGACAAGGTATGCACTACACTACTCATTGTGATTCGCGCACAACATACATACATGCAACTGACTTTATCTCCATCAACTTTTATAATATCGTATAGTAAAAATATTTTTATAGTAAGCACTATGAGCAATATATGGGTAAATACAGTTTCTGTTTTACTTTATTATTTCTATAACAAACAAAATTCCAAAGTCGACCTTTCTTTCTGGCCCATGAAGTGGAACCTTTCTCTAATTTGTTTGAAATACTTCTAAAAAACTAACAAGACTAAAAGATTTTTTATGACATCAAATTCGGGAATATTTTCCTTGAAATTTTAAAATTAATTCATTCACTTGAGATATTTATCGATATATTATCTCTTAACGCCCTTTTAAAGTAGACTAGCGCATCAGTTATCATGGAATGATACTATGGTCATTCAGAATGTTTTATTATGGCTATATAATAACCTTTACATAATATATAAAATGTCTCGTTACATTATATTGCAAAAGTCTGATCCCAAAAGGACTATTTGCATCATATTTGATTGATTCCTATTTACTACGGAGTGGTACAATAATGTTTTATATCGTTTTATTCGAATTTAAATTTCTCATTCAAGCACTCAATATTAATCCCACAGAATGCCGATTAAGATAGGATTTTATATGAAAAGGCCAAATCAATGGATTGCGTATGCTTTTAGCAGGGTATATTAGATTCTCATTCTCGGAGGATAAATATAAATCACAACTGATAAATTAGATTTTGAATGTTCCCAAGCTAATAGCAATTCGCGGTGTTTAAAATGACAAGGAAAGACTTGTATTTCCTTTAGTAACGCAAATAGTAAACCTTTAACATATAAGATGTTTTTTTTCTATTTACCGGAATTTTTTAATCAGATATCTACCATAATCTCCGAATACAGTAAATGCCGTCTTATTTATTATCATTATATAAGGCGGATTTTACTCTTAGGGATTTCCAGTATATATTTGAATAAAAGAACTGTCGCTTCGGCTAGCTTTTTTGGGTACTTTTCCAGGCCCACAGGCCTTATTGCAGTTTATAACGAAGTATATGTAAACTTATATGCATAAATATGTATTTGAAACTTATAAAAAGTAAATAACCGTTTTTATGGAAGAGAGAAAGTTCTCAGTCTGTCCAGTGTTTCTCTTAAAATAAAATCAGCCAGGAGAAAAATACTAAAAGTCTCACTCGCTTTGAAATAAGAAACCCAGTTCTTTGGGAATGAGTTTTACTATTTGTATATCATATAAACTCGCATATAAGCCGAATCAAATTCGAGAGGATTAACAAACTGTATACCAGTATTTAGAATTTAACTGGAGAATTTGAAGCTATTAAATAAGGCGAAGATGGCTACATGAAAATACTAGTATGCACCATATTTTTGTCTCGATTTTAGGGGTGGGCTCATATGCGAATACATACGGAATTATTTCCATCCTATTACTTTTATGACTCTGTTGAATCTTTTTAATTGTTTGTACAGAAAGGATTTCTTAAGTACACATATCTAAAAGTACATCCCTCAAAAATCTCGATAGATGATACTGTGTGAATTTATGCAATATGCTCTGCGCATATGCACATATAAGAAATTGTGTGTACATGCTCTTAGGGGCGCATTTGTACAAAGATGGTTAAAAAATTCAAATGGGCACTAATATTACACAGTTTTGTGACTTTTAATGTAATTGAATATACGTAATGGAATTTTATCACTGTTAGAAAATATGTAGAAACTAATGCTAAAAATATCTTTTCGAAATATAAACAGGTTTAATAGATTTCGTTAACGGAATTTTTTTATGTGGCTTCTTAAGGGGACAGTTTAACTTTTCAACAGTTTTGTTTATTATTAAAAATATAGTTAAAATGGTGAACTCACTCCATATCAATGTTGAACTAAAAGTACACTTCGAAAAAAAAATTAACTGCATATTTAATTAAAGTTTTAAAAAAGTTTATAAAAATTTGAATTTTTAAAAATCTCTATTATTTTTTTTAAACTGATATTTTTTAAAGATTTTAAAATACGTATTACACAAAGACTGCGCATGGATTTTTAGGTACATCTAATGTTACTTTTTATATAATTTTTTTAGTATATACAGAGTAAAATGTTGAAATCTAATACATCTTTATGTACTTTTATCTTTTTTTAAATAACAAAAAATCTGAAGGCTAATTTCATGCGCAGATTTATCACATATACAGGGTGTTTCTAAACTCATGGTACAAACTTTAAGAGTAGGTAGAGCACACGGTATCAATCTTTATTGTATAGGAATGCATGGGACCAAGTGACGCATTAAGGTAAAAATACCAGGGGGGCAATTAGTCCCCTTTTTTAATTTTCAAAATTCCTCATTCATACCAGAAAAATTTTAAGCTATCATTTTCTTGACATTTCATAATTACTTAATAATAAAATTCTTCTTTGAAAATTTTTGGTATGAAATCGAAATTTTTTGAATTGAAAATAGAAACAGAAATAGAAATTTTTTGAAATAGAAATGGAGTTTTTGGTTGATTCCACTGGCGGTAGAGGGTAGAAAGCGACAGGTCGCCGTTCAATACCATGCTTATAAGTAGAAGAAATCGCCATTTTTAATTGTGCTATCGTTCGTCATAGAAGACTTTACATATGCCGAAAAAGCCGACATGAATTTCATGTATGGTCGTGCAAATGGCAACGCCAGAGCTGCCCTACGAATGTATCAGGAGCAGTTTCTTCGCAGAAGAATGCCTGTTCATAGAATGTTCCAGTTCTTACACCGACAGCTTTCTGAAACAGGTTCTGAAACAGTGCAATCCCGGAAGCATTTATTTTGAATTTTGTGAATAAAAGGCCCAAGTCAAGTACAAGAGCTGTTGCACAGAAATTAGGTGTGAGTCATCCGACCGTTTGGAGAGTGTTAAATGAAAAGCGATTTCATCCTTTCCGTTTTCAACGTGTACAAATTTTGAATCCGGAAATCTATCTTCTGCAGTTGAACTTTTGCCAGTGGATTTTGCAGCAACATGTATTGCAGCCAGACTTTACTGCTCACATACTATTTACTGATGAGGCAGTATTTGCAAGCAAGGGTGCATTTAATGCGCACAATTTCCGTCTTTGGGCAACCAATAACCCACATGCAACGCGGCCACATGCTTATCAACAACGATTTTCTGTGAATTTGTGGGCGGATATTGTTAATAATTATTTGATTGACCCATACCTACTACCAAAGAGGCTGGATGGTCGCTGTTACCTTATTTTTTTGCAACAGGTTTTACCAGAACTGCTGCAAGATGTTTTGATCGCCATTCGTAACCGGATGTGGTTTCAACATGATGGCGCACCCGCACACTTCACCACTGATGTGCGCAGTTACCTGAATGCCAAATTTGGGACGCGATGGATTGGGCGTGATGGACCAGTTCCTTGGCAAACGCGATCTTCTGATTTATCAAGCCTTGATTTCTTTTTATGGGGACATCTGAAGAGTCTTGTTTATGAGACTCCAGTTGACTCAGACGAAAATCTAGTATCTCGCATATCCGAAACTGCTGCACGCGTGCGGGAAATGCCTGACATCTTTAGACGTGTACGCCAGTCGTTCCACCGACGCTGCGAAGCATGTATCACAGTTGGCGGGCGCAATTTTTGACTCTTATTGTATTATTATTGTATGCATTATTATTTACTTGTAAACTACATTGTAAATAAACATTTTATCTTTTTTATTCGTGTATATCGTTTGATAAGTTTGCCAGTTTTGCGCTTTTTTTTTAATTCAAAAATTTCGATTCCATACCAAAAATTTTCAAAGTAGAATTTTATTCTTAAGTAATTATGAAATGTCAAGAAACGGACAGCATAAAAATTTTCTGGTATGAATGAGAAATTTTGAAAATTAAAAATGAGGCCTAATTGCCCCCCCCCCCACCTGGTGTTTTTATGTTAATGCGTCACCTGGTGCCATACATTTCTATACAATAAATGATTGTTATTGTGTGCTCTACCTACCCTTAATGTTTGTACCATGAGTTTTGAAACACCCTGTATAAACATGTGTAATACACGTTGAAATGATAAAAGTTTAACCCTTTGAGGGGCGCCGTTTGCAGTCTGCAAACGGTTAATTTTAATACCTAAATATCCAAATGGCACCAGTAAATTTCGATCTCATAATAAACGTGAAAAATTATTTTTATTTATAAATATTTTATTTTATAAATTATTACGTGAAAACGTGATAATTTTCAAATAAATTTGTTTGTTAATTGCTGTGTGAATTAATTATTTGAACATTTTTTGAGAAGAAATGCCTTGCCCCTGAAAGAGTTAAACTATTTAATGATATAAAAAAGTAAAAATCGATTTTTTGGTTGAATTTTGCTTACCCGGTCCCTTTAATAAAGCAATAATTACCTTTCTAAATTTGTGGTGGCAAACGACTTTCAACAAGAAATTTGAAAATTCATACTCAGTAGTTTGGCTGTTACAAATTGGACTAATTTTTTGTGGTCGTCCCAAAAGTAAAAATTTTACTTTATGGTTAAGTGTTATTTAAAAAGTTATAAATACTTCTGAATGGGAAAAAAATATTTGTGTTACGAAAACACTAAATAAATCGTTCAAATATTCGTATAATTATAAGAAGTAATTAGGTCATCTGTCAAATTTGTTAAACAATGTTTTCAAAATATTTTATACAATGATTGTGTGATCCCCTTAACCGTTGTGCAGATGTTTTTTATCCCCTTGAAGGGCTTTGGGATGCATGGAACTATAAATAAACAGGAACTGACATATCCTAAAAATAGTGAAGCTTCAAGTGTCACCGCTTTCTGTGGGGTTGATTACCTTCGGAGCAAACTTCCACCAATAAAATTAAATAAAAAATTTATCCTTATTTAAACGCCTTATTAATACAAAGTTTCAGTCATAAATAATCGCAAAAAAAGATATTCATTTTTATTGGTGGAAGTTTACTTTTACGATAGTCAGGCCCTGCGTTTCCTTCATAGTGTGACAACTTAGACAACCACTTCTCAGAGTCAGTTAAAAAGATTATAATACCTGGTCAAACTGCTACCAGGAAAAACAAATAGAAAATTTAACCATATTTATGGGAGACATTTTTCATAAAACAGCCGCTTAAATAAGGCAAAATTTCTATTCAAAATTTACTGGTGGAAGTTATCTCTGACGGCAGTCAGAATCTGTTGATTCAATGTAAAAAAACCAGCCGCCATCTTATGACAACCTCCCCAGTTACTTCATTCCAGCCCGTAGACAATACACTATATGTCTCCTCCTCTTTATTCATAACTCCATGGTGGGATCAGGGCTGTCAGTTTAGCCTCTACTTTCATGAAAAGAACTTCGAATTCACACAGGAAATTCATAAAGAAGAATTTTTACTTCAATTTATAAAGAAATGCCTGCCATTAATCACGGTGGAGAAATATAATAGTTAGAATGTCATGGATGTGTATGGAATGTCAAGGAGAAATATAATTGGTAATTTCTGGTTTTAATGCGAAATTTCGGAATGAAGAAAAGGCCAAACTGGCTACCTTGGATGGTTTATAATATATCCCACCTAATTTTAATTCAAAAATTCCACAGTAGCACCAGAAATTTGGAGTGAAATTTTGCTTTTATACTACGCGAAGAAAGTATTTTACTTACAAGGAGAGGGCCAACCTTGTTAATCAGAGATTTTGATTATTTTAATATACGTTGTAGGGTAGAGACCCCTTAGTCTCGGGTTCAACGGATTTTAACCAACACTCCTTAGTTCTTGAGAAACCGGGGGTCTAACAGTGGTACACAAATTAAATACTTACTTTATAACTGAAAGGATAGGTTGTTCGTAGCTCAGTTGGTACGGCGTTTGCTGGCTGATCTGCGGGCCCGGGTTCGGTACCCGAACAGTGTTGACAGTGGGCTACTTTTTTTTAAATTCCGATTTCTTGATTGGCACCACTTTTTTGAAACGGTAAAATTCACTTTGTTTTTGCCTTAATTATGATGTCATTAAATAAGGCACTTTTTTTCACTTCAAAAAAGTGGTGCCAATGAAGAATCTGATTTTAAAAAAAGTAGCCCATCTGGCAACATTGTACCCGAACGTGCTACATTTGTTTTTCTCATTTTTTGTTTTATAAGTATACTTGTAATTATAATTTAATAATTTAAATTAAAATTTTTAATATCATACATTAATTATAATGTTAACAAACTTAAATTTATCATTTTTTATTTTTAAACTAATATTTCTCATCCTTTAAAGAGGTTTAAAAAGAAATTGGATGTTTTATTGAATGATGAAAAGTCCAAAATCGTGACAAAACCTGTTGTGGCCCATCTAGTTATGATAAAATAAAAGAATATTCAAATAAAATAAAAATAAAAGCGGAAAGAAGATAAAGGTGAAAGCAAAATAATTGAAAGCGCAAGCATACGTATTACAAATTTAAAAATCTTTAATATGCAAAAAATCGGTTGTAATTTAATTCTAATGCTAATTTTTTATATAATTATGCTTGTTACTTTAAAAACAGAATAATAGTATTATTGCATTGACTTTCTTTGTTAAAGCAATGTGTAAATGATGTTTCTTTAAAATCACGAATTGACACAAATGCCCAATATCATTGCATCGATAAAGAATATATGAAGTATATTTTTAAAGTGATTTAAAAAAAATAACCGTTTTATGATGTTTTATACAACTATTTAGTTAAAAGCAAAAAATTAAATAGGTTAAAATTATAATTGATATACAATATTATAAATTTTAATTGACAATGAGATTATTAAGTTACAAATATATTTATAAAATATTGCAAATATATTTATTATTTACAATATAACAAATATTTTAATACAAACATATTTATAATATTTATATTATACAAATACATTTATAAAACAAAAAATTATAAAAACAAATGCAGCGCGTCCCGGTATCAAAGCCGGGCCCGCGGATCAGCCGGCAAACGCTATACCAACTCAGCTACGACCAACCTACCATTTTAGTTACAAAGTAAGTGTTTAAGTTGTGTCTACTATTAGACCCCCCGGTTTCTCAAGAACTAAGGATCGTTGGAAAAAATCCGTTGAACCTGAGACTACGAGGTCACTACCCTACAACATATATTAAAATAATCAAAATCTATGATTAACAAGGTTGGCCCTCTCCTTGTTAGTTCCCGGAATGATTGAATGCTTTCAACATTCTATTGACACAAGTACATTACCCCTGAAAGGGTTAAGCGTAACTTAAATGATACTTTTCTGATCGAGCTGTAATTTTGCATATTCATATTAGAACTTACGGAAATCAAATCCTGTTAAAAAGTTCACAGATTACTACGCATTATTTTTATAATATAAATTTCATGTACATATTTATAATCCTTCACATAAAATGTTTTTTATATGAAAATCACATAATAATTTTGCTTTCGATAGATAATACTACTCAATAAAATTGAACATTTTGTCTTTCACAAAATCGAAATTGGTTAATTCCTATTAAATTTTTTATGCTGATTCCGAATCTTGTTTTAGATTTTCTCCATCACGTCTATTTTTCGAGATATTTGCAATTTCGATTTATGCAATTTTTGGTCAATTATATGCAAAATATTCTTTATATACATATAAAGATTATAAAATTAGCTTTTTTGTTTTATGTTATGATTGCTGTGTAGTTTACTTTACAAAAATGCTGTTTATGATATTATACTGACATGTGACCGTGAAATATCGTGAATAATTTGCATATTTTTCATATTTTTCTAATAACGTTTCTGCCACATGAGTACACTAATATGTTTCTTAACCACTTTTTGTGCTGATTTCACAACTGGTATCCGTTTTCTACTACTATTTTTTGAAAAAATAAAATTTCATTTTTCTTCAAAGAAGCCTATTTATGCTAATTTGTGATGTACTTCAGGTAGTTAGGATAGATTGTACTGCTTTTTTCAACTATTTGTCGATTATACCTATTGTCCATTATGTCCCTGATATAAATCAAACAATATTCACCATTTTGACACTGAGGTATACACCTCAAATTCCAGAAAATAAAACTTCTAAAAAGCAATTAAATACGCATATAACAGGGTTCGTACGCTTCAAGGCCCTTTTACCGGAATTTTCGTACACAAGTATTTGCCACTAAAAATTCTAAAAATTCAATCTTGAGATTTAGCGACCATTTCTTTACGAAATTCCTGGTACTAAAGCACCTAAAATCCCCTGAATCCCCTGATACGTACGAATCCTGTATAAGCGATTTTACAAAATCCCCCCTAAGGAGATTAAAAGAGGTGTCGAAACTTTTAGAACATTTGGCATATTTCAACAACCGTTTTAGGTAGGAGCGTGAAATTCCAGAAAATAAATCTATTAAAAAAGTAATTAAACACGTATTGCAGCTATATTAGAAATTCCCACTCCCTTCAGGGGGTTAAAGTGGTAGGGGTCTAAAATTTTGGAACATTTGGAAAATCTCAGCAATCGTTTTACGTAGGAGTGTAATATTCCATAAAATAAATATACAAAAAAAAATATATATAATTGAACACGTAATTTAATGATTTTAGAAATTAGGGGGACGAACCTTTTAGATCATTTGGCATATCTCAGAAACCGCTTTAGCTAGGAGCTTGAAATTTTAGAAAATAAATATGCCAAACAAATAATTAAACACGTATTTCAGCGATTTTAGAAATTTTACTCCCCCCCCCCCTCAAGGGCTTTAAATTAGAGATCGAAAATTTTAGAACTTGTGGCGTATGTCCAGTAGCCTTTTTAGGTAGGTGCGTGGAATTCCAGAAAATATATCTACTAAAAAATTAATTAAACACGTATTTCAGCGCACTTAGAAATTCCCCCTAAGGGCATTAATGGTTTGGGGTCAAGAATTTTAGAACATTTGCATATTGCACCACTTGTTTTAGGTAGGAGCGTGAAATTCTAGAAAATAAATTTACTAAAAATAGTTAAACCCGCATTTCAGCAATTTTAGACATTCACCCTTACGGTGTTAAAGGGAAATTCGAAAATTGTAGAACATCTGGCAATATCTCAGCCACCTTTTTAGGTAGGAGTGTGAATTACCAGAAAAAAAATTTAACTAAAAAAGTGGGTAAGTGTGATCACAGATTGCACAGATGGTTTCGTTTAATATTCATTTCAAAACACTTTATCCTTTTGAAAAATCTGTTAGTTCCGCATTTCGTAACCAGGGGCGCTCTCTATTCTAAACAAACCTCTATCCGAACGAAACCCCGATTTACATACTATCCCTAGATATATTAGTCGAGGGGATTGGGCCCATAGCGCCCGAGATAAGTATGCAGCCCTGGCGGTAAAAAGTGGAACTAAAACATGTAAGGCTATGGTGCATAATATGAAAGAATAGTCAAAGGGATGACGGCAAAAGTTGGAAAAGTGCTCCCACGGTGAAAAGAGCGGAGGTTAGAAAAATTGCTTAAAATACACAAGTTAGAGCCTGGAGGAGTAAATAATATAAGACTTTTTGAAAATTTCATGATTTGTCGTGTGGTCTGTGGTATTCAGCTATACGTATGCAAAAATTCTTGCCTCCAACTTAATTAGGGGCTCTCTTAGAAAGAATTGCTTAAAATAAATATGTGGTAGCTCAAAGGGTTAAACGCAAGACTTTTTCAAGATTTTATGATTTGTCGCCTGGCCTCGGGTGTTCTGCTATAAGTATGCAAAATTTCAAATCTCCAATTTATTAAGGAGCTCAGTTAGAAAGAATTGCTTAAAATACGCATGTGGGAGCCCAAAGGGTTAAATGTACGATTTTTTTTATTTTATGATTTGTCGCATGATGGTGTTCAACTATAAGTATGTAAAATTTCACGCCTCCAACCTAAATAGGGTCTCACTTAGAGAAAGAATTGTTTAAAATACACATGTGTGGAGCCCAAAGGGTTAAATGTACGACTTTTTCAAAATTTTATGATTTGTTATTTGATGTGAGGTGTTCAGCTATAAATATTCAAAATTTCACGCCTCCAACCTAAATAGGGCTCACTTAGAAAGAATTGTTTAAAATGCACATGTGGGAGCCCAAAGAGTTAAATGTACGACTTTTTCAAAATTTTATGATTAGTTGTTTTATCCGAGGTGTTCAGCTATAAGTACGCAAAATTTCACGCCTTCAACCTAATTAGGGGCTCACTTTGAAATAATTGTTTAAAATACACATGTTGAAGTCCAAAGGGTTAAATGCACGACTTTTTCAAAATTTTATGGTTTGTCATTTGATGTGAGGTGTTCAGCTATAAATATACAAAATTTCACGCCTCCAACCTAATTAGGGGCCCACTTAGAAAGAATTGTTTAAAATACACATGTGTGGAGCCCAAAGGGTTAAATGTACAACTTTTTCAAAATTTTATGATTTGTTATTTGATGTGAGGTGTTAAGCTATAGGTATTCAAAATTTCACGCCTCCAACCTAAATAGGGCTCACTTAGAAAGAATTGTTTAAAATGCACATGTGAGGCCCCAAGGGGTTAAATTTACAACTTTTTCAAAGTTTTATGATTTGCTACTTTATCTGAGGTTTCCAGCTATAAGTACGCAAAATTTCACGCCTTCAACCTAATTAGGGGCTCACTTAGAAATAATTGTTTAAAATTCACATGTGGAGCCCAAAGGGTTAAATATACGACTTTTTAAAAATTTTATGATTTGTCGTATGATGTGTGGTGTTGAGCTATAAGTATGCAAAATTTCACACCTCCAACCTAATTAGGGCTCACATAGAAAGAACTGTTTAAAATACACATGTGGAGCCCAAAGAGTTAAATGTACGACTTTTTCAAAATTTTATGATTTGTTGTTTGATCCGAGGTGTCCAGCTATAAGTACGCAAAATTTCACGCCTTCAACCTAATTAGGGGCTCACTTTGAAAGAATTGTTTAAATACACATGGGGGAACCTAAAGGGTTAAATGTAGGACTTTTTCAAAATTTTATGATTTTTACTTTGATGTGAGGTGTTCAGCTATAAGTATGCAAAATTTCACGCCTCCAACCTAATTAGGGGCTCACTTAAAAAGGATTATTTAAAATACACATCTGATATATCATAGACACACAAACATCAGACATCAAATATGTCTGATACACCTCAGACATATTTGATCTGAGGTATCCAGCTATAAGTACGCAAAATTTCATGCCTTCAACCTAATTAGGGACTCATTTAGAAAGAACTGTTTAAAATACGCATGTGGGAGCCCAAAGGGTTAAATGTACGACTTTTTCAAAATTTTATGATTTGTCGTATGATGTGTGGTGTTCAGCTATAAGTATGCAAAATTTCAGACCTCCAACATATATAGTTTCTGAGAACGAGCTCTGTGACGGACAGACAGACACACAGACGGACAGACAGACACACAGACGGACAGACAGACAGAGGAGCGAGACGAATAGGGTTTCGTCAGATGAACGAAACCCTAAAAATATATTGTAGCTCGTCATAATTTCCACACGGAAAAAAATGGTTATGAATTTTTCCAGAATAAAAAAAGAAAAACCAACAAGTATTTTTAATAAAAAATAAGAAATTAAGATATTTGCTGAAATTACTATTCGGAAATAGTGGTAACTAAACTTTAGGTAATTTTATATTAAATAAGTAGCATATATCTCAGGACTACCTCAAAAAAATCCCCTAAAGCGGTCAGAAACGCTAATTTTTTAAATAGAAATCTAGCGCCCCTCCCGGGAATTTCACGTGTCATTCTTTTTTACACGTTATCTTATGTGTTATAATATATCTTAAGTTTCAAACAGATCGACTTGTTAGATTTCCTAATTTTAACAAAACCGCGTTATGTTAGTTCCACATTCCACCACCAGGGAATGCACTCTATTCTTAACAAAAGCATATCTGAACGAAACTCCTTTACGCAATCTTTCCGTAGATACATGGGTCGGGATTGTGGCGGTCTTAAACAAGAATTTAAAACATTTGCTGTGGTAACAAACGCTAAGATTTTAAAAATAATTCTAGCTTCCCCCCCCCCCCCGCTCCTCGAAATATCACACTCCATTCTTTTTTGCACTTTTTCTTATGTGTTATAAACTATCTTAAAGTTTCAAACAGATTGAGTGGCGGTCTTAGCCAATAATTCAAGATATTTCCCGAAATTACTATTCGAAAATAGTGGTATGAATACTTGTAAACTTTCTCATGATGAATGAGTTATACTTATCTCGTATAGCTGTTCAAGTACCCCGCGCAAATTATTAGATTTCCTAATTTAAGTTATTTCGTGGTTTAAAAAGCACGTGTCTCCATTTTAATCGACGCATTTGACAGCAATAAATCGATTAATTAAATAATAATTAATATTTCAGCTTGTAATTAAGATAGGACTTAGAAATGGGTTTCATTGAAATCAGCGAGAAATTTCACATCGGGATGCCAAAAAATTTAATCAAAAAGTTTATATTTAAAAAGTTAAAATTTCGTATTAAAATATGCTACTATTGAAAACCGCAGCGTCCTTATGTCTGATAGCTGCTTTCCCGCGGAAATGAAATCTTTTTTGCTTGTCTTTCCAATTAAAGAAATTAAATTTTTCTCGATCGATTTTTAGTGGATATTTTAACTTATACATATCGCAGAAATGTGAACTTTATACCAAATGAAAGTAGGTTTTTTTCCGCGTTTATCTATTCCATTTACAAATTTCTCGGACCAATAGTTTCTGATATGAGATTTCGCTATAAAATGTCCACTTAATTTTTCGGCTTAATTTCCTCCGTGGTAACCGTGGATCGACTGATTTTACTGGCAACCCTTAGCAGAAACTCCGAAGATTTGGAGAATGTCCGTGTGAACCTGCGTTAAAAAGGTGGATTGGTTAATTTTAGAAGTTAATTAGCCCGTAATTCAGTTAATTACCGACTTTTTCAAAATTTTATGATTTGTTGGTTGATGTGAGGTGTTCAGCTATAAGTAGCCAAAATTTCAAGTCTCTAACATGTATAGTTTCTGAGAACGGGTTCTGTGACGGACAGACTGACGGACAGACAGACAGACAGACAGACAAAGGAGTGAGACGAATAGGGTTTTGTCAGATGAACGAAACCCTAAAAAGTAACTAAACATGTATTTCCGCGATTTTAGAAATCCCCCTCTAAGTGTCTTAACCCCTTGAAGGGCACCGGTATATTATATATACCACTTAATTTTAATTTCAAAATGCCACATTGGCACCAAACTTTAGGAATTAAATTTTGCTTTGTATAATGTTCGCGAAGAACAGCTTTTAGTTACATTCATAAGAATTTATTCATTAATCCCGGGGTCAGTCAAACATTTTAACATTTCTTTAACAGAGGTGCTTTGCCCCTGAAAGGGTTAAAAGGGTAATCGAAAAATTTAGTTCATTTCGCCATATCTCACAATCGCTTTAGGAAAGAGTGTGAAATTGCAGAAAAAATATCTTCTAACAAATTCTTAAACACGCATTTTAGCAATTTTAAAAATCCTCCCTCGCTAAGGGCGGTAGGGGGGGAGTCGAAAATTTTAGAACATCTGGCCATATCTCACTCACCTTTTTAGGTAGGACCGTGAAATCCGAGAAAAGAATCTACTAAAAAAGTAACTAAACATGTATCCTTCCCATAATGGGGTTAAAAGGAGGGTCGAAATATTAAAACTTTTGACCATATCTCAGCAGCCGTTTTAGGTAGGAGCGTGTAATTGTAGAAAATAAATTTAGTAAAATATACATAAACATGAATTTTAGCTATTTTTGAAAATTTTTCCTTAAGGAGATTAAAGGTGCGTCAAAAATTTTAGGACATTATGTCATATCTCAGCAGCCGTTTTAGGTACCAGGGTAAAATGCGGAAAATAAATCTACTAAAATATAATTAAACATGTATTTCAGCGATTTTAAAAAATCCACACCCCTAATACGTGTAAAATGGGGGTCAAAAATTAAAGAACATTTGGGCATATCTTACCAGCCGTTTTAGGTTGCAGCGTGATATTACAGAAAATAAGTCTACTTAAGAATAATTAAACAAGCATTTCCGCGATTTTAGAAATCCCCTCCCTTTAAAGTGGTTTAAGGGAGGGTAAAAAATTTTAGAACATTTGGTCATATCCCAGCAGAAGTTTTACATAACAGCGCGAAATTGCGGAAAATTAATCTACTAAAAAATAGTTAAACATGTATTTCAGCGATTTTTGAAAGTTCTTTCCTAAGGGGGTTAAAGGGGGGTCGAACATTTTAGAAGTTTGGCCATGTCCCAGCAGCCGTTTTAAGGAGGAACGTGAAATTCAAGATAACAAACCTATTAAAAAATAATTAAACATGTATTTCGGCGATTTTAGAAGTTCCCACCTAAGGGGGTACCAGGGTTCGTACGGGTGCTTGAGTTTCCAGAATAAGAAATTCTTCGGTACCAGTATTTTCTTACAGAAATACCTTATACAAGGCGAAATTTCGTGCGTTTAAACTGAATTTTTTTTTTCTATAAAGTAATACTGGTATTTGGCCTTAAAAATAACGGTACCCGTAGGGAGCCTGGATTAAAGGAGCGATGGGAAATTTTAGGACATTTCTCCACATCTCAGCAACAGTTTTACGTAGAAACGGTGTTATTTATGATGGCCGATTTTCCGCACGAGTGATAAAGGCCCGAGGGGGAGTGCCCTCCGTCATTCTAAGGGAACCTAACCCGTATTTACGCATTATCCAAAGTTCGAAGAAAACCACGGAAAACTCAGAACGATTGGGCCGACGGGCGTGATTGGGTTCGAACGCAGCACCTCCCGTCTGCCAGCTTCCAGAGCAGAACCTCCAGGTAGAAACGGGAAATTCAAGATAACAAACAAACTAAAAAATAGTTAAAAACAGGTACTCCAGTGATTTTACATCTATTTTGTGTGTTATGTCGCCGACATCATCTTTGCATAATGTAAGATTATACGAAAAAGACAACAATTATGAATATTTGATTAGATATTAAGAAAAAGATTTTTTCGTTAATTTCATCTGCTAGATATATTTCGTTTGATTCAAGATCCTTTTACCGAAACCGACCAGCGTAGCGGGGGAAGGCTACTAGTATATAATAAAAATCAAATCACAAATATAAAAAATAATAATAAAATAAAAATTGGAAAGACAATAGTAAAAACGGAGATGCAAAAACCATCTATATAATGTAAAACTGCCCTTGATAAAGTGATTTACTATATAAGCTGTCATTGGCGTCTATGCTCGTGTTGTTTTTTTATTTTTTTTAAGTGAATTTTTATAATTAATTCCATAGGACTACAAAATTTAACTAGCAATTAGCCTCTGGTGTTTTGTTTAGTGATTTCATGATGTTTGGACAATTTCATTTTCTTCAATGTATAATTGTAAAGAAAGTACATATAATATATCCTTCCTACCCTGTTGAAATTTTACTCAACCTTAATAAAAACATTTCACACCAGAACATTCTGTAAAAACTATTTAATGTATTTATTTAATGTTAGTTCCGGTGCCTATTCTTTATCTTACTTTACGAAAATATTCCTGGTTCGAATCGAATGAAATGAATTATATAAATGGGTCGATTAGACCCATTCAGGGTAGGAAGGTTAAATATATAATATGTATAATGTCTATGTCATGCATTGATACACAATTTATTAATTTTTATTAAAAAAGATGATGAGTTGTAATATTCTCTAATGGTTATATATATGAGTCATTCTCTGAAAAGTGGTAATTTTATGTACCAGAGGTCTGAAAGACATATTTTTAAAATTAAAAAAAAGTGATTTAAACTATCAATATTAATCAGTTATACATATAAACTGTAATTATTTGCTTATTAAAATTGAAATTTGATAAATTTAAGGTATTTTTAACGCAAATTTCAATCTCTCACTATGCCCCCATTCACATATGTAGGAAAGAAATGCTATCTCTGCCATTGCAACACGTATATTTATAATTATTTTTTGCTCAATCCATTAAACACATTGAAATACATATTTAGCCATTTAATTATATTTATATTTTATATAATGAATTAATTAGGGCACTTTTTAATGATGTCCCTAGCATTTGTTGTCATTCCCTCACATAACTATAAATTTGCCATTATTTACTTAGTAGAAAGCAGCACATGCTTTATATATGTCTAGGACAGTTTGTACAAGAGTAAAGTGAAGTATCCATCTTGTAGTTTGCTCAAAAACATTCTTGAATAGTTAGTATATGGCTTCGAAGTACTAGATCAATGTAAGTATTTTTATTACGCGTCATTCCCTCATCTAATATAAATTTAATAAAAAATAATGAAATGTCTTTTTATGTTGTTATATTATAAGAAATGTGTTTCAAATGATATTTAATAACTGAAAATATTCCTAAGACTAATCACTTTTGTATAACATGGTTTTCAGAAGTATTTCGTCATTCCCTCATAATTTTAATATGAGGGAATGATCTGAATCCATTTATATATGTACTAATGATTAAATAAGGAAAATATAATGCAATAATATGCACATTAAAAAACTCATGAGACTTTTAATTACCGTAAGTAAAGATAATACATTTTTTATTTTTTATTATTTTACAGAGAGAAGTTAAAAATAAATAATTAAAAATTTTTGTACTAATTCAAATAAACATTAACTCTTTTAAATATTAATGCTTTATCTTTATTTTTTCAATTGACATAGAGTAAAAAAATATTCTTTTTGACAGTATGACTTCTAATTATAATTTCTTTTCTTTTTTAACCCTTTCAAGAGAGGTAGTATGTTTATGAAACCACTTAATTTTAATTCCCAAGCACCACAATGGCACCAGATATTTATAAACTTTTATTTATTTAACATGTATGTGAAATATAGCATTTTTCATATTTGAAAATAAATTTGTTCTTTAATTCCGGTGTCAATCATTTATTTGAACATTTTAGCAATGGAAGTGCTTTGAAATTAAAATATCAGAACTATCAGATACAGTTTGGTTCATATTATTTTTTGATAAATATAGCAATAAGGTACTTGTAGGCTAACTTTTGAGATTTTTGAGGCAATTTTAATGGGCCGCAATTTTCTCTTTTTGAAACAGCCCCTTTTCAGAGAATGGCCCATATATAAAGATATTATGCACATATCTAGCAATACGCTATTAGAAACATGTGAAATACTACGTTCAAAACTTGTCAAGTAGCTTTTAATGGTCTACTTCCGGGTTGTTTCTATTTTATTTTTAAAAGCTCTTTTTTAAATCTATGGACACCAATAATCAAAGAAAGTTTGATTATTAATTTGTTTGTAATTGCTTAACCCTTTCGATGGTAGGTAATTTTAATGGTCAACTCACACCAGAATTTTCGAAATTTTTTTTTTGAAAGTACGGAAATGCAGTTTTACCCCTTTTTTTTTTTTTTTTTTTTTCTTCAACCAAAGTTATACATGTAAAATTTATTTAAAAAATTCTGGTGAAATCTTGATTAAAAATAAGTGGGATTTAATACATCCTATTGCCTCTCAAGGGGTTAAAATATCGAATATAGCAAGAAAAATATTTGTTCAAAAACAGAATTTATAGACGTTCTGAAGCACTGTATCCATAAACACAGGGTGCAAACTTGCGTCCTAGAAGCAGTGTTGCCAGTGGACTACTTTTTTTTAATTCAGATTTCTTGCTTGGCACCACTTTTTTAAAACGGTAAAATTCACTTTGTTTTTGCCTTAATTGATATGACGTTAAATAAGGCACATTTTACCATTTCAAAAAAGTGGTGCCAATCAAGAATCTGATTTTTAAAAAAGTAGCCCATCTGGCAACCACTATTTCGGAAAAGTATTAGTCGACTTATTTAATTAACCTTTTCAGGGGCAAAGTACTTCTTTTCATAAAATGCTGAAATGATTGAACGGCACCAGAATTTACAAACAAATTTATTTGAAAAAAGGTAAAAGCTTTTCTTCATATAGGGGGACTAGGGAGGGTTGACCATACGGGAGGATTAACCCACCCATCAGTTTCCATATTTAAAAGAATTTTAGAGTTTTATCAATAGGTGTCAACCACAGCTACTGGGATGCTCAAACAACAGTCTCTGTTTCATACTGTTAATCGAAATAGTTGTGTAAAAAATCAATTGGGAAGAGTTTTCAACCTAAAAGTTGTGTTTTTTAGAAATATTTTGTAAGCTTTTTTCAAATAAAATATATCATAGATATTTAAGTAAGTAGGTTTTAAGTAATGCAGAAATATCGAGCTTTCATTCCAGGCATAAAGATTATACACTAAGTTAGGGTTCACATAACAATGTGCTATTCATTAGAAAAGGACTATGTGGGGAGGCTTGACCCAGTTAAGGGGATGGAGGGTTGAACAGATGTTCAAGGCTCCCGTAACATATTCACGATGGAAAACGAGAATTCTCGTTTTCATTCAAATAACATCATTGACTAAGGGCGATGCTTCTACCTTACAGAAAATGCATTTAAATCATGTTGTTCATATACTTTTAGATTTTAAAACATTTTATATTAAGGGCGTCCGGGACGCATTTTCAAATAATTTTTATTTACTGAGTTAAAATTCTGAAATTTTTTTGTGATGGTTAACCATATGATCTGTAAACAAAATCACATGATAAAACGTCTGATATTATTTTTAAATTCAAAATTTAAAATTTATTAAAATCGTGGGGTAATTTAAAATCGTTTAACTCTAAATATTATACACAGAATTTTTTTTCATTTAAATAAACATAAATATATAAGTTGTAATTTGGATTCAGATTTTTAAAAATATTAATTAAAAAAATTAAAAATATTTAACGAAATTTAAAAAAAAACATGGTGCAACTTAAAAAAAAAATATCAAATTTCAAAAGCAACTATTTTTCAAACTTAAAGTAAAACAATTGAAAAGGATATATTTCAAGTTTGAACCATTTAAATTTAAGTGTTCTTGACTTATAAGAATTTAAATACGTGAAACGTTGAAAAAACCCATCATGAAGAAAAATGCATTTTTCCGTGACAGCCACTGCTTGAAAGCTAGATTTTGAAAGCAAACCAAAACGAAAAAAAAATAATATTTCTTGTTCTAATTAAGATAGAAACATGATTTAAAAGTCATTTTAAGCCGGACAAAACAGAGAAATTTTTAATGAAATAAAATGTTTTTTGCAAAATTTGAATATTTTTGTGTCCCGGACCCATTGAAAGATTTTTACCGATGCATAAACTTGGGAAACCTATATAGAACACCAAATTACAAAAGATTTTCAGAACAGTTAGGTGCTTCTACTGTTTTACAATTCAGATTTGATAAAAATTGCCCATCGGCAATGCGTTAATTAAGGGTTTTTGAAATCTTTTTATTATACACTGTGCAGAATGAAAGATTAATGGTTATATGCAGTGGTGGAAAATTGGCGCAGAGGAGGAGCCTATTGACACCACTAAAATTTTATAGTATTCTTCACCTTAATAAAAACGCAGAAATTCTGTCATTAGATAAGGCGAAAAATACTACTAAAATTTAGTGGTGTCAATAGGCTCCTCCTCTGCGCCAATTTTCCACCACTGTATATGTAAAAATTAATGCAAATTTATTCTGTAAAGCTACAGTGAAATAGGATGCTGGAAAAGAAAAAGTTTAAAACTGATTAAAGAAAGATGTGAAAAATTGCTTCAGTATCCATTGCACGAAAAAAATTACTGAAATATAAATGGGAAAGTTGATAGGAATTTTTTCCATTTAAATATTACGTACAATGGCAGACGTGCCAAGTCTCCGGCTTTTTGGATACCAGTACTTTAATACAGAAAATATTATTTTATTTAATTGGAACATGTGGGTGATTTAACAGAACAACATTTTCTCTAAGATAATAGTGTGTGCAAAAAGCCGGAGACTTGGCAACTCTGCAATGGGTAAATAGAAACAGTGGAAAAGACGAGAAAGTATGAAAGCAGTAGTCTTAACCGTTTCAGGGGCAGTGGTATGTTTATGAAACCACTTAATTTTAATTCCAAAACGCCACCATGGAACATGAATTTTGCAAAAATCTTTTCCATTTAATATGTATGTGAAATGTACCTTTTTTCATATTTCCAAATAAATTTGTTCGTATATTCCGGTGCCAGTCATTTAATTCAACATTGTAGTACTGAGCGTACTTTGCCACTGAAAGGGTTAAAAGATGTTAATGATAAGTTAAGTACTCGTGCGCCTAAAAAAACATAGCATTGATTGAAACACATTAAGAAGGTATGTAAACAAATTTGAACTCGATGAAAAGAGTGAGATGAAGAAAAACTATGTGACAACTAGAGTTGTCAGATCGAATGTCACAAAAAGTAGGACAAGGAGACAAAAGAAAGTGGGACAGTGGCAACTAAATTCCGAAATAATAATACACGAAACCCTATGAAAACGGAACCTGTCGCTTTCGGAATACTGTTTTAAATGTTAAAGATTCATTTTCCCTGCTTTACGGTTATACTAGGTCAGACAAAATCCTATTTAAACAAACATTTTCTGCTCTGACTTGCGATTGCATCTAAACAGGTTTCTTTAATCATCATATTTTCAAAAATATTCTTTTATAATAATTAAAGCATGTAGCATACAGTTATTTAGCTTTTTTTAAAATGATTTTACTTCTCTGCACAAATATTTGAATATAAAACAAAGTTGGTCAAGCCTCCCATATAGTGGATCAACCCTCCCATATGTGGGGAGCCTTGACCCATTATTTTCTCATGAGTAAAATCAATCATTTTTCAAATTTCTTATATATTACACTTATGTAGCAGTTTTGTTTTGATAATTGATTGTATAACGAATAAAATGATTTATAAAACTACTTTCAATATTTAAAAAATAAAAAAATCATTTTGTAAAATGTGGGTCAACCCTCCCTAGTCTCCCCTACTTGAGAGAAGTAAAAATTTCATTCTAAAGTTTTAATGACAACGTGGCATTTAGGGACTGAAATTAAGTTGCCCAAAAATGAACCACCGCCCTTCAAAAGGCTAAAGACATTCGGAGGTTAAATAACGCGAAGGAAACTATTCATGAAATATAGCAGCAATTTGTTGCCTGGCACATGGCACCCAGCTTCGATCTCCGTGACATAGAACGATATAAAAATTTATCGTTTTAATTTAAAACCACAGATGACAAGTCCCGACATTTTAACATGGCAGTTACAAAGTCGGATGCGAAATGCCAGTTCAATTGTGTTCTCTACACTGCTCAGCAAAAGTTTAGACACTGGTGATTTTTAACCTTTAAATAAAAAATACGACCACTTGGGTTATACAAATGACTGTACTTATATTTAAATATATTTTAAACGTTTTAGGACAGAAATAACGGTTTTAATGTAGGATATTATTTCATTTAACTGAAAAAAGTGAAATTTGCATATTGCAAAAGTTTAGACACTTTTGTGATTTTTTGCCAATTGTTCACGGAAAAAAGCATATTTCAAACTTATGACGTCACATGCATGAAGTATGTAAGTGCACCTCGCGATAGCATCTGTTAGTGAAGATGCTGCGAGCAAGAAATTTTCAGTCAGATGAAGTAATTAAAGCATGGAAGCTGGAATCGAAAGGGAAGACTGTTGCAGAAATTTCAGCTACTTTGAATCGGCCAAAGAAGTCTGTCTATTAAGTGCTATCTAAGGGTGACCCTTTCAAAGCAAAACATAGATCTGGAAGGACTCGTGTGGCCAGAAAACGAGATTATAGTAGGATCCATAAACTGGCAACTAGACAAATGATGACTGCTAATAGCATTAAAAGTGAGTCAGAGCTTTCTGTGTCAACGGATAATTTCGTAGATGCATTAAAGAAAAATGTACATGAGTTTACATGAAAATGATGAAACAACCAGCCTTGAAATCTCACAAGAAATTGACCCCTTTCCTGTCGCGGAGTAATTCTTTTTATAAACTGTGGAAATAATGGACTGATACCAGAATTTATAAACGAAGTTATTAGAAAATATGAAATTGCTTATTTTCACGTATATTATAAAAGGAAAATTTTAATTAAATATTCTTGCCATTTTTGGATTTAAAATTATGTGTCCTTTGCCCTCGAAAGGGTTGATGACTTGGGCCTCACTTTGTTTTAATTCTCAAGTATCTCTGGAGTGTCTCAATGGTCGCCAAGACTACATACGTACATTGGAAAACAGTTTACAACCATTTGGTGAACTTTTATCTCTTCCAAAGTATGTATTTGAGCAAGATAATGCGTCTATTCATGTTGCATACAAATCAAAAAATTGGTTTAACTCTCAAAATATTACTATTTTCGACTGGCCCGCGTGTAGCCCTGATCTGAATCCAATTGAAAACTTTTGTGGCATCATATCTCATACGGTTTATGCAATTTTTTAACAATACACCTCTGTAAATGAACTTCGATCGGATGTTGAACGTGTTTGGCACGAAATACACCCCCAAGTGATGCAGGATTTAGTTTCTCCGATGGAAAGTCACATTTTTCCATTAATAGCAGACAATGTAGGTGCAGTTCGATTTTAAATTATGGATATTTTTCTGTTAACAGACAGATTGTCTATACTTTTGCAACAATGTTAAATTTGTTTTTTTTGTCATTATATATTATGTAAAGTGCATAAATTAAAATGTATTGTTTGTGTATGAAATATAAGTCCCTAGTAATATATGACAGTTGAATTACAACAATTCGTTACATACTTCTCAGCACAGAAGCATAATCGATTATTGTCTAAACTTTTGCTGAGCACTGTAGCAATAACAATGTTTGTTGTATGAAGGATAAATTAATTTTTACTGCCTTAAATTATAACTTTATAAAAACACATTTGGATATTTTTTTCAATTAATTTAGAGTATTTATGTAATACTTATGTTAAAAAGAATGCTTAATGAATAATTTTTCTCATAACTTACATTCTAGTAATACAAAACGTGTATCAATATTTAATGTGGAACAACAGCTTTCTTCATCTAAAAGCAGGTGAACATTTTCCCACTGATGCACACACAAAAATACTGTGCGCCAATGGAATAAACAGCATTGATCAATGGCCATCCGTTAGTTGTTAGAAATCTCCGATTTTCGGCTTAAGGGATAAGAATAAAAAACAAAATTGAAAAATAACCGTGTTATGAAGTATATGATAGATGTTTTTCTTCACTTAGCTTGCTTTTGAAACGCATATAGCATTTTTAATAATAAGTCTTATTTTAGTGTGTTTAAAAAAGCCATTATTATTGGAAAACATTTTTAAAAATGTTTTCATAATTTTTGTTTGTTCGGGAATATACGAGCATTTTCACATAGAAAATACAAAGTTTTGTTGTAAAATAGTACGGATTTTTTAAAGAATTACAAAGTTTTTTGTTAGAAACACAATCTAATCAATAGACCTATCATTAACCACTTCGGGATCGATGGCTTTTACACAAATTTTATTCGGCTGGTATCACTTTTTTAAAAAGAGTTATTTTAATTTAACAATCCCGAAAATGCTCTAATTGGAGAAAACAAATACTTCTTTACTTTTTTACTGGTGCCTAAAACAAATTCTGTATGCTCTTTTTGAGGGTCCATATATGCACCCATGGTCCTGAAAGGGTTAATATAGGGGTCGCAGCATAGAGGACAAATTTTATTGTTCTTACCAGTATCTTTTATCAATAGTCTCCAAGAGACATTTTTACAAGAATTGCAATAGGAACATATCTTGAGGATTATTCATAAAAGTTACTGGTAAGAACAATAGAATTTGTCCTATATGCTGCGAGCTCTGGTTAATAGGAAAAATGCCCTATCTCTATACTAATAAAAGTAAGTTTCGCTTTGTCTGTCTGTGTGTCTGTATTCAATAGCTACCGAAATCTGCCGCATGTACAAGTTTGAAAATATTGTTGAGGATAGTCCAAAGTAGTTCTTAATGCCTGGTTGAATTATTCCATTTTTAAGGATAAAAGGGAAAAAATGGAAAACGATAGGGATTATTAGATGTTTATGTACGTCATTTTCTTATTAAAAGTGAAAAGAGAAAGTAATTTAAATTTAAATAGGTACTTAAAATTATCGATTAAATTAAATTTTCTAAGAAAGTTCGAAGACTAAAAAATATTTTCACAAATTCAAGCTCCATGAATTAATTTATGCTACAGAAAGATATTTCGTACGCCATTTAACATTATAAAACATCCCTGTCACCTCGACCTAGAGGCAGAGGTAGATTTCTAAGTTAAGTACTAATTTTACTAACTAAAACTAAATCGAGATTAGAGATAAACCCAGTCTAACAAATTTCTCTGGCCACTTGGACGAATGTTTAATTTAATTTTTCTGTAAGAGCTCGTTTTATCAAAATCATATTAAGTCGGTATTAAAAAAAAATATTTTTCACCGCTCAACAACTCGAAATTTTTTGATACATTTTCAGATTCATTTTTAAATGTAAAAAATGAAACTTGCTGACGGGATTTTTTGAACAGATTTATAAGCGACCTGTGTTTTTATTTTCGTTCAATTACTTTAGAACTTGATTTACAATTATTTTCTCAGTACGACCATTTTTTTCGTTTCCAGCACTATCGCCTCGGGAAATTCAGTTCAAAATGCCAAATTTGACAGCATTTTTAGAAATATATTCTGCCTTTATCAAAAAATCAACAAATACAGCACATTGTATAGTTTCCGAATAAGAAAAACTGCCAATTGGAAGCGCTTGAGAGCGAAAAAGAATTTTAAAATGAGTCAGAAAGTGAGCCGTTAGGATTTGAGTACACCCATAATAAGATAATTTTTTCATCAACCTCTATTTTTTTATTTTTTTGTAAGAGTTGATCCTATCAAAAACTTGACAATATGAAAGTTGTAGATATTATTCATAAGATGCATAATAAATCTAACTGGATTGGATATCTTGTGAATTGACGAAGTTATAAATTTTTTTCTTCTTCAACTCCCACCTTTTTTAAGTTATTATTATTATTATTATTACTATTATTATTATTGTTTTTTTTTTTTTGTTGTTTGTTTGTTTTTTCTTTCAGCAAGAGTTGGTCCTATAAAAATTACGGACGTTATCGTGTCCATAAAGAAGTGATATATATACATACATACATACATATATATATATATATATATATATATATATAGATAGATAGATAGATAGATAGATAGGTGGATAGATAGACGTATAGATAGATAAAGTTTTTTAGTGAGGGTTTTTCTAGTGGCCATGATCTGTGTAGATCTGCAAATTTGTTTCAGAAATTCCAACATAGGAGAGATCGCAATAGGTAGTATTTCATACGAAATCCACCTAAAATCTTTACGTCATTAATTTTGGTCAGTTTTGTACTCAATAAAAAAAGGAATATTTAAACTATTTTCAATTCATTATTTTTCAAAGATGGAGGTTGAAACTTTTCACAAAGGCGATAAAAGTAAAATGTTTATCATGTAAAAGGGATATTACATTTTCTGTAAATTATTTATTTCAATTCAAAATGCTAAAATATTTTTTATCAATTTGTGAATGTGACGTCATTTTGATTTCTCCAGCCCAAAATTAAAAAAAAAAAATCCTTATAGTTTAACAAGATACGTTCCATAATTAAAGTTTTGCATGTTAAATCACATAATCTACGAAATGTAATTTTCAAGATTCTCTTTCCGCCTACAATGTAAATATGATTTCTTAAACGAATTTGATGTTTAATAAAATTAATGTTATATGTTTTTTTTTTTTTTTTTTTTTTTGTAAATGTTTAATAATATTGAATTTAATTTTCCCTCAAGATATTATAATATCCTTTGAAATGTAAATGAAACACATCGCGTTACCAAGCAGCTAGTCGTGTGTTCATCAATGTATTGAAATTAGCAAATTACTTTATTAAATATTCACACTTAATTTTATAATTTTACTTTGATTTGTTATATAGAATATTTGAATAAGGTTTTCAGATGGTCTATGACAATAACAGTCCAAAACTGTCAAATATTAGATTGATTGCATTGTATGTGTACGTAATTTCATCTGCGGCTCTCTGAACCAACTGTTGGTAATTAATCTTTAACTGGAATGTATTTATTACATCAATATGCGTCCGTCTTACCTACTGTGCAAACTAAATTTGATGAAAATGATAAATTCCATTAAGCCGATATAGTGCTCGGCTATCAATTAATATTGAACAGAATCTCGTTCTTTACTCTAGAAATTTGATTACACTTGTAAATATTACAGCTAGAAAGTGTCTTGAAAAAGGCAGCAATTCTCTTTAATTTAATAATTTCAAGCTCAACAATCAGGATTTGTAATAAAATATAAACTTATAATAATTGCATGAACAGATTTATAAATTTTTTCAAAGTTTGGTGCATCTGTATTAACTTGTGCAAAAAAATGTCTTTTTAGGTGCGTTCATAATTATATAAATACTTAGCACCTATAGTCGTCGTTCAGTCTGTCTGTCTGTCTGTCCGCATATAGCAGAGCAAAAACTACGCAACCGAATGGTCTGAAATTTTAAATATATAATTGTTGCAAAATTTTGTTGAGTCATGTCAAATTTTATGAAAATCGGATATATATTTTAATTACAGGAAAAGTCAAAAGTTTTCCGTTACATTACGGTCAATGGGAAAAAATTATTTCAAGTGCATTTTAATGATGTTACAGCCTTTCGAACAGAATGAAATTGATATGCACTTAGAAAGTGCACTAAAATATACATTCAGTACAATAAGCGGTGCAAAAAATATTTATAGAATTAGTTATTTTACGAACGCACCTCATTTTCCACGCTTGACATGCAATTTCCAACTTGTTTTAATATATATATATATTTTTTTTTTTTTTACATTTCTGTAAAAATAAATTACCAGGTACTTCCAATTAGTCTCTTTTTTTGGCTGCCACTATTTCAGAAAAGTAATATTCGCCTTATTTATTCATAGAATTCTGAAAATACACGAACGGAAAATACATTGTTCCGTATTTCTAGATACACGATCTGTTACAACTGTAAAATATTCTTTCGCAGGGAACCTGTAAATTCCCCTTTAATATGTTTTCGTTATAGAAAGACGTCGTGTTCCCAAATCTTACTACAATAAGTTCGAATAATTTGAATTTACTGAATATAAGTATCATAAGTGACGAAATACATTGAATTTATATTTATTTATCGGGCAAATTGAAAATTAAATCTATTAATCATTCTAGTCTAATAAATTCGGAAATAGGGGAGGTAGAGGAGGTATGATACACTTTTTTTTTACTAATTTTTTACAACCCTTGGAAAGCTATTTTTAAACAAATTTTTCGTGTTTTCTTATAAAGTAACCTTTTATTCATTTATTAAAAATATTGTGAATTTAAAAAATAGTCATTTAAAAAATATAACCTGATTATTTTGAATGGTTACTACTGTATCAAATCTACCCATTACTGGGGAGGATTGATACACTAGCAATGGAGTTTTGATACATTGTTATGTAAATTGAAAAAAAATGCAGACAATTCAATTTATGCGTCATACAGTTTTTTACGGTAAATCTTGAAATATTTAAGTAAAATTTGAAACGAAATTACATTGACATATTTTTGTGTCTGAAATGTTTTTCACAAAAATATTTAAACTATTGCAATTATTTAAACAATCCCATTAACACACTTTTTAGAAAATAAATAAAGAAAAAAAACCCTAGAAATCTAGCTGCAAGGAAAAATGAAGTGAACATTGCTGATATGCAAACAATTTAACATAAATTTAGCACATTTAAGATTCCTTTAACCCTTTCAGGGGCAAAGCATTTTTAATGCTAAAGTGTTGAATAAATGAGTGGCACCGGGATTTACCAACAAATTTAATTAGAAATAAGAAAAGGGATACATTTCACTTTAATACTAAATGAATAATATTTTACGAAAATGCTGTTGCCAATATGGCGTTTGGGATTTAAAATTACCGTATATACTCGCGTATAAGTCGACCCCTAAATTCAAGATAAAAATATGTTCCATACCAGTATTTTCTTGTAGCTCTCTTCGCTTTACTTAATATCAGTAAATTCTGTATTTAGATAAGATGAAGATAACTTTTTAAAATACTGGTATACAGTCTGTTATTCCTCTCAATTCTGGGTTTGACTTATACGCGAGTATATACAGTAAGTGTTTTCGTAAGCATACAACCCCCCCTGGAATGGTTAAAAGAAAAACTAATAACTCTATCATTTAGGTAAGTAAAATCGGGTAGATGTAACGTTTTTTTTCAATTTGCCCTTCGTAAATTATAGAAAAATTTTCCCTTTCAGGCCATTTAAACTTTTTCCCTTCTACATGACGAGCAAAGCGAGCTAACCCTCTATCATCGCACTGCTTTTCTATGTAACCTATATAATGTTTATGAATATTCTCTTTGTTCTTCCTTACCCTCCCCAATTTCCGTAGCTCTTTCTGTAAAAAAATAATGAATATTGCAGTCCTATATCAGTTTGCAAACTTAAAAAAACTATTAAATTTCAAATATAGAAGTGTATCATTTCTCCCCAGTACTAATGTATCATTTCTCCTTATTATGCCTTATTGGATTTTCAATTACTTTGTACAAATGCAGTTGCAAAATGGTAATTTACTTTCTAATAAAACTAATCCTAACAATGTGCTTTATAAATAAAAAAAATTACAAGATATTACCTTCACAATAACAAGAATTATGAAAAAAAATCAGTCAGTGAAAAAATTTACATTGACATTCCAAAAACCTTCAAAATTAAAAGAAAAGAAAAGTTGTCAGTTCTTCACTGATTAGTCCAGCTAATGATGGCTTCTGCAAATAAAAGAAGCCTTCACATGTGTTAGAATGGCTTTTAATGCCATTTGTTGAGAAAAATTGTCAATGTATCAACCCTCACTATGTATCAAACCTCCCCTACCTCCCCTACTCTACAGAGTGATTCCTAAATTCTGTTTTGCTACAAATAACTGATGAACTGAATTACCTACAGCCATAAACGTGATGTTTAAATATAGTTAAATAGCAAGGGATACGGTCACCAGAGAGTGTCCTCTAGAGGCAAACATCGGATTAGAGTTCTTATTTCGAAAACGATAAGAGAAATGTGAAAAAGTTCAGTAACATAGCTGCCAAATTTTACGCTTTTTTCTTACCACTAACATTTAAAAGAAATGTTTACTTTATTGAATTGCTGATTTCGACGATTAAGCAAGGCATAAATTTCTATTAAATTTGAGTGATAAGAGAAAAGCGTAAAAGTTGTCAGCGATGCAATAACAACAGTTGTAGAGCATCATCAATCTCGAATGAAGTGACATCCTACTAAAAAAATAACTTTATTAAAATGCCTGAAATATAATTTTACCAATTCCAATAATACGTCCAATAATAATTAGTGACATTGAAATGCGTCACTAATTGCATGCAGAAGTGTGTCTTTATGAGTTTGGTGTATTACTAATAAAACCATGACTGTTTAAGGATTTAAAGATTTAGTGATGTTGAAATACGCCACTAACAGCGGTCAGAAGTGTGTCATTATAAGTTAAATGTATTACTAATAAAACTACGACTATTTAAGGATTTAAAGATTTAGTTACGTTGAAATGCGTCACTAATTTCATGCAGAAGTAAGTCATTACATGTTAGATGTCTTTCTAATAAAACTATGACAATTTAAGACTTTAAAACACCACCTTTATACATGATCGTATCAGAAAATCATTGACTGTGTTTCTAGACATACGTAATTCGATTTATGTTCTTTCTACAGGGTGTTCCGTTAAAGGGGTCCAATATTAATAGGGGTAATAGAGGAGATCACATGGAGCATAAATCAGTATATAAAGCCTGGTCGGATCTCAATAGTTTTCAAGTTACAGCAAATAGAATGAAAATTCGGAAAATTGTAAAAGAACCCTCATTGCTAAACTATCGATAATGCTACATAAAAACGAAGCACATATTTAGAAAGAGCAGAAAAAACCTACAAAATGACATCAATTGTATTAAAATAGCAATATTTATTGACGAGTTACAAGCCCTGAAACAGTGAAAAAAGTACGAAATCCAATATACATCAAAATAGTTAATCGTTAATTCCAAAAAGACAACTCTAGCTACAACAAGGAAAATGTAGTAAAATTTGGTCCATTCCGAAAACTTTCGAAAAAGCTTACAATGAACCATATCGGTTTAATTATGTGAGAGAAATTAAACAGTTTCTTAGTTACAACTCCGCTTTCTTTGACACTAGCAAAGGTTAAACTCCGCCCATCACGATTGGAAACACCGCCTTTTTAATTACTCTCAACTATACATTTTCGATCATGCTTCTTCTGAGATGCAACATTTTTAATTATTCAAGAGTTAAATGAACCAAAATAACTTTACAATAATAGTCTACATTTTAAAGTGGTCTTTTATTGATATAAAGCTTAAGTTAAATTCTTTAAAATTAAACTGGTGGTGAAAATTCGGAAATAATTAAAAATATTGCGATTTGTAACTATGCAAGAAGTTTCAGTACATGTTTTACATGGACAATTATTGTATGTATATGTGCATCATAATTTATGATAGGAAATGATAATAACAAATAGCATAATAATTTTATTAATTATAAATTTAAAAAAGACACTAAATTTTAAATTAATTCATACAAACTTTGTAATTTACAATTTGAGTACACCACAGTCTGTGACTTACAAAATACTGTGCCAAAAAGAGTTGAAAATAAAAGAAAAATGACAAATAAAGAATTACATTCCACGTACTTTATGACATATGTGAAGCATAGTCCTCTGGCCTGCGCTGCACAGTTCAATGTCGGAAGGCAGACGAACGGACATTATTATAATAGGTGTTCGAAGTTGCGCCCATTAACAGAATCGCACAGCCGACAGCGACGTCGTAAAGATTGGCGAACACGCCGAAAAACTCCGACGGAGTTTGGAATGTCTCCTGCAGCGACAACGATTCGCGCTAGTAAATCCTCCGGTGTATCCACAGGCGTTTCATACACCAGCAATTTAAGGTGTCCCCAAACAAAAAAGTCTAACGGATTGAGGTCTGGAGAGCGTGCAGGCCAAGCAACAGGTCCACTGCGTCCAATCCATTTCCCAGGATATGTTGAATTGAGGTGATTGCGAACACCTATGAAAAAATTTGCCGGTGCGCCATCGTGCATAAACCACATATTGTGGCGCAATGTTGCTGGCACATTTTGCAGTAACTGCGGTAAGATATCCCGTAGGAAAACCAAGTACGTACTGCCATTGAGTACATCTGGGAGTAAATATGGTCCTATGAGATAATCGCCGAGGACACCTGCCCATATGTTCACACTGAACTTTTGTCGACGGGAAAACAGTGTGCGGATTTGTATATGACCATGTGTGCATATTGTGCGTGTTTACCACGCCCTCTCTCGTAAATGTTGCTTCATCAGTAAATAAAATATTTTCCAGAAATTGTGGATTATTTTCTGTTACATTAAGCAACCAGCGTACGAATTCTGTCCGCTGAGCACAATCTGTTACTGATAACAGTTGTACCCGCTGCACATGAAAGGGGTGCATGTTTTCTGCACGCAGAACACGCCACACACTTTGGTGAGAAACACCGACTTCAGACGCAGCAGCTCGTGTACTCGTGGAGGGGTTATCTTTAAAAATATTCAGTACATCTTCTTCCATTGCAGGTGTTCGTACATGTCGAGGTTTCCCTGCATCAATGCTTGCTGTATTAAACGATCCAGTCTCCCGTAATCGTCTATCGATTTTTATGAAGAGTTTCGAACTTGGGCAACGTCTCCTTGGAAATTGCTCACGGTACATGCGCTGTGCTAGACATGCATTTCCATGAGCTTGCCCGTACATCAGATGCATGTCCGCATATTCTTCGTTAGAGTATTCCGGCATAATTATTATACATCAACTTACTACAATCCCACTTACAACAGCCTCCCTTTAACATAACGCCCACTGATGACTGCTGTTTTATTACACTTTTCTTCCTATACACATAGAAAATTTGCATAAAAAGTACTTCTTCTTCATCATCCTGAAAGTTCATGGAGGAAACGCAGCATCACGGAGCTTGCTTTAAGATAAGGCGAGAGCTGCACAATATGTCATTCACTTGACCAGACTGAATAATGAAAGGGTATTGATAGAGGTTGATCAGAAATGTATAATTGAAAGATATTAAAACGGGGTGTTTACAATCGTCATGGGCGGAGTTTCGCCCTTTCCGAGCGTGCAACAGTACAGAGTTGTAACTAGGGAACTGCTTGATTTCTCCCATACAATTAAACTGATATAGTTTATTGTCAGCTTCTTCGAAAGCTTTCGGAATGGACCAAATTTTATAACCTTTTCCTTGATGTAGGTAGAGTTGCATTTTTGGAATTAACGATTAACTATTTTGCTAAATATTTGATTTTGTATTTTTTCACTGTTTCAGAGCTTGTAACTCGCCATTAATTCTCAATATTCTAAAACAACTTATGTCATTTCGTAGAATTTTTTCTGCTCTTTCTAAATATGTGCTTCGTTTTTATGTAGCATTATCGATAGTTTAGCAATGAGGGTTTTTTTACAAATTTCCGATTTTTCATTCTATTTGCTGTAACTTGAAAATTATTGAGATCCGGCCAGGCATTATATACTGATTTATGCTCCGTGTGATCTCCTCTATTACCCCTATTAATATTGGACCCCTTTAACGGAACACCCTGTATATGAAAGCGATTAAATTCACTGAAAATATAATTTATCCTTAGCTTATAGATTCTCACTAACAACGAAGTTATGTTTTCTAGTGACAATAACTTCGAAAATATTTATGCTAGAATAAAATGCATAAAACAAACCAAAGGGACAACAATCAGCAAAGACAACAGTGACATATATACCTTCAATTTCGCATTTTTTTTTTATCAATTTTCATGAAACATATAATTTCTAAAAACTGAAATCTGGCTCAATTAACACAACATATGCGAATTTACACAAAAAGAAATGGATAGTTCCACCAATGAAGTATTTCTCTATAAAATAAAATGACATATACATAGCTGCCAACCTTCCACAAATCTTCCGTAATGTCTGGATTAGTTTAACACAGGTCAACCACGTTTCGAGCAAAAACATTTATTTCATGAATACTTATTTATTTAATTCCAGGATTCTACATGGGACATATTTAATTTCATTTCTTTAAAAAAAAAAAAAAAAAAAAAAAAAAAAAAAAATCTGGTTCGAAACGTATTTAACTGGGGTAAAATCAACGCAAGTATTACGGAAGATTAGTTTGAGTTTGGGACCTATGCATATAATTTTAGTGCTTTAGACAAAATCAATAGTTATAAGATTGGTTTAAATTTGTATTTCATTTAAAAACATGCTATAATATCTTTTCAGTATGTAGGAAACCCAGGTCAAAATTCTTGCTAGTACCAGCATAAAAAATATGCTTGTTATTGCTATGTATTGCTTTGTCTGCTAGATTTTCATGCTGGTATTTGCTTTACAATGCTAGGCAGCATCACATGCTGTATAGCTAGCTTACACAGCAATAGCATGACAAGCTATATACAAGCATTTTATGCTTGTTTGCTGTTTATGCTTCTTCCAAAGCATGGAGAGGTAGGTACCTTAACGTGCTATTATATGCATTTTTATGCTTGCCAGCATAATATGTTATGCAGCCAACTTAGGGAGAAATAGCATGGCAAGCTATGTACAAGCATTTTATGCTTGTTTGTTGTTTAAGCTTCATCCAAAGCATGGAGAAGTAGGTACCTTAACATGCTATTGTATGCTTTTTTATGCTTGCCAGCATAATATGCTATGCAGCCAGCTTAGTTAGAAATAGCATGACAAGCTATGTACAAGCATGTTATGCTTATTTGCTGTTCAAGCTTCTTCCAAAGCATGGACAAGTGGGTATCTTAATATGCTATTATATGCTTTCGTATGTTTGGCAGTATAATGTAAGCATTATGCATAATATATATTAAAACGCAAATCTAGATTTTAAGATCCGTTTCGTTTACCATTAATTCCCATGATAGAATACGTTTTAGAAATTACGTAGTTCAGAGAATCTGACTTTACACCAGAAAGTTGCAATGGTTAATTTCGCTTTATTTAAAACCGGAATGTCTGTTATTAATTAAAGCAAATTTTGCTATTTTAATTTTCTGGTGTGAATTAGATATATAAGAATAAAAAACTGTTAAATTTAAAACACTGCTGTTTGCATATATGCAAAGCTGCGCACTAAAAGGTTAATCTGGGCATGCGCAATGATATATTTATTGTACTATTCTGTCGCTAAACGGATATATCGCCATACGAATTCTGCAAACAATGATCATTTTAGGGTGTTTTCCTGCCGAAATACTAAGCAGGGGATTCTTATGTTTCATTCATACTGCTGTTTTGGTAAATAAGTATATTCTATATGCTGCTTTGGAAAGAATGAATTTAACTTTGAACATTGAAGACTACCGAAGTGAGAATTGCTTTGGGGCCTATAGCTACAATGGCTATCGCCTCGAATGATCCTTTATTTATATACACAGAAATAATTACACATTTTTTACATAACAAATTTGTCAACATACAAGGACTAGATAGTACAAGGAAATTCACAACACCAGAGATAAACAGCCGGGTGCTCCACAAAGAGTGTGAAACGGAGCCAGCGGGAGTCGAGCCCAACAAGCCTCCTATGCTCTCAAGCGATTAGCGGCGTTGTGCCATAACCACTTGTCCACGAAGGCCCCGAATGTATTTATATATATAACACAAACCTATTTACCTTTTAAGACTCAATTTGGCAGATCTGTTCTCGTGTAGAATTAAATTCGCAACTTTTTATTTTAAAGTGAAAACTAACGACGCCAGGACAGCCGAGTGGTTTAAGGCGCCAGGTTTAATCTCTGGCTCTCGAAAGAACAGTAGGGTTAGAACCCACCCCTGACGGAAGATAGTTCTGTTTTATTACTGGTATTCAGATAATGCGTTTCAATATTTGTCAATAAAATATTTTATTTTTATAACGGAAGTTAGAGGATTTGTATTTTTAATCCCAATGCTTTATAATTATTATTAATTAAAATTTACACTTCAACTATATTAAAAAAAATACTAATTTCATATTAAAAACGAACGTTTAAATAAAAAATGCTGGCATTTATTATCCATTAAATAAATTAAATTAAGCTGATGATAGCTTTTGGTATATTTATTTTCTGATAATGAACAAGATCAAGAAATCCTATATACTTAAACAAGTAAAAAGAATAAAAAGAAAAATAATTGTATAAAAATTGTATACGAATTTAACTCTTAATCTATTATTTTTTTATAATTAAATAATTAATGAAAAATTACAGTAAAATTAAGTTAATTTAAAATACACATTATAGACAGTTGCAACAGCAAAGTTTAAATTCTGGGATTTAGAGTCAGACAGAGAGAATAAAAAATGAAAATCTTAAAGGTCGCTTAACACTAGAAAGACGGGAGTTTTTACTCAAGTTTAAAAAAAAATATTTTTCCACCAGAATTTTTATTTGAAATTGTTTAACTCATTTATTTAACTTTATTTTTCTTCGTACCTAGTAGACCTATTTTATGAAGGAATTTCTGGTAAGAACCAATATATTTTCCTTCGGTACGGGCCAAAATGGCCCCCCGTCGTCTTTCTAGTCTTGATTTAAATTATTCTGAAAAATACTAAGTGCAATATTTTTCTCAAAACATGAGACTGTAATTAATAAAGAAAAGAACTAACATAGCATTTTTAGCTAAACATGTGCTAAAAAGTAAGAAATAAAATTCTGCAACATATTTAAATGTGGTAGAGAGGGAACAGACAGCGTCATCTATCGCCTTAAATCCGTAGAAATAACCTATATCTATATTAATGAAAGAAAAATGCTTGTATGCTTGTCTATGTGCATCAGTGTTGCCAGATTGGGGACTTTTTTAATTCAGATTATTTGACTGTCACCACTTTTTAAAAATAGTATAATTCGCTAATTTATCAAAATTTTTAATCTATTTTTAAGTAGGTCGAAGATTTCTATTTCAAAAAAGCGGTGACAATCAACAATCTGGGGACAAAAAATTCCCCAATCTGGCAACACTGATGTGCATGTGTATGTCAGTTGGCAATAGCTGGGGAAATCAACCGCACATAGAGCTATGAAAATTTGGATGAGGATAGTCAAAGACATGTCCGAATGCAGTTGAGGCTCAGTTTTTCATTTTTTCATAATTAGTCAACATATCAATTAAAAACCATAATGAAAGTGGCAAAATAGCATGATCTTGCAGTTGTCTGCTCCCAAACGGCATTTCCGTGGAACTTATACAAGAAAAAGGTGAAATGTGGGAAAATATTGCATTGTTTTCGCATTTTGAAACTTCCGCATCTGCAATCCAGATCAACATACAAAAATAAATAAAAAAAAGACCCACTTGCTTCAGAACTTTTTACGTCGTAACGTTATAGTTTGCTAAAATAATATTAATACTTACTGTTTGAAAAAAAATTAGCTTTTCATTGTCAATTTAATGTTTTTCGTCATTTCTCGACATTCAAAATTCTGAATGCACTTTCCAGATCAAAATACTGGGTAGATCGGAAAGTCGTGTCGTGTTGGGAAAATCAATTCGTACCGGAAATTTCTGCCCGGTAATTATTAGACATTAGATATCGGAATCAATGTCTAAAAATTAATGATAGAATTTTCCGGTACGAATTGATCGCGGCCGAAGGAATTGGGGCCTGCAACATTATTTTATTTTGGAAAAATTTTCATTTAAAAATATAAAAATCATTCAACACTGATTTTAGATAAATTTAAAGTTATTAACGCCTGCCAGGGCGGATTATCTAGTATAGTAATAAAAGAAGATTATTTTCCTGTCTGTGTCAGACTGTTGGGGAGGGTTAAAGAAATCTATTGCGTGCAATGATCTGTGAGTTTTGCTAAAGATAGACGAAGACTGTGTTGAATGCTTCTTAAACTAAGATTTTTCTCTTTTGAAAATTCGCCGAGATATTAATCAACCCCTTCATCCTCGCTCCCGTGATATTCACAGGCTGTGTCTTTTATTCAGATTGCTTTATTCTTACCAGTTTTATAAAATAGTGTAATTGGCTTTATTATGATATCATTTTTCCTGTCATTAAATAAGAGGAATATTTCTTTTTCAAAAAGTGGTGCCAATGAGCAATTTGAATTTTTAAACCGTAATTTAATGCGACCGTTAAGGGGTTAAACGTCCTAATGAACGAACTTCAATTTCCCTCAATTTGATGAAAAATTGATCATCCAGACGATTTCAAGTACAAGTGTAATAAATTTTTGTTTTTCGCATTATGAACTCTCAATCGCCGTTCCCCAATGGAGTCAAAAAAATGTAAGAACATTTTCATAGTCTTTTCTCAGATATATCTTTAAATTTTATTTTAATATTAATATTTACCATTTTTAAAAAACGGAATGTTCATTTCATAATTATTTCATGTTTTCCGTTTTTTCTGCAATTTAAACTGCTTTCTCTCTGTCAAGGTTAGAAAACAAAATACGCACTTATAGCAAATTTGTTTCTGCTTGCAACGATACCTTTCAGTTTTATATATATATGTGTGTGTGTGTGTATTTAAAAAAAGATGATGAATTGTAATATTATATAATGGTTATATATTATATATATATATATATATATATATTTCAAAAGCATTTTTTTTGTAAGTCGCTTATAGAAATCGCCAATTCCCGTTGTAAGAAAATTGAGCCAGGGTTTTTTGTTAATTTTTGAATTGTGATGTCTGATACATTAGAATTGGTATCTGGAGAATTATTTTACGCGTTAATATTTCCGATATACTCATTAGGGTGGGTCGAAAAAACCGAAATATTTATAATGGAAACGTAATAGTGCGGAAAAGTTGCCTTTTGTTATAAAGAATCAATTCGTAAAATATTAAATCGATCGGTTAGTATCTTTTACCGCCGCAATCGGGCCAAAGTTCCGAAAAATCGCAAAAAACATGATTTTTGCAGTATTTTTTGTAAATTATCCATACATAGCTATACAATTTCTAATAAAACGCAATAGCTAATTCAAGGTATCAGTAATCTAATATTAAAATTTCATTATGGTGGCATCATATCTTTTACCGCCGGAAAGAAACCAAAATTTCTAAAAAATGTTACAAAATTTAAGTTTTTCTTTTTCCCAATTGTAATAATCTTTTAATATTTTTAGCTTCACATTTTTATATTTTTATCTTCATCTTAATCGTCATAATATTTATATTTCTAATAGACTGAAAATGTTATTTTCTGTTGAATTTAATTTCACACAGATTGTTTATCTTGACCGATGTAATGCTACCAAAAACATCTGCTCTGATACAAACACCTGCAACTGCATGCGCGTAAATTTATTTCTCTTTATAAAAAGGCATATTTCACTTAGTTGTTTTTTTATAGTTTATTTTCCTACTCGACAGTGTCAAGTTTTGACGTCCGGTAGTTGAAAGTTAGTACACGTGTGAGAATCATTAAATTTGGGTAGAGGCAATAGACTTTAAAATTAAGTTTCGCAGTGTAAATGGAAACACCTAAGAAGGCAAGTAAGTTTCGAAATCGTTCGACTTTCACATGTCCTGTATTTGGAACCCCGAAGGAATTAACACAATGCAGAATACCAACCGATGAAGATGTATTGCACTATTGTTTCCAAGAAAGGTGTAATCTTGCACCGGACGTCGGCGATCAAGAGCCCGAATTCTCCGCTATTGCCGAACGTGTTGCTAAAAAAATTGAAAGTATCTATACCAACAGTGTCGCGTAATCGAGTCATAGCGATGTTAAATATATATCATAAAAGATATAGGAACATGATGAAGTCTTACAGAAGGGATAAGGATAAACCCAACTTTCAGAATAAACTTAATAATTTCGTAGATGATGCAAGAAAAACCTTGTTTGATATAGCCGCATGTAAATGCAAAGATTTGAACAAATGCAATTGTAAGAAACAGAATAAGGTTCCAAAAAGAGAACGTGCATTTTTGCTGGATCAACGGACGACAAGAGTCGATTAAAGTGGTCAATTAGATGCTGAATATAATTCACATATACTAAAGAGAGTGGAAAGGAAAGCCCGTTCACAAAAACGGATGACTAAAACATCAGAAAAATTATCTAAAAATGTCGCCGTGTGTGAGAATGATTCTTCTACGGATGAGTTGACTTAACTAATCAAAAATAAAATTTCATTTTCTGTTCAAAGTGCTGATTATAAACCAAAAAAACCTTTTTTCAAAATCTCAAAATATGCGGTTGAATCTCTCAGCAACTTCAATGTTAAGCGATAGATATGGTACATCTGACAGGGCTACTGCCGCATTAGCATCAGCAGTTCTCCAGGACGTAGGTATCATAAACGAAGATGATACTTCAAAAGTTATAGATAAGTCTAAAATCCGAAGAGAGAAACCGAAAATTAGATCTCAAATAAGTAGAACATTTGACATACCAAGTTTAGATACTGTCTTTGCTCTATACTTGATGGACGTAAAGATAGAACTCTCTGCCAGGTCAAAGAGGGGGCGAAGTTTGATCGTCGCGAAGTAAAGGAAGAACTTCTTTATCTTTATATATCTCTGATATCTTTGATATAAAATAATTTGAAATATATCTTTGATACTTGAACCAGGTTCCCATTATTTTGGTCATTTGACCCCATCGACTAGCAATGCGGCTGCTATAAACAATGACATTGTAGATTTTTTGGAGAAATATTAAATGGAAACTTCAAAAATAATTGCAGTTGGATGTGATCGAACTGTTTTTAACACAGGAAGCAAAGGAGGTGTTATTCCTTTTGCTACAGGACAAATTTCAAACACCACTTCAGTGGGTTCCTTGTCTTCTGCACTTCAATGAGCTCCCTCTGAGACACCGTTTCGAACAACTTGATGGACAAACGACGGGTCCTCGGTCCTATTGTGGGCTAATTGGGAAATCTCTTGCGACTTGCGAATTATTACCAGTTGCAAAATTTAAGCCAATTAAATCTGATCTCCTAGCTATTAATAAAGACGATTTGTCAACTGACCAGAAGTATATGTTTGAAATAGTGCAAGATGTTTCAACAGGCGAGTGTTCAGTTGACTTATCTCGCCGAAGCCCTGGACCAATATCTCACGCAAGGTAGATCACTTCTGCAAATCGAATTTTGAGACTCTATGTTGGAACAGAGGAACTCTTCTGAACTTGTAATACTAGCTGAGTACATCGTGAAAGTGTATTGCATCGGTTGGTTCACTATTAAAATGAATCCATCATGCTTCCATGGTGCCCAGAATTTGTGGACTATAATTAAAAACACCCGTTACTTGCCGGACAATCTACGAAAGATTGTAGATCCTGTAATTTCACAAAATGCTTATTTCGCAAATCACGAAAATATCCTTATTGGAATGCTAGCAGATGAAAGACAGCACGTAAGGACCCTAGCTTTGAAGAGAAATGCCAAAGCAAGAAATTCTGCACAGTCCAATAGCGCCATCCGACATTTCGTTATTCCAGACTTGAACTTTGAAGCTGAAAACTATATAGATTTAATTGACTGGCAAAATTGTGAACTAACGGAACAGCCTATTACGATTTCTCTATCATCTGACGATCTCACAACGCTGGTGACTTTGAGAGGTTCGATTAAAGATATTACCTGCTATAAATTTCCTTGTCATACACAGGCAGTAGAGAGATGTGTAAAATTTGTCGCCAAAGCCGCTTCTAAAGTTTGTGGACAAGAGCAGAAGGAGGGTTACATTAGATCAACTTTGGCCTCTCGAGAAATAATGGCTGCATTTGAAAACAAATCAGATTATAAAATTCATTTCAAATAAATATATTTTCATTTAAATTTTATTTAACCCGATTCTGATAAAAATATCTTTATTTCACTTAACCCTCTGTCTACCAGAAGGGTCCAATGGACCCGACATGTATATTCAAAATATCTATTCAAACCAGAAAATTTCTTCAAAACAAACTAAATGTATAAATCAGACAATAATAAGTTAAATAAACAAATTAAATAGTTTTAAGTAAAAATTCTGGTGTAGAATGTTGTTATAAAACTTGAGTAAAATTTCCGGTAGTTCTAGGGTTAATAAAATACTTCATTTTATATCATTTTTGTAATTTGTGGTGCCTCAAGAAACTTCTGTCTAATGCTGGCATGAAGTAAAACAGCAGAGCATGAAGCGATCGTCAAAAAAAAAATAAATGAGTACCTTTATTTATTTTTTTTTTATTTTATCTATTGTTATCATAATTACTAGACATTTATAACATTTTAGTAGAAATAAAGTAAAGTTATTTAATTCTAGAGATATTATAAAAGTACAGAAAAAACGGAAAAATTGAAATTTTGCCATTTTTTTGAAAAAATTGGTCTTTTTGCGGCGGTAAAAGATATGTTTTCATCTTAATGAACTTTTACAGGGATATTTCTGATATCTTCATGTGGCTATTGCGCTCTATTCGAAGTTGTATTGCTATGTTTGAATAATTAAAAAAATAATGAAAAAACTATGTTTTTTGCGATTTTTTGGAAATTTAACCCCTTTGCGGCGGTAAAAGATATTAACCGATAGGTGTAATATTTTAAGAAATTAATCTGTACCACAAAATGCAACTTTCCCGACCAATTACGTTTCGATTATAAAAATTTCGGTTTTTTCGACCCACACTAATACTCATTTCGAGTTTTAGAAGACCGTGAGGGATTTGGACAGATTTTCGGTTTAAAAAATTTGAGGCTTCTTGGCAAAATCAGAACTGACCTTGCGTATTATGCCTAGTCACACGCTGTAGGTTCGTTTGGATATAATTTCGTTTGAAAATATAAATCGTACAAATTTGATTGTGTACGCTGACGATGATTTGGTCCCTATGATATCAAAATCATATATTGATAAAATTTCCCCTTTCATTTTATTTTGAATCCTAAACTCTCCCCTTTTCATTGTAATTCTATTCAAAATTATGTAATTGTCCCACAATAGATAACCACAGATACAAGATAACCGTATTTTTTTAATACATTCTCTCGTTTTTGCCTTGCAATAAATATATTATCCCATTCGCTCCTAGAACTTGAATTAGTTTCTTTCTACAACCGTCAAAAATAATCCTACACCGCTTATATTGTCATGCACATATCGGAACAGGCTTAATGATCTTTTCCAGATGTGAAATCTGCTTGTTCCTACATTTTTGTGTTAAAGTGAAACGAAACCAACATACACACCCTTTTCCTTCTCTTGTAATTTAGCTGATCTAATATGCAAGCGTCGCTGCATGCGGACATTTTTCGTGAGCCCCATATACTTTAGTCAAGGCGTAAAGTCCAAAATTCCAAAAGTTTTCTTTAAATCAATTCAAGGCCAAGAAGATATAGTCCAAAAGCCGACAGCTCAAAAACCTATGTTATCAAGCACAAGAAAAAAAAACCTTTATTTTATCGAAGAGTAGAAGTAGGGGAATCTAATAATCCATGTCCGCCGGATGTGAAGTTGTGTATAAGCCAAAAAGTAATACCACCAGTGGTTGACTAGTAGGTTTACCATTGTGTTTGTCCAACAACAATCCTCAATGTTTTCATACCTTTTTTTGTAGGACAAACACAATGACCAACCTACGAGTCAACCACTGGTAGTATTTATTTTCGGTTTATGCACCACTTCACTTCCGGTTGACAAAAATCATTAGATTTTCCTACTTCTACTCGTCCATAAAATAAAGGGTTTTTTCTTGTTCTTGATAGCATAGGTTTTTGTGCTGTCAGCTCTTGGACTAATATACTCGCCAAAGTATTCAACAGAAATCTGTCTCTCAGAAAAACGTATCCCGCCAAATTTTAACCTGGTTGGCGAATTTATTGGCGATACTATAGACTCAATCTTATACGAAGTAATTTTGGATTACCGACTCGTCTGTTGACTCCTCTTCTTGCTTATCTTCTGACCTGCTGCTCACGACTACACCTCATATCGTTAAAAAACTATCTTACTTGATTACGAACCTGAATCTGATTAAATTATTTTCACGTCATATTCGATTACCCGAAACTACAATATTGCAGTCCCCAGCACTAAACCACTGAAGAAAACATGTGAATTGAACATTGATTTCAGTTTTTTTTAAACTTTGATAGGCAATGCCAAATTGTTCAGCTAGTTTTTACATAAAATTTCATCTAAAATGATGATTGATAACTTCTTGAGACATCATTATGACATATTCTGGTTAATTTGAAATTCGATTAATCACTCAAAGAGAGTTGCGGTTAAAATAATTTTCTTTGAATTCCAGTTATCAGTGTAATAATGCAAATTTAAAAAAATAATAATAATAAATGTGGTGGTGAAAGATATTTTTAACTAAACGCTTACTTTAATTTTATCATCATGACGTGATTGGTTGTTGCGCTACGAGCTGTACAGTTTACATAAGAATGTGTCTTCATCCTACTGGGAGTGGACATGTTGAACATACTTAACTTGCTTTCCTTTATAAAATGAATTGTTTCTTGCTTACATCTGTAATTTTTTATCGTAAAAGTGCATCTGCTCTATAATTCCACACTTCTGCACACAATTACGACGTATTGAAGTCGGTGATTTAATATAAAAATACTTCTATTTTATGACTTCTATTAATGTTATTTTTACATACGAGATGTCGTTTCGTTGTAAATCGAGAACTCTAGATACACTTTTGTAAATGAGGTTTATTTCGTTATCGCTAACAAGTAACTGTACCGGTGTCCTTGGCGGCGAATTTAGAATTTATAGCTCATTTGATTCGTCTCATTGAGTTTAGTAATGTAATTCCTTCCATGCTATTTAGTTTTAATAATGACAGATGGCCGGGTCAAAGCTCAAAATTTCGTTCATTGAAAATCTGTTGCCGTCAAAGAAATATTTATGAAAAGTATACATATTGTTGTTACAAAGTTATACACTGATGATAACATCGCTGTCAAATTTGACGCTTTTTTTCCTACTACTATTTTTAATTAAAAAAAAAAATACCTCATTTAATCCTGTGTTTTCGATGATTAAATAAGACAAATTTATCTGTAAAAAAATAGTGGTAAGCAAATGCGTAAAACTTGCCAGCTATGTTGACAATAAATTTTTGACACACTGTTCTTTCCGAAGAAATGAAAAAAGCAAAAAATATTCCTCGCAGTGATAATTACAAAGAAAGGCTTCTTCATACACTGGTGATAACTACTATATGGTTATATTATTACGGTTATTTTAAAATATTGTAACTGCAGATAAATTGTAGGTACTCTATTTTCAGACAGGTTATCGCAAGTCATGAAATCCTCATCTAATTTTGTTTATCCTGTCAATACCTTTCCCGAGTTACGAGCAAAATACTTTGCGTTCACACTTTGCCAGTTCTTTTACCTAGTCAGTTTTTTAGTAATCTCGTATTTTGCAACATAACTGTTTTATTTTTGGCAACTTGCATTATTAAAAATTTTCGGTAAACGTGTGGTGAAGGTAATGTATTAGCACTATTTATTGTGTTTCAATGTAATGTCATACAAGGTGGCATGTGACTTTAGCTCTGCTTTATTTATAACACTGAAGTTTCTTCTGCAGCATCATGGTACTATTTTAGATTATGATTGTTTTTTCTGATGTCTTTCTTATATTCTACGTTTTAAGTTTGGACTCTGATGAAAACACGTTTGATTGAGATGTTTTTAATCAGCCAATAAGATTCTCTACTGTGATTTACTCTGTTCTCGTCCGAGTTTAACTTGCTTGGACCGATTCCTGTTACAATTAAATTTTACACTGAATTTTCTCCAATTTGTTTAAGATTGTACAAAGTTTCTTTTGAAGTTGTGAGACTCTTCAAACTTGGATAATAAAGTTTTGCACTTTGAGACCTAAATTAGTATCATTTTCAATCAAAAGAACGTCGCTCGACTTCTATTTCAGAAATATCACCTTGAGCCGGAAGCCGCAATTACTGCGAGAGACAAGATCACGCCCAACAATCTCATTCAACTCTTTAGATCGGGGATATATTTTTAGTGAGAGGAATTTAAACCTTTCCGGTGCGAAGTAATTCTGCATATAAACTGATGAAATAATGGACCGACACCAGAATTTATAAACGAAGTTATTAGAAAATATGAAGTTGCTTATTTTCACGTACATTAGAAAAAGGAAAATTTTAATTAAATATTCTTGGTGCCTTTCGTCACTTTTGGAATTAAAATTAGATGTCCTATTTTAAGGACATCGTCCTCGAAAGGGTTATTACATCCTTCATGACCAGGAATAACGTAGTAAAGCTACAATTATTGGCACATTTTCCGTTTGTATCAGTTAAATTCATCCCTCTGTTCAAGTATGGATTTTCCAAAAGAAGGCGACATTGATAAATATGAAAATTACGTCACCACTGCAGTCTACTGTTATTAAATTCATGAAAGGAATCCGACTTGTTTTGATTGCGTCGTCAAGTCACTGAAGAAGAAGCCTTTGCTTGTTTTGCTCACTGCGATAAATATTTTTTGCTTTTTCACTTCTTCGGAAAGAACAATGTGCCAAAAATTGATTATTATCAATGTCTGGCTGTGTAAGAACCATTCGTAAAGTTAAATCATACTTATTTCTTTGACGACAACTCTTTTTCAATAAACGAAATTTTGCAATTCGACTCGGCCCCCTGTCATTTGTTGAAACTTAATAGACCATAAGCGAGGTATCAAATTATTAGGTTGAGCAAAAAGTTCTGGGAAATTTTTAATCTAACGACAAGTTTGGACAGTTGGACGGCGTTGAAATTCTTCTGCATTCCGCCTACAGTCCAGACATGGCTCCTTCCGATTATGGCCTCTTTCGATCAATGCAACACGTTTTCAATGGTCGTCGATTAGAATCCTTTAATGAAGTTGAAGAAGCATGGAAAGAGTTTTTCGATTCCAAGGTGCCGCCATGGTACTTCCAGCAAATCCGAAATCTGGTAGAACGATGGCAGAAAGTCGTGTACTATGATGGTCTCTACTTTGAAGAATAGTCCTTGTTGTTTTTGTTGTTGATTTGCGCATAATAACGCAACTTTCAGAAATTTCCATGAACTTTTTGCTCAACCTAGTACTAAGATTAATGAGACGCATCGAATTAGCTATAAAAATATAAATCCGCCGCCAAGAACTCTGGGGCCTCTACTTGTCAGATGTTTTGTGATTAGGTTGATAACTTCAAAATTTCAGTTTTAGGTGCTCTGTCGTCAATCTCATACGATAACGCATAATCATTTTAATATAGGTAGACTGTTGTGCCACATATCTAGATTTATTCTTTATGAGTTATCTCAGGATGAGGGGTCTCTTCTATGCACTCTGTATACAGAAATTTCTGCACCCGAGTATTTATAATTTTAAGGGGACGGTTTACCTTAAAATTGCTCAAAAAATCGATTTTTCTTTTCTAATATTAAATGAAGACCAGTTTAATTGGGAATATATTAACATCTCATTTTTACCCATACGGTAATTACATCGCGCGATATTGTACATTTTGTTAATGCACTAGACGCAATTATCCGCACGAATTAAAACTTTAAATAGCTTTTTTTCCCATGTTCATATTTTCCTCAATTTCATGTTTTAAAAATGCTAAGGCTGGTTTTGTATTTGAGAAAGAGATTTAAACTTTTTGTACAAGTTCTTAATTATACAGGGTGCTTCAAAACTCATAGTACAAACTTTAAGGGTAGGTAGAGCATACAGTAACAATCATTTATTGTATAGAAATGTATGGGACCAAGTGACGCATTAAGGTAAAAACACCAGGGGGGGGGGGGGGCTATTAGGCCCATTTTTTTAATTTTCAAAATTTCTCATTCATACCAGAAAATTTTTATGCTATCCGTTTCTTGAACTATTATAATTACTTAAAAATAAAATTCTTCTTTGAAAATTTTTGGTATGAAATCGAAATTTTTGAATTAAAAAAAAAGCACAAAACTGGCAAACTTATCAAACGATATACATGAATAAAAAAGATAAAATGTTTATTTACAATGTAGTTTACAAGTAAACAATAATGCATACGATAATAATGCAATAAGTTTCCAAAATTGCACCCGCCAACTGTGATACATAGCGTCGGTGGAACGACTGGCGTACACGTCTAAAGATGTCAAGCATTTCCCGCAAGCGTGCAGCAGCTTCGGATATAAGAGATACTAGATTTTCGTCGGAGTCAACTGGAGTCTCATAAACAAGACTCTTCAGATGTCCCCATAAAAAGAAATCAAGGCTCGATAAATCGGGAGATCGAGGTGGCCAAGTAACTGGTCCACCACGCCCAATCCATCGCGTCCCAAATTTGGCATTCAGGTAACTACGCACATCAATGGTGAAGTATGCGGGTGCGCCATAATGTTGAAACCAATCCGATTACGAATGGCGATCGGAAAATCTTGCAGCAGTTCTGGTAAAACCTGTTGCAAAAACATAAGGTAACAGCGACCATCCAGCCTCTTTGGTAGTAGGTATGGGCCAATCAAATAATTATTAACAATACCCGCACACAAATTGACAGAAAATCGTTGTTGATAAGCATGTGGCCGCGTTGCATGTGGGTTATTGGTTGCCCAAAGATGGAAATTGTGTGCATTAAATGCACCCTTGCGTGCAAATACTACCTCATCAGTAAATAGAATGTGAGCAGTAAATTCTGGCTGCAATACATGTTGCTGCAAAACCCACTGGCAAAAGTTCAACTGCAGAAGATTATTTTCCGGATTCAAAGATTGTACACGTTGAAAACGGAAAGGATGAAAACGCTTTTCATTTAACACTCTCCAAACGGTCGGATGACTCACACCTAATTTCTGTGCAACAGCTCTTGTACTTGATTTGGGCCTTTCATTCACAAAATTCAAAATAAATTCTTCCGGGCTTGCACTGCGTACAGACCTTTCTTGCCCAGTTTCTTGTCTGGTGACGTGGAAAGAACCTGTTTCAGAAAGCTGACGGTGTAAGAGCTGGAACATTCTATGAACAGGCAAACTGCTCCTGATACATTCGTAGGGCAGCTCTGGCGTTGCCATTTGCACGACCATACATAAATGCATGTCGGCTTTTTCGGCATATGTAAAGTCTTCAATGACGAACGATAGCACAATTAAAAATGGCGATTTCTTCTACTTGAATGAATGGTATTGAACGGCGACCAGCCGCTTTCTGCCCTCTACCGCCAGTGGAATCAACCGAAAACTCCATTTTTATTTCAAAAAAATTTCTATTTCTGTTTCTATTTTCAATTCAAAAAATTTCGATTTCATACCAAAAATTTTCAAAGAAGAATTTTATTATTATGTAATTATGAAATGTCAAGAAAAGGATAGCATAAAATTTTTCTGGTATGAATGAGGAATTTTGAAAATTATAAAAGGGGCCTAATTTGCCCCCCCCCCCCTGGTATTTTTACCTTAATGCGTCACTTGGTCCCATGCATTCCTATACAATAAAGAATTGATACCGTGTGCTCTACCTACCCTTAAAGTTTGTTCCATGAGTTCAGAAACACCCTGTATATTAAAAATGTGTTGTATTTTTTCATTCTTTCGAAGAGCACTTCACAGCATACTTTTTAAAATTCGGATTCCTTGATTGGCACCACTTTTCTGAAGTGGTAAAATTCCTATTGTTTTCACCTTAATTAATATGCTATTAAATAAGGCGAATTTTATTATTTCAAAAAAGTGGTGCCAATCAAGAAATCAGAATTTTAAAAAAGTAGTCAACTCGAAACACTGCTTCACATCTTTAACTGACTTTTTCTCAAAACTTTGATTTTTTACGTTTGTGTTCCTTTTTTTCATTATCTAAACTGAGAAAAATATATAGTTCTGGCATCTAGAATTTAAATTATGGCTCTAGAAAAAATAGTTCCATGTCATCCTTATAAATTCTAGTTCCCTTTGATAGAGAGTTCTAGAGTCTCCTACAAGAATTCAAGAGCGTTTTCCTATATTCTCGTGGTCAAAGTTTTTTAAAAATCCCTGCAAATAGATGGAAACACAAGAGGTTAGTTTTAGTAACTATAATTCTTGTTTACGAAACCATTCCAGAAGCGATAATTTCTCGCTATTGAAACAATTCCTTACCATTTCGTCACCTAGATAACAAGAGATTAGAAATTCTAGATAATTTCGTCTATTCAGCTTAGTTCTTTACCCTATTCGCATAGCTCGGAAATCTATATTTCTAGTTTAGGGATACAGAAAATGGCTACCTATTCATTCTAGTTGAAGGCGGTATATTTTTTTTTTCTCGGTGCAAACTTAAGAACTCAGATTTTTCTAAATACTTATATTATGATATAGTGCATACTTTATCGCAGGAATTTAATGATTTGTTGAGAATTATTTATTTTAGGCAGTGAAATCTTACCAAAAATGATAATTTAAAAATGTTTTTCAATAAATAATTAATAATTAATTTTCAATTTCACTTAGTCTGTTAAAATGCGTAAAGCATATTACTCAGACTACTTTACAAAATCTAGACCTCTATCTTTCACCATTTCTGAGAAAAAGGTACATAAAGTTGGTGTATTTTAACATGCCCGAGATAGAGCTTACCCGGTCCCCTTAATGTCACAAAGTTTCTGCCAATAAAAAGGCAATTTTTTACATTCTGAAATAGTGGTAGAAATTTCATTAATTTAATCATGATCAATATTTTTTTATCGTTGCGTCAACGTGACACCAGCGTGTAGTGGGTAGATATGGATTATCCCTATAACTAATCAAAAGAAGTTATTCAAACTTATATAAGCGTTATCTGGGCATTACGAATCGCATTATTGTATCAAAAATAGGTTAAGTATAGAAAGTTTCCAAGTTTGCTAAAATTTCAGACTGGAGACCTGCTCCCTCTTATTTTTTAACATGAAATTAAAGATGACATAATTTCAAATAGAACGGCCATTTTTTTAGCGTTACTTGACAAGTAAATGCGTGTGACTTCTGGATTATTTTAATTTTCATTCATTCGTTTATTTATTTTTTAATTACCTACTATACATGTAGTCCTGGGTTAAAACTAAATAAGTTTTCTTACTAAATAGAGAAAATAAGGACTTTGTTTTTTATTTAACCCGGGAGAACTTACTCATACCTGAAAGGTTTTTTCTTTGTCACCAATTAATACAAATAAAGATCTTCACCTTATTTAATTGGTTATAATTTTGCGATAAAAAAGTTGAAGATTACTTTTATAAAGATAGTGGTGGCAGTTGTAAAAACCGTACGCACTCCGGGTCTAGTAGACCCGGCGCGCGTCCTCGCGGGTTAAAGAGATTTATTGGATGTACATAATACTTTTAAAATAGTATAAACTCAGTCTATTGTAGTCAACCGTAAACTAAATACATTTATTAAAATTTAGAATATTTCCAATCCTTTTGGAATATTGGTTGAATAATATTGCATAGGTGCCAAGTTGCCACTAATCCTCCGTAATATGTGAGTTAATTTAACCCTGGTTTAATACATTTCGTACCGGAATTTTTTTTCATAGATGAAATTAAATAAGTTCCACATAGAAAACTGTAATTAAATAAATAAAGATTCATCAAATAAATTTTCTGGTTCGAAACGTTGTTAAACTGGGTCAAATCAATCCACGCATTACGGAAGATTAGTGCGAGCTTGGCACCTCTGATATTGTTAACGATACACAAATAATTTCATATTCGAACAGGAATTTCTATAACATTTTCACTCTTCTAGATTTGTTCCATGTTGTATTTCATATTGGAAAACTCAGCTTCTTTACTAATGTTGATGAATGCCAAATCTCGTTCAGTGAAAAAAAAAAAAATGTATTATTTGATTCAGTTTTGGAATTATTATGAATCTAATTATTATGAACCTGTTAAAAATTTCACTAACCATATATCTGGTAGTAAAGTTTAATGAAAAAACTATGGTTAAAAAAAAAAAAGTCTTATTGTTTCTCTAAACAAGTGGTATTCGCTACGCAGACCGCGAGTTCATTTTCATGCTGTGTCACGGCAGAATACAAGCTGGAGAATAATTTCTGAATTTAGCATCTTGTACTTAAAACATTTTGATCCTCTTAAGATCTACAAATTTAAGAGAGTGTCAATTAGTCGTTTGAAAATGATCTATTTCAGCTGACAAATGAAAATCTTAAAGATCTGCAAATCGTCGCCAAATTAACTTACAAAATTATAGAAAAGCTGCCAAATTTCGACTGTCTACCTCAAAAATTGACTATAACATCTCCGAAAAAGTATGTAAGAAATCTAATTATTATGTATACTCATAAAATACTGCCAATATGGCACCCACTGGTCCATTTTTTGAAAACCAGTGTTTTTTAAGAGAAACATTGATGGTAGGTTTTGAAACAATATCAACAAAACGATTTTGGCGAGGATTATAAAGGGGATTTTTTTCTTTTAATGTTGTATTTTAAAAACGGATCGAGTGGATGTGCTGCGCTAATACTTCAATGCAGAACAAAATTGTCGGGCTAATCGTGGGTTCCCAAACATTAAGAAATTAATTACGGCGCCTTGTCTTAACATTCGCCAATGAACCATTTGCGAAATAAACAATTAAATTTAAAACATCAAAAAACTCGACTGCGTAAAAAGCAAACTAATTAATTATTTCTCATCAATGTGGAAATTGTTTTTTCAGTTCCTACAATTAGCTCACACTCTCGCTGTATATATCTTGTTCAAATTTTCAATCGCTAATACAATACTTATTATTCATCCAATCAAGCGCAAATAATTTTTTTTTTTTTTAAATTGTACTGGATGACACTCGATGTTAATCCAGTTTTTTCAAATATTAATTCATTAATTAAATGTAATTAATTAATTTTCAATAATCGAGAGAGTCCTCTTCTTGATCAAGGTATTTTAAGACCGAGAGAGCCCTCTTCTTGATCAAGACATTTTAAGCGCCACTCAAGTTAAGAATGGGAGAAAAAAAATTCTCTCATTGACCTAAGTAGGAATTGACTTAAAATATTTTTTTTTTATATTACTTGTTTATATTACTTACCTATTTTTTTATTTACTTGTATTGATGACTTTTAGGTTGTGTTTAATTGTTAGTTCTTATCTATAAACACTGTTTTGATGAGGTCTATAGATGTCTATGATGGTTAGAGTTGCAGTAAAGCTAGACATCCTACATACACAACTTCCAGGTTGTATAATATTTTAACGGAGCTTCTGACTGTAAAATAGTCAATGGAACATCGTCTTCATTTTGAAAGACCTATCCATTGATATGCCAAACAATAGGGTGCGTAATTTTTTTTTCGTCTCTACCGTCTTTTTGTATTTTACGGCCGACATTTTGAATTTATAAAAACAAAATCTGGCTTATAACTATTGGGTCGTTAAGACGAATATATAGAGACTTCATTCATTAAAATCCATCCAGCCGCTGGGATGTTTTGAGGGTATAAATAAATCCACATACACAGATACGCGTTAAACACATAACCCTTCTTTTCAGACAGGTAAAAGGGCTCAACGATGACCCATAGCGTAGTTTCTCAGGTATCCCTACAAATCGATGCGGTCGGACGATTTATTTTTTTGTTGGCTAAACAATGCTACAAATTAGGTGGACCTCCCTTGATATACCACTCTATCATTTCTCAGCTGTTTCCATAAAAAACCAATGATAAGCCAACTATCTATGCTACTTGGGAATATATTACACAAAATCAATAATAATTGTACTTAATCTTAAACTGCTAACATTTGTTAAAATTAATGGCTATGTATTAGTAACTACATATGTTAGTAGATCGTTATAATATATAGCCATGCAACTACGAAAATTAAAGTGCGGAACTCCAGATCAGCGGTGCCAGTGGGTTACTTTTTTAAAATTGAGATTTCTTGATTGGCACCACTTTTCTGAAATGGCGAAATTCCCCTTGTTTTTGCCTTAATTAATATGCCATTAAATAAGGCGAGTTATACTATTTCAAAAAACTGGTGCCGATCAAGAAGTCTAAATTTTAAAAAAGTAGCCCACAGGCAACATTGCTCCAAATCGATTGTTTAGCAGATGTTTGCTGTTACAGAAGTTTTAGTTAATACCATCTCTTTAATTAACTTCCCTGACAATAGTGCTATGCCATTTTCACAGAGAGTGTACTTATTAAATTCGTCAACTTTTTAAATGGGATAATATTATATTTTCTTTACGAAATATGAGTAATTACTTACTGGCATCGACACTATTTTAACCCCATTAAAGGTCTCGTTAAATTACGGTTAAAAATTCAAATTGATTATTGGCACCACTTTTTTGAAAAAGAAATAATCACCTTACTTATTGACAGGTAAAATGATACCATAAAAAAGCCTACTATTACACTATTTTATAAAACTAGTGGGAATAAAATAATATAAATAAAATACACAACCAGTGAATATCACGGGAGCGAGAATTAAGGAGTTAAAGAAAAATCATTTTCGCAGTGTTGCCTCCCTAATGTGTCAATACGAATTATTGCGACATCAGGCAATTTGTTGCGAGCACATTTGGCACGAAAATTATCGCTATCATGCCTAAAAATTTACCCGGAAGTTTCTAGAAATATTTACTATATGGCATAAAGGAAAATATATGTCCAGAGTGACGTTTTCACAGAAATTTATATATAAGCAGATCTGTGAAGGGTATGGGTTTTGAAAATCAATTAGTCAATTACCGGAGATATCTGAAACTTCGCTTTGCTAAACACCAATTATTAAGGATTTTGGATACGATTGTTTCCGAATAGTAATGTTCCGATTATTTATTTGGAGAAGTATGTGGTAATAAAGTAAAATATTGCTACCTTGAAGTAGTGATATTCAAAATCCACAATGCTTGGCGACGAGTGTTTAGATATATTATTTAACACTAGAACGCCCGGAGGTAGTCGATCTGACTCCGACCATATGATTAAATGCTAACAGGAACCAGAAATTCTTTCATAAAATAAGTTAAATTTAAACCACGCAGATTTACGTTAAATGAATCAGTTAAACAATTCTAAATAAAATTTCTGGTGTCAAATATTTTTCTGAAACTTGAGTAAATTTCCGGGCGTTATTCTATAAGAATTTGATATTTTGAATTTCTCTTACTTTATTACATGTTTTTGGTTGTATTTGTCGTTCGAATTAATACAGTTGTATGAATTATTTATGGTAAAAAAGCATTTTTTAAAAATTATCTATGTCTTTAGGTAGAAATATTCTTTCATTTCAGTGACAGTGTATTTTTTTAAAATAATAAACACAGCAAATATGTGTTGAATGCATATTTTTTATGCAAAAAGTTTTCTATAAAAAATTGCTACTCAATGATAATTTTATGCTGAAAATTGAGATAATCATTCAATAACTTAATAAAAATGGTAATTTTAATAAATCAGAAATTAGATGCGTGTATAAAGTTTATGAGAAAATGAAGAAGAGAATATTGAGTTGAGGATAAAGTTATTTTCAGAAAATGATCTATAACATTTCAGATATTTCACAATGTAAATGCACTTCTATATAAATTTAATTTCATGAATTTTTATTCACATCGCTAAAAAGGCGCCAAACTAACAATGTGAAAATTTACCCAGGCCAGGGTTCGAACCTAGGTCCTTTGTTCAGCGTACCAACGTTCTCCCAACAAAGCCATCTGGAACGAAAAACCTAGCCTAGCACTCTTCACTCTTAAATGTTGGTAAGGCTCCAACCGAAGCACAAGAATGAACAATATCATGAACCATAATCCTGCGGTAAATATGAGTACAGATTAATCCAGCATCGATAATATTTATATGTAATTTATTTTAATTTATTTTACTTTTTTTAAATATTATGCACTTTCATACATTAAAAACAGTACTATTTTCAAAATCTAAAATGAATTTCAAATTAACGTGGAATTTCTCATAGCAGTACCCTCGATTATTTTAAATATAAAAAATGAAATGATGTGGAAGATTTCGTTTGTTCATCCTATTCCAGAAAATGAAACGGATTTTGCTTAATAATAAAAACCTTATCTTTCAAACGGACTCGAAAAAAATTTAAGTTTATTTTTCATAGATATTCTTTATGCGTATACGTTCTTTATATTTATATTTAGAAAGTTTAAGAAACCCCTTAAACTAGTAATAAAAAAATAGCATTCTGTGCAGATCATTATCTAAAGAATATCCATTCCCTTTATATTTCTTATATTTAATATGCTACCTTATATTATTTTAAAAGTAAGCACTGTATTGAAAAGTTCTTATTCTAATGTAGACTCTGACTCATGAAAAATCGTATATTTCGTTTTCTGGTGTATTATATATAAAGTAGAGAACTCATTTGTTCTTTATTTAAACAAATGATCATCGGTATTATATCATTTGGAGGAAATTCTTAAAGGTCTGAACTAAAAGTTCTCTTTCGTATAGTCTTGCATTATACGACGAATTTGATACTAACGGAGCGCAGTACTTTAAAATTACGTAAAGAAAATAAGAACTTTTTTTTATTATAAACTTTTAAAATTTATTTCTGTTTATCATTAAATGAAGTTTAAATTTTTATTTAACCTCTGAACACTAGAACCTCCGGAAATTTTATTCAAGTGTTATAAAACTAATTTACACCAGAATTTGTATTTAAAACTATTTAACTTATTTATTTAACTTATTTCTCCGTGGTACATATTTAACTTTTTTTAGAAAAAAAAAATCTGTTTCGAATTGAAATATTTTCATTTTTTACCGGTCAAAATGACCGCTATAGCGGTTCTAGTGTTAACGGTTGCATAAAATTACGTTTTAAAAATTCAAATTGCTGATTGGCACCACTTTTTTTAAAAGGAAAAATTCACCTTATTTAATGACAGGTAAAATGATTCCATGAAAAAGCCAATTACACTATTTTATAAAACTAGTTGGAATCAAGCAAGCTGAATAAAAGACACAGCCTGTGAATATCACGGGAGCAAGAATTAAGGGGTTAAACCAAAGAAACAAAAGTGGGTGACATTTGGCAAAATTTAACTATTTCGAAATAAAATAAAATAAAAATCCCAAAAGAAGAGGATATAAACATTTAAGGCTGTTCTGAAATCCAGCGGGACACCTTTACGACACAGGTTTTTATTCATTTTTGTTCAGAAACGCATGAAACTGGCAGGCGTTGTTATTCAGAAACTATGTAATCAATAGACATTTTTCGTTTTTTTGTAAACACAATAGATTTTTTAGAAAATACTGTGAAAGTGGGCGTTTTGGACCGAATTTCCCGACGAAAGCAAAAAACCCAGCAAAGGGAGAAAAACGTCTTGCCACATGATCAAAAACGCTTATAACTCGATAAGTAATTTATTTTTTTTAAAAATGGAAAAATCATTTCCATTCTAATTCGCTTCCAGAGTCAGGTCTACGAATTTTATACGTTTACGTTTAAAAATGTGTACGTTCTTTGTGTCAGAAAGTTTCGTGCTTGTTGAGCAGTGAAGATGAGAAGAAGATAATTGAATAAACGCCAAAGGCATCTACAGCTAATATCTAGTTGGAATGTCGTTATTTTAATTTAATTTTTATTTATTTATTTATTTATTTATTTATTTTTTGCTTTAACGTACCTTATGATCAGTGCAGTGTTGCCAGATGGGCTACTTTTTTTAAATTCAAATTCTTGATTGGCACCGCTTTTTTGAAATGGTAAAAAATGTGCCTTATTTAATGACATAATAATTAAGGCGAAAACAAAGGTAGTTTTACTATTTCAAAAGAGTGGAGGCAATCAAGAAATCTGAATTAGAAAAAAGTAGCCCACTGGCAACACTGGATCAATGTTATCAGATTGGGGGCTTTTTTTAATTCAGATTATTTGACTGTCACCACTTTTTTAAAATGGTATAATTCGCCCTTTTTCAGAATTTTTAATCTGTTTTTAAATAGGTCGAATTACTATATCTATTCATATATCTATTTCAAAAAAGCGGTGACAATCAACAATTTGGGAATAAAAAAGTCCCCAATCTGCAACAACGCTTACGACAGTGGTGGTACTTAATACTTTTTTTTTTCAAAGTACTCTCAAATCTATACTTACAAAATGTATTGTTCGCCTTATTTTATGACAGATATTCTGTAATTAATAAGGTTAAAATTTCTAGTTTCTTTTTTTAAGTGGTAACTCTGCAGTCCACGAACCGCGTTAGCAAGCATTACTGGTTTATAATATATGGACGGTTTTGTGTGCAAATCTAAGAATTCATAATTTCGTTGACTTATTTAAAAATGTAGTGATCCCTATCAATGTCGCGCCTTAGTTATGTCGATCACTTGAATATATTGCGCTTTTTTGTATCTCCAAAACAAAACAGGTCCTACCTAAACAGCATATTTAAATAATTTAATATTATGTAAATTGTAATAAGGGGAATTTTGCGTGGTTTACGTTATTTAAATTTTTTCATATCAGTTTTTTTATAATTTTATTATCAGTGCGATGTAAAGAGTGAGAAATATATAATAAGCATGCCTCTATTTTCCCTGTTTTTCAACCAGTGTTGCCAGTGGGCTACTTTTATTAAATTCAGATTTCTTGATTGGCACCAGTTTTTTGAAACGGCGAAATTCCCTTTGTTTTAGCCTTAATTAATATGTCATTAAATGAGGCGCGTTTTACCATTTCAAAAAAAGTGGTGCCAATCAAGAATCTGAATTTTAAAAAAAGTAGCCCATCTGGCAACACTGTTTTCAACTAGATCAGTCTCCAAAGCGACATTTCTATTTCCACAAGACTTCTGTTCTAACGTTCTTCAGAATCTGTTCTAGCGTCCTCAGAGCCGTTCTGATTGGCTGGCCCGATTTAGATGAAGTGGCTAAACGTCCGAGCACCGTTTGCATATATTCAGATGTTTGTTTTCAGTTATTTCGTTTCTGATGCTACATAAGTTTGATTTGAATAAATTATTTTCCATTTTTAAATGAGGAAACTGCTATTTTCTACTTGAAAGTATTCAAAAATACCTGCATAAAACAAACCTTCATCATCTTCATACTAAAACTGTTTTTTTTTCAAACCTTTTAAGATTAAGACTGTTTCATAATTTTTAAATGTTATTTATATTAAAAATTATAAAATAAAATATATATTTTATATTAAAAATGCTTGTCACTTATAAAACACTGCAATTGCAGGGGAATTTGCATATCTAAACCATGAAAAAATATAAAACCAGGGTTATTTTTGATATTGATTTATTTTTGTAACCCTGATACTAAAAATAACCCTGAAAAGTATTCTTTTTTTAGCACTGAATATGGAATTTTTAAATATGTTTCATGGAGGTATGGGAGGATTCAATTGAAAATTCAGGGGACAGTTAGAAGGTATCCCCCCCCCAAAAAAAAAAAGAAAAAGTTTCTGATTTTATATTTTTTCATGATTTAGATATGCAAATTCTCCCTGCGACTGCAACGTTTTATAAGTGAAAATGCGTTTTTATTATAAATTATAAATTTTTTAATAATTTTTAATATAAATAACATTCAAAATTTATGAAACAGTCTTTATGACTCTATCTTAAAAGGTTTGGAAAAAAATGGTTTTAGTATGGAAATGACGGAGGTTTGTTTTATACACGTGTTTTTGAATACTTTCAAGTAGAAAATAGCAGTTTCATCATCTAAAAATGAAAAATAATTTATTGAAATCAAACTTATCTAGCATCAGAAACGAAATAGCTGAAAACAAATATCCGAATATGTGCAAACGATGCTTGGGCGTATGGCCACTTCATCTGGAGCTGGCCAGCCAATCAGAACGGCTCTGAAGGACGCTAGAACAGAAGTCTAGTGGAATTAGAAATGTCGCGTCTCCAAAGCGTTATAAGTAAGCGAACAAACTTAACGCTGGAATCAGGCGTAAATTAACACAGTTGCGCCACCTTGTGGACGGAGTGATAATTCACATATGCGGGCTATTAGTGTGGCGCGTATTTTCTAAATCTTCAGTCGCTCATGGAAATGAATTTTGTTTGCCACACTTATTGCAAAATAATGGCGTAGCGAGAGGGGCATCCAGACGCACTTGACACCACTTTTTTCGCCTTATCAGAAACATTTCAGTTATTAATCAAGGTGGAAAAAACTTTATAATTTTAGTAGTATCAGTAAGAAAACAGTTAGGTATCTACCTGTAGTTCACACTCCATCCGCTACGTGGCGCATGACCTTGATTGATGTGACCTCGCTTTTAATCTTGTGGTTACTTCTCCCATTTAAGATAGGACCCTTACTTATATCGCTTTGTCAGTCTCTCATATTCATTTCTTTAATCGACATCAAAAGAAGAAATTTCCGTTTTGGTCCTTATATATGTATGTAGGTCCGCAGTTTTTTTAACCGCCACAGAATGTATCTGAATGTAACTTTTTACACTACAAATCTGGTAAAGCTGGGAAGGTTATTAGCTATAAATTGTTATCGTATGGTACGAGGTTTGTTTTACACAGACACGTAAAAAATGTATAGATATGATTATATGCTTCTTACACTAGGCTAATTTTAACACAATTATTCTAATTGGTAAATAAATCTTTAAATTTAAATTTTACATCTAATATATGATTCTTGTCAAACTTAGAGTTGTAAAGGTTGTTAAAAAAAGATTTAATAAACTTGGATTTCGAAACTTAAAACTGAGCGTTACTGTTAGTTATAACGCTTTTACAAATAACAACATATTTGTGGCGATGTATGACTCATAAAATTTTATTGGACGAGAAGTTTCTGGACGAAAAAAAAAATGGCGAGTGTACTATTATTAGCCTGTCTCATTCGTCAAATCGAACTGCTGTAGACAAATATTGTCAAGTTCCCTACTGTGTATTGCCATAGGTTGAAAAAGCTTGCAATGTGAACATACCCTTTGGGTCCATGTCGCCCCTATGTTACTTATAAAGGCACTTCGCTGGTAACAACGTAAATTAAGTTGAAAGATGAAAGAGTTGGATAACAAAAAATACTTTGTTTACACACAACCACTCTCGCAGTAACACGCCAACTGGCACGCAAAGCGTAAATAGAAAATAGGCAAGGTTAATAAAATAGATTATTTTTTCACATTAGCAAGCAAGTCGTGGATTAAGAGGTTGTTGCTTGTACTTGTTATCTTTTTTTGGCTATTTCCATGGGTTTTTGTAATGTAAGTCAAATAGCTAATAACAGCTATGCCTGTTGGCCACTGTTATTTTCCCGTTCTAATGTACTGGTAGCCAAAAATCGAAGTAAGTGACTTGCAATAGAAGTACTCGTGGAAATAGACTTTTGGTTAAAAATGACTTCTTTGAAATTTCGATCATAAAATTGTGTATCGGTTAAATGAAGGAAAATATCGATAAAGACACATATAAATTACTGTCATAGATAGCCCATGTACTTTTTATTGTTTAATTCTTAACAGTTCTGAATGACGACAGTTTATATGTATTGGGATTTTCTTACCGTATGACACGCAGGTTGACATTTCTCCAAATGAATGAGAAGGTACAAGTCACGAAGTCGAATACACAACCTATGTTTTAAATTTCCAATGCTTTGCAATTGGCCTATCTGAATGTCGCCCCAGCCAACACTTTCACTTAGTAAGTTTTTAGTAACAGCAACTGGTCTCCCTGGGAGTAAGCTCAATAGAATAAACGTCAGGAAAAATAATTCAATTAAACGGTGGATATTATTTTAACCTAATGATACTGATTTCTAAAGAAATCAAACGAGTAAATATTTTTGCAAATCAATGAAACAAATATCCAGGTCGAGACTGTAGGCTTTGGACCCAGTACCCCTGCCATTAATTGTCAATGCACGTTCTATTGAGCAACCTTTTTGATAATATGATTTTTTCAAAAAAGTTTTCTGAGTGAATTATTGTGGTATGGACCAGGTAGCACAATTAGCAGAGAATTGAAAATTTAAGACAAAGGATCTTGGCTAGACTCCCGGACGGAACACTTTTTCATACATTTGGAAAAATATTTTCTAATAGGATTTATTTACCAATCAGAAAGTTTTTGTTAAAAAAAAATATATATATATAACAAATTTGGTGCAAATACTATTTAGTACATGAAGAATATATTTAATTCAAAAGAAAAGGGTATACATTATCGTTACATAGGCAAAAGTGCCTCTTCAGAAAGAATTTGGGTTGTAAAATAGGCAAAGGAACTAGAAAAGGAAACATTTCACATGATTGACTAACATTTTATAGAACCTTTAACATTGAAATAAATGTCAAACTTTAATTTTTGTTTCTTAAGTTTTAAAAAATGCATTTTGAAGTCTTGTTTCGTAACTATTTCACTACCCAATTCGCCGTGAATAGCCAATTGTGAGCCTAGTGGTTGAATCTGATGCACAGTTTAAAATGATTTCTTTCTATGATAACTTACAGAAAATTGTTGTTTACTTTTATGTTATTTTGCAAAGAGGTACTTTATCTGGCGTTGTATTAATACGTAGGTCATCCAAAATTTAAAGAACGGCTGCGCATTAAACCGCGAATGTCTTTGCCGAGAACCGTTGATGTGCGGTCACATTTGCATTGCTACTAATAATTTAAAAATGTCGGTGACAATAGTGACAAAAGGACGGCACGAAAAAAAAAGAAATTAAGAAAATCGCAAAATATTTTCATTTTTTTATAAAAACGAAAGAGGTTTAACCCTCTCGCTGCGCAACCCGAGAGTTTCTCGGGCAACGTAAAAGTAGCAAAATTTGCGCAACCCGAGATTTCATCAGGGATGCATTTTCTCCGTCTAATTAAAACGCCTTGATCATTCCCACCAGTTACATTTTATTGTAAATTTTGCCTTATCTGATCGAAGTATTATCCTGATTAAATCAGACGAAAATTTTTGTTTTGAAAAACCGCTGGCAAAAAAATAAAAATTCTTAAAAGACGCTCGTCGCGAAGGAATTAAGTACGCAATTTTTGAAGCTATTTTGATAAAACAATTACGCAGCGAGAGGGTTAAGGGGTTCATCACTTAGAAAAAGCGATGATCCCAAAGAAGCTTCAACTTCATCAGTCACTGGCGGTAAATAAAAACAGCAATGCCGTTAGGACAAATGCTTGAACAGTAATGACAACTATGACGAAAAGTAGCATTTGATCCAATGTTATTCTAAATACAGTTTTTTAATACTTTCAGAATGGCCTATGTATTTTTCATAATGAGAATTCTGTTCCCTTTAAAGAAGACTGCAAATCTGTGTATCAGAACGCCAAAAAGCTAACACTGAAATTGAATTCTAAATTTTTAAATAAAATTTGCTTTATGCACGAATGCAAAAAATAAATTCTTGATTATAGAACTATTATTGTATCACATCATTACAGTAGATTTTCTAGTCAACTGTATGCAGAGTATGTGTAATACAAAAAATTAATATTTGGGAACTGCGCATAATCATAAGAAATATAACTAGCTTAGCTAAGAGATTAATAATACTTTCTCATCACTGTTGAAATGTCGTAAATGTCATGTGCGTCACATAAAAACTTTAATATATTTTACATTTAATATCTTTAATATCTTACATCTTTTTAATTTTAGGAGAAACTCTTCATAGCTAAAAGGTCCATGCAAACTCAGTCTGGTCAGCAGAAGTTGCTTGCCTTCGCTAAAGAAGACGATTTTTTTTGGTTACCTAACACGACCAGTGTCAGATAGGACAAATTGCTCATTGTCTCAACGCTTCTGTTTCGCAACCAACTGAATCATTCAAAACAACCGTAGAAAGATATGCGTACTTATCCGGTAACCTATCAAATTCGACAGACGATAGATAACTTTACAACATCTAATCGTTCAGCTTCTAAAACTTTCTGAAAAATCATGATGAACATGCTTTGTAAAATATTCATTGTTTATTTCTCTTCCGTCTGTCATGGCTTTAACTTCATATTGTATTAGATGTGCATAGTTAAAAAAGATATGTTGCATTTTCTCATATTTTTTATTTTTATTTTTATAGATGAACGTGTTATGATTTATTTTATCACACGGTAAAGCTCTAATACTAAGATTCTAATTAGGTTTAATAATCTGGGACGTTCTTTATAATTATGTAATGTAATATTTTAATATTCAATAACATAAAAAAAAATTAAGTTTCACTATTTAAAAAAATGCTAAAAGTTTTTCCGGTAGCATTCAGTACCTCTTGTTGAGATCTTAAAAATATGCAAACACACACACAAAAAAAATCACTCAATAACTATTTATAACGAAAGCTGTTACTTTATTGTTCCCGAAAATTTCTTTTTCTTACATAAGATATTTTTTCACAAAGCTCTTCAAATAGATCATAAATAAATTCAAATAAAATGTAATGGCGTTTTTATAAAGTATTTCTTCGCAGTGTCTATGCACTCTTTTAATTCATTTATTAGTTTTTATTTGTCTGATATAGATAATACGAAATCAGGTGTATAATGTTGCAATTATTTCTTTTGGCGAAATAATTTTCTACCAATTTTAATATAATTACTTGTATTACATATACATCCAAATCATAAAAATATTTATTGTCAAAGTTTACACTTTCAAGTCATTTGCCAGTAGGCTACTTTTTCAAAATTTAGATTTCGTGATTGGCGCCACTTTTTTGAAATCATAAAATTCGCCTTTTTTAATGACATATTAGGTAAGCTGAAGACAAGGTGAATTTTACAATTTCAAAAACTGGTGCCAATCAAGAATTCTGAATTTTAAAAAAGTAGTCCACTGGCAAAACTGTTTCAGGAACACTGTAACAGATAGCGATCTATTTATGCTGCCTTCACACTGTAAAAAATAGGATGTAACCCTACAGATGAAAAGTTGCAGAAATCAGTATGCTTACTAAAATTTTATCTGTACACTGCAGTGTTGCCAGTGGGCTACTTTTTTTAAATGCAGATTTCTTGTTTGGCACCACTTTTTTGAAACTGTAAAATTCACTTTGCTTTTGCCTTAATTAATATGTCATTAAATAAGACACATTTTACCATTTCAAAAAAGTGGTGCCAATCAAGAAACTGATGTTTTTAAAAATAGCCCATCTGGCAACACTGGTACACCGTACAAAAAATACGTAAATCTACAAAATTAGTTTTTGTAAAGCTACAGAAATCCGTAGCTTTACAAAAAAATCTACTAAAATTACAGTAATCTTATTAAAATTTTATCTGTAACCCGGTTGCAGTTACAAAAATGTCTTGCAGGGTTCGTATGCATCAAGGGATCAAGGTGATTTTAGATGTTTTCGTATCAGAAATTTCGTAAAATACCCGTCTCTATATATGAAGCTAGAATTTTTTTCATTAAATAAAGCAAGTATTTCTTTATGAAAATTCTGGTTAAAGTTCCTTGAAGCGTACGAACCCTGTCTAAGCATCCCAGTTTCCTGAAAAATTCTTAGCAACCTTACAGATTTTTTGATTTACAGTACAAATGTGTATCTGTTACATGAATTTTTGTTGTTGCCGTTACATACAGTGCTCAGCAAAAGTTTAGACAATGATCAATTATGCTTCTGTAGTGAGAAGTATGTGACGAATTGTTGGAACTCAACTGTCATATATTAGTGGGGACTTATCTTTCATACACAAACAATAAATTTTAATTTATACACATTACATAATATATAATGACAAAAAAAAATAATAACATTGTAGCAAAAGTATAGACAATTTGTCTGTTAATAGAAAAGTATCCATAAATTAAAATCGAACTGCACCTACATTGTCTGCTATTAATGCAAAAATGTGAGTTCCCATTGAAAAAACTAAATCCTGCATCGCTAGGGGGTCCATTTCGTACCAAACAGGTTCAACAGCAGATCGAAGTTCATTATTGAGGAGTATTGTCAAAAAAATGCATAAACCGTATCAGACATGATGCCACAAAAGTTTTCGATTGGATTCAGATCAGGGCTACACACGGACCAGTCAAGAACAGTAATAATTTGAGAGTTAAACCAAATTTTATTTGTATGCAACATGAATAGACGCATTATCTTACTCAAATATATACTTTAGAAGAGCTAAAAGTTCACCAAATGGCTGTAAATTGTTTTCCAATGTATGTATGTAGTCTTACGCTGCTTGGCGACCATTGAGAAACTCAAGAGATACTTGAGAATTAAAACAAAGTGAGGCCCAAATCGTTAACTCTTTCGAGGGCGGTGTCCTTAAAAAGCACACTTAATTGTAATTCCAAAACTGACAGATGACACCAAGAAGAATTAAATAAAGTTATTCTTTTATAATATACGTGAAAATAAGCAAGTTCATACTTTGTAATAAATTCGTTTATAAATTCTGATTTCAGCCCATTATTTCATTAGTTTTATAAACAGAATTACTCCGCGATGGAAAGGGGTCAATTTGTTGTGAGATTTCAAGGCTGGTTGTTATATCATTTTCATGTAAACTAATGTACATCTTTCTATAATTCATTTACGAAGTAACCGTTGACACAGAAAGCTCTGACTCACTTTTAATGCGATTAGCAGTCATCATTTGTCTAGATACCAGTTTATGGTTCCTTCTATAATCTCGTTTTCTGGCCACACGAGGCCTTCCAGATTTATGTTTTGCTTTGAAAGAGTCACCCTTAGACAGTACTTAATAGATAGACTTCTTTGGACGATTCAAAGTGGCTGAAATTTCTGAAAAAGCCTTCCCTTTCGATTTCAGCTTCCATGCTTTAATTACTTCATCTGACTGAAAATTTCTAGCTTGCGGCATCTTCGCTAACCGATATTATCGCGAGGTGCAGTTAAATACTTCATGCATGTAACGTCATAAGTTTGAAATTTGCGTTTTTCCGTCAACAGTTGCCAAAAAATCACAAAAGTGTCTAAACTTTTGCAATATGCAAATTTCACTTTTTTAATTAAATTAAATAATATCCTGCATTAAAACCGTTATTTTTATCCTAAAACATTTAAAATATATTAAAAAATAAATACAGCCATTTGTATAACCCAAGTGTTCGTACTTTTTATTTAAAGTTTAAAAATCACCAGTGTCTAAACTTTTGCTGAGCAGTGTATAAAGTTCTAGGCATCCCAGTTTCTAAAAAAATTCTTACTAAAATTATAGATATCTTTTACATTGCATTGTCTCAATATGATAGGTAATGTTAAGAATTTCTTATTATTAAATAGTAATATAAAACACCTTTATATATGCGATATATTTCAGCTATTTTTGTATCTAATAATGTTAAATGATTGGTGTTAACTAAAGATAAACAATTACATTAGGTGACGTTTATAATAACGATGCTTACTTTATTCTTTTCATTGTAGGCAATTTATTGTTCAATTCCACTAACAATAGCCTTTTATGGTTGTTAATACTCTCTTTTGAAAGTATCTTATCTCCATAGTAACCATTTCTAAACGCTCATCTTGCATTCTTAATATTAATACTAACAATGAAATAACCTCGAATGAAAACACCCACAATGAAAATGCCGCTTCGGCAGTGCATGTGAAAGACGCCTCATTGTGAGAATTAGATTCAAAAAGCAAAATTGCACCTAATAGACAAACGTACAATGGTGAATGCGTTTACATAGCACATTTGACAGGGAAGCGACATTTTCATCAATATTTCATCGAAGTTTGAAAGGAACTTTATGCGTGACATAAGAATCAACAAGGAATGAATAGTATAAAGATATACTGAATTCATATCATATAGTACCCAAAGTGTATTCCATCAGATGCGTCATTCTTTAAAGTCCAAAATATGATTAATAACTTGTTACATATAAAGATGGATACCCTGTATCATTAAATTAATTTTCTTATATGACATGCAAGGCCAGTTTTAACACACGTTTATAATAATAGATTTACATATTAAAATGATACTCTAAATAAAAACAAACAAATTATTTGCATATTTAAATTTAACCTATGTCCGTCAAAATTTTGCTTTAATGCACTTTTTAAATTATGCGTAAAATACAGGGTGGTTCAAATTAAAGTATCCCTGTTTCGGACGCTCTAGTGAGAGAAGCAGTGGATGTAACGTCTTCATATTTGGAGGATATACATATCAAACCATGGGAAACTGATTGGTGCAAAAAAAAAAATTTAGTTCATAGAAAGGCCGCTAGAGGGAAATGAGGCGCTGCGATCGGCTTAAGGTAAGGAAAATGTAGCGAAACAAATAAGCAAAGAATACAAGGTGTCGGTAATTAACATTTTTTAAAAATTCCCACCACTAAATTATTAGTATTCTTTGCCGAATAAGAATACTAACAGAATGAAGCGGAACATATACTAATAAAATTTAAACGAATAATATTAATAAAATTTATTGGTGGGAATCGGCTTATTGGCCCCTAGATGTTTACACCTTTGGTCATATTACATTTTCCAAACCGATCGCAGCGCCTCATTTTCCCCTAACGGCCTTTGTTTGAACTTTTTTTTTTTTTTTTTTTTTTGCACCAATCAGTTTCCCATGGTCCGATATGTATATCCTCCAAATATAAAGTGGTTACATCCACTGCTTCTCTCGCTGGAGCGTCACAAACAGGAATACTTTAATTTTAACCACCCTGTATATTAACCCTTTGCGCTCGGCGTCTCTTACGCAAATTTCATTCCATCGGCACCACTTTTTTAAAAGAAGTTTAGTTCAAGTACACAATTTCAAAAATGCTCTGATTAAATAAGGTACATTTCATTTTCCTTTATTAGTGGTGCCAAAAACAAATTTTGCAAAGAAAGATTATGTCTCCGCAGCGGAGCCCTCGAGTGCGAAGGGTTAAATATCGTTATTTAAATATGACGTTTCATAAAAAAAATTCAATACGGTATAGGAATTAGAAAATTGGCTTCAAATTGGAAATTTTGCTGCAGTACCATGACTTTATTCTTGTTCAATATGTCATGCAGCATGTTTTGTTTACTATAGTCTACTTTGAAACACTGTGAAGAACATATATTTCCAAAATTATTCTCTCAATAACAGCCAAAGTAGAAGATTTGTGATATTTTTTTCTATTTCCAATATAATATTAAAGATTTTTGAACCCCTTTCTATTCAATATTTAACTATCGATAAAACTCTGAAAAGCCAGTAAAGATTATGTATATTAACAGACAAGGAAAATTCCTACATAAAAATATTTTCTATATTATTTTTTTCATTTTCATTATAATATTTTTATCATTGGAGCTGGATCATTACCTTGCAATCTACGTAATATTCTCCTAGAAATTTCAAAATACGAGGCAAATTATTTAAGACAAACGTAATCTAAATAAGGAGCATTTGATAACGTAGGTACATTGCAATTCATCGCATTCTAATATTCTTTTACCCCTTGAAGGGCGGGGATGCCGGTATGGCATCAGATAATTTTAATCCCTAATTAGCACATTGTCACCAGAATTTTTTAATGATAATTTCACTTTTATTAAGTACGCGAAAATATAATTTTACTTCTTTACAAATATATTTTCTTGTAAATACTGCTGTCATTCAATTATTTCAAAATTTTAAGAATACAAGTACCTTGTCCCTGAAAGGGTTAAAGGGTCTCATCTGTTTTAAAAATTTAAAACATTTTTTTGTGTTCCACATTTTAAAAATACTTGTACAATTCAAAATCGAAGAAAATATATCGTATAAAAACAGCCAAATTAGAACCGGGCTAAATTAAAATTGATATGTTTACTTTATACTGACTTAAATTGATTTTTAGGTGTGTTTGTAATTATATAAATACGTAGCACCTATAGTTGTCGTCTGATTCGTCCTTTTGTCTGTCTGTCCATCCGAACGCATATAAAAGTGGAAAAACTACCCAACAGAATGGTTTGAAATCGAATATATATAATCGTTGCAGAATTTTGTCGAGTTTTTTTCAAATTTTATTTAACTTGAATCAAAACTTAAAAAGATATTAATCAAAGCTTTCTTCATTCCATTAAATCCTATCATACGTAATTAATTCAATGATATCTCATGATATGTAATGATTCCAGGCTGTCATGGTGAATACGTCCTATTTAAGATGAAGTCCTATTAAATTGGTATTACTAAATTTAATGTATATAATCTTAATAAATTTTTGCATTCCTGCATTTCTGTATAAAGGTGCAACAGCTATTGCACCAAGATCTGAATATTTATAAAACTAGTTATAGTACGGACGCCAAATTTGGCGTACAATTCTCGGCTTGTTTAATTTTGCAACCGCTTTTCTAAAACTGTGTTTATGCCACTGCATAGAAAGAATAGAGAATATAAAAGAAATAGCTTGTAAATAGATGTTATGTTTTACACATATACGTATAGAGTTATCATATGCACAAACTCCGCCTATTATTTTGTTAATTAAACAACGCAACAGTTAAATGTTTCGATTTGAATGTGATTTTTACAGTGTACCTTTAAAAACATTCTGATGGCAACAACAAAAAGATAGCGCAGTATAATTGACAAAACAACAGGCAGAGATTAAAGGTATAATAAATTTATCAATATGTGTGAAAAAAAATTAATTATAACGACAATATGAAATAATAATATTGAAAATAATATCGGTGCAAAAAAGAAAAGATAACCATGAAAAGATCTGCCAACGATATTTTAAAGTGCGCGCATGTAGCCAAAGCACTTTTTTCCAGAAAGGCGGATGAAAAGTTTAAATATAAATTGGAACCTGTGCTGAGTTAAATATATCCTACATTTCAAATTGAACTGCTCACAGAATATTTTCATGTCGTTTGTTTTGTTTATTTTACAAATGTTTAAAAATATGAAAAAGAAAAAATCGATTTTTTGAAGATTTAAAGCTCATGAGTCCCGTTAAAATAGACACCGTCTTTTAAAATTCAAACTATACATTGTTTGACAAGGACGAGGTACAAATCCCCATTTTCATAAAAAGTGTCGTATGGTTGCAAGGCAAGCAGGAAAATATATTGTTGTCAAAATGTTAGACATTAAAGGAAAGAATTTTTATTTTAATTTTAAATATAGAATTAATGAAACATAGAATATATGAATTTCTTTTAAATATAGAATATATGAAGTCCTTAGACTATATGAATTTTCATAAAGAAAAAAATATTGCAGGGATAAGAGCGCTCCGACCCAAATGACGGATTGCTACCACTAAATTTTAATAGTATTTCTCGCCGTATTTAATAATGGAATATCTGAGATTTAATAAAGCAAAGAGTACTCTTAAAATTTAATGGTGAAAATCAACCATTTGTGTCGGAGCGCTCTCATCTCTGATATTGATATTATCCTTAATACATATTCAGTGTTCGTACACATCGAGGAATTGAGGCAATTTTAAGTGTTTTAGTACCAGAAATTTTGTAAAGTACTGTTCGCCATATTAGAAGATAGATTATATATTTTTTTAAATAAGGCAAATATTACTTTACGAAAGTTCTGGTAAAGTTGCTTGAGGCGTACGAACCCTGATATCTGTACTTAAAATTAACGACAACAAGCACTCCTTAGCAACTTGTCACTATTGGATATGTTCACCATGGAGAATGATAGAACAGTTCTCTCCTTTTGGCATGCTTTGCAGAACGTGGTCCAGCAGAAGCTGAGACAGGTTATCACACTTATCTTTGAGTGTTCCAATGAGGGTGTACTTGTTCAATAGAGGATGTTGCCAGCAGCAAATCGTCTGTAGAAAGCATGCCAAATATTTTCAATTGGATTTAGATCAAAGTAACGTGATGAAAATAAGTGGTTTTGACTATTCACGCTGTCTAGACAATCCAGCGCAGCAAATGTACTATGACCTGGCGCGTTGTCGTCCATGAAATGAAATTTATCACTGAAAGCAAGCCGTAAAATATAAACGTGAGGCAGGAGTACATCATCGCTGACCGGTTTCTGTCCCAGTTGCGAGTGGATGTAATTGCGTACGCCCAGTAACCATTATTCCGGCCATACTACGAATACCGCTTTTTTGATACTGCGAGTACCGCTTTCATAAATAGTTTCAAGAAGTTAAGCATAACAACCTTCGCGTCTTATCAAATGTCGTCTATCATCAGATGACAAACAAAACCTACACTTATCTGAGAAGGATACACCCATTCGTTATTGTCCCAACTGCGATATTGCCGACAACTGTTCAAACTGGATCTACGGTGATCGCCTGACAAGGCGGCACACACATCAACTCTTTGGGCGCAAAGTTCTTCTAGTCGCAAACGCTTGACTACAGATTTTGGGATGTCCGCTTACCTGTGACAACAAGAAACAAGTTTGCCACTTGACTTGCTGTGGTAGTCCTTTTTTGCCGGTAGGGCAATATATATGTCTTTTACAGTCCTCTTACGGAGAAAACAACCTGCCTAGTGATGCCTGCTACACATTCCAGTTCTTTTAAATGTTGTCTAATGCCGGGAAATTACAGTATGGGCGATGCCGAATTTCCTGCCATCGTCTGTTATTTGTCACCATACTTCGAAATTTCCAATAAGACAGTCAAGTGTAAAATCATAAAAATGACACACACACACAACTTTCCAAAGTCGTCATTTAATTTTGTAAAATTATAATTTAACTTTCAACAACAACTGCAAATGCGTGGCAAATTCTTTAAATCCCTTATAAGCGTGATTCTGTGAGTAACATGCGTGGAAATCAAAGATTTGCATCCAAACAATTCCGCTAACACCATTCCGCAGTTATGCTTATTTTTCTATGCTGATGGGTTCCATTTTATGGCTGTAGTGTCAGGGCTCCCACTTGGTCCGTTTTTTGAACTCCACTAATTTTCAAACAAAAATCTTCTTTATCAATTTCGTAGTAACTTACCTGGATGAGCGGTTTTCTTGTAATTGTTGCAGAAACTTACCACGAATTTCTTTCTAAAAAATGTTTTGGTTTTCAAAAGATGGACCAGTGGGAGCCCTGTAGTGTTCATAGTGTATTCGGATATTAGTAATTGTCCGTCAGTGTAGTTGTAATGATGTTAGTATAATTCTATTAAATAATGGGGATGATGTATATATATATATATAAAAGATTGTGCAGAAAGATATCGATTTCAAATAAATATAAAGGGCAAAGGCATTACTCATAAATTATGCGAAAAAAATTACATAATATGTGAAGGAAAATTCCAATATATTGACTGATAATTTTAAGAAAATATTATGCGAAATATCTTGCCTTGGCAAATATTAAAAATCCAGAATAACATTTGTTTGTCTTTTACAATTTACTTTTCAGCTTTTTAAAGCAATGCGTTTCTTTTATATAAAAATCCCACAAAAGGAACACGAAAAGTCTGCGAATTTGATTTTCCTTCTGTGCGCAAAAGAAATATACCACATATTTTTTCAAACTAGCTAGTTTTTGCAGAAAGATATCGATTTCAAATAAATATAAAGGGCAAAGGAATTACTCATAAATTATGCAAAAAAAATTACATAATATGTGAAGGAAAATTCCAATATATTGATTGATAATTTTAAGAAAATATTATGCGAAATATCTTTCCTTGGCAAATATTAAAAATCCAGAATAACATTTGTTTGTCTTTTACAATTTACTTTTCAGCTTTTTAAAGCAATGCGTTTCTTTTATATAAAAATCCCACAAAAGGAACACGAAAAGTCTGCGAATTTGATTTTCCTTCTGTGCGCAAAAGAAATGTACCACATATTTTTTCAAACTATCTAGTTTGTGCAGAAAGATATCGATTTCAAATAAATATAAAGGGCAAAGGAATTACTCATAAATTATGCGAAAAAAATTACATAATATGTGAAGGAAAATTCCAGGCTTTATGCTAAATTTTTAAATAACATTAAACTGTAAAGAAAAAAAAAAGTAAAAATCTCTTAAGGTATCTGCCTACGTTCTGAGAACTTTTGTTTAAATGCACAATATTGAATAAATACATATATTTTTAGATCAATTGTAACACAGAACGATTGAAAAACATAAAATACGTAGGAATATCATCATAAAATCCTTTTAAAAAATGAAGAATTTTGCCCCCGCCCCCCTTTTTTTTTGCAAAATTTCATGCTTATGCCAGACAGCGTACACTCAAATCACCCAAATATATTTTAATTTGCCCTTTGTACTACATACTACTATTACACTTACCTGTACACTGAACTGAAAATTTTACAATATTTTCAAAATTAACTGAAACAGTGCAAAATACATATTTTTTATTACAAATAACCATTTTTTTTAATTCGCGGGCCTACAAAATAATTAAATTATCACATAGAGCTTAGATTCTAGTTCAGAACATAGTGAATAATATGGAAACCATTATGACAAAATTTGACTGAAATATGTTTAAAACATTTTATGTAATGAAGTTTAACGAACATGGAGGTAACAGAAAAAATGATTTTCTTAAAGTTATACTTAAAGATTTCTTTTACATCTTTCAGATAGATACAAAATTAATCTAGAAATGTCAATTAAGATTTATTAGTGTTTTTATGCAAACAACGTAAGTAAAGAATGCATAGAAATACTATTTACATTTCTCCTGGCCTTCCTACGGCCACTTCGGGAATTTGACCCATAATTTCCTGCTTATTAAATTGTTCATAACTCCTCTTCTAGTAATTGTAGGAATAAAATTAATATAGATTTGGAAGCGTAAACGATTGCTCTTTCAAATAAAACAACAGAAACATTTCAAAATGTTTCACGAAAACGGACATTTTAATGTAAGCAGATACCTTAATTTAGAAAAATATTATATAATTACAAAATAAAATATACAATAACATTTTCCGAGTTATCTACGATTCAAAGAAGCATTCGCTATCTTTAGAAACATCAGAAACTGACATATTTTTCAGATTTAAAGAAATAAATTTAAAACGCAATGTTTATTTTGTTGCCATTGATTCCCGGAAAGATTTCTGAGCAAATTTTATGGTGTATTAAACAGATTTCTCAACATGGAATAAAATTTTTTTGGATACTATCAATTCTAAAGTAAGCATTTCCATGTTCAAAAAACATGTTTTAGAAACAAACTTGAAAAACGAACAGCATTAACGGTAATGTTAAAATTAATATTATTTTTTTCACTTTTGCATTTATAAATTCATTTAGGTAATTGAAAAAGGTTAATTGATAATTATTAGCATCCTACAAACTTATATTCTGATTAAGAAAACTGAGTAATGCACTGTTAACCCTAGAACTACCGGAAATTTTACTCAAGTTTTATAAAAACATTCTACACCAGAATTTTTACTTAAAACTATTTAATTTGTTTATTTAACTTATTATTGTCTGATTTATACATTTAGTTTGTTTTGAAGAAATTTCTGGTTTGAATAGATATTTTGAATATACATGTCGGGTCCATTGGACCCTTCTGGTAGACAGAGGGTTAAAAACAGTCGTGTACGTTTCGGGAAACCCGTGATAGCAAAAAAAACTTGTTTTTATAAATACTTCTTTAAATCTTGAAAATACGAGGTGTAGCTATTTAACAACCAGTTAATGCTTGTAAAGAAAAACTGCGCATGCTCCGAATTCCTACGACCAATAGTTGTGTAGTGCAAAGCCTTCTGTCTCGATTACCACCTCTAAATTGGCTGTATTTCAATTAGTCTGGCCGTGATTTTAATTTGTTTTGGACCTTTTTTTAGTGTTTTGCTGGAAAAACGTTGTGTGTTTTAAAATAAAATATTTTACAGCCTTTGTCTATTTTAATAGCCGCACCTTGTATATTGGTTTCTGAAATTTCTAAAGATAAAGAACGTTTTTCAAAATCGTGGGGAACTCTGAAGAAGTAATTGCAAATTTTCGTACGTGTTTACATTATTTTTTTCGCAGATGAAGAAACATTTGTATCTTTTCACAATGTACCGAAAATTTTCACAGTAAAAAATTGTATTACTCGTTTATTCATCTTGAATTCGGAAAACGATAGCCATAATTCCAATGGCCATTCTATCATATTCTTGATTTGGATGAAAAAAGACTCATGCAGGTAGTTGCTGTAATCTGACTTTACACTTCTTTGATTAATAATAGCCACAGAGATGCATAATTGTAAAAAATATTTTAAAATGAAATATATACAATATACCGTGATTTCTCAAATAATATTCTCACTTACTGTGCCGATTTATCAATTCCACTATTGTGCGAGGAAATTTGATTTTAAATATCGTACATGCTCATGCTAAAATATACCGGTATATAAAAAAACAATAATAATGAAATTCGTGACTTTCCGCGATTACTTGCTGACCATGAGATGTTTCTGAAAAAAATTATTTTGGCAGTTGCAAAAAAGAGATATTATTTGCGGTTTACTGTAAATTTATTTATCGATACATAATTTCTAAAGGACACATAAATAAAGAAAAAATATCGATAATGGAACTCAAATAAATTATTTACTTATCAGCCAGAATATCTGAAGCTGCGTGTAGCTTATTAGATAGTTTTCAGCTGATGAATATAACCGTAATTATGCAAGGAAAAATAGATTGCGACTTTTAGTCGGGGATGGTATTTAGAGTAATTTTTCTGTTTCAAAACTAACATGCGATTATTATGCGAGAGGAACTGAAACGCGAGTAAATACGACGGATTTCTTGATGCAAAAGAGTGTTGTTTTATACCATTCGCCGATGAGTACGTTTCTATATGAATTTTTATAACATTAAATTCATGGTCATCAAAAAGCACTTCTTGTCTCTACCCGAAAAAGACTTAGACAGGCATAACATATAAAAAGCAGACTTTTCAGGAAAGTTTTCTTTTAATTTAAAATACAGAGTTGTTACAAATGAATCGTCGGGTTTTGATTGTTACTACGTGCGAACTAGGAAACGTATATGTTTCCATGACAACTCAAACCAGAGGGTGTTAACTACAGTATCGGCCGCGTATGGGTCATGCGTGTTTGGTTGTTATGGCTACTGCGCGAACGTCATATCCAAAATAGCGACTGGACAGCAGAAAGCGTTTTGTGTACTAGAATATTTTCAAAGTGTGAATCGCTTATAACCGTTCAGAGAGCATTCCGGAAGGCATACAGATGCAAACCACCAACCCAAAAAAGCATTCTGTGCTGGTATCGACAGTTCAAAGAAACCGGTTGTTTATGTAAAGGCAAAAGTTCCGGCCGACTAAACGTTGCTGCGGAAACAATGAACCGAGTTAGAAAGAACCATGGCCACTACACGCGCATGACACATACGCAGCGCCAACCTGTACTTAACGCCCTATCGTTTGAGTTGTCATGAAAATATATACGTTTCCCAGTTCGCACGTAGTAACGTATCAAAACTCGATGATTCATCTGTAACACCTGTATATTTTCAACTTTATTTTAGCACAATACCGATACTCACTGTAAAAAAATCATGAAAATTTTGCAATAAAATCTGTCAGTCAAAATGCCAGAAAAAACTGTTTATTTTGCAAAACAAATCTGCAAACCGTTTAATTTACAGTAAAATCTGTCAGTCAAAACGCCAGTAAAAACTGTTTATTTTGTAAAACAAATCTGCAAACCATTTAATTTACAGTAAAATCTGTTAGAATAACAGAAATTTCGTAATAAAAACAGATTTCATTTCGCGAATAAATCTCTACATTGATTAATTTACAGGCTAAATCCGTTAAATAACATAAAGTTAAAGTAATAACTACAGATTTGTTTCGTAAATTAAACCGTTTTTAGTGTGACCCTGGCTGAAAGTCTTTTTCTGTAAAGTTAACCAATTTTGTAGTGAGAAACAGACTATATATATATTTTGTTTTTTCCTCTGGATCAAAGTTCAATTAAAAAATATTTTGTAAAATAAAATACTTACATATGAGTACACATTCGTTAAAATAAAGTTTTCACCCTTAAATTTAAAATAAATTGATTCGGCAAACGGCATACAGAAATCGGTTTTCAGAAAGTGAAAGATTCACTTATATTTTAAATCCTAACGTCCTGGATGACATTTGTTTCTGTAAAATCAACATTTTTTTTTATTGTGCTGTAATGCTATGTTTAAAAAAATACTTACTTATGAGTAAACCTTCTTTTAAATGAAGTTGTCTCCCTTAAAATTCATATATATTGATCCGACAAACAGTTAATTATTTATCGTAGAAATATGCCTTATAATCATTAACATTCAACCATCTTATATTTAAAATAAATGATGGCTAAACATTATACAACACATACCTTAAACGGCGTATCTTGTTAAATGGGGATCATACAACGAGGAACAAAATGTTGGAATACTCATTTTATTTATTTCATTCTGAAGAAATTGGTTTAAGAAATTGCATTTAGTAATTTTAAATGTCTGAGGTATGTATGGACCTTAACGGTCGCAATTAATTATGGTTTAAAAATTCGCATTGCTTATTGGCAACACTTTTTTGAAAAAGAAATATTCACCTTATTTAACGACCGGTAAAATGATACCATAATTAAAACTAATTACATTATTTTATAAAACTTTTGGGGATCAAATAATTTGAATAAAAGAAACAGCCCGTGAATATCACGGGAGCAAGAATTAAAGGGTTAAAGAACAAAAAAAAAAAAAAAAAAAAAAAAAATTAGCATTCATATCTATTTTTTTTCTGAAAAAAGGCAGTATTGCAAACGAATTTTTTTGTACTTCGGATTTTTCATAGATTTACACGTTTTAGAGTGCAGAGAAAATGCAAAATTAGGGTGCAAAAACGTGTTCTTATAGAATGTTTGTCTGTCCGTCCGTGTGTCCGTATGTCCGTATGTATGTTCTCTTTGTATCATCTAAAAGTTTATGTAGTTATGCATAGAACTGAACGATTTTTTTGTGTATTTCTTTTGCTATGGCCAGCAGTTCCTCCTTGAATTTGGAAATATTCCGCCAAAAGAGGACGCTGTAACAGATATATACGTCCAATCTTCATTATTGTACCATCGAAAATCATGAAGTTAAGCGTAGAATTGAACCAAATTTCACATATATGTTTTTGGCTATGACAAGCAGGTCCTCCTTGAATTCCTCCTTGTAAAAGTTTAGCCAGAAGGGTGCGCTGTAATAACCATTTTTGTGCCATTTTCCGTATTATATAATCGAAAATTTTACGAATTTATGCATAGAATAGAACAAAAATTCATGTTTATGTTTTTGGCTATGGAACTTGGCTTGACTTTTGGAACAATCCACGAGAAGGGGGCACTATGATAGCGATTTTTCTAAAATTTTCATAGTTATGTTGTACATAGGCTGTTCATGCGGCGACAGGCAATTCGCATCCAGCTAATGCAGCGCTTCTCAAGCAGCTGATGTACAATAGAATAACAAAAAATATTGATTTTATTAAATATTATGATTAACTCATTTTTACTCCAATTAGTAAAATGAAACAGAAACTTAAGATGAAATTCAAAGTTGATGTAGTATTGAAGTAAAAAATCTGAATGATTGTCATGTGTAACCACTTTTTGAAATATTAACATGTATAAGAAAGAACGAAGTTTTGAGATTGAGACATCTGTCTAATTTATTTTTTGCTTAGATTTTCTTCTCGTTTTTCAGACTAAAATAATTCCTTATTCATTGTGTATACGGAATTTCATCTGGGAACACTGCAATTAATTCATAATGCAAACTCCTCACAAACGTCTTTAACCGTTGCCATCGAAATATTCAAGGTTTGAGGACAAGAGTTCTGACGTCATCACTAATCGACCGACTTCTCACTAATGTTGGAATTCACACCGGAAAATTTTGAATAGCAATTTTCTTTTATTTTATTTGTGAAATATCTATCATCGTAAAAAAACAATACCAACTATTTAAACTTACTGGTGACAATTCGGAATCCCAAAATAAAAATTCAGCCAGATGCGGAATGCCACAATGTTGCCGCATCTGGCTGATTCTTTATTGAGGGATTACAAATTCTCACCGGTAAGTTTAAATGGTTATTATTGTTTTATAAGATGATACATATTCCATAAATAAAATAAAAGAAAATTGCTATTAAAATTTTTACGGTGAGAATTCCAACACTAGTGAGAATTCGGTCGATTAGTGGTGACGTCACAACTCTTGTCCTCAGACCTTGAGTATTTCGATGGCAACACTTTAACCCATTAATGCCGGTTGGTACGAATATCTGCCATTTAAGTAATACGAAAATTTTAAATATGAAAACCAGTATTTTAGTAAGGAAATTTTCATATTACTTAATCTAAAACTTTACGAGATCAAATTACTTAAAACAATTTGGGATTTTTAATTAAAATTTGGGAAAACTGGTGTCAACATGGTACCTAGGTATTAAAAATGTGCAAAAGAAACTCGTCAGTAATGGGTTAAATACCAATTACCAAGCACATTCTTTATTAATATTTTCCTAATTAACTGGATTCATACAGAATAGACATAGATGTATAGTAAAATTAAAAGTAATAAAAAATAAAAAATAATTAAACTCATCACAAAGCTGTGCTCATCATGCTGTGCGTCTTTCCGCGCGTCAGAATATAGATTATTCACAATCTATTATCAAACATTTTCGCCGATACCTACAAAACTTTGTTATTCCAAGCATTCTACATATAACTCCTTCCTGAACTGTGAAACGACTAAATATTTTTGAAATTAATTTCTGGAAACTTTACGATAAATATTTACTTTCAAATTTTCATACATTCATTCTAATTGAATGAATAGTTCCAAAGAAAAAAGGTTAATTGAAAATATTTCACCTCAAAGCAATTTCAAAGACACCTAATAATTAATTATGCGAAACAATCTCCCGTAACAAACCGATCCTTTTGAAATAGTTACACCGCACTTCAAGCTTATTTGGTATCGAATCAAAATATTGACTCACATTTGGAGCTAAAAATTTATCGCTACATCAACCTGGAAACTTTTACATTTTCCATTAATTTTTCTCCCCTTTTACTGAAATTGACCCTCCCTGGATAGTCATTCGTTAATGAGTAGTTCAGACGTAATTGAGCTCGTCAAGCTTCCTGTCACTAATTACCGCCTGGAAAGGATAATTATAATTAACCACTGCGCTTTTAATTGTTATGACGGTGGCTAGTCCGATGGTTTTATCAGTTTGTCTTCCATATTAAATAAACTGGACCGGTGTTATCAGAGTGAGATAGGGCTATAAATATTTTTCTTACATCACATTAAGTGTGTCGATCAATATCGTTTTATTAGTGCACGCTTGGGTGCGAATTTGCGTGTCTGCGATCATTTTTGCGTGCATAAAATTTCGTAAAATTAACTGACATCATCGGATAACATATTAATGAAAAGTAGAAGACATGATAATTTTATTTAGCACAAAGTGAATTTGAAGGATATTGAATATAAAAACAAATAGTATCTTTCAATTTTAATTTTCATAATTGCATGCATTGTTTAGTCATTCTAAATTGCTAATTAAATGTTAACTTATGTTTAATAAATGAATCGACACAAAGTAATACATCAGAAAATATTCGGCGTAACAATTCTTATAATTATGGATTTTGTTTTTTATTCCATTTATAATATACACATTGCTCTAAGATTTTGAATATTATTTATAGGCAATCAAATCTTGATTATACAGGGTGCAAAGGAAGGTCCCTTTAACCTGCAAATACTCGCGAACATAGGGAGCTACAGCTATGCAAGTGACGTAACGGTATAGTAAAGCGACTACGCCCGACCTAATGTAAACTACAGCAGCGTCCCCTAGTGGCGAAATTTGTAAGATAGCTATTGAAAATCGTAAACGAAAAGAGATAGAGAAATATTTCCAATTAGAAAGCTTTAGAGCATTAATTAATTAGTACGAAACGACATTTGGTCTACACTGATAAGATAAAACGTCGCCAGTATACCCAAAAATATCCGAAATCGATGAGCGACGATTCTACTTTGCATATTCACATTACGTAAATGTAGCAGTGCACAATTTCAGATTGTGACGTTGTACTGTGCTGTAATGTCTGTAAAAAATTAATTTCTAATACATTTAAAATTTTAGATTAATCCTTTCAGGGGCAGAAGATGAAATAATTCACCGACATCAGAATATTCAAACGAATTCTTCGAAAATAAAAACCCGCTAATTTTCACTTTTTTTATAAAAGCAAAATTTCATTAAAATATTCTTGCTGCCATTTGTCAGTTTTGGAATTAAAATTAGGTGGCTAGAAAGTCTAGCCACCGCCCTTGAAAGGGTTAAATCTGTATCGTCGTATTGAAGAGGCTTGCAATAGTCGTTCCATGCTGAGAAATGTGCATGTAGAATTACTCTCGCGAATACAAACATGTATCGTGAGCAATGGCGAACTTTTCGAACATACTGAATATTAACTTTTTATCACTGTGAGACAGTTTGTCTTTTTTGTTTTTCTTTGTGTGATGTTATCAAAATGTATTGAGATAAGCATGTATTTATACCCTAAACTCTATGTATCTCTTCATACTTCTGGCTATTCCATTCAAACGTTTACACAAAATAGAGTGCATCGATTTCGAACATTTTTGGGCATACAAGCGACGATTTATCTCATCCATGTAAACGAAATGTCGTTTCGTACTAATTAATTGATGCTCTAAAACTTTCTAATTGGAAATTTTGCTCTATCTCTTTCCGTTTACGATTTTCAATAGCTATCTTCCAAATTTCGCCACTAGGGGCGCTGCTGTCGTCTGCATTAGGTTGGTCGTAGTCGGTTTACTATACCGTAACCTCATTTGCATAGCTGTAACTCTATCCGTTCGCAAGCATTTTCAGTTTAAAGGGACTTTTCTTTGCACCCTGTATATTAAAAGAGTTTCCATCTTTAAGAAGCAGGGAATCTAAATGACTTATACATATAAAATTATTCGAATATTAATATGAAAACAAAAAACAAATGTAAAATGCAGGGTACCCACTAAAGTCTTATCCACTCACATTAACTTCCAAAAGGCAAAAACTATAATCATAAACATGGTACCTAGGTACAGTAAATTGGCTAATCGTTACGCGTTGAAAACATGGTGCCTAGGTATAGTAAATTGGCTAATGGCTACTTGTTGAAGCAGTATACAGGGTGTCCACTCTCAGCGGTGCCCAATGGCTAATTCCTAAACCGTTAGTCATAGACATATAGTTCCAATTACAAAAATGCTAACCCTTTCACCGTATGAGGGTTTCCAGTATTTTTATAAGAATGCTTGTAAATTCTAAGATATATATATATTTATTAATCGCAGTTTGATGCTATAATATCTTTAATATCACTTCTATCTATATATGGTTCAAAATAAAATTATGTTTAAAATATTTTTGTCTACAGCCATTTTAACATGATTTCTAGAAACGGAAAAATCTGGGCCAGACGGTTAAAGGGAATGAAGTAAACTAGCAAAAGCTATGCTTTGTTTGGATTCGAGAAGCATTATTTAATAAGATAGATATTTGTAAGTAACAATATTTTTTTATATTCTTTTTGCACATTTATTAAGCAAAAACGTTATTTTATGTTTTGGTGCATTTTAATTTTAGAAATTTAAATTCAGACAAATAACTAGGAATTTACTCGGAATTTTTTATTTATTATATAACGAATTTAACAATTAATTTTATCTCTTTACAATTCTTTTGTTGCCACTTTACAAAAAAAAAAAATCATAATATAATTCTTTAAAATGCGTAAGTATCGTCAGCGTAAATGATTTCACATAATAGGAATAAATTGAGTATTTGAATTCTTAACACAGAAAAATACTGTTATAATTGAATGTAAATAATTGAATTTTCACGAATTTCAATTCATTAAAAATATGCTATAATTTTCATAAAAAAAGGTATTTTGAAAATTTCATAAAAGAAATCGTGAAACTGTTTAATCATGATTCTGTCTATAATTACTAACTCCTTGATTTAGTTTTTCTTCTGAAAATATACGTGTTTAATTTTTTTATTTGCAAAAATGCGTCCGTAATGAAAAATTATGTAAAACAAATTAATTAAAATAGTAAATTTTTTAAGGTCATTCTGTAAAAAAATAATATTGTGCAAATGTACAGATCATAATTTATTTTTATATTTAATTTCAAGTTAAAATACTGAATAATTTTTTCATAAAGTGTACGACAAAATGTAATTTGTATAGCCTAGTAGAGGATTCGCTTTGCTCATCCTAATAAATATTTGAAAAACAATTTGAGTCAATAAAAACGTTTCTTAAAAAATTACGAAATAAAAATTTTTATACTGTCTCCCGGTCCTATAAGTTATATTTAGTAAAATTTTCCTATTATACTGACAAGTAAGACAAAAAGGTCCCGTTCATATAAACCTAAAATTGACCGAGTTATGAAACTGTAAAAATGCATAACTTATACCTATTTTCTGCATCTGAGTACAAAGGAATTCAGCCATGCTTTGAGGGGTCATTTACCAAATGCTTAAAATATTCGAAGATCTTATTTCATCTGTATCTGCACTTAGAAGAAAAATCGTACAAATCTTACGATTGAGTTAACTTTTATTAAGTTTCAGATTGGTAAAATAATTGTATTTTAACATATGTTTTATTTTGTAAGGATATAAGACTGTTTCTTTTCTTGGTTTTAATTTAACAAAAATTATGTTATTTTTATAAGTTTTTATTTAACTTCAACGATCGTATGTATGTTTCTACAGTTAAAAATTTGTGCTCGAACTTTAACTCACATTCAAATATCCGATTGAGATTAAATTTTACATACTGACGTAAATCCGTTGACAATCTAATATTATTATGATTTTCGGTGGTTACCATTTATACTTATTTTACAGGATAACACAAAAAAATTCTGATAGAGAACCGCCAAGTATAAGAAAATGTTTTAGATTGGATAACAAAAGTCTGCGATGGTTGTGTTTTTTAACTTTTATGTATTTTTTAGCACTGAATCCGAAAATTACCTTATTTTTTAAACATCATGTCAGGTTTTTCCAAACCTTAAAGTGTAAAAGTAAAAAAAAAAAAAAAAAAAAAAAAAAAGTATAGTATAAAATAGAGGAGATGTCTAAGAATTTTAACTTTTGATAATTGATTTTTATGTACATTTTTGCAATGAATCTGAAAATAATCTTCATTTTTAACCATCACGTTAGAATTTCTTTCCAAATCTTAAATGTCAAAGATAAAATATAGCAAAAATCTGATACTATAAAACAGATGTACATAGCTGCCAACCTTTGCGCTTTATTCCTACCACTAAAATTTTATTGTATATATTGCCTTATTTAATGGTCGAAATCTCACGATTAAATAAGACGAAAATATCTTCTAAATTTTAGTGGTAGCAAAAAAGCGTAAAGGTTGGCAGCTATGGATGAAAACTTTTTTTTTTATTTAATTTTATTTTATTTTATTCAATAATTTATTGAATTTTTTGGATTACACTTGGATTCTTACATCTAGACAGCTGAGGGGTCCGATGAGGTAGGGGAGGAGATTCAATTTTATCATTCAATTTTTTAACTTTGAAATTTACAATTTGCGTAAAATCCTGACTTCATTGTTAATAAAAATGAAGGTCATTTTCGGATTCAGCGGTAAAAAATATATGAAAATCAACTACCAAAAGTTAAAAACATAACAATAACATCTATTTTAGAGTATCATCAAATTTTCGCTATTTTTTTCTTTGACTTTAAAATTTACGATTTGCAAAAGACCTTTACGTGATGGTACAAAATGAAGGTCAAGCGTTCATTTCAGATTCAGCGGTACAGAATGCATAAGAATGAATTATCAAAAGCTAAAAACCTTGAAATAACCCAACTTTTGCATACTAGTGTAATCAAATAACATTTTAAAATAATGTATCATTTTGTAAAGAATTTAAGCTGTTAATTTTTATAATTTTATTTAACAAAAAATCAGTTTTTTTCTTCTTATATGTTTATGACAATTTGTATATTTTGCATTAATATGTCATAATGATTAAAGATTTCAAATTTATATTGCAGTGTTAATTTTACTCTCAAGCATTTTTATATATAGCTGACGAACTTATATTTCTGCTAAATTTGGCCCCTAATTTGCAGCAAAAAATATGCTCCAACTTTAAAGATATTACTCTGTTAATTTTAATCGTAGAATAGCGGGACTTTTTTGTGTTACTTGCAGTGTAACAGGAAAATTTTGCTAACTTATAGGACCAGGGCACTGTATAAAAATTTAAATTTCGTATTTTTTTAAGAAACGTTTTTATTGACCCAAATCGTTTTTAAAATATTTCTTTATAGTCCAGGCAATAGGGAATTTTACCTAGCAAAATTAATGGTAGTTCTGAAAATCGGCTTACTTTATGTTTTTTGGGTCGCTGAATCCGAATTTGTGACTTCCCACTAAAAGTTTCCCCGGCAACCCCCCAAATTTTGGTAAAAAGACCCCCCAAAAAGATTTTTATTAAAAAAATCAATTCTTTTATTGTTTTAGTGAAAAAGTATCTAGAAATTCAGAAAGTAGACAAAATTTGCAACAAATTCGATATATGATATTATGTCTTAGAATAAAGAAGAAGGGGGGATCTGCCTCGAAACATGCGCGCGGTGCTGCGTGGACTAAGTTGCGCAATTCCACTTAACCACTCACACGTTTACATTCGCCCTCCCATCTCCCCTCCGAACTTTCCTTATAAGGTTTACTTTAAGTTTTTTGGGTCGCTGAATGCAAATTTTTAACTTACCCCCAAAATTTCCACTCCCGAAAACCCCCCAAAATAGTTGTTATTAACTAAAATTTCTTATTGTTTTAGGGGAAAAGCATTACGAAATTCAGAAACTGGACAAAATTTGCAACAAATAGAATATATGACATTATGACGTAGGATAAACGGGGAGAGAGGGCGCTGCCTCGGAACATTCCCCGCGCGCTTTTCTCAAAAATCATTTTTTTTCAAAAAATCAATTTTTTGAGAGGTTGCCGGGTGAAATTTTGGTGGGAAGTTACAAATTCGGATTCAGCGACTCAAAAAACATAAAGTGAATTGAAATCCAGAACTAGTATTAATTTTTCCAGGTAAAATCCCCTATTGCCTGACTTCATAACTTAGTGCACGTAGCGCCGCAGTGCATGTTCAGGGGCAGCCCTCCCCCTCCCCGTTCATCCTACGTCATAATGTCATATATCCTATTTGTTGCAAATTTTGTCTAGTTTCTGACTTTCGTAATGCTTTTCCCCTAAAATAACTAGAAATGTAAGTTAAAAACAACTATTTGTTGGGGGTTTCGGGGGGGACAATTTTGGGGGGAAGTTAAAAATTCGGATTCAGCGACCCAAAAAACTTAAAGTAAACCTTATAGAGAAAGTTCGGAGGGGAGATGGGAGGGCGAATGCAAACGTGTGAGTGGTTAAGTGGAATTGCGCAACTTAGTCCACGCAACACCGCGGCGCATGTTCCGAGGCAGATCCCCCTTCCCCTTCATCCTAAGTCAAAATGTCATATATCTAATTTGTTGCAAATTTTGTCTGCGTTTTGAATTTCTAGATACTTTTCCCCTAAAACAATAAAAAAATTGATTTTTTTAATAAAAACCTTTTTTGGGGGGCGTTTTACCAAAATTTGGGGGGTTGCCGGGGAAAATTTTGGTGGGAAGTTAAAAATTCGGATTCAGCGATCCAAAAAACATATAGTAAGACTTTTTCCAGAACTACCTTGAATTTTGCTAGGTAGAGCCCCTATACGGTCTCTATTGCCTGGACTATTACCTCATTTAATCCCTTGAAGGGCACCGGTATATGTTATATACCACTTAATTTTAATTCCCAAATGCCACATTCACACCAGAATTAAGGAATTAAAATTGGTTTCATATAATGTACGCGAAGAAAAGCTTTTACTTAGTTTCATATAAAGTTGTTCATAAATACCGGTATCAATCAAACATTTTACAATTTTAGCAACAGAAATGCTTTGGCCCTGAAATTGTTAAAACATTTTTGTAATTGGAACTATATGTCTATGACTAATGGTTTAGGAATTAGCCATTGGACACCAGTCAGAGTGTACACCCTGTATAGGTACTATTGTTTTCGTGATACGGAAAATAATATTAATAAAGTATTAGAGTGTCATCCATTTAACATGAAATATTGTCTTACATATAAAAATAACTTTATTAGAAGCTCTGAAATGAAAATAATTTTCCTCCTATCATTAACTTAAACAAGCCCAAACTGAATGGAAAAGTCTGATATTATTAGGTAGATGCAGATATGAAAGCATCGCACCGAAGTTTGTTGATTATCGCCACTAAATTGTTATAGTATTATTCACCTTATTTCACCCTTAATAGTATTATCACCCTTATTCACTGTGCAGAGAATCTTTCATATATATAAGAAACTTCCAACAATACAGTAAACATGCCAATTGGCGGGTGACCCGATTATGAATGATTAGTCCAATATTTTTATAAAACATGAAAAAGAAAAAAATATATGCAAAAAAGGGGGAATGAAGAATTAAAAGAATTCCCATCATATAGTAAGTTTTACAAATTACGTAGGTGAGAAGATCTGACATTACACGAGAAAGTTTCAATGGTTAATTTCACTTTATTTAAAAACGGAATATCTGTCATTAATTAAAGCATATATTGCTATTTTAATTTTCTGTTGTGAATTAGGTATGTAGGAAAAAAAATCTAATAAATTCAAAACACTGTTGTTTGCGTATATGTAAAGCTGCGCACTAAAGGGTTAATTTCAACGTTGTTTTCAAACTTACCAATTTTCAGTCTTGAGTTATCTTCTGCTAGATCTATTGTTTCTCATTTTCGCAAAGAGGATGCATAAAATGTACAGTAGTGGAAAAAAAAGTAAACACCCCCTACTAACTCCTCAACAAATTATCGTAGACGAAAGTTACTGGTACCTGACGATTGGAAATAAAGTCTAGTTTTAAATGGTGTGTATAAAATTTGCTTAGGGTTCCATATACATATTAAAACGAATCCAAACTTCATTTTTTTCAATGGCAGTACCCAAATTTAACTCTATATTTCAAATCTTAGGTTCAAAATATGCCTAGAAACCAAATTTCAAGTCATTCGAATGATAAGTTTTTGAATTATAGACATTCAAAATTTAGTACTTCTAATGTTAAATTACATTTTCATATTTTTATTTATATCTCCTGAAATTATGATCATAATGAGCTAATTTTTTTGTAGCAATAATACTAATATACCCAAACATAAATACGTTGAATTTTCAATTTTTATAATTTTATGATATGAATTATGAATTATGAAAATAATATTCGAAAAAATTATGAATTGCAACATACAATTTTTTTGATGGATTTAGATTTATTAAGTCCTGCTTTATGGAAGTCCAAAATTTCGCAATTTTCTTCCAAGTAGTTTTCAAATTATGCTTAAAAAACGGCAAAATGATGGTTTAAGGGGCCGTCTATGATAGAAGTGCGTAAATCTTTTTAATTTATTCTGCTATCCTGTAACCAAACAGGTTTCATTGACGCTTAAACGTGCCTTGATCAAGAAGGCGGCTCTCTCGGTTAACAATCGAGTTGGGAACTTCAATTTGGATACAGCCCTTAAAATACGCTCGTTTCAAAATAATTAATTTCTCGGAAACTTGTGGCACGAATTGCATAAAAAATTGTTTATAGGCTAATTGAAAGGTGTAGAGTTCATTTATGCTGTCAGAATTGTGTACTGCTATTGAAAAAAACAAAGTTATGGTTCGTTTTAATATGTAAATGGCCCTCTAATCAAATTTTATATACACCATTTTAAAGTAGACGTTATTTTCAATCGTTCGGCACCAGTAACTTTCTTCTACGGTAATTTGTTGAGAAATGATTAGGGGGTGTTTACTTTTTTTTCCACGACTGTACCTTCTAATGATTTCTAATCTAATCTAATCTAATCATCTTATATAGGTCAAACTAAAATAAATCTCAAAAGTTGCTTAAAAACACACTCCTTATATTTATTTAACAAAAAAAGTTCAAAATATTTTACAGCTAAGCTCTCTTTGAATTCTGATCTTAGATTTAATTTTGAAATTACTAAAATTTTCTTTATGCTAATTGCAATTCTGCATTAGACATTTTACAAATGTTAGCTACCATCTTATTCGTGATGTTAATGTCAATGAAAAATCTGATTTACTATGCTCTCTGCTGCTTATGTATATATATACGACTGTTGATCTCTGTATCATTGTCTGTTGCTTCCTTTTTTCTTTTTGGCTATTTGATCCTACACACCTCTTTATCTTTCACTTCCTTTTACCCTTTGACTTTCTTTAAAGCGGCAGGACATCGTATGCTCACTTGATGACAATAGACATCGTTTATTAAAATAATTTTTCTTTAGTTATTCTTACGTTTCTTTACGTTCCAATACACGAAAAAAGAAATAGGATAATCACGCATACTACATTTTACGCACAAGCATTATAAACCCGCTTTCCCCGTCAGGTAGTATGTTTTTAACCCGAGAAAAAGAGGGTAATGTTTTAATGGTAGACAACGTATGAGATTTATTTCATTTTAATGAATGTCGTATCAAAGTGTCTCTCCTCGCTCCCCATGTTTCGTAAGACACAGTTTTATAGCGTATGTTTCCTGTAATAACCGGATATTCCCAAAATGTTTTTGAATGACTACTCTAATAAAAAGTAAAAGGATTTCTGCCGTGTATATATATATATATATATATATATATCCAAAAACCAAACCAAAAATTCGAAACCACGGAACTGATCCAGCGATAAATAAACTAAACCAAATGACAACAACTAAATAACTAAAAACAACTAACTTCAAAAACAACATACTTTAAAAACGGCAAACTTTGAAATCATTCAAACTAAAACCAGAAGAAATTGAATCAATGGAGACAGGCGGCATGCACTTGCGACATGCATCTGCGGATTTAAAACCAGTTTTTATGTGCACAACTCTCCCCCAACAACCAGTCAAGACCAAATGGAAAAAACTAACAAATCGAATGAGCTGCCTAGACCCATTGAAAACCAACAATTGAACGTGAAACCTCAAACAATCGTGCACGCAATCCCTGAACAGTCAAAGCCACAGTTACTCCTCTCTTCGCATCCACATTACCTCTAAATCTCTGCGATAAGTTTTACACTATACGAAATTTCGCAGCAGACTCTTCAAAAATCTCTCAGGATAGCTATGGTGCAATGCCAGAATATACCATTTGTAAAGTTCTTCAATTTTTTCCCCAGTATTTGATGTCAGTCTATCTATACGGTTTAAACCGTTAATAAAAATATTTCTATATATTGAGATATGCACATTTGATCCAAAATTTAACATTTCTATTGTTTCAAATTTAAAGCTTTTTCGTTTATCATATAGATCTGTTTTTATCTCACCATCTTTTAACTCGATGTTAATGTCTAAATAATTGACCCTGTTTTTACTTTTTGACTCCAATTTCAAACTTAAACCATTAGGATAGCAATCAAATTTTTCTTTTTTCACACCATTGCATGTGACTATTAAAACGTCATCAATGTAACGAAAGCACCTCATATCCTCATTTATATCAATTTGTTCCTCGTACATATATAAGTAGATATCGGCTAATATATATATATATATATATATATATATATATATATACCGGGTGTCCCAAAAAGGACTGACTGATTTTAAAATTCAATAACTTCCAAACGGTGACAGATATTAAAAAAATTCTTGCAGGAGGGTTATGCATAAAGTCAAAAGTTTTCTTACAGTGATTTTCGATTTTAGTTCGAAATACAAACAATAGATGGCGCTGTAAGCAATAGTCGCTAAATACAGGCTCGATTTTTGGTCCTTTCTGTTGTTCCATGCTGAAAAAGGAGATGGAAATGTATTATCCGGGCCACGAAGTACCAAAAATCGAGCCTGAATTTAGCCTCTATTGATCGCAGTGCCATCTATTGTTTGTAATTCGAACTAAAATCGAAAATCACTGTAAAAAAAACTTTTGACTTTATGCATAACCCTCCTGCAAGAATTTTTTTAATATCTGTCACCGTTTGGAAGTTATTGAATTTTAAAATCAGTCAGTCCTTTTGGGGACACCCGGTATATATATATATATATATACAGGGTGCAATATGTTATCTATCGCCGACCTTTAACTTTTGAACCGTTCGTCGTAGACATATACTTCCAATTACAAAAGCGTTTCAAATGAGGTAAATATTCATGTTGTGGCATTATATAAAGTAAAAAATCCTTTTTTATAAAAATTACGAAATCTAATTTTTTATACGGTCCCCCAGTCCTTATAGTTATATTTAGTAAAAGTTTACACATATTATAACAAATGTAACACAAAAAGTTTGACATCTGTACTACAAAAATTGACGCAGTTATTAAATTTCAAAGTTTGACATTTTTGCACATGATTCTGCCTTTCACTGGGGGATCAGTTAAAAGATGAATTAAAGTAATTTGAGATCAAAATCAGCTAAAAATGTTTTTTACGGCGAAACCATCTTTAGTCGGTATCGCCAAATCGGGGAATCACCAAAGAGGATTATTTCATCTAAAAATTTTAGCTAACTTTTATGGATCGAACAACATTCAAATGTCAAAGTAGGTAGAATCGACAACCGGAAAATAAAACATACCACTAAGAACTAGATAAATGGCAGCGGAATACAAACGACCAGCCGAGCTATAACGAGCATGAAAATTGGATTATATAAATTACAACAGTACCGCCGCGCCACACATTCGGGATAAAACACGAGTATATAAAACGGGATAAAACATGCTACTCAGCACTGAGATCGTGATGCCAAGCTACGCTAAGTAAAAAGAACATGGCACCCTGATTTTGATCTCGAATTACTTTAATTTATCTTTTAACTGATCCCTCAATGGAAGATAAAACCATGTGCAAAAATCTGAAATTTCGAAATTTAATAACTGTGTCAATTTTTGTAGTACAGATGTCAAACTTTTTGTGTTATACCTGTTATGATATGTGTAAACTTTTACTAAATATAACTATAAGGACTGGGGGACCGTATAAAAAATTAGATTTCGTAATTTTTATAAAAAGGATTTTTTACTTTAAAAAATGCCACAACATTAATATTTACCTCATTTCAAACTTTTTTGTAATTGGAACTATATGCGTACGACCAACGGTTGATGAATTAAAGGTCGGCGATAGATAACATATTGCCCCCTGTATATTGAATTTATGAAATTTTAATATTTATTCTAAGCCAATCAGAATAAAATCTTACATAGATCATTTAAAAATACACTTGATTTCCAATTGTTTGATACCAATAACTGTCTTCTACTATAATTAGTTGCAGATTAAGTAGGTTGTGTTTACTTTTTTTTCTTATACATACTATCAGGAAACCAATGCCATTTATTTGTATAGTTTTCCAGTATGATTTTATATATTTAAGGTATGATCAGCTTGCCATTATAATTACAGTGATTGAACAGTGTAGAATCAGATGATAAATTGACACCGCAAAATTTTATTAGTATTCTACATTTAACTGCAGGACAGAATTTCTGAGATTTTTCAAGGCGAAGAATACTATAAAAATTTAGTGATGACAATTGCTCAATTGCTGCGCCACTGTTCCATCACTGCAATTATAATATTTATTTTCATCTCATTCGAAATAATAGACCCTATTCAGGAGTTCTCTAAAGGAAATGACTTATTTTGTCACTAAGTTTGATTAGTTACTTAACAATTACTTTTCGTACCCATGTTGTAAAAAATAAACACAAAATTGGATAAATAATTCTATATTGAAATATATTACAGTGAAACCTCCCTGTGCGACCTCCTCCCTGAACGACCATTTTTTCATTGAACGAAATTTATTTCCATAGGCTCAATAGTAAATTTACCTCTATTCAGAGATCACCCCAGTTGAACTCCTTCCATGAGCGACCAATTTCGTTGAAGAAAATGAAGCAAATTTCGTTTTTTACTGGTCGCTTGAAGAAGGTTTTATTAGAGCAATAATTCCATAGAGCGCATTGTTCATCAGACTTCTAAACTAAGTTTACATTTTTTATTTATTACAGTAACTTTTAAGTGTTTAAACCCCTTTCTGCCTTCTTAGGCAACGAATTTAACTCTAATGACAAAGTAAGGTCAATAAACTTCCCTGCCCTATTCTATCAGGAAACTCTCAAAGAAATAGAAAAATTAATGAAATTGTCATAATTTGTTCCCGCCCCAAAACAAATTGCATTTATATACTGAACTTCGAAAAGGTCTTAGAAATAAAAGTTGTATGAGGTAAAACCGTAAAATTAAAGCAAACGTCAATGTATACATTTTAAAACCCTGCGCTAATTAACTTATGCAATTAACTTTTTTTTTATACTTGAATTTTCATATTTTTTCTTAGTGTGAAAAATAAATTTTAGTAACATTAATTGCTACCGTTCTTCAACAATTAAAATCTAGATTTAAACATGACCTTTATCAAGAGACCACCTCTTGGAGCTTCCAATTGTTATCGGAACGGATCGCGGTTGCTTTGGGGAAATTTTACTGTATATACATTCAGAGCGGCAATCACATTTGTTACAAGTATTGAATTTGTTAATTTATGCTTTTTTTTATACCTATCGAAAAACGGAATGTTTATTTTCAGATGAAGCAAGGTTCGTACGGGTCAGGGAATTCCCAGACCAGGAAAGCCTTTGAAACCAGTATTTTCTTATTAGGAAATCTCTCCCCAAATAAGGCAAAAATTCGCGCTTTAACCTGATTTATTTTTCTATAAAAAATACTGATATATCTGCTGGAAAATACCCGGAAACGTAGGAACCCTGGATCAAGTCACTAGCGTTATGAAAAAAATGTTTTCAGGGTACATTCGGGCAAAACTCTTAAGTATTTAAAATTATGGTACTTACGTATTATCCGTGCAAGTTAGTTATATAGCCAAATTTTATTCTTAATTACTAACCATGTTTATCACTGTGAATGGCCAATCAAGGTCAAAACAGTAATTTATTATACATTCATTAAATACATAATATCGCAAAAAGGGAAAATATTATAAAAGCAAAATAAAGTAAAACAAAACAAAGCAATAATTTAGTACACATTTATTAAACACATAGCATTGAATTGCCGGCTTTCAGCTATAAAATATATTTACGATGGTCGTTGTATTTTTTGGCTGTATGTTATACTAGCCGGAATGAATACGATTTATATATCCTAATCACATACTATACGTATGAATTTAATGTACAGTCGTGGAAGAAAAAAAGGAAACACCCCTATAACGGCTTTCCCGTTATATATTCATTTCACCTCCTCTCCCCTCAAATAATCAACATTTGACCTTACTGTTTCATTTTGGAGTTGTTATCACCCCCCCCCCCTAAAATAAAATATTTAGTTGAAATTTGACTGTTTATACTTAATTTCATATGTCGGCATTCATTCATCCCCCCCCCCTCACACTACTGTAACTTTCATTTACACTTTAAAAGTACGTTTTAAATGCATGCATCATTTATCTGTCAGTTCCTTTTTTGTTCTTTCACTTTCACACGAATAGAAATATATCTTAACCGCAGTGATTTTCCGTTGAGATAAAATAAAAGAATAAAATAGAAGTGAATGTCTTTCTTTTCGCAGCCGACAATATATTATGCATATTTTCTCAGCCTCTTGTCTTGCATTAATAATCAATTCTCACCCTTGTATTTTGTCTTATAAAAGCCATATGCCCCTTGCTGACTAATTTCAGTTGTCGTTAAATCTGTAACGTACATGTATTATCACGTGTTAGCTATTTCTTCAATCACCCTGCTTAGCCGCTAAAATTTTAGTTTCTTGTAACCCTATGGCCCGCCAAGGCGTATAGTTTATCTCAATGTAACTCTTCGGGATTCTTCTGATTCCTTTGTCCACGACACCCATATTCATCGACAATATATTACATATGTTCCTATTCATCTCGCCAATGAGTGAGTGATTGTAATGAATATTTTACCACTACTCCCTCTGATCTTGAACGTGACGGACCTCGGCTTTCCGCCCTTCGGGGCCGCCCCATCGGGCAGTCTTGTGTTTGACTTCTCCCAGTCTCTCTGTACTTTCACGGCCCTTCTTTAAAAGTTATCATAATAAAGAAGTTTAAGTCCTCTAAATTTTTGTGTTGGAGTTTTCTTAATCATTTTGCGAACCTGGGCATACGAAACACTGTCATAACCCCCTACTAACTTCTCAACAAATTATCGTAGGGGAAAGTTACTGGTACCGAACTGATGGAAATAAAGTCTACTTTTAAATGATGTATATAAAAATTGCTTAGCAGGCCATATACATATTAAAACGAATCCAAACTTCAATTTTTTTCAATAGCAATACGCAATTTTAACGCGATATTTCAAATCTTCGGTTCAAATTATGCCTAGACACAGAATTTCAAGTCATTTGAATGATATGTTTTTGAATTATAAACATTCAAAATTTAGTGCTTCTAATGTTAAATTACATTTTCAAATTTTTATTTATATCTCCAGAAATTATGCTCCTAATGTGCTAATTTTTTCTCTAGCAATAATGCTAATATACCCAAACATAAATACGCTGAATTTGCAATTTTTATAATTTTATGATATGTGTTATGAATTATGAAATTAATATTCGAAAATAAATATGAATTGCAACCTACAATTTTTTGGATGGATTTAGATTTATTAAGTCCTGTTTTATGGAAATCCAAAATTTCACATTTTTCTTCCAAGTAGTTTTCAAATTATGCTTCAAAACGGCAAAATGATGGTTTAAGGGGCCGTCTATTATAGAAGTGACTAGATATTCTGAAATTTCTTCTGCTGTCCTGTAATCTAGCAGGCTTCATTGATTTCTTGAGTTGCCTTGATCAAGATGGGGGCTCTCTCGGTTAACAATCGAGTTCCAAACTCCAATTTGGATACAGCCCTTAAAATAGGCTCGTTTTAAAATAATTAATTACTCAGAAACTTATGGTACGAATTGCATAAAAATTTGTTTTTAGGCTAATTGAAGGGTGTAGAGTTCATTTATGCTGTCAGAATTGTGTACTTCTATTGAAAAAAAAGAAAGTTATGGTTCGTTTGAATATGTAGATGGCCCCCTAAGCAAATTTTATCTATATCATTTAAAAGTAGACTTTATTTCCAATCACTCCATACCAGTAACTTTTTTCTACGATATTTTGTTGAGGAGTTAGGGGGGGGGGGTACTTTTTTTTTCACGACTATATCTATACATACATTACGTAATATACTATTAAGTTGTACAGTTGTATTAGCTTCTGCAATTTCCTTTAATATTAGTTAAAGAATTGCAATTTAGAAAGAAAAAAGAGGTTATTTTAATTAGCATGACAGGCATTTGTTGGCGCCGTGTATTTACATGACACGGATAATACGTAAGTATCAAATCTTTTGATATTTTTGAAGCGGTTTTGGGTTACAAATCTTGAAATATATTGCAGAGTATTTCATGCACTATGAAAATTACTCTTTTTAAATATTCTCGGATATTGATTCAACACTTATAATTACAATTTCAAAAACATTTAAAGACTATCTTTGATATTATATATTTATTTGCCGAATTCTATGCTTTTTAATTTAATCCAGATGCTGATATTCTATAAAGTACTTCATAAGGCTACATTATTAAATACAGCATTGCGAATAACAAGATTTCTTTTAGTTATTCATATTCAATGAAAGATAATGAATTTTTAACTTTAAATGGGAGGATTCCGTGTTAAGTGATGGATCTTTTCAAAAGATACCAAAGATTTTAAAACTATTTAGCCTAAGTGAAGCTGTTAAATTGTCTTATTAAGGAAATTTCACATCCATCATTTTTAAAGAACTGAGAAAATACTCTCTAAACTTTGGAAGATCTTAAGTTCTAAAGTCATCAAAAAGTTATTCTCGAACAATGCACTTTGATTAAGGTTCTTTTTTAATATAGGAAGCTATTTTTCGTGTTAATAAGATAATTGTAAAATAATTTACGCAGTCGAGTTGGTGCACATATTTATGTTTTAGTAAATTTTGATATTTATGATTTAATCCAACTAAATTTTCTTTGTTAACACTGTACAATATAGTTGAAAAGGCTTTATGATTTCTATTTGTCTGGCAGCTTTTCTATCAGTTCTCCAGTTTCCGTAAATATACACGGATTGTCATGTAATTAATATACAATGTGGCCATAATTAAACTCACTGTACTCAGGGTGCTCTGCAGCGCGATGTAATTGAGAGAATGACTCCAAATTCTGTAAAAATATTAAACAAGACGGGGGAGTCACCCCTAGGGGGATATATGTGGCGTTGTGTAACAGAAAAGGGGCTTTAAAAAATGCAGAATCAATACTAAAATCGTTAAATGTGCTAAATAAAAGGTAATTTTATTTCAGTATTAATGCTGCCTTTTTTAAAACTCTGTTTTCTGTTACACAACCCCATATATTCCCATAGCGGTGACTTTTGGAACTAATTTTGTTTCTCCGGAATCCTTCGTCCTCCCGTCTTGTTTAATATTCTTACAAAATTTGGCGTCATTCTCTCAATTAGATCGCTCTACAGAACACTCCGTATACTGTCAGTTTAATTATGGCCACCTTGTATATTATTGAGATTTACCATGGCATATTCCACGGCATTTTTCATGGCCTTTTTTATGGTATGTTGAGTATTTAAAATAAAGTGTGTAGTATTTTTATATTTCGTTTACAGGAGTACCCTAAAAAATTGCGCCACATTTTGATTGAAATGGAAAAATCATTTGAGGTGATTTTTAATGACCTTACACAGTTTCAGACCTGTTGAAATTGATATACACTGAGAGGCCCTATATTATGGTTAGGGTAGACCGGGGCTAGTTTTCCCGCTTTTTCTTCTAATAATTTTAAAAAAACTACAATTCAACATTTTAAATTCTTTTTATGTTACCACTATCAGTGTACTTTCAGGAAGAAGTCACAATAGTAAAACTTGAAAATATTAACTATAAGTATTAGTTTAGAAGCTCAAATTGACACCAAGTTTCTTGGGCCAACCTGCCCCGATTGCGGGGTAAGTTGGCCCACGTCACTTTTTAATGTTCTGATAGTGTAGAAGTTTAAGAAATGATCGAAATTTTACCAAATCTTATTTTTTATTTCTTGCGAACGAAAGCGCAATATATCCTAAATTAAAATAAAAATTTTAAGTAGTAAAACTGTGAGTTATTCAAATTATTAACTTAAACCAAAAATTGCTTTAAAAATTGATTTTATTTTCTCATAAAAAATGTCTTTAATACATTACGGAAAAGTAATAAATTTTAATAAAGGCATGATAGATGTTAAAACACCGTAAATCGTAGAGTACAGTAATTTAAGAAATCATTCATCCTTAATTAGGCGATTTATTGTAAACACCAGATGATAAATACATTGTATCAAGGACTCTGTACATATGTTAAGTGCAATAATTCTTTTCTTTCATTTATTATGATTTTCTAACGCATTTTCTTCATATTTCTGTCAGTAAAATGTAATACTGCTTCATGATGCTTTTGGTAATGCCAGCTTCTTTGAAATAATGATAATTATCGTTTATATAAAACTTTAAGTCCTAATCAAGTATAAAAAAAAACCAGTTTTTTTTTATCATGAAATATATATATTACTGACTACATTCATGATCTATTATTGGTATAATGAGATTTAGATAATCTAATAAGTTAGGATATAGCAATATGTTTGATATAATTATGTTGGATGATATCATTTTTTTTATATTTTTTGTTTGAATTCCTGATCTTTATTAACGGTTCATGAAGTGTAATTCTATTCTGTCTGTGGAAGGGACAACATGTCTCTTAAAGGAAAATATATTTTTTGATAATTATGAAATTGTTTCCCGAAACTGCCCTTTTCATGGATTATGAAGACAGAAAGGATTATTTAGTTTCAACGAATATCTAACCACGTGAGGGGTTTTCACTTCATAAAATGTGATGCTATTAAAGCATTATTTGTGGTATACTCTTTTCTGGACGGGGGAACAAGGAGATTTTATTAATAATTGAGAAATAGCAGAGTCAGGCAAACTTTGATTGTTAGATTTGTTACTTTTAGCGGTAGTATGTAACACTTAGGCGGCCGAAGTTTTAGGTAGATTCAGTAAAATATACGTTGGAATCTCCCATATGATGGAATTTTGAAAAAACTTTTGCAGATCTACACCGATCATGATCTCTAGACCACAAAACCATCCCCAGTTCAAAACTTTATCTAATATATACATTTTACTTTTTTATGAACACGATAACACATCCAATCAGTTTAAAGTTTTCAAAACTTCTAGGAAAGGGGCCAAAAAATTATGCATGACAGATTTTTGATATAATAAAAAATGGCTTCAAGGAGTGCAAAAAATAGGGTTTCCAGAAGAAAAAAATTCATAACTTCGTCAATTCACAAGATATCAAATTCACTTAAATTTATCATAAATCCTCTTAATATTATCTAACCTTTTGTATAGACAAGCTTTTGATAGGAGCAACTCTTACAGCAAAAAGAAATTAAAAACAAAAAAAAAATGTGCATGTGTGTGTGTGTGGGGGGGGGGGGGAGGTTGTATAAGAAAAAAAATCACATTTCCCTTAATCCATTAAATCGTTGGTGAAATTAGTACTTAACTTCGAAATCTACCTGCGCCGGTAGGCCAAGCCAACAGGGATTTTTCTATAATTATGAAAGTTATAAATGTTTTTGTACAACAGGAGCCGCTGATTTAATTTGGGGAGTAGGTAAAGAACATTATAACTTCATTTTTTAAAAAGATTGACAAAATAACCAGGAATTCAATTAATAAAATAATTCCTTACTTTTAATTAATAATAAATTAATTGAATTAATAATAAATGTTTATTAAAATAATTCATTAAAACTATCAAAATTCCAATAGCTCAGATCCAAATTCCTACGGGGCATGTTGGCCCGGAGGGCCAACATGCCCAACATTCCCGGCGGGCCAACATGCCCCGTGCCAAATGGGCCAACTAACCCCGTACCGCCATTTTTGTTTTTCATGGCTGTAAGGAATTATTCTGAAAGTATTTCAATAAAAAACATGCCCTACAATAACCACGAAAAATTATTTTTCAGATCATATTTATCATATCAAAATCTAAAATGCAATCTACAAACAAATAAAAAACGATTATTTATAGGAGAGGAAATTTACTCACCTTTGCAAAATTTTGAAAAATCTCAATAATTCTTTAACGGACGCTCCGACTTCAGTGGTGCTGATATTGCAAGAGGAAAGCGAAGCAACGCATACTTGGTTGGACTGACAATGTCATCTAACGCAAAGTTTAAAAAATATCACGACTGGCCAACGTGCCGCTATGGCCGACTAGCCCCGGTCTACCCTACTATAGAATAGGGTGTGCATTAAATTTATTGTTCATTTACAGGGAAACAAAAAATAATTTTGTTAAAAATTTGTCTATCAGCCAATAATTGATAGAAGTGCATTTTCAATTATGCTATGCGATTTCAAGTGTAACCCGTAAGGCATGGTGACGTCACATCGACGTCGTTGTGAAGTCACGCTGTGACATTGTGACCGTCGATGTGACGTCACGTGACGTCGATGTGACGTCACGTGACGTCGATGTGAAGTCGTTTTGACTAGAATGTGAAGTCGTTATGGCCGTTTTAGAGCTCTTTTGTGACGTCACATTGTGACGACTTTGTGAAGTCACGGTGTGACAAATTTGTGAAGAGTGTGTCATTTGTGACTATTTTGGTATTAACTTTGTGACGAATGTGACAATGCTTTAAAGTCACATTGAGATCAATTTGTGAAATACGTGTCATTTGTGACGAAATTGTCTTTAACACTGTGATGATTCTGTGACGACAGCGACACTGCTTTAAGGTCACATTGTGACAATTTTGTGAAAATGGTGTGATTTGTGACGATTTTGTCATTAACTTTGCGACGAATATGTGACTCTAGTGGCAATGTTGTGAAGTCACACTATGACATACTTGTACAGTTGTAAACACGTATGCATGTCACATATAGTCATAATTATGCATGTTGTAAAATCATTTACATCTATAACATTAATATACTTCGGCGATACATCGCAATTAAAACTTGGGGGCCGTTATAACAAGGGTATACCAGAAGAATTTTATTGAATCAAAATGCAATGCCCCGTAGATTTCAATTTTTGTTGCACCTTTCTTTCCTATTGCAATAAATGAGAATATTGAAGACAACTGAATGATCGATCTATCATATTTTTTTTTTCAAAATTAGCTATTTGTTAAAAGCATTCAAATTACCAAAGAAACAATTTGTTTATATTTTCAAATCTTTAACAAAATAAAATTTGTGTTAAAAATATAATATCTATAATATATACAGTACTTTTTATATTTTTTAAACTATAGAAATTACTGAATGAAATTAATTTATTTCATTTAATACGCATTACAAACTCGAAGTCTCAAGTAAAGTTGAATTTTTTCGATTACACAACATTTGTAATTTAAAAAAAATGAAAGATAAAAAGAAATGCCGATATTAAGTAATTAAATTTTATATGTTTTATGATATTGATTACCATAAAATATATATATATATGATTGTAATTCAAACAAGTTGGGGCAGAGAAAATAGGATACCTCTTTGTTATAGAGGCCCCTATAAATTTGATTACGCAAAAATTGCAGTAACGACATTGCTAAGATCATTGTGAAGTTTATGCATGCGTTATATACATATATATATATATATATATATATATATACACTCGAAACGCTCATCATGTACCATATAGTCATTATATACGTATTGTTTACGGCTTTTATGCCACATACATGCATTACAAAATTTCCGAAGTACATTTTAGCAATAGCCATTTGAAACTACTCAAATGAAAAATACAGCGTTGGTATAGAAAATTAACTGACTATCACCAGTATCATTATGTTGAGAATTCTAAGAACAATTTCGGCGATAATCGTTATGTTGGAAGATAGCAGCAATAAATAAAATCGTACTTTTAAGATCACTGTAAAAGTAAGTAAAACTTTTGAGTATGCTTAGAACGGTGATACAAAGGGTTAATTTATTTTACATCAGGGTTTGCTTGAAGTAAAATACATATATAAAACAACTTTTTGATTATTAAAAAATAACTTTAATAATTGATTGCCAAAATTACATTTTTATTTATGAAATTATATATTATAAAAATAAATCTTACTATCTATGATTTTTTAAAACAATAATACCTTATTGTTTATAAAACACAGCACCGCAGCTACTCTATTTTGCGTCTAATGTGAAAGTTTTAATGTTTTGCCAAAGATCTATCTAGCTAGATATATGTTGTCATGACCACTATAACTCTGATATTATCATAAATAGTACAAAGAGATTAGAATCTACTACGAAATTTTTAGAATAAAGTCTGGTGAAAGTTTTATAAATACAGTAGAACGCCGATTATCGGAACTCCAATTAACCGAACTTCCAATTATCCGAACAGCGTATTTCTTTCAAAGAATTCTTTTTAACCGAATTTCCATTTATCCAAATATTTCTCTCTCTAAAAAAGAAAAAAAAAACCACCTGACTTCCAATTTATTTTTTGTTTAAATTATAATCTCTGAAGTTTAGAAAATGATAAAAAGAGAAGAAAAAATTAAATAATAAAAAAAGTAAACAAAAAAAAAATTTAAGCACTCCAGTACTAACTGGTGCTGTCAGTCCTAAACCTACATAAAGTGTGAAGGTTTTAGAATAGTCAGGAACATCCCTTAAACTGTCTGCCCATTTATCCGAACGTTTGCTTATCCGAACTAGGGTCGGTCCCGACTTGTTCGGATAATCGGCGCTCTTCTGTATATATTATATTAGAAATACAAATAATCATATTTATTTTTATATGACACAATAAAACAAAATAATGAACACAGTATTAAATGGTTAACTACTTTTTAATGTAAATAAAGTACAAAAATTGAGACCATAAACACAAATAGAGCCACACATAGGTTCATTATTATTATTAATATTTTACTTACAAGATTATGGTAATTATAAATAAGAAATCCATTTTAATCACGCTGTTTATAAAGAGTGTATAATATCGATACTTTGAAATTTATCTCGATAAAATCATTCAGGAATAAAATGATAAAATTATCCAGAAAAAAAGTAAATAATAAAAGATGGTTATTACATTTTAGATTCATACCGTTCAAGTATTTGCGTTATTTTTAAAGTAAAATCATATTTAATCTGTTACTGATTGCGTAACTTCTATATTTTCATTTGGAACAGACTTCTAGTTCACTTTGAAAACATTTCAATAAGAATGTTTAACAACTTTCACCCGCTAAGACTATCTCTTTATAGATTTTAAAACATTTCTCAAGTTGAATAATACATTAAATAATCATTTTTTTCTTAAAATTACATATCTACGATCTCTTTTAATAGTATATATTTCCGTTGTGTCTTATTTTTTATAAATTCCTCTTCTGAGCAAATGCATTTTTTTTTAAATAAAAGCATGCAATGCAAATTGTTTAAGACCATCACTTAATACAAAATTAAAAAATTATGTTTGCCAATAATTTTATTCTATAAAAAGCCTTTTTTTAAATAATTTAATTATCTTTAAATGTTTATTAATTATATTAATGATTGATTATAATACTTGCCTATATACTTCCATATTTATGACACCATGTGATTTTAACCAAATATTTAAATAAGAAAATAAACCAGATTAAAATGCAATTTAAATCGCTAATTTTAATAATCTGATCAAAGCTGTTGAAAAGGAAGTTAGATATTTTAACAAAATAAAAAATAAATGTAATGAAATATTTGTGTTCTATAACATGTTTATTAGAAGATAACTAAAATCATTGTAATTAAAAAAAAGCAAACAGGGAAAATAATATTTTAGATATTTCAACAAAATAAAAAATAAATGTAATGAAATATTTATGTTCTATAACATGTTTATGAGAAGCTAACTAAAATTGTTGTAATTTAAAAAAAGCAAACAGGGAAAATAATATTTTTACATACCTAATTTCATTGACGTTGTACGTGATACTTTGATTTTGGGGAACCAATTAAATCCGATAATAAGTACGATAGCAATGACTTGAATCATCTTCAACAAGTCAAAGCTACCATAATTTTCTCGGGTTTATATTTTGTTAGCTGAACTAATTTGGATCCTGAGAACGTTCTTGTTTCAGTTTTTAAATCCGTGTCAACACGTCTATGCTGTCCAGTGTCCACAGAACTTCCCGCGTTTATTCTAAAAAGCTTCACTGTTACTTTTATACGTTATTCTGCGGTCGAGTCGTAACAACTGAAATAGTGCAGACGATTTTTAAGTTTCGAAGTTCGAAGCAGATGTTTTTCGGTTTTATTTGTTTTTCTATACAACAAATTCGGAAGGAAATTAAATGCGTAATAATTTTATCAAATTGTCTCTAATTCAATTTCCTGTTTGAAAATGTTTTATTGTATTTCACCTTTTATTTTTATCAGTTTTATTTAATTGTAAAGTTTCATTTATGTAAATTATAATAATAATATTATCCATAATTAGAGTTTACTAGATAAAACATTGCTTAAATTTTCAAAATGTGTACAAATTAATATAATGGTAATAATGAAGACCCCCTCCTTTTTTTTAAAGTAAAATTTGTATCACAGGTAAAATATACAAAATATCTTCTTAAAAAATACAACAAGATTATCTAGAAGAGATGAGTTTTTTTTTTTTTTTTTTTTTTTTTTTTTTTTTTTTTTTTTTTTTTTTTTTTTGTCAATCTGTCATTCTCTTAATATTAATTTTCTGTAGAATAAAACATCTTGTAAAGTAATTTTTAACGATATATTTTGAAAACAAAAAATGAAATATGAATAATTAATTATGTCATGGGTTTTGCATAAATTTCGTACATTTATTTTATATTCGGAAAATATCAATTTTATTTTAAACGTCTGAAAGAAGTAGAATTAAAAAAAAAAAAAAAAAAAAAAAAAAAAATAGTTACTTAAAATAGTGAAACACTGAGAGGAAAAAATATGATTTGAATGAAAATTATAAAGAAAGAAATGCATATATGACTAAACTTTAAAGACGCTTTCTGCGTGCTCATTAAAAGCTGCAGACTTAACGGTAATGGAAAGTTTTTAGTTTGAAACCACAGAAATGTTTCGACTACTCTTTGAGAAACTTCTAGTATAACAGATGATCATTTACAAAAATCTTTATAAAAGATAAGTCGAGGAATGTTTACCTAAAACATTTTTTTAATAATATGAAATTCGCATAATTAGGAAATCTTTTGTGTCGCTGATGAATTAATTACATTTTATGTTATATGAAAATAAAAAGTTTTGGTTAGAGGCACAGAGGCAACTTGGACCACGGTTTAAAAAAAAAAAAAAAATAATCCGGCAGAAAAATATTTTTTATAGTAAATAACATGTTTTTAATAATTTTTGTAATTTTTTAAAGTTTTCTAAGAAGTTCACATCTCAGTCACAATGTGACATCACTGAGTGGTGGCATTTTGGTCACAGATGTGACGTGACCACAGTGACTTACAGTGACGTCACTGTGACCATGCATGCTATGAGGGAGAACTAACGTTTTGCATATTACTTTGTCTGTAAATTCTATGGATCATATACAGGTATGCAGGAAAGAATTCGAGTATATTCCCGCTTATTGGGGAAAATTGATGAAGTGGAAATTTAAACTGTATTCTATCTTTATTAACTAAATTTTTAAATACACTGTAAAAATTTCCATCTTCAGATTACGGTCCATAGACCGGCAGCAGAGTAACCGGGCAACAGACCGTAACTTTACATATGCAAAAATAAGGTATATAATATGCTTTAAAATAAGGTCAGCAAAACTTAAGTTGTATTAATGTCCACAAACCGTAAATTTACCAATGTACCATATTTAGGAATAGTTGGTGAACCGTAAATTTACTAATATAATATTAACATAAATGATTCATAAACCGTAAATTTACTAATATAAAATTAATAAAAAAGGTTCATGGACCGTAAATTTACAAATGTGAAACTAATAGAAATGGTTCATGGACGTAAATTTACAAATATAAAATAGTAATGGTTCATGGACCGTAAATGTACAAATATAAAATTAATGGAAATGGTTCATGGACCGTAAATTTTCTATTCTAATATTATCAAAGATGATTCATCAACCGTAAATTTACTAATTTAATATTAATAAAAATGGTTCATGAACCGTAAATTTACTATCCTAATATTGCCACAGATGGCTCATGGACCGTAAATTTACTGACCATATATTATTAAAAATTATTTGTGGACCGAAATTTTCTAAATTAATATTATCAGAGATGATTCATGGACCATAAGTTTACC